>JARQOC010000002.1:394441584-395058198 GCA_033576535.1 Allobates femoralis
TCCACTCCGTACACCTCATACACACTCAGCTCTGTACACCTCGTACACACACGGCTCCGCTCCGTACACCTCGCACACACTCAGCTCTGTACACCTCGTGCACATGCGGCTCCGCTCCGTACACCTCGTACACACTCGGCTCCACTCCATTCACCTCGTACAAACATGGCTCCGCTCCGTACACACTCGGCTCCGCTCCGTACACCTCGTACACACACGGCTCCGCTCCATACACCTCGCACACACTCAGCTCTGTACACCTCGTACACACACGGCTCCGCTCCATACACCTCGCACACACTCAGCTCTGTACACCTCGTACACACACGGCTCCGCTCCATACACCTCGCACACACTCGGCTCTGCTACATCCACACTGTAAATCCCTCCTGAGTCCTGACATCACACATAACCTTCATCTCATCTTCTTCACCTCTCCAGCACCATGACAACCATCACAGAGTGGAGACCTGCATAACGAGGAGCCGATCATGTGATCCCTGACTCCTCCCCTCCATCACATCATCACAGGTCCTGTAAGCACAGGTTCTCCTGTGCCCTGTGCGGCTCTACAGGTGGGCTCACACTGCGGGGGGGAAGAGTGTAACACAGCGGTGGCGGGGGAAGAGTGTAACACAGCGGCAGCAGGGGGGACGGGACGGGGAAGAGTGTAACACAGCGACAGCGGCAGCGGCAGCGGCAGCAGGGGGGGGGGGGGGGGAGAGAGAGTGTAACACAGCGGCAGCGGCGGCCGGGACTGTAGGAGAGAGAGCGGCATCAGCAGGGGGCCGCGCCACTATCAGGCCCCCTGCGGTTGCCGCTCCCTGTCAACTAGCGGGGCTCATTACCTCATGGATGCTGTGCCTGCGTGCACAGTGCTGTGTGGTGGCGCCGTGGCGGATTATAATGGGGCAATTTACCCCCTGGACTGCGGGCCCCTAGACACCATTGGGCCCGGGGCAAAAGCCCATATTGACCTCATTATAATCCGCCACTGCCCGTAGTAAACCATTTATATAGCAATTTGTATAATGGGACAATCATTTCACTATCTTGATTGTTGTCAGATCAAGTTTCAAGAATGGTAGACTTGTTCAAAAATGAGAATTTCTGGTTTCTGTAGGCTATATACAGCTGGCTTTACATTCCAGCTGACAAGATGTCCTTGAACTTGTGACAAATAGAACATATACACTGTGTGCAGAATTATTAGGCAAATGAGTATTTTGATCCCATGATACTTTTTATAGATGTTGTCCTACTCCAAGCTGTATAGGCTTGAGAGCCAACTAACAATTAAGTAAATCAGGTGATGTGCATCTCTGTAATGAGGAGGGCTGTGGTGTAATGACATCAACACCCTATATAAGGTGTGCTTAATTATTAGGCAAATGCCTTTCCTTAGGCAAAATGGGTCAGGAGAGAGATTTGAAGGGCTCTGAAAAGTCCAAAATTGTGAGATGTCTTGCAGAGGAATGCAGCAGTCTTGAAATTGCCAAACTTTTGAAGCGTGATCACTGAACAATCAAGTGTTTCATGGCAAATAGCCAATGGGGTCGCAAGAAGCATATTGGGCAAAAAAGGCGCAAAATAACTGCCCATGAATTGAGGAAAATCAAGCGTGAAGCTGCGAAGATGCCATTTGCCACCAGTTTTGCCATATGTCAGAGCTGCAATGTTACTGGAGTATCAAAAAAAAAGCACAAGGTGTGCTATACTCAGGGACATGACCAAAGGAAGGAAGGCTGAAAAACGACCACCTTTGAACAAGAAACATAAGATAAAATGTCAAGACTGGGCCAAGAAATATCTTAAGACTGATTTTTCAAAGGTTTTATGGACTGATGAAATGAGAGTGACTCTTGATGGGCCAGATGGATGGGTCAGAGGCTGAATCAGTAAAGGGCAGAGAGCTCCACTCCGACTCAGATGCCAGCAAGGTGGAGGTGAGGTACTGGTATGGGCTGGTATCATCAAAGATGAACTTGTGGGACCTTTTCGGGTTGAGGATGGAGTGAAGGTCTACTCCTACTGCCAGTTTCTGGAAGACAACGTCTTCAAGCAGTGGTACAGGAAATCGGTATCGTTCAAGAAAAACATGATTTTCATGCAGGACAATGCTCCATCACATGCATCCAACTACTCCACAGCGTGACTGGCTAGTAAAGGACTAAAAGAAGAAAAAATAATGACATGGCCCCCTTGTTCACCTGCTCTGAACCCCATAGAGAACCTATGATCCCTCCTAAAATGTGAGATCTACAGGGAGGGAAAACAGTACACCTCTGGGAACAGTGTCTGGGAGGCTATGGTGGCTGCTGCACGCAATGTTGATCGTAAAGAGATGAAGCAGCTGACAGAATCTATGGATGGAAGGCTGTTGAGTGTCATCATAAAGAAAGGTGGTTATATTGATCACTAATTTTTTTGTGTTTTGTTTTTGCATGTCAGAAATGTTTTTTTCTAAATTTTGTGCAGTTATATTAGTTTACCTGGTGAAAATCAACAAGTGAGATGGGAATATATTAAGTTGCCTAATAATTCTGCACAGTAATAATTACCTGCACAAACAGATATCCTCCTAAAATAGCCAAATCTAAACAAAACCCCACTCCAACTTCCAAAAATATTAAGCTTTGATATTTATGAGTCTTTTGGGTTGATTGAGAACATAGTTGTTGATCAACAATAAAAATAATCCTCTACAAGACAACTTGCCTAATAATTCTGCACACAATGTAGTTATGTGTACCTGAACTAGAATATAGGTTGATCATTTTATCAAGATAATCTCTTCAAAACACACACTATTTCCTACAATTGTTGAATATGAAAATTAAGGAAAACATTTAAAAAAATCTAATTAAAGGAGGTTCTCTAGGAGTAAAAAAAAAAATAACTAAAGGGATGTACGGTAATCTAATATATAAAGCTGAATGTATGTGTGTATGTGTGTGTGTATGTGTGTATATCCGGGATTGGCATCTACACCGTCGCAACTATAGCCACAAAATTTTGTACAGTCACACGTCTCGACCCCGGGAGCTCATAGGCTATGTTTGAGGCGAAATTTTAACCCTGCGCATTCCAGTTCACCAAACAATTTTGGCCCTATCTACATAATGGGGAAAAAGTGAATGGAAAAATATTGGAGGTATATAGAGACAAAATTTTGCACAGTCACACGTCTGGACCCTGAGAGCGTCATAGGCTGTGTTGTGAGGCGAAATTTTAACCCCAGCGTTCCAGTTCACCAAACAATTTTGGCCCTATCTACATAATGGGGAAAAGGGAAAGGAAACGTGTGGGAGGAAAATCGACAGCTGCCAGCTACAGCTACAAAAATTTGCACAGTCACACGTCTGGACCCTGAGAGCGTCATAGTCTATGTTGTGAGGTGAAATTTTAACCCTGCGCGTTCCAGTTCCCAAAAAATTTTGCCCCTATCTACATAATGGGGAAAAGTGAATGGAAAAGAGTTGGAGGAAAATCGACAGATGTCAGCTATAGAGACAAAATTTTGCACAGTCCTACATCTGGACCCCGGGAGCGCGTTACAGGCTATGTTGTGAGGCGAAATTTTAACCCCGCGCATTCCAATTCACCAAACAATTTTGCCCCTATCTACATAATGGGGAAAAAGTGACAGTTACCAGTTGACAGTTGTGAATGAGAGGGGCTTAATGATAGCGCCAAAGACTAACAGCACATACCAGCATATAGTCACTAAGGTGGGGCCCCAACATGAGATATTCACCATGCACGGGGACATGTATACACAACACACGCACACAAAGAGTAACAGCAAGTGTATAGTCGCTAAGGTGCAGCCCCAACATTGGATACTCACCACGCACCCGAACAAACACACACACACCACAAAAGACACACACAACACAGAGACACACACACACCCCCAAGGGGACACACACACACTCTATAGCGACACATGCACTCACCCCACAGGGACACACACACACAGCACAATGAGACACACATGACACAGACACACACACCACAAAGACCCCCCCCCACAGGTTCACACACACATAGCCACCCTATAGGGACACATGCACTCACCCCACAGGGACACACACACCACACAAGAGACACCACACCACACAGACCCCCAGGACACACACACATACACACCCTATAGGGACACATGCACTCACCCCTCAGGGACACACACACACCACAAAGAGACACACACAACACAGAGACACACACACCCCACACAGACACCCCCCCCACAGGGACACACACACATACACACCCTATAGGGACACATGCACTCACCCCACAGGGACACACACCACAAAGAGACACACGCAACACAGATACACACACACACCACACAGACCCCCCCACAGGGACACACACACATACACACCCTATAGGGACACATTGGACACATGCACTCACCCCACAGGGACACACACACCACCACAAAGAGACACACACAACAGAGACACACACCACACAGACCCCCCCCCCACAGGGACACACACATACACACCCCAGGGACACACACACCACAGACAGACAAGATGGCACAAATCACCTCACACAACTCGCCTCATACGTGTGGTATCTTTATTTTCCAAACATAAACATCTGATTAAAAACAGCCAATGTGCAACACATGTGCCATATAGGGAATTAAGGCAGATGTCAGTCACATGAGCTGTCTATTATGTGTATGTGTGAGGTAACATATACTGCCAGGCCAGGGGGTGGGTTTACTGTTGGCTGGAGATTTATTAGGCTGCCTATAGCAATCAATCACAGCTCAGCTTCTATTTGCTTACAGGTCATTAATATGACATATTCAAATTCTATTTTGTTATAGCTAACATCAGTTATTTATTAACCCGGGCGTAGCCGGGTAATACAGCTAGTTTTAAATAAATTCCTAAACTGAATAAATTAGCAAATCACAATTATTCTGCCTAGAAAGCTAATCACTGTACAATTAAACAGATGTCACCTTGTTGCGCTAACAGGATCCTCTCCAAGAATATTAGGACAGGTGCCTGTGAGCATGTGCAGTAGAAAGCTCCAACCCCTCTCTTCATGTGTAGTAAGATGTGGTTCCAGTGGATATTTTGATGTAATACTTGATATAGCAGGAGTGCTGCAGTAAGAAGAAGCTGCTCAAACTGCTATTCACCATGTCTATCTGATCTAAGAACAGAGATACAGGGGTACTGCAATAAGAAGAGACTGCTCACACTGCTGTACACCCTGTCTTTCTGATCTAATAAGAAAGGTACCAAGTTTGTTGAGGTAAGGAGAGGTTGCTCACATTGCTGTCTTTCTGATCTAATGCTGGAGAAACCAGGGGTTCTTAAGTTAGGAGTGCTGAAGTAAGAAGAGCCTGCTCCCACTGCTGTCCTCTCTGTGTTGTTGATCTAATTCTGGATATATCAAAAGTGCTGAGGTAAGTATTGGACGCTCACACTGCTTTCCTCCATCTTTAACATTTAATACTGGAGGAGTGCTTAGGAAAGAAGAGACTGTTCAGCCTGCTGTTAGTTCTGCTTTTCTAATCCAATATTATTACTATTGGCATCCCGTAATTCTAATCTAATGCTAAAGTTTGTAGGAGTGCTAAGGTAAGAAGAAGTTGCTCACACTGTTGTCCACATGTCTATCTGATCTAACAGCAGAGATTCCAGCTGTGCTGAGATAAGAAGAGGCTGCTCACAGTGCTGTTCACGCTGTCTATCTAATCTAATACTGGACATTCCTACATTTCTCTCCTCCATATCTTTCTAATCTAATACTAGAGATACTAAGAGATATTAGAGTTGCTGAAGTAAAAAGAGGCTGCTTACATTGCTGTCCATCATGTCTTTCTGATCTAATACAAGGGATACCATAGGTGCTGAAGTAAGAAAAGACCACTTACACTACTGCCCACCCTGTCTTTTGATCTAATGCTGGAGATACCAAGTAAAAAGAGACTGCACACACTGCTGCCCACCATCTTTTTGATCTAATACTGGAGAGATTTTCTGGAGTGTTTGCTATAGAAGCATTAGAAAAAAGCATTAGGTGTCATATAGCCAGTTGACAGTGACATGGTTACAACCAACAACCATGTGGTTTACATACCATGTCTGTTTATTGTTACAGAACATGCACAGAATCAGAATGTGTTACATAAAGTGGTCAAATACATTTTACACTAATAAAACATATACATTATTATTATTATTTATATAGCACCATTAATTCCATGCTGCACATGAGAAGGGGTTACATACAAAATATAGGACCCTGCCCTTGGGAGCTTACATCCTTTAGGATGATGAGGAAGGAGACAGAAGGTCGGGGGGTTGCAGCAGCTCTGGTTGTGTTGAGGTGGTACCGTGATCATTGCCGGCTGTAAGGCTTCTGGAAGAGAAGGATTTTCAAGTTCCATCTGATGGATCCATATTTAGTGGATAATCGGATGTGCTGGGGCGCAGAATTCCAGAAGATAGGGTATATTCAGGAGAAGTCTTGGAGGCGATTGCTTGAGGAACGCATAAGTATGGAGGAGAGAAGGAGATCTTGGGAGGACCAGAGATCATGTGAGAGAAGATGTTGGGAGGTTATTTCAGAGATGCAGAGATATAGGGAGGGGACAGTTTATGGACAGCTTTGTAGGTCAGTAGTTAAAGTTTGAACTTGGAGGAGGAGGTGGCAATGAAGAAAGAATAACGCCGCCCAGCAGGGCGTGTGCTGCTGCATTGAGGAGGGGCAGAATGGAGCCTGGGCCCGCCTTTTCAGTCCCCAGCCTCAGGGACTTCTGTAAGTTATAAGTTATTTTTCTGCTGTTTTATAGGGCGGATTTAGCTCAGAGAGGGATAGCTAGGGAGCAGCTAGGAAGGTGCAGGGACAGGTAGTGATAGTGTAGGGGCTTAGATCCAGGTGACAGGTTCCCTTTAAAATACCGTCACACGCGGCAATATTGCTTGCAATTTCACTGGCAATTTGCTGGTTGCAGTGAAATCATGGACACATTGTTCAATTTTGCTGCCGTGTACAAATAAACAATGTGTCCATGATTTCACAGCAACCAGCAAATTGCCAGTGAAATTGCTGCAATATTGCCGCGTGTGACGGTACCTTTAGATCTGAGTGTCCTCAGCATACAGGTGATACTGGAAGGAATTGGACTTTATGAATTGTCCCTGGCCAAAGGTATAAAAGGGGAGTGTAAGGGGTACTTCACACACAACGATATCACTAACGATATCGCTGCGACGTCACAGGTTTTGTGACATAACAGCGACCTCGCCAACGATCTCGCTATGTGTGACACGTAGCAGCGATCAGGCTGTGAGATCGCTGATCGTTACAAATCGTTCTGGACCATTTTTTGGTCATTGCGCTCCCGCTGGGCAGCATGCATCGCTGTGTTTGACAGGGACAACGACCAACAATCTTAATTCTACGGCCAAAAGTGACAGGGTCCCAACGACTGCCGTATCGTTGCTGCGTTGCTGGTGAGATCTATTTGATATCTCACCAGCAACCACGTAGCGACGCACCAACGATCCAGGCCAGATCAGATCATGGTCGTGATCGTTGGAAAGTTGCAGCGTTTAAAAGGACCCTAAGAGTCCTAGCATGGATCCTTGTGGGACTCCAACAGAGAGAGGGTGGGATAAGAAGTAGAGTGGGAGTGTGAGATGCTAAATGTGCAGTCAGAAAGATATGAGATCCAGGAAAGGTCAAGTTCTTTGACACCAAAGGAAGAGAAGATTTATAGTAGGAGGGAATGGTCGACTAGAAGGGAGAGGACAGGCCTAGAAGGAGGAGTACAGAGAACACGTATAAATCGTTAGCAATTTTGAGAGTTCTCATATTATTGCTAATCCAAATTTTCTCTGTGCACCCAATTTCTTCCAAAGGGTGAGCCAGGAATTTCTCTATTTTCTTTTTGGAGTAGGCAAGCCAAGTAGGTGTAATGCTTTTCCAGACATTCCCATGCTGTGGTCCTCAAGTAGAATTAAGGCTTTGTTGAAAATGTATTCAGTAAAGTTGATAAGTTGCTGAGAATTTTCCTTTTTAACCTGCATGTCCTTATTGAGATCACTTTTGAACTTTTTCCAAATGTCAAGGGGATTTGAAATGTTACAGGTTGTTAGAAGAATACCAAAGTAGTGATGGGCAAACTGGTCGGGGTCTATAGTGCTCAGAATCGGGTCAGGCTGTTAAAGCAAGCAAACAGTTAATAAACAATAATTATTATACTTACTAGGTCCACGTACTCCTTGCCAACTGAAACGCAGCGCTGCGTCACTTCTGGGACACTCATTATCTTCTGGGAATATTAAATTTACTGGCTCCAACAGCCAATCACATAAGTAACGCAGCACCGCGGCACAGCAGGAAGGGAGAATGCGCATCCGGTAATTATATTATGTTTATTAACAGTTTGATTGCTTTAACAGTCCCACCCCGGTGCTAAACACTACAGACCACAACCAGTTCACCCATCACTAGCAAAGAGGTGTCTTAGGGTACCGTTACTCGTCGCAACGTTGCATGCAATTTCACTTGCAATTTGCTGGTTGCAGTGAAATCATGGACACATTGTTCTATTTTGTTGCCGTGTACAAATGGAACAATGTGTCCATGATTTCACTGCAACCAGCAAATTGCCTGTGAAACTGCATGCAATGTTGCGACGTGTAATGGTACCCTTAGTCGATTTGGGGTTGATGTGGTTGCTGCGTCTCTGAGAGTCATGTCCCAGTGTGCGCCATTTTCCACAAGTCCTTGTCTTTTGCAAGCTTCCCTGAATGTTTCACAGACATGGCCTCCGACAGTTTCAGGTCTGTTCTGACTCTTCCTTGGGGCTATGAATTCTAGGCGTTCTAATTATCAGTTTCATAGATAGTTTTTTAACTGTAGTACTCACACACCAGATATTCTCAGACAGCTTCAATTCAGCTGGCACTGAACTCTAGTAAAGAACAGGAGAAACAATGCTGTTTTCTTCCAATTTTTCAACCAATACAAGCCCACCCACAGGAGGAACATAGGGCCAAACTTCACACAGCAAGACTCTGCCTAGCAACAAGTGATGAAATGCATAACACAGAGAAAATATATTACAAGTTGTTCCTATTCGTGGGATATAACACTCCTCGTGTGAAATCTTCATACACTACTGTTCAAAAGTGTGGGGTCATTTAGAATTTTCCCATATATTTGAAAGAAAAGCACTTTTTTTTAATGAAGCTAACATTAAATGAATCTGTAGGGACAGCTAGTGATAGGTCAGGGGGGTAGATCCAGCACTTTTTTTTTCAATGAAGCTAACATTAAATGAATCAGAAATACACTATATACATTTTTAATGTGGTAAATGACTATTCTGTTCAAATTCTTTATATTAACATTTTCAAAGAAATTATTTATTACTGTTGTACAGAAGATGAATTAATTAGAGTAGAATATACATAAAGTTAAACAATACAATAATTAAATAAATGAAACAAAAAAAGGAAAAAAGGAAAAAAAACTATGTACAATGACATGTATATATAATAAAGTAGATACAATTCAGTGTGACGCATTAGCTAATCGGATGTGACATACCTGCCAGTGCATCGTAGAAGGAGAAGAGGGCGGGAGATTCCAAATGTAGGCGGAGATCAAGAAATAATAATAACGCTCAGTGGGGCGTGCAGTGAAGCAGCGAGGAGGGGAAAATGGAGCCTGGAGTCTCCTTTCCAGTTTCTCGACAGAGCAACCTCCAGTTAGTTATAAGTCATTTTTCTTAATCTTTATAGGGTGGATTTACAGCAGAGAGGGATGGTTAGGGAGCAGCTAGGAAGGTGTAGGGACAGCTAGTGGTAGGTCAGGGGGGTAGATCCGGGTGACAGGTTCCCTTTAAATAATTGTTTAGCTATAGTACTCACACACCAGGTGTCCTCAGACAGCTTCAACTCAGCCAGCACTGAACTGTAGTAAAGACCAGGAGAAACGATGCTGTTTTCTTCCAAAATCTTGTTATTAAGTACAATGCAGCAGCAGGTGAAAAGAGTAATCCGTAAAGGGAAGCATACATGTGACAGGGTAATGGATTCTACAGACTGAATACTGAGGAAGAAGGTAGGGGCAACTAATATAAACCCAACCAAAGGAGGGACATAGGGTCAAACTTCACACAGCAAGAATGTGCCTAGCAACAAGTGAGGAAATGCATAACACAGAAAAAATATATTACAGGTTGTTCCCGTTCGTGGGACAGAACAAGATCAGAAAAGGATGTTGGGCCCTTAACAACATGAATCAACATGCGCAGGTAGAAGCACTATATAATGATGGATGAAAGAGAACCTGTTACCCCCCTGGTACTTTCCAAAGTGAAAGCACCACTGAATGCAGTGTGTATGCTGCATTCAGTGAAGGTGTGTACCATGTCTCTACCCCCTGTAACCTGAAAAAAACACTTTGGAAAGTTTAGAGGTCCAAGGGGCTTATCTGATTATGCTGTCCTCACTGCTGGCACGGTCCGCCTCCTCTTGTGTGGGTCTGCCCCGCTCTTCGACTCCACACACAGACATACACACAGGCAGGAGGTGTGGAGGACTGGTCTGGTAGCGAGCACAGCATAAACAGATAAGCTCCTCGTACCTCTTAACTCTAAGCTTTCCAAAGTGTTTTTTTTTGTTATGGGGGAAGTAGAGACATGACACACACCTTCCCTTAATGCAGCATATACGCTGCATTCAGTGGTGCTTTCACTTAAAAAGCACCAGGAGGGGTGACAGGTTCTCTTGAACAGTGTAGACGCGACCAAGAGTATCATTTGCTTTGACCTCTGGATAGCCTTCATATAAAGCCCCTGTTTCCTCCATTCCAGTGTTTTTCTAGATGCATTCCAAGTGTAATACTTCAGTAGATCAGAGTAGAGAAATGATTTTCAAATGTATCTTGTTGACACAAGGTATACTGGGGGCTGTGTGCGGCCTCCTGCAGTATACCGGGGGCTGTGTGTGGCCTCATGCAGTACACAGAGTATTATTACCATATATGGGCACAGGGTACACTATTACCATCAGGGATACAGAGTCCTATTACCATATATGGGCACAGGGGGCAGTATTAGCATGAGAGACACAGTCCTATTACCATATATGGGCACAGTTACCATATATAGGCAAAGGGACACTGTTATCATGAGGGACACAGAGTACTATTACTATATCTGGGCAATATTGCCATATATGTGGGTATATGACCTACAGTATTACCATATATAGGCACAGTTACCATATATGCGCACAGGGGGCACTATTACCATGAGGGACACAGTGTACTATTACCGCATATAATCGATATTACCATATATGGATGTATATGTCCTATTACCATATATGGGCATAGGAGGCACTGTTACCATGAGGGACATAGAGTACTATTACCATATATGGGTGTATAGTGGTGGACATACATACACACATACATACACTCAGCTTTATATATTAGACTAGATGTTTGCCTGATTCTAAAGCATCGGGTATTCTAGACTATGTATGTAGTTTATTTATGAAGATTTAAGAATAATGCAAAGGGAAGCTGGGTTTAAATACTGCGCCAATATCGCTGATTGCTGGCAAGGGTACTGGCCGGGCACAACGTATCAGCAAAGTGTGGTTGAAATGCTGCGCCAATTTGCGGGCAAACTGTCCCTGTTGCTGATTGATTGGTCAGGCCAGCCGCCCGTGACCAGCGACGCAGGATTTGCGTTACAGACAGACAAAAGTAGACAATTATATAGTAGATTATTTTACCATATAAGTAAACTAGGCAGGTAGCTGGGGTGGAAGTATTTTGGAGATAAGTTAATTATATATTAGTTTCTTGCACTGTTTATTTAGCAAACAATATATCCATATTCCTCAACACTGAGATTACAAAACCAAGAAGAAAAAGTAATGGAAATAGGGAAATTACAGAATCAATAGACATGTTATTCATATGCAAAAGAAATAGTAACAAAACTTTTGAAACATTTTAATTTATTGAATATTGAGTATTAGTGCCATGCATAGACATACCCGCACTTATAGGCCTTCGAATGCTATCAGATTACACTGTTCTACGGCCAAATAGGTTCAGAGATGAAAACAGTTGAACTATACTAATGCACGGTGTGGACCTCCTGTGTATGTTTGCACACCGCATGGCTCTCTGGCGTTCAGGCCGGGTTGGTCATGTGGGATATGACGTCAACGCAGGTCCTTCACTCTTTGTGCCTCAGTCAGCTGCAGTCTGCAGCTCCTAACGCTCCCGTGAGATCTACTACTGTATAGCTTGCTGCTTGTTGAATCGCACTAAGCATCAAAGTACCTCAAGGCAAATATTGGTGAAGTAATAAATCTTCTTTATTATAAGATATGGCTCTCACAATGCGTTTCGGTGATGAAGACAGTGACCCACCAAAATGTGTTGTGAGAGTCATATCTTACAATAAAGAAGATTTATTACTTCACCAATATTTGCCTTTGGGTGCTGTGATCATGCGCTTCAACAACCCGCAAGCTATACAACAGTGCATACTGGTAGGAATCAGGCAGTGAGTGTATGCTTCAGACATTCAGCAGAAAGACCACAACTTCCATCAGACATGTTAATACATTGAGGTTACATACCATTCTGTGGCAGTCAGATACAGGGGAGCCACAATTTCATCAGGGAGAAAATCAAATGAGGGATAGATTCAATGAGAGAGACTATCCACAATCGATACTCAATTGTGCATTTAAAATGGCCAGCACCCTACTTGAAATGCATATACCATACATAGACTTAGGGCCTTGGGAACGCGCATGAATTAAAACATTACGCCAGTTGCTGGATGGCTTCGGAATCAAAACGTTTGAAAGATTGTCCGATAAGCATCCAGATGTCCGGCGTAGATTCTATCAATACCTACATCTGCGGCATCTCATTTGTAACACCCCCCCTTCGGCCTTCTTCAACTCTCAACTAGATTGTAAAGTCAATGGTCTATTTTTGACTCCAGGCACCAATGCTGGGGCGGTATCTATTCTATACAGAACCTTAAACGATCATAGCCAGATGAAAAATTGCCATACATGAAACTCTGGGAGAGGAGCTACAGGTGCCCTTGGAGCCTGGAGGGTGGTGGGAGGCAGTTCGAGAGATTCGCAGAGTGTCTGCCTGTATCAATCATTTGGACCAGTTAAAGAAAGTCCATATGCGCTGGTACTTCTGCCCAGTTAGAGTAACACGCTTTGGCCCCGAGGGCTCCCCGCTGTGCTGGAGAAACTGCGGTAGGCTGGGGACTCTCAGCCACATGTGGTGGTCATGCCCGAAGTTGCGGACATTGTGGTCTAACTTGGAGGGTATGATCCTTGAGGTGACAGGGATTCATAAGCCTGTGCGTCCTGGTATGGTGATACTTCACATTGGTTTGGAGGAGCTCCCACATACGATAAGAGGAGTTATCTCCCATTTTTTCATAGCTGTCAGGCTGGTGATAGCTGCTACTTGGAAACTTGCAACCGTACCTACTATACAATAGGTGGTAGATCGAGTGAATCAGCACTGCCAGTATGAGTTGGCTCTGACACTATCTAACTCATCGAAACAGGGTATACAGTTGCAGATTGTTGTGTTGGGGGACCCTGCGGGTGGTCAGTTCAGGCCGGAACCTAAGATTGCTGCAGGATATGACCACTGGGGCAGATGGTAGTGCAGCCGGGATGGTAAAGATTCCCACAGGTGGAGCTGGGCCCCAGGGATGGTGTGAACAGTCTATGGTGGATGGTAACTGTAGTTGAGGTGCAGGAGGGCACCGGGAATAATGGAAGGACACAGGGGATTGCAGTTCTCAAGATTTACTCACAGTTTGTGCTGTAGCAGCCCAACTGGGCGCTGTATCCTCCGGGTCAGCAGTCCAATCAACACTCGGGCAGCTTGGGTTCACCTAACCAAGACACCATTCTATGAGCCTCTACAGGTCATCTTTCTGCGCTGGCTACTTGCCCTCCTGCACTGCGCTTCATGGACAGTGTCCCACGCAGGTAGCTGCGGGTCCTGACGGGCAACGGGCGTCCCACTCCTTGACCCTAGGTCTGACCACTATTTCAGCGAGTGTCCACGGCAAGTGGCCACTGCTCATGCAGAACCAGCAGCCTCCGGTTTTACTGGTTCAGGCCTGCAGCACTATGGCCAGATCAGGGCCGGTTCCCTCTGCGGCCTAGCTCCTTCAGCAAGGCCCTCCCGGCAATTGCTGGAACAAGGTCCCTCTGTCTAGGGCTTTGTGGCAACCTCTTGTACTGGTCCCACTTCCCTAGCAGGAGCCTCCCCTAGAGCTCCATCTCCTTCTCGAGCTCGCCTCTTTCTCTCGATGTCCCTCTCCGACTGACTCTCTTCTCCTCTCTTCTCCACCCCCTCTACCTACTCCCCTTTCCAGCCTGGGATGGGGCCCTCCCTCAAAAGGGTCCACCCAGATCCCCTTGCCTGGAGTCAGGAACGTGTTGCATGCGGGTGTCTGTGTCTCAGATTGTTGTCCCCTCCTTACCTGGGAGTGGGTTACCACACCTATGGATTAGGTGCACTACCTATGAGGCGACTGGACTGCAGGGGCCCCACATCCCCCCTATTAAACACAGCATGTCCTCGGGCTGGGAAAAGGGTACAACAAGTGTTAAGAACATGCAAAACAATTGTGATGTACATCAACAACAACCTTTTCTTCCCGCTACAGGAGGCACTTTCTCTTAAACGTTACATTAGCTGTTCTAGCAGTATAAAAGTGCAAAAATCGTAAAAAATAAGGCAAAACATCTAACAAGGTACGCCACCAAGCTGAGGTGTCCTTGTCTCATGGTTCTTAGTACATTACGGGGGAACCCATTTCAAACCCCCAACGTTGCCCCTGGGCATGACTACAGGGGTTAACAGGCCACTCTTTACACCACGGTTTTGGCCTTGCCATACGGTTTTTTTTCCATGGTCATGCTGTAATTGCAAAATGCCCAGGTTGCACCCACAATGCTAGTTGAAAACCAACTAAGCGCACATTAAGAAGTGCTAAGTATTTACAGATTATCCTGATTACGTCACTGTCCCATAATAATATTGTCCGTTACCTATAACCGGGTTCACACACCTAACTAACTACTATGGCACATTGTTCTAACACACACTCTAAACAGGTTCAATACTTAACCAGGTTAACTAACTACCATAATAATCATGATTTACAAGCATACAGTGTCCTTTTACTTATTTTGCTTCCAGGGAAACTGGTTAACCTCCTTGTCCGATAGGTTAACTTTCCACTGGTTGGCCGGACTTTGCAGTACCTGGCGACACAACCGGGGTCAACATTGCAGCTGGGGCTGAGACTGCTATTAATGCTTCTGGATCTGGTACTGCGGGTGTGGTGGGTAGCAGCTTGACTGGCACCTTCCTTACTCTAATGGCCTACCACCCACGGTGGCCCACGTGCCTACTGTACTCCATGTAGTCCCCTGGGTACAGGTCACGACCGGGGGATCCCTTGGGCAAATGGGACTCAACATCTCGCCAATTTACAAAGATCTCGTTGACCATTTTCGACTCCCTTATAAAGCCCCACCCTCTTTGCAGGTTAAAATCGACCACTGTACCTCTCCTCCGTTCCACCTGTTCGGTGGCTGCTGCCTTTCGGGTCCGACTCTTCTCTTTAAGATTTCTGTCCTCCAGGGCCCTCTGCTGAGCCTGGCACTCTTTCCTCTATCTCAATCTTGTGCTGCTGGCGGCATCCTTCCTCACCAATTATTTCCACTTGGGCCTCTACATGGGCCTCTCCTGCCTGGGCCTCAACGGGGAACCCCACAAGCTCCTCCCCTGGCTCATCCAGTGGAACCGGACTGTCTCCGCTCTGGCTGCTTCGCTGTGGGGCGATGGCATGGGCTGCATAGGGGCTGGCAGTCTCTCCCCAAATTCTATGTTCCTGTCTCAGTCTAGATTTTTAAACACCCAGCCAGGTTCGGAGGCTGACAGGGGTTTCAGGGGCCTGACTAATATACCCTCATCTACCGGGTCAGTAGTCCATTCAACCCCCAGGCAGCTTGGGTTCACCTCCACGAGACACCCTTCTGTGAGCCTCCCCAGGTTGTCTTCATGCGCTGGCTACTTGCCCTCCTGCCCTACACCTCGTGGATAGTGTTCCAAGCAGGAGGCAGCGGGTCCTGTCGGGCAACGGGCGACCCATCCCCTGATCCTAGGTCTGGCCACCGTTTCAGCGAGTGTTCATGGCAAGTGGCCACTGCTCATGCAGAAGCAGTGGCCTCTGGTTTTACTGGTTCAGGCCTGCAGTACTGTGGCCAGATCAGGGCCGGTCCCCTCTGCGGCCTAGCTCCTCCAGCAAGGTCATCCCGGCAATTACCTGGGAATGGGGTACCACACCAATGGATTAGGTGCACTACCTCTGAGGCAATTGGACCGCTGGCACATATAGCCTTCCCCCCCATCCTGGATATGTTCCACCCCACCACTGCCCCTCTGCTGGCATGCAGATAGTAAAATAACAAATGCTTTTAACTCATCTTCTGCTGCTGGCTCAGTCGCTCCCAGCTCCTCGGTGTCTTTTCCTGTGTCTGTGCCGGCATCCGGCCATGTGATCGGCACAGACACAGGAAGAGACCAAGGAACTGGGAGCCAGCGACGGAAGGTGAGTTAAAAGCGTTTGTTATTTTACTATGTGGTGCCAGCAGGGGGGCATATAGAGTGATGGGGGGGCATATCCAGGATGGGGGGTGAGTGCAGGCACATGTAATATGCGCCGCTCCCCTGTCCACATCTCTGCGCGGCTTCAGCACCGAGGTGATGGACAGCGGGTGCAGTGCATATTACATGAGGCTAATGAGCCGGAGCACATGCCCTCCTGCCGCCTCTGCAGCCTGATTCAGTCCCCGGACACTGCTCCAAAGCCGTCCCCCCTCTCCCCTATAGTACATGCAGATTCGGATTATAAAACTCACCCCTCACTTTCCCCCAAAATTTGGGGGAACAAAAGTGCTTCTTATAATCTTAAAAATACGGTTAGTTGGCCTTCGAGGAATGGCGTCACTGGTTGGAAGGGGCTGTCCACCCCATCAGCACAAATGTCATCAACCCCAGGTATTCTAGATGTTCTTTATTTTAACGAGATTTAACTTCATCGTCACCTACCGTCTAGGGGTTGAGAATGTTAAAGCATATGCATTGTCATATCGTTTCCTGGCTGATAGTAATCAAGAGAGTCCCGTTCCCATTTTACAGAAGGGGTGGTTGCTTTGGCTCTTTACCCGGATATAGAGGGAGAGGTGTTGGAGGGTCAGGGGGACACACCTGTCTCCTGCCCTTCAGGGAGACTCTTTGTACTGCCTAATTTGCACTTCAAAGTAATCAAAGAACATCATGACTCTGTACTGGCAGGTCATCCAGGGATTAGGGCAAGCTTGGATCTTTTGTCTCTTCGCTTTTGGTGGCCAGGGTTGCAAAAGGACGTAACTAACTTTGTGTCTGCTTGCAGTGTTTGTGCAAAGGCTACAATTAAGCATACCCGCCCATCTGGATCTCTCATACCATTGTCCATCCCTGACTGACCATCGACACATCTATCCATGGATTTTATTACGGATCTCCCTGTTTCTGTGTGGCACCCTTGTGACCTGGGTGGCCACAGGTAGGAACTGCAGCCAGGCAGGAGGGAAGACAGTTTGCATAGCAAATACCTTTACAACACATATCCACTGACATAGACCCACCCCGGAGCCTGGGACTCTAGGCAGGAAAGGGGTACCCTGTTTCCCTGAAAATAAGGTGCCCCCCGAAAGTAAGGCATGCTTGGTGGGGGGCTCCCTACCTCCTAATATAAGGCACCCCCGATTATAAGGCGTACCTCTCAGCATGCCACCGATCACAAGACTGGGGCATGCATCTGTGTTTCGCTCTCCGCTGTCCGGTGCCCACCACTCTATACCGCTCTTCTGCCGCACTGCAGTGCTCACAGCCTAGGAGCGCAACCGTGAATCACAGCTCCGGAGCTCTGTGCCGGTCTCCGCCCATGAACCCTGCGCCAATCACAACACAGGAATCATGGGCCAGCTGAGGTCAGTAGCCTCTGATTGTTCCTGGGCTGTGATTGGCCCAGGGCTCCTTCGCTGTGATTGGCTCAGGGCTCCTGCTCTGTGATTGGCCCAGGGCTCCTGCACTGTGCACCACCAAAGCAGCACCGCAGAGGAAAGAAAGTGAAAAGAAAGAAGTACGGTAAGAAAGTGAAAGTGTGTGTGTGTGTGTGTGTGTGTGTGTGTGTGTGTGGTGTGTGTGTGTGGTGTGTGTGGTGATTTTGTGGTACACACATGGGAGGCTGCAGTGGGACATGGTACTGGGATGGGAGGCTGCTGCAGTGGGATACAGTACAGTACTGGGATAATGGGAGGCTCCTGCAGTGGGATACCGTACAGTACTGGGATAATGTGAGGCTGCTGCAGTGGGATACCGTACAGTACTGGGATAATGGGAGGCTGCTGTAGTGGGATACCGTACAGTACTGGGATAATGGGAGGCGCTGCAGTGGGATACGGTGCTGGGATGGGAGGCTGCTGCAGTGGGATACGGTACTGGGATAATGGGAGGCTGCTGCAGTGAGATACGGTACTGGGATGGGAGGCTGCTTTTCTTTCAATATTTTTTGGCTAATATAAGACACCCCCCGAAAATAAGACATGGTGCACCTTTATGAGCAAAAATTAATATAAGACAGTGTCTTATTTTAGGGGAAACACGATAGTAGGGCCAGTTATGAGTGGGTGAAGCGTCGTCATGGTAACCGATCAGTATATAAGGGAGAAACAGGAAGCAGTTAGCCAGTAGGCGGGTGCCGAGCAGCCAAGACCGGACCAGTACCATCAGGTCCGGGGAAGACGTTAGGGTTGGCAGATAACTAACAGAACAGCATCTACTGATATATCTGGGAAGTTACACGGGTAGAGAAGAACCCGGTGATCCCTTGAGAGACAGGAACACCTAAGGTTAGGCTAAAACCAGAGTGTTAGCTCTGAGGGGGACTGAGGATTCACACCAGCTCCCCAGACAAACTGACGGGGGACACAGATTCCAGGTCTGTGTTCCTACTACAGGGTTCGGGGCACAGCAGCAACCAAGAGGACCCGGCTTACCGCCCATAGACTTAGGGGGGAAGCTACAATTGGGGACTGAGCTGCCGCTCCGCAATCCACCTGAAGGAAAAGAGAGAGAATGAGTCTGGAAGGACACATAGAAAGAGTGAGGGGTCTCAGAGTGACAACCTGGCTGCAGAGGGTTCAAGTGTACCGGAGGTCAACTGTGTAAAGCTGTGGGAACTGTAGTGTACTGTGCACTGTTTAACTGAAGAATTGGAAGTAAACCCAGGTGAACCCTGCTTCAGTGTCTGTGTCTGATTCCAGGTATAAAGAACTGACAATCTACCATTTTACCCTGTCAGGAGCTGTCCCGACCCCGGCGGGCTCATCCACCTTGCTGTAGCATCCATCCATCCTCCTGACAGAAGTACACTGTAGCGGTGGTCCCCTCACTGACCACAACCCGTGGGTGGCGCACGACTGACTAATCCCTGTAAATAATCCCCCCCATTTATTGTGTGAACCCGGGACACGGTCCGGACCAGGACCGCCGTGACATCCCCAGCAGTACCCCGGTCCGGTACCGAGTACCCCGTCCCAGTGGACTCGACAACTGTAGGCAAGACGGTGATTTTGGTAGTGGTTGATAGGTTCAGCGAGATGGTGTACTTTATGGCACTACCGGCACTTCCTAATTCTAAGACACTGGCATAGGTGTTTGTCAGTGAGATGTGAGACTTCATGGGGTTCCCTCCGATGTGGTCTCACATCGTGGTACACAGTTTGTTTCCAAGTTTTGGAAAGCTTTTTGTACTCGCTTGGGGTTGCAGTTGTCCTATTCTTCTGCTTTCCACCCTCAGTTTAATGGACAGAGAGCACACAAATCAAAATTTGCAAACTTAGGTGTTTTGTCTCCAAAATCCAGGAGGAATGGGCATCTTATTTACCTCTAGCTGAATAAACAATTGTCACCAAGAGTCCACCGGCAACTCACCATTCTTTGGTGCATATGGGTTTCATCCTCAATCTGGTACCTTTATGGCCACTTAACACGTGGCTACATTTCTAGCTTATCCACAGGTAACTTACTGGCTGCAGTGAAATCATGGAGACATTATTCCATTTGTACACAGCAACAAGATAGAACCATGTCTCCATGATTTCACTGCAGCCAGTAAGTTACCTGTGGATAAGCTAGAAATGTAGCCGCGTGTAAAGTGTCCATAAGTGGTAAATATTCTTCAGTTCATGAGGAGGAGCAATCGCCTTTTCGCTCTTGTCTGTATGGCAGGGGTGGAGATTAACTTGAGACTTATGGGTGACAGATACAAACATATGGCTGACAAGAAGCACTCGCCAGGTCCGGACCTATGTGCGAATGACTTTGTGTGGTTGTCTACTAGGAATATCAAGTTGTAGGAACCTTCATGGAAGCTAAGACCTAGGTGTATTGGTCGTTATAAGATAACCGCCATTATTAACCCTGTAGCGTTTCGTCTGGAGTTACCTTAAGCGTTAAGGATTCACAATGTTTTTCCTAGATCGCTTCTAAAAAAATATGCTCTGTCGCCAGAGCCGTTTTCATTGCCACTAGCACTGATCTGTGTGGATGGGAATTTGGAGTTTCAAATTTCTAAAATTGTGGATTCTTACATGTTGTGCCGTTCCCTTCAGTATTTGGTGCACTGGAAGGGTTATGGTCCTGAGGAAAGAATATGGGTGCCAGCATCAGACGTGAATGCCGAAACGCTGATCCACACATAGCAATTTTCCCATTCTGACAAGCCTCGCCCTTAGTGTCCGGAGACCACTCGTAAAAGGGGGGTACTGTCACGGGTGAATCAGGAGTCACGGACGAGGCTGTTGGGGCCACTCGCAGAAGGTCGCAGCATCTGGCCAAACAGCCAAAATCCTCAATTGTGGTTCTATCCCTTGAAGAGGTATTTCTCTGCTTGGTGATAGCTTGAGGTCACTAGGACCCAGCTGATCTCCTACCTTCAGCTGTCTCTATATATACCCCTTGGCTCCCATAATGCATTGCTGGTGATAGCTTGTTTGGAGTTGGTGGTGCTTCCTGGCTCAGCAGTGCATTTTGGACGTCCTGTGTTTGCTTTCTGGATCTCCTGTCAGATAAGTGTTTCTCCCTCTCCCCTTTGTCTGTTTCCCTGGTGTTTTTCCTTTAGCTGTCAGTTAGGTTGACCAGGTTCCACCTATCTGATCCCTAAGTAGTGTTAGTTTAAGGGACTGATAGGGACGAGGTGTCCTAATCAGCGACAGTTGCGGAGACTGTACAGGGTTGTTAGGGGAGCCAGGTGTCAGTGCTAGTGTTTCTAGGGGTCACCATCTCCCCTTTGCCCTTTACGTCAGGGACTCCTTTTTCCCCCTTGTTGTCCTGTGCTGGGTGTCTCCCAATGCCCAGCATGGCAGCATGTCTGTCAGATATGGTAAGCCGCTGTTAGACTTGTGTTACCTATTCAACTGTGAGGAAAGTGTTTTATGGGACATCCAGGCACACCTGTGCATGGGTTTGATGTTGAAAAATCTGTGTGGTGTTAGTTTGATTTTAGGTTAATCTACATATGGGTGTAGTATGGGTTTGTAGGTTTTACCATTAGGTGTATTGGTACCTTTACACGCCGCCACGGCAGGCTGGATACATCGCGCTACAAGCTACAATTGTAGCTTGTAGCGTCCATATCGCCTGTAGTAGCGGTGTCTGAAGAGGCGACGCTACAGCCGGCGACAGATACATCTGTTTATGGTCTCTGCTCATAAACTTAAGGCAACATCGCCGATGGTAGCGAGCTGTATCGGCGTGTAAAGAGGCAACGGAAGGGCACTCTGGACACCCGGGGCTGTAGCTGCAATGTAGTGACCTCGGCTCCATGTTACCGCGCCCATCACCGATCATTGGTGGAAGCTGCTGCATGACGATTGGTAGTCGCTGCATAGGGAGGCATATTTAAAGGAGCTGACGAGTCACACTACACAATCGCTCGAGCGTCATGTATTACTCAGCCTCCTGCGATGCCTGCCCAATCAGGATGTTATTGCTTCGTCCTATCAGCGTACGGAAGTCTTGTAATCCACAATTGGAGCACGCCTATGTGCTGTCCCTGCTGCACCAGGTCCGCCCATAGTAGCTGGTTGTAGCGGTGTGTAAATGAGCAACAGCTGGCTACTTGAGACACCCGGCGATGTAGCTAGCTATAGATGTAGCGTGGCGTAGCGCATCTTGTGGCGGCGTGTAAAGAGGGTGCGTTGACCGTTTGTAGCCGTTTGAGCGTGCTCGTGCACGTGAAGTAGCGCGATGTATCCAGCCTGCCGTGGCGGCGTGTAAAGGTACCATATGAGTCATGAAGGAGCAGTGGGTGTACTGATGATCTGCTAGTGGTTTCATAAAGGAACGTGATTAGTTTGGTCCTCCAGGACGTTTATATTCCCCGGGGTGGTTGTGGGCTGAGAATTGCCTTGACAGTGGTCCACTGGGGACAGAATGGATTCTTGAAGTGTTCAGGTGGATATTGCTGGGATTCTCGTATGATATTGTAGTGGTCAGCCAATAAAGGTGATGGTGTGCGGGGAGTTGGGGAGGGAGGCATGATGTTGGTGCTGGCCTTCCCGGTAATCGTTTGGTGATACAGAATGGTTTGGGTGTGATTAACTTCCTGGGTGGTGGTTGGAATATTATAGGCAATTGTGTTGTGGTTGCCAAGAGGTATTTGTAAAGTGGGTAAGTATTGCCGTTGGGTGAACTCTCCTTAGTACAGGATTTGGTGAAATTAATGGTAGGGGAAGTTGTGAACCACTTCCCTGTATGGTGGTGCTATATGGTAGGTGATTGTGGCATGATTGCCAGGAGGTATTTACAAGGGGTAGTAATAAAGAGGGTTATTAAGTTGGGGACATTTATGGTACTTTCCTGTGTGTGGTTTATAGTATAGTGGGCAAGTGTGGTGCGGTTGTCAGGAGGTATTTACGGGAGGAAGTAATGACTTCAATGTGAGTTCCTCCCTGAAAAAGGATTGGAAGATATTAACTTGGTTGGGGAAGTTTGTGGTTACTTTCCCATGAGTGGTTTATAAAATGGTGGGCGAGTGTGGCATGATTGGCAGATGGTATTTACAGGGGAAGAGGGGAGTAATGCCTTGGGTATGAGGTTTTTCCTGTAAAGGATTAAAAGTTATTAACTTGGTTGAAGACTTTTGTGGCTACTTTCCCGTATGTGGTTTATAATATAGTGGGCTACTGTAGTGCAAGTGCCAGGAAGAATTTCCAAGGGGAAGTAATGATGTCAGTGGGAAATCTTCCATGTAAAGCTTTGAAAGATTTTACCTTGGTTGGGAAGATGAGGTACTTTCCTTTGTGGTATTATGATCTGGTTGCAAAGGGTGGCTGGGTTGCCAGGAAATACAAAGTTCAGTGGTTAAATAGCATAAACAACAATTACGTTCATAGGGTTTTGGGGCCCGTTTGGTGGGTGGGTTAGGAGGAATTGGATAAGAAAAACGTATCCGTTGTGTATGGTTCAGCTATGGCTGTGGGCTTATGTGGGTGGCTTCAGGTTTAAGGAACGTATAAACAAGTTTTGGTGGTGGGCGGGTCCAGGCCACAAGAGGTTTCACGAGACCACTGGGGAATAGTGGCTTTTGGTACAGCAATTAGCAGGCGTAGGTCCCACTAAGGTCAGGGGTATCAACTGTGTGGTGTTAATACCCCATCCCCTGGGCTGGGGCAGAGCGGACAGGGAAACCTGTAAGGTTATGGGGTCATTAGTAGGGAATTGTGGCTCCTTGTACAGCAATGTAATTAGTGGGTGTAGATCTCGCTAAGGTGAGGATTATTAACCGTGTGGTGTTAATACTCCTTTCCCTGGGCTGGTGCGGTGCGGCCAGGGAAACTTGTAAATTGGTCGGGGTTTGCCTCTGGACTGGATCTATAAACTGTTCATAGCCTGTTTAATATTTGCATTGTTTATGTGGTGGTGGGGTTGCCAGTTTGGAGGGCGCCCCCATGTTTTTGTGTAAATATTTAATAAAAAGCTGCTGTGGCAATTTTACCCAAGTCATAGCAGTCATTTGTTTTTTTGGGTACAATAAAAGGGATGGATATGATAGTGGGTATGAAACAGAGAACACCCCAATAATCCCCTCTTGAATTGTCTGGATGTACTGTATATTCAGTCCTGGGTGTACAGCTTGGTGCTCCAGCTGCTCTGTAGGGTGTATATGCAGTTCTGGGTGTACATTTGGTGCTCTAGCTTTGCGCTGAGTGTATATTCAGTCCTGGGTGTACAGTTTGGTGCTGTAGCTCTGTGCAGGGTGTATATTCAGTCCTGGGTGTACATGTGGCGCCCCACTGATCAGGGCGCCAAAGTAGGGGTACTGCACCCATAACTGAGTGTGCAGTATTCCTGTCATTGGGTAGTGTAAAGTCAACTTGATGCTCTTATCCCAGCATCCCTACATCTAACATAGGGGACCAATTGGCCACCCGTCACTAGGGTAACCGGCTCCCGGTGGGAGGAGCGTTAGGGTAGAAGAAGCGGGAAACACACAGACAGGAGCAGTCTAGTCTGAGGAGAGTCAGTGAGAGGAACAAGTCCTAGAGGGACACCACAGGGAGGGCGCCCAAAAGGAGCGGCGACCCAGACGGAAGGAGGAGACCCAGTGCCGGACCTTATCCTCAGTCTGAGGGAAATCTGGTCTGCAACGGGGGTACCGGCTCCGAGTCACGGTGCAGACGAGTCTAGCCTGATCCGTCAATACCGGTAGGTCCCAGGTGTGCCCGAGGCAGCCCTGACCAGGTCCAGAATGCGCAGCCCCGCCAGAAGCACTAAACCGGGTTGAGCCCCTTAGAGAAGAAGGGTACCTCATAGCACCCAATGGGCCTGGTAGACAAGTGAGTTGTGCAGGACAGTGCAAGGATAGTAAGGAGACGCAAGCAAAGACACAGTGGACAGTGAAGGTACTAAGGAAGGAACACACTGGGAGCCTCAAAGAGACTTTATTCTCCCTAGTGACCACCCGGCCAGCTACCCGTAAAGACTGTGTAACTGTGGACCTGAACTACTAAGAACTGTTGCCAGTAAAGTACCCGTACAGAGTCAGCAAGTTTGTATATTTGTTTATCTGCTCTCAGATAGATAGTTTTCTTCCTAGGAATTTTACCATTCACTATTATCTGTTATTTCCAGTTCTACTGGCATTTGATTTATAGAAGTCTGCAGATATAGAGGGCGCCGAGTCTTAGTGACTCAGGGTAATTTTTGTACTATCTGCTGTTGGTGGTTTTTTGATAGTGTTTTATACTGACCGCAATAGTATTTTAGCCTGTCTTTCCTATATAGCTAGTTTGGCCTCTTTTACTAAACCTTTTACTCTGCCTGTGTTTGTTTTTCTTTCTCTGGTTTCCCAGTTAATATCTGTGGGGGCTTGCTTTTCTTTTGGGGTTCTGATCTGAGGCAAGATAGCTTTTCCTACATCCATCGTTAGGAGCAGTTAGTTCTCCGGCTGTGCAGAGGTGTCTAGGTCTGATTAGTTACTTCCCACGGCTACTTCTAGTTGCGGTGTGTAGTCAGGGATTGCGGTCAGTATAGTAACCAACGTCTTCTGTTGAATCTGAATGTTACTCCTGAGTCATCGGTTCATAACAATCCCCTTACAGTAAACGCCCGGATACTGAGTCCTTATAGACCCCTGGGCGGGTCATACACATTGGTGCTCCAGCTCTGTGCAGGGTGCATATTCAATCCCGGGTGTACAGTTTGGTGCTCTACCTCTGTGCAGGTTGTATATACAGTCATGGGTGTACAGTTTGGTGCTCTACCTCTGTGCAGGGTGTATATTAAGTCATGGGTGTACAGCTTGGTACTCCAGGTCTCTGTTGGATGTATATGCAGTTCTGGGTGTACATTTGGTGCTCTTACTTTGTGCTGCGCATATATTCAGTCCTGGGTGTATAGTTTGCTGCTCTGTCCCAGTGCAGGTTGTACATTCAGTCCTGGGGCATAGTTTGGTGCTGTAGCTCTGTGCATTGTGTATACTCAATCGTGGGTGTACAGTTTGGTGCTGTAGCACTGTGCAGGGTATATATTCAGTCCTGTAGCTCTGTGTAGGGTGTATATTCAGTCATGGGTGTACAGTTTGGTGCTGCAACTCTGTGCAGGGTATATGTTCAGTCCTGGTGTACAGTTTGGTGTTGTAGCTCTGTGCAGGGTGTATATTCAGTCTTGGGTGTACAGTTTGGTGCTGTAACTCTGGACAGGGTGTATATTCAATCCTGTAGGTCTGTGCAGGGTGTATATTCAGTCATGGGTGTACAGTTTGGTGCTGCAGCTCTGTGCAGGGTGTATATTCATTCCTGGGTCCTGCTGTCCTGGATGTGAATTAGGTGCTCTAGCTTTGTGCTGTGCATGTATTCAATTCTGCGTGTACAGTTTGTTGCTCTGGCTCTGTGCAGGGTGTACATTCAGTCCTGGGGCATAATTTGGTGCTGTAGCTCTGTGCATTGTATATTCAGCTGTGGGTGTACTGTTTGGTGTTGTAGTGCTATGCAGTGTGTATGTTCAGTCCTGTAGCTCTGTGCAGGGTATATATTCAGTCCTGGGTGTACACTTTGGTGTTGTAGCTCTGTGCAGAGTGTATATTCAGTCATGGGTGTACAGTTTAATGTTGTAGCTCTGTGCAGGGTGTATATAATTAGTCCTGGGTGCACAGGTTGGTGCTGTAGCTGTGTGCAGGGTGTATATTCAGTCCTGGGTGTACAGGTTGGTGCTATAGCTCTGTGCAGCGTGTATATTCAGGTCCTCCAGCTCTGAGCAGGGTGTATATTCAGTCCTGGGTGTACGGGTTGCTGCTGTAGTTCTGTGCAGGGTGTATATTTAGTCCTGCAGCTCTGTGCACGGTGCATATTCAGTCCTGGGTATACACATTGGTGCTGTAGCTCTGTGCAAGGTATATATTCAGTCCTGTAGCTCTGCAGGGTGTATATTCAGTCCTCGGTGTACAGGTTGGTGTTGTAGCTCTGTGCAGGGTGTATATTCAGTCCTGGGTGTACAGGTTGGAGTTGTAGCTGTGTGCAGGGTGTATATTCAGTTCTGTGTGTACAGGTTGGTGTTGTAGCTGTGTGCAGGGTGTATATTCAGTCCTGCGTGTACAGTTTGTTGCTGTAGGTCTGTGCAGGGCATATATTAAATCCTGTAGCTCTGTGCAGGGTGTATGTTCAGTCCTGGGTGTACAGGTTGGTCTTGTAGCTCTGTGCAGGGTGTATATTCAGGTCTTGGGTGTACTGGTCAATGTTGTACAGTTGTGGCCAAAAGTATTGACACCCCTGCAATTCTGTCAGATAATACTCAGTTTCTTCCTGAAAATGATTGCAATCACAGATATTATTATCTTCATTTAATTTGTCTTCAATGAAAAAACACAAAAGTCTTAAAGCCAAATTGGATATAATTCCACAGCAAACATAAAAAGGGGGGGGTGGACAAAAGTATTGGCACTGTTAGAAAAATCATGTGATGCTTCTCTAATTTGTGTAATTAACAGCACCTGTAACTTACCTGTGGCACCTAACAGGTGTTGGCAATAACTAAATCACACTTGCAGCCAGTTGACATGGATTAAAGTTGACTCAACCTCTGTCCTGTGTCCTTGTATGTACCACATTGAGCATGGTTAAAAGAAAGAAGACCAAAGAACTGTCTGAGGACTGGACAAACCAAATTGTGAGGAAGCATGAGCAATCTCAAGGCTACAAGTCCATCCCCAAAGACCTGAATGTTCCTGTGTCTACCGTGCGCAGTGTCATCAAGGAGTTTAAAGCCCATGGCACTGTGGCCAACCTCCATAGATGTGGACGGAAAAAAAAAAATTGACGAGAGATTTCAACGCAAGATTGTGTGGATGATGGATAAAGAACCTCGACTAACATCCAAACAAGTTCAAGCTGCCCTGCAGTCCGAGGGTACAACAGTGTCAACCAGTACTATCCGTCGGCATCTGAATGAAAAGGGACTGTATGGTAGGATACCCAGGAAGACCCCACTTCTTACCCAGAGACATAAAAAAAACTTACCTGAGAAAGCCTACAACATTTTGGAAGAATGTTCTCTGGTCAAATGAGACAAAAGTAGAGCTTTTTGGGCAAAGGCATCAACATAGAGTTTACAGGAGAAAAAAAAGAGGCATTCAAAGAAAAGAACACGGTCCCTACAGTCAAACATGGCGGAGGTTCCCTGATGTTTTGGGGTTGCTTTGCAGTCTCTGACACTGGACTGCTTGTCCTGTGTGCATGGCATTATGAAGTTTGAAGACTACCAACAAATTTTGCAGCATAATGTAGGGCCCAGTGTGAGAAAGCTGGGTCTCCCTCAGAGGTCATGGGTCTTCCAGCAGGACAATGACCCAAAACACACTTCAAAAAGCACTAGAAAATGGTTTGAGAGAAAGCACTGGAGACTTCTAAGGTGGCCAGCAATGAGTCCAGACCTGAATCCCATAGAACACCTGTGGAGAGATCTAAAAATGGCAGTTTGGAGAAGGCACCCTTCAAATATCAGGGACCTGGAGCAGTTTGCCAAAGAAGAATGTTCTAAAATTCCAGCAGAACATTGTAAGAAACTCCTTGATGGTTACCGGAAGCAGTTGATCGCAGTTATTTTGGCTAAAGGTTGTGCAACCAAGTATTAGGCTGAGGGTGCCAATACTTTTGTCTGTACCATTTTTGGAGTTTTATGTGAAATGATCAATGTTTTGCTTTTTGCTTCATTTTCTTTTGTGTTTTTTCATTGAAGACAAATTAAATGAAGATAATAATACCAAAAATTTGTGATTGCAATCATTGTCAGGAAGAAACTGAGTATTATTTGACAGAATTGCAGGGATGTCAATACTTTTGGCCACAAATGTATATATTCAGGTCCTGAGTGTACAGGTTGGTGTTGTAGCAGTGTGCAGGGTGTATATTAAGGTCCTGGGTGTACAGGTAGATGTTCTATTTATTCAGGTCCTGGGTGTACAGGTCGATGTTGTATATATTCAGGTCCTGAGTGTACAGGTTGGTGTTGTAGCTGTGTGCAGGGTATATGTTCAGGTCCTGGGTGTACAGGTAAATGTTGTATATATTCAGTCCTGTGTGTACAGGTTGGTGTTGTGGTTGTGTGCAGGGTGTATGTTCAGGTCCTGGGTGCACAGGTAAATGTTGTATATATTCAGTCCTGGGAGTACAGGTTGGTGTTGTAGCTGTGTGCAGGGTGTATATTCAGTCCTGGGTGTACAGGCTGGTGTTGTAGCTCTGTGCAGGGTGTATATTCAGGTCCTGGGTGTACAGGTTGGTGTTGTAGCTGTGTGCAGGGTATATATTCAGTCCTGGCTGTACAGGTTGGTGCTGTAGCTCTGTGCAGGGTATATATTCAGTGCTGGGTGTACAGGTTGGTGTTGTAGCTGTGTGCAGGGTATATATTCAGTCCTGGGTGTACAGTTTGGTGCTGTAGCTCTGTGCAGGGTATATATTCAGTGCTGGGTGTACAGGTTGGTGTTGTAGCTGTGTGCAGGGTATATATTCAGTCCTGGGTGTACAGTTTGGTGCTGTAGCTCTCTGCAGGGTATATATTCAGTCCTGGGTGTACAGTTTGGTGCTGTAGCTCTGTGCAGGGTATATATTCAGTGCTGGGTGTACAGGTTGGTGTTGTAGCTGTGTGCAGGGTATATATTCAGTCCTGGGTGTACAGTTTGGTGCTGTAGCTCTGTGCAGGGTATATATTCAGTCCTGGGTGTACAGTTTGGTGTTGTAGCTGTGTGCAGGGTATATATTCAGTGCTGGGTGTACAGGTTGGTGCTGTATATATTCAGTGCTGGGTGTACGGGTTGGTGTTGTAGCTGTGTGCAGGGTGTATATTCAGGTCCTGGGTGTACAGGTTGGTGTTGTAGCTGTGTGCAGGGTGTATGTTTAGGTCCTGGGTGTACAGGTAAATGTTGTATATATTCAGTCCTGGGTGTACAGGTTGGTGTTGTAGCTGTGTGCAGGGTGTGTATGCTCAGGTCCTGGGTGTACAGGTAAATGTTGTATATATTCAGTCCTGGGTGTTCAGGTTGGTGTTGTAGCTGTGTGCAGGGTGTATGTACAGGTCCTGGGTGTACAGGTAAATGTTGTATATATTCAGTGCTGGGTGTACAGGTTGGTTTTGTAGCTCTATACAGGGTGTATATTCAGGTCCTGGGTGTACAAGTTGGTGTTGTAGCTGTGTGCAGGGTATATATTCAGTCCTGGGTGTACAGGTTGGTGCTGTAGCTCTGTGCAGGGTATATATTCAGTGCTGGGTGTACAGGTTGGTGTTGTAGCTGTGTGCAGGGTATATATTCAGTCCTGGGTGTACAAGTAGATGTTGTATATATTGAGGTTCTGGGTGTACAGGTTGGTGTTGTATATATTCAGTGCTGGTGTTACAGGTTGGTGTTGTAGCTGTGTGCAGGGTGTATGTTCAGTCCTGGGTGTACAGGTTGGTGTTGTAGTTGTGTGCAGGGTATATATTCAGTGCTGGGTGTACAGGTTGGTGTTGTAGCTGTGTGCAGGGTGTATGTTCAGGTCCTGGGTGTACAGGTTGGTGTTGTAGCTGTGTGCAGGGTGTATGTTCAGGTCCTGGGTGTACAGGTTGGTGTTGTAGTTGTGTGCAGGGTGTATGTTCAGGTCCTGGGTGTACAGGTAGAAGATGTTGTATATATTCAGGTCCTGGGTGTACAGGTTAGTGTTGTAGCTGTGTGCAGGGTGTATGTTCAGGTCCTGGGTGTACAGGTTAGTGTTGTAGCTGTGTGCAGGGTGTATTCAGGTCCTGGCTCTGTGAAGCTGTGTGCAGGGTGTATTCAGTTCTGGGTGTACAGGTTGGTGTTGTAGCTGTGTGCAGGGTATATATTCAATGCTGGGTGTACAGGTTGGTGTTGTAGTTGTGTGCAGGGTGTATATTCAGTCCTGGGTGTACAGGTTGGTGTTGTCGTTGTGTGCAGGGTGTATGTTCAGGTCCTGGGTGTACAGGTAGAAGATGTTGTATATATTCAGGTACTGGGTGTATAGGTTGGTGCTGTAGCTGTGTGCAGGGTGTATGTTCAGGTCTTGGGTGTACAGGTTGGTGTTGTAGCTGTGTGCAGGGTGTATGTTCAGGTCCTGGGTGTACAGGTTGGTGTTGTAGCTGTGTGCAGGGTGTATGTTCAGGTCCTGGGTGTACAGGTTGGTGTTGTAGTTGTGTGCAGGGTGTATGTTCAGGTCCTGAGTGTACAGGTTGGTGTTGTAGCTGTGTGCAGGGTGTATGTTCAGGTCCTGGGTGTACAGGTTAGTGTTGTAGTTGTGTGCAGGGTATATATTCAGGTCCTGAGTGTACAGGTTAGTGTTGTAGCTGTGTGCAGGGTGTATGTTCAGGTCCTAGGTGTACAGGTTATTGTTGTAGTTGTGTGCAGGGTATATATTCAGGTCCTGAGTGTACAGGTTGGTGTTGTAGTTGTGTGCAGGGTGTATGTTCAGGTCCTGGGTGTACAGGTTAGTGTTGTAGTTGTGTGCAGGGTTATGTTCAGGTCCTGAGTGTACAGGTTGGTGTTGTAGTGTGTGCAGGGTGTATGTTCAGGTCCTGGGTGTACAGGTTAGTGTTGTAGTTGTGTGCAGGGTATATATTCAGGTCCTGAGTGTACAGGTTAGTGTTGTAGCTGTGTGCAGGGTGTATGTTCAGGTCCTGGGTGTACAGGTTAGTGTTGTAGTTGTGTGCAGGGTATATATTCAGGTCCTGAGTGTACAGGTTGGTGTTGTAGTTGTGTGCAGGGTGTATGTTCAGGTCCTGGGTGTACAGGTTAGTGTTGTAGTTGTGTGCAGGGTTATGTTCAGGTCCTGAGTGTACAGGTTGGTGTTGTAGCTGTGTGCAGGGTGTATGTTCAGGTCCTGGGTGTACAGGTTAGTGTTGTAGTTGTGTGCAGGGTATATATTCAGGTCCTGAGTGTACAGGTTAGTGTTGTAGCTGTGTGCAGGGTGTATGTTCAGGTCTAGGTGTACAGGTTATTGTTGTAGTTGTGTGCAGGGTATATATTCAGGTCCTGAGTGTACAGGTTGGTGTTGTAGTTGTGTGCAGGGTGTATGTTCAGGTCCTGGGTGTACAGGTTAGTGTTGTAGTTGTGTGCAGGGTGTATGTTCAGGTCCTGAGTGTACAGGTTGGTGTTGTAGCTGTGTGCAGGGTGTATGTTCAGGTCCTGGGTGTACAGGTTAGTGTTGTAGCTGTGTGCAGGGTGTATGTTCAGTCCTGGGTGTACAGGTAGATGTTGTATATATTCAGGCCTGGGTGTATAGGTTGGTGTTGTAGCTGTGTGCAGGGTGTATTCAGGTCCTGGGTGTACAGGTAGATGTTGTATATATTCAGGCCTGGGTGTACAGGTTAGTGTTGTAGTTGTGTGCAGGGTATATATTCAGGTCCTGAGTGTACAGGTTAGTGTTGTAGCTGTGTGCAGGGTGTATTCAGGTCCTGGCTCTGTGAAGCTGTGTGCTTCTCTGTGACCAGCCCTCCCGGCGCCTCACAATAGCTCTATTCTTTCATGTAGTTGGAAGCAATTTTAGAACAAGCCCAATGTTATGACAACGGGTCGTGTTTACTGAGGGAGGAGCAAGGGCACAAAGGGTTAATAGGACACTGCCCTTGTCTGGCTGCACTGCTCATACATGGCTTGCACATGGGGCTCCCGGCATATATACCACCTTGTATTATAGAAAACTAGTATATGTGTACATTACTATAGGAGCAGGTGTAAGGTGCAGTGCAGATCATGGAGTCATACAGAGGGCACAGCAGCGGGCACCTGTCGCCCCTGGCAGGGAGCGCTTGCCCCACAGTGTGGTGGCCGGTCCCGCCGTGTCCTGAGGGTGGAAGGCGCCATATTCCTGCTGCCCCGGCCTCTATGGCTCTGCACCAGGGCTGCGCTGTGGGTGATGTGGGGCCTGCTGTCCCAGGCTCGGTGTCCCCGGTGTCCCAGGTGTGCCGGGCTCCGCCTCAGGGGCTGGAATGCGGAAGCTCTGGAAGGAGGAGCCCGCAGAGAGGCAGCGGGGAGACACAAGTCAGAGAGCCCGGGACACTGTGGGGCATCCTGGAGCCGGTGCTGCCATTCCACAGGGGATTCCATCCGTGCCGGGGCACGTGGAGCACAGCACATCTAGTGCGGCGGGACATGAGGAGGCAGCCTGGTAGTGGCACCATGCCCCCCACATTGTGAGCCATGTCTACCCAAACCGCCCTCATCCCAGATCACGACCCCGCGCCCTCTGTGCAGGATCTGGGCGCCTCGGAGCCCAAGAAGAAGAAGCACAAGCCTGGATCACTGCGGAGGGCACTGAGCTGGCTAAGGGGGCGCAAGAAGAAGAAGCCAGAGGTCAAGCAGGAGGGCAAAGGTGAGAGAAGAATGGCTTTATATGGACCTGTACATTGTGCTGCTGGGCTATGGGCAACGTATGGACTGTGCCAGGCAAAGCTGGGCATGATCCTGTGTGATCATTGTCTTCGACAAGCTGCATGTTCCTAGCAGGCTACTGAAGAGTGCCAGCCAGGCCTCAGCCCATACCCCTGAGGGTGCCAGGCCTGCCAGCAGCCTCTATGTAAGCTAGCAAGGAGAAAGTGACAAGTACAATCAATGCATGTATATACATAGTCTGTATATGTCCATGTATGTCCTATACCTACGCTGGGTGCTGCCAGTCATTGACCAGTCTGTGAACTTGGCATCAGTTACATAAACACTTTATAGGAATGCAACTAACTAGGTGGCAGGGAAATGTCCATGTAGCAATGACGGATAAGGGTCAGTGATTGTGAAATTCTAATGATTGGTTGTGCATTGTCACCATTACTTGATCCTTTATCCTCAGTGAGTTTCTTGCATAGTGCACTGACGTCAGATTTGTGCCATGTTACGTCACTACGGAGATTTGCCGCAGCCCACGTCCATCTGGCCAGCAGCCCACGTCCATCTGGCCAGCAGCCCACGTCCATCGGGCCAGCAGCCCACGTCCATCGGGCCAGCAGCCCACGTCCATCGGGCCAGCAGCCCACGTCCGTCAGGCCAGCAGCCCACGTCCATCGGTCCAGCAGCCCACGTCCTTCTGGCCAGCAGCCCACGTCCTTCTGGCCAGCAGCCCACGTCCATCGGGCCAGCAGCCCACGTCCATCGGGCCACTCAGACATACTGACATACAACTAATGTGTCTCAGCTTTTTTCCAAAAATTCAAGCCCCTCTTTAACAGCGCAGTATGTACCGTAATTGCTGTATACCAGGGCGCAGACGACTTCCCATCCTCATGCATCCAGCCAGCGTACAATATGTACAGGATATTAATAACATGATATGAGAGACTCAGATTACTGAGAAGTATGGCTACCTAAGGCTATACAGGCCCACGTTCAGGCTTGTACACGATCATCTGCGTGCTGCTATATACAACTCTGCAAGTTGGGCCAAGACATGTTATGTGCACTCATAATCTTGCCGGATATACATTCTTCTGTAGGCAGTGACTTACCAATATAAAGATCATATCCCGCCAAAATGACAAGTCTATGGGGAGAGCAAGTCCTTGAGCTGTCCTCTTTATTCAGCCATTTCTTATCTGTTCTGCGGGAGGCGATTGACAACTATTATGGCTCCATTTCAGGTCTTTTAATAGTTGTCACAGCTTTCCTAGAGTTCTGCACAGCACATTTGCCTAGTGATCCTGTTATATGGGAGCAAACTACAGCCTAGTAAGCTGCTATTAGATTTATCTGTTGGGCCGGATCAGACAGCCATATTTAATGGTCTGTATATAGACTGCAATAGTTGGACTAACTTCAGGTCTCCTCCGACACAAACATACAGACTCAGAGACCCTCTGTTAGTCCAGACATTGCAGTACATATACGTATCATGAAATACCCCTATCTGAACCTGGCCTTAGGCTAGGGTCAAACTTGGGAGCATGCATCCGTTTACTGGATGGATTAATGGATCCAGTTTTTGCTTTGACATTTTTGTGTCATGTTTTTTCCTTTTTAGCGCAAGCGTTAACGCATGGTACATACATGTACCATGCATTAACGCATGTGTTTCCCATAGGGTCCCATGTTAAAAAAATGCATCCGTTTTTAAAAAAGCACCCAAAAACATTGCAGACCATGTTTTTAGCGCAACTAGCAAAAACGCATTGCGTTAAACGCATAGCACTTTTGCAATGCATTTTTTGCATCAGCGTCTATGGGTGCGTTAACGCATGCCTTTTTACACATTTGAGCATGTCAAAAACGGATCAGTTTAGCAGATGCATGACGCAAGTGTGACCCTGGCCTTACTGGAAAAACTAGGTAACAACCAAGAAGGCGACCAATACATTCCCATAATCTCCAATAGGTCCATCAGACAGGATGTGTTCAGATGTAGCGGTTGTGCTGAGATTTTAGATGCCTAGCAATGTTGCTGTGGTGGCACAATGCTGAATAAGCCTGCATTCACACATTGCGTATTTTGCCGCGCTTTTTTACGGGCACTTTTTCAAAATACGCAATGTGCCTTTTGTCTGCAAGCAAAGTGAATGTGAAATTCACTTTGCAGTGCAGACATTGCGCAAAAATACGCACTGCGTTTTCAGGGAGAAAGCGCAACTGCGTAAAGAAATGAGATGTCAATTCTTTACGCAGCTGCTCCTGCGTTTATTCCCTGTGATGTCACAGAGGGGAGGAAGAATCCAGCTTCCTCCTCCCCTCTGTGACAGCTGTGACCGCCCATTAGACTTCACAGTGTATTAATATACACTGCGAAATCTAAATTAAACAAAAGCAAGTGTATGAAAAATAAAAAAGAATGAATACTTCACCTCTCCGACGCCTTTTCCCGCTGTCCGGTCTCCGGTTCCAAGTGAGATGTCTTCTGCCAGCACCTGTGGTGACGTCATAGGGGCGTTCCCGGGCACTCGCGGTCATGTGATACATATCACATGACCACGAGCAGCCCAATCAGCGCCGGGAACGCCCCTCTGACGTCACCACAGGTCCTGGCAGAAGACATCTCACTTGGAACCGGAGACCGGACAGCGAGAAAAGGTGTCGGACAGGTGAAGTATTCATTCTTTTTTATTTTTCATACACTTGATTTTGTTTAATTTAGATTTCGCAGTGTATATTAATACACTGTGAATTCTAATGAGGATGTCACAGAGGGGAGGAGGAAGCAGGATTTTTCCTCCCCTCTGTGACTTCACTGCACTTTCTGGAGTAAAGAAAGTGCAGTGTGTGAAAGCCCCTGCGTATTTTGTTGCGCTTTTTTGCGCGGCCGAAAAACGCTGCAAAAAGCGCAGCAAAATACGCAAATGTGTGAACGCAGCCTAAGACCTAAAAACCTCAGTGATTTACTGGATGCATGTTTTGTGGCCCAGTTCTCAGCCTCCCTGCCGCACCACACCTGCTATATCTGACAATACTCAAGTAGCCACATATGTCCCTCAGGACTCTAGGAGATATTGGTGATAATGTCTGTTATTTGTTGTCATCCAGTTTCACCACTTACAGATAAACATATACAGTAACTAAGAAATGTTTACGAGGCGGTAAAGGCTTCTGGTTGCCAATTTTCCTAGGATGCAATCTAATTTTTGTAAGTAGTGATCATCCCAGGAAAAGTACTCAGGCCTCTGTAATGGTAGCCATGTTGATGGCCACAAGAATAGTTAGAAATGGCTTACAATATAGATTTACAGATGATTATTTTTAAATATTAGTTACAAAATCTCTCAACTTTGTGCAGGTTTCTATAAGAATTTGTGCAACATCTATCATTCACTATGTCAGTGATTACAATTTGGCCGGGGAAAGATGATTGTATGGAACATTTTCTTCTATATTGTCATCAGTGTGTCTGTTTTTTACATCTGTATTCCATCTGTGTGACATCCATGATTATATATTAACATTTAAAACTGTATATGATCAAATGCAGTTTCCTAGGATAATCGGGGCAATGAATCTGTCAAAATTGGATGCTACGTGGATAATCTAGATGGGATAAGATTCTTTTTTGGGCCTCAATGTACAAATCTCATCCATAATACAGAAGAGACTAATAGGGTGCCGTCACACGCATCAATTTAGTGAACGATATCGCTTAAGTGATCTGCTTTTTGATCGCTTAAGCGATATCGTCTGCGTCGCTGCGTGTAATCAAGCGATTTTACAATGTAAAATCGCTTGATTGTTTGATCGCAGATTTGTGAGCCGGAGCTCAAATCAAGCGATAAACGCTTGTTCAATCTGCTTCATCGTGGTGTGTGACACTGCAATGATCCATCTCCCAGCGGCAGAGCCTATGCTGGGAGATGGTATCTATGGTAAACTTCGGGTTACTAAGCGGCGCCTAGTAACCCGATGTGTACCATGGTTACCAGCGATCTCGCTGGTCCACATCGTTGGGGAGTCTGCCTGTGTGACAGCTCACCAACGATGTGAACGATATTGTTAGCGATCGCACGTGCATGTGATCGCTAACAATATCGTTCATAAAATTGGTGCGTGTGACGGCACCCAGACAGTCTGCAACTTATTTTCATACAGATTGATCCGTGTGAAAATAACTGTCCTATTAATTCTCATTGGTCAGTGTGGTGTCTGATTTTTAGGCTATGTTCACACTGGCCGTTTTTGATCCATTTTTGGTGCTGCATTTTTTTGTTTTCAAAAACGGATCAGTCACTGTGTCTGCCAGCAAAGTGAATGGGACTTTCAATTTGCTGTGCAGACATCAGCGTTTTTGACTGATGCGTTTGTAGTGCAGAAAGCGCATCCAAACAATACAAAGCATGTCAATTTGTGCTCCCTTTTTCTGCTGCACTTTCCACACCACCAGTGCTCCATTATTTACCCTCCCCAGCTAGCCCCAGAGATGTTTTCCTTGCATGCATCAGCAGGACCTGCAGGTACAGTACTGACAGGACCAGCCATGTGACTCCCACATCGGCAGGTCCTGTAACTACTCGTACTACCTGCAGGTCCTGCCGATGCTGGGAAGGAAGACATCGCTGGGGCTCGACGTGGGGTCACCGGTGAGGTTAAGAAAGTGTGTGTGTGTGTGTGTGTGTCTCTGTCTGTGTATCTGTCTGTGTCCCTGAAAATGGAGCAAAAAAGCAACACAAACAAATGATGCTTTTTTTTTGCAAAAAAGAGGACTTGTTTTTGGCGCAAACTACCAACTACAGTGAATCAACAAAAAAGTGAATATTAAAGATGGGAGCAACACTATTGCGTGATCCACCAGTCACAAGTTTGAAAAACAAAAAACGGAACACAAACGCTCTGTGTGAATGGTATCATACACTCATCGTACATCATGTCTGTATTATTTGCTCATATGAAGGAAACAGTGTATTTGATCTTGTGTGCATATAGTGCAGCCCCTTCTGGTATGCTTCACAATAAGTATCTCATGCTGTCCATTATGTGACTGCAGTAATTATGCAGCGTGTGCTCACAGTCAGGTGGTCACATTCATTCACAGCAGGTCTGTCATGGCACTCCTGTCAACACAGTGATACCGCCCGAGGGTGCTAGCGACTGTGGAGACAACATACCTTCACATCCTGCTGCCTAGGATGTGCCGTCCCTCACATACAGATAGCATGTAACATATGTGGATGGGATTTTCCATGAATTCCCTCACTCCAGGAGCAGGCACTTTCCTTCCTGCATAGGTTACACACCCATTTTCCTGGAGCTGTGTTCCACATGCTGGGTGTATCTGTGATATCACAGGTCACAGTGCTGTAATATGTCTGCTCTTATCCGGACGTTTGTTTGCAGGAGTTGTTCCAGCAATCTTCATATAACTCAATACAACAAGTTGCTTTTCATATCTCATTGTGTGTCGTGAGATTGTATAATTACGGGGTGACATGCCAAACCTCGCACAATATGTTTAGTTGGGTGGGGTTAGTAACAGTCAGCGTTAGACGTGCTCTTGTGTTGTTGCTGCACATGATGTATACTATATACTGCATTAATACAGGCGGCTTTCCACTCTATCTGCAGTTTGAGAGGGGTGCTATGCTTCAGATGAACATATGAAAAATCACAAAGTAGGCGACTTCCATCCGTATTGTCAGTCATGTGTCCGTGTTTTACATCTGTGTGTGTATATATATATATATATATATATATATATATATATATATATGATATTAGTATATTGGTACAACACAGCTCCCCTTGGTGCTCAGCAGTCACAGCTCCTCTCCTCCTTGCTGTATAAGTATACAAGATAAAGAACTGCAGCACTCTTCTTTTTGAAACAACCGCCTTTATTCGGCCATCAGGTGGGGGTGACAACGTTTCGGGATCCTGTCCCTTTCTCTAGGCTAGAGAAAGGGACAGGATCCCGAAACATTGTCACCCCCACCTGATGGCCGAATAAAGGCGGTTGTTTCAAAAAGAAGAGTGCTGCAGTTCTTTATCTTGTGTGTATATATATATATATATATATATATATATATATATATATATATATATATATATTACGGTATGTATACACACATCAACAGATTAAGTACCAATAACTGCAATGTAACCATAACAATCGGATGCAATATGGATGATCCACATGGAATCCCAATTTTTGTTTTTTTTGCACACAAATAGGCTTGAATAGGTGAGTATCATCCAAAATAGTGAAGCAAATAGGACATGCTGCATTTTATTTTTTCAAAGACACTCGGTTCATGTGATAAAACTTGTGAACAGCCTTATTGATTAACATTGGTCAGTATGTTGTCCGATTATTACCCAGACAGCCCACGTCCATTATATACACTGATCGCTAGTGTGGAAATTTCCAGTTACACAGCAGATATTGATCCAGTCAGTGATATGGAATGTGTGCAGAGGTGAAGATAGCCGGCTCGCCTTAGTGAGGTACTGCAGCTAATGACATGTTCAGATCCAATACCCTAGGTACATAGCTGCCAGAATATAATTACTGAGACACTATATCTCAAATATGAGCATTTTCACATGGCTGTACTTGGCCAGCAATTCTTTATTACTACAAGTGTGAGGGGCTATAAAGAGTAGATAAAATTGGTTGATGGGTGAACAACCATTGAACGAACATTAATCCAGTAATAACCATTGTGCTGATGCAGTCATACACATTTTATTGACCATGGCCGTTAGATTAAAAGAGAATCTGTCACCAGGTTTGGGGTATAAACCCTGATTTATGTGACATATCTGTGCTGCAAATCTGCCGGTTCTCTGAATGCTGAGCTCTGAATAATACCCATCCGCACCACTGATTGATAGCTTTCTGTGTACACTGTTCATAGGCAGAAAGCTACCAATCAGTGGTGGGGTGACCCAGAGCTTATTAATATGGTTGACTTTGTCACAGCAGGTTTACTAGACTTAAATCTGCTGGTAATTAAACAGTGATTTTATGAAAGCTACAGTAAACAGCCCATCCTGTAACACATCGTTGGAATCAGGGTCTCTGTCCCAACATTATGCTGCTTTCTGATTAGGTGGCAAAAACCAGTGACAAGTTCCATTTAAAGTCCCCATACATGTTCTAATACACTGGGAGAGTAATGGCCAATTTATTGATGGAGATGACATTTGTTATGGAAGGATGTTAGGTCTTTCACAGAATAATTGTTTGTGTATTGGCTACATTTTTCATATTTTTTTTCTCTAGATGGGTACCGTTACATGTCGCAGCATTGCATGCAATTTTACTGGCAATTTGCTGGTTGCAGGGAAATCATGGACACATTGTTCCATTTGTACACAGCAACAAAATAGAACTATGTCTCCATGATTTCACTGCAACCAGCAAATTGCCAGTGAAATTGCATGCAATGTTGCGACGTGTAACGGTACCCTTAGTGCGCTATTGGTCAGCTTAAATGATCATTTGTCAGTAATGATGATTTATGTACTCCTGATTCATCAAATCATTTTCACTAAAAAAGTGTCATAAAAGGTTTCAAAAGTTGCAAAATATTGCCATAACTCAGAGTTGTGCTAACATTTTGTGACTTATGGCAATTTTGTACCAACCTCTCTCAGATTTGCCAAAATAGTCTGAGGCAGGATGGTGTTATGGTGGGTCATGACACCAGATCTCGTCTAATTCATGATGAGCCGTGGAGTTCTGTTCACCAGAAATCTCAGACTAGTCCCTGACTGGAGTAAGATTTCTATCGTAGCACACTGGGTTGCACACCCCTCATCAGGTGCTCTAGATTCATGAAGAAGTGGGCACCTATTTATGGATCAGGAATATCTGACTCCGTTATACCCCATCATCAAGACCGGCAAGAAAATCGGGGCCTTGGTCATGCAGGTCTGTTTAAAAAAACGTATCCAAGTATTTAATATGCTAATGCATCAAAAATAGAAGTAGGAAACTGCATAGACCTATTAAAAATTCCCTATCGCTTTGAGTACAGCTTCTATGCAGATATAAGTGACTCTGTAGTTACAGACTACAAATAAACTGTGTTGTCAGCTCCTGCTGATATACCATACTTGTTTCTGTCTGTTACCTACTCATCAATAGTTGACGACAGTATTTATTGGCTGAAGGGGAAATGTGGAGAGGTGTGGAATATAAGTTCCAATAACACTGGTTATTTGTAGCCTGTGACCGTAGAGATACATAGGCTGCATAGGAGCTGTGTATGTACAGTCTTGGCCAAAAGTGTTGCCACCCTTGAAATTGTTCCAGCAAATTAAGTATTTCTGTTTGGTTGTACACGTGTACTTCCTTGGTGTGTATTGGAACAACACAAAAAAGTAAATTGGACATAATTTCACACAAAACACCAAAATGGGCTGGACAAAGTTATTGTCATCATCAACTTACCGTAATATTTTATTGCACACCATTTGGAATAAATAACTGCCATCAATCACTTCCTATAACAATCAACAAGCTCCTTACACCTCATCTGGAATTTTGGACCACTCTTGTTTGACAAACTGCTCCAGGTCTCTCATATTTGAAGACGCCTTCTCCCAACAGCAATTTTAAGATCTCTCCACAGGTGTTCAATGGGATTTAGATCCGGACTCATTGCTGGCTAACTTTACAACCCTCCATCGCTTTGTTTCTATCCATCTTTTGGAGCTTCTTTAAGTATATTTGGGGTCATTGTTCTGCATGGAAGACTCATGACCTAGGACACCAACCCATCATTCTGATATATTGTGACCCAAAATCCTTTGGTTATCTTCAGATATCATGACTTGCTCACAGTCAAGCCACCTAGTGCCAGAGACAGAAAAGCAACTCCAAACATCTTTGAATTTTCACCATATTTGACTGTAGGTACTATGCTATAGCGTTTCGTTTCATTTAAATGTTGACAGATCCTTTGTGCTGACATTGATGCACCCTAAACCTGCAGCACAGCTTGAATTTCTTTGGAACTTGATTGGGGCTGCTTCTCTAACAACTGGACGATCCTGCATGGCAGAGTTTCATCATTTTTTTTCCCTGCTGTCCACGTCAAGGGAACTCAGCTACGCAGTGCCATGGGTTGTAAAATTCTTGATTATGTTGCACACTGGTTATAAAGGAACATCAAGATCTCTAGTAAAGGACTTGTAACCTTGAGATTGATATTTTTCAAGAATATTTTTCAAAGGAAATATTTGCTCCATTTTGTAATTATGGTGCATTGAAGGAAAAACAATAAACTAAAGCATAGCATATTTAGATTAGATATATTACTAGAATCCTCATCTGCAAGGGTGGGTATGTTCATGGAGAGGTATTAAAAGAAAAATGTGAGGCTAAATTGACAATTTACTGCACAAATATCATGGTGGGTTTACACACACCAATTTATCTGTTCAATATCTGAACAGATCTCTGGTTGCAGTGAAATCATGGACACATAGTTCCATTTTGTGGCTGTGTACAAATGGAGCAATGTGTCCATGATTTCACTGCAACCAGAGATCTGTTCAGATATTGAACAGATAAATTGGTGTGTGTAAACCCACCATGAGACTGAAAGAATATTTATAACATTCTTTAAGTGTCAGATTTTGCAGTGAATTCTGGACACTCTTGTCACACTTCAGTAGATGAGCTGCAAATCCCCATTGAAGGGTCTGAATTACAAAGAGACTATCACACACACATTCACATATCTGTACGCATGTATGTATTGTATCTGTTTTTCCACAGATCCAACACGTACCCATTATAGTCTATGGGGCTATTGAAATGTCCAGGTTTTTTTGTCAGCATGGATGACAAAGACCAGTACAACCCTGAATATATGAAAACATGTACAGCACAGAGATGTCATCTGTGTGCTGTGTTTGCAAAGTATTGGAGAAGCTTTGTAATTTATTTAGTTAATGATTCATCTGAGAAAAATACTGATGGTAAAGATGGACACTCTGATGGCACCCTGGTGCAAAACACTGAATTAACAGCAGTCCCATTTTTCCAGATACGGAGGAGTGAAGAAGACATAAGGAGCACTACCTTGATAAAAACCCTGATGGCTGGTTAATCCAAGGAAATCAATATCTCACTTGTTTCATGAAAAGTGCATATTCTTCACAGTAAGGCTATGTCCCATAGGATGTTTTTTGTGCTGCATTTATGCTTTGTCAGCTGCACAAAAAGCAGCTGTGAAAAAAAGCAACACGAATTTATTGCGTTTGTGCCCATTACAAATGCAGCACAAAAACACAGTAAAAATAAGGATACACACACAGAAAGATATACACACACAGAGACAGAAAGATGTATACACACAAAGACACATGCACAGAAATACACATGCACGCTTTCTAACCCTCAGGCCCCCGCTTCCCCACCTCTCCGGCAATCCCAAAGTGAGCTCCGGTTATTTATTCCTTCTGGGCAGCAGCAGGACCTGTCGGTATGCTACTTCCAAGACCTTGCATCATGTGACATCCTAAGGGCCACGTCACACACACATATAATTGTGCAGATATTGTTGGCAGATCTCTGGTTGCAGTGAAATCATGGACACATTGTTCCATTTTGTGGCCATATACAAATGAAAATGTGTCCATGATTTCACTGCAACCAGAGATCTGCGAACAATATCTGCACAATTATCTGTGTGTGTAACGTGGCCCTTAGTCACATGGTGTGCAGGTCCTGGAAGTCACCTTGCGCAGCTCGGAGAGAAGAAATCACTGGGACTTGCCAGGGAGGTTGAGTATTGGAGCGTGGCATTGCTACTGTGGAAATTGCAGTAAATAAATCATGACAAACAGACTGTGTGAATATCACTCCATTTGATACTTTTTTTGGATAGTTACAATGAAGTCAATGGGGTAATGCAGCCCAAAAACAGAAATGTTAATTAACAGTGACTTTTATAAACGCAGGCGATTTCTACAACACAAACGCAGCACCCGCAAAGGCATATGTGGGCACAGCTTTTTGTATATCACATAGACTTTGATGATAAAGCTTTGGGTGCTGCATTTTTGGTGTAGAAGAGCAGCAAAAAAAAAAAAACAGCCCAAACACCCATTGGGCTCATAGCCTAGGGCTACATTCACATATGCATTTTACATGTCCTAGTGCCGCCAAGTTTTCTGTTAAACAGCACACTGAACCATGGAGTTTCATTGATCCACACACATCAATTTTTAAAAAAAACGCCATGTTTCAGTGTGTGATACTCAGTACTCGTTTTGTTCTCATCCATTTAGCCAATCCGACTTGGCCATTACTCTGTAGGGATCCATATAAAATGGATAAATGTGTAAGACATACTTTGTACTTCACACTTCTATCCTGGTTTTAGCTTTTTTTTTTTTTTTTTTATTTTTTTTTTAATTTTTTTTTTACTGAACCATCATTTAAGGTACCTTTACACGCCGCTACAACAAGGTGGAAACAACTGGGTTGATGAGACAAATGTATCTTGCACCGCCAAATCAACCCGAGGTAACGGCGTGTAAAGGCGGTTGTTTCCACCCGTCACTTGCGGCACCTGTTTCAGAGCAGAGCTCTAAAACAGGTTGATTTCAACCCGGTGGTAACGGCGTGTAAATCCGGTAGGGTAAGGTTTATTCGTCACCTAGATAACTCCCCGGGGCGTGACACAGCCTCCGGGAAACCGCCCCCCTGCAGCGATCATTGGTGGAAGCTCCTGCGTTACGATTGGTAGTCGCTGCATAGGGCGGCATATTTAAGGAGCTGACCAGTCACACTACACAATTGCTCGAGCGTCCTGTATTAGTCAGCCTCCTGCACTGGCTGGCCAATCATGATGCTATTGCTTTGTCCTATCAACGTACGAACGTCTCGTAATCCACAATTGTGGCACACCTATGTGTTGTCCCTGCTGCACCAGGTCCTCCCATATTATCTTCTGTTACGGCGTGTAAATGAAGTAAGGTGCTCTACCGAAGGTTACTTTAGGCACCCGGCGGTGCATCCAGAGATAGATTCAACCTTCTGTAGTGCACCTTATAGCGGCGTGTAAAGGCGATGCGGGTATCGTTTGTAACCGTTGCTGCGTGCTCGTGCACGTGAAGCACCCGGTTGTTTCCACCATGTTGTAGCGGCGTGTAAAGGTACCCTAATGGTACCTTTACACGCGGCTACATTTCTAGGGTGGCTACAGGTAACTTACTGGTTGCAGTGAAATCATGGAGAGATTATTCCATTTGTACACAGCAACAAGATAGAACCATGTATCCATGATTTCACTGCAACCAGTAAGTTACCTGGTGACAAGCTACAAATGTAGCCGTGTGTAAAGGTACCCTAATGGTACCTTTACACGCCGCCACTGCAGGATGGATACCAACGGCTACTTCACGTGCACGAGCACGCCCAAACGGTCCCCAACGGGAACCGCACCCTCTTTACACGCCGCCACAAGGTGCGCTACGCTACGCTACATTTACAGCTAGCTACATCGCCGGGTGTATCAAGTAGCCATCTGTAGCTCAGCGTACCTCATTTACACAACGCTACAACAAGCTAATATGGGCGGACCTGGTGCAGCAGGGACAGCACATAGGCGTGCCACAATTGTGGATTACAAGACGTCCGTACGATGATAGGACAAAGCAATAATGCCATGATTGGCCACGCATCGCAGGAGGCTGATTAATACTTGACGCTCGAGCAATTGTGTAGTGTGACTGGTCAGCTCCTTAAATATGCCTCCCTATGCAGCGACTACCAATCGTCATGCAGGAGCTTCCACCAATGATCGCAGATGGGGCGCGGTAACACGGAGCCTGGGTGACGCCGTAGCTACATTGCAGCTACATCGCCGGGTGTCCACAGTTCCCTTCTGTGGGTTCTTTACACGCCGAGACAACTCGCTACAATCGGCGATGTAGCCATCTGTTTATGGGCAGTGCACGGATACAGATGTATCTGTAGCCGGCTGTGTCGTCCCGTCTTCACACGCCGCTACTACGGGCGATATTGGCGCGACAAGCTACAATCGTAGCCTGTAGCGGGTTGTATGCATCCTGTTGTGGCGGCGTGTAAAGGTACCATAAGAGTCAATGGATACATACAAGTTCAGACTATTTTCCTCCTTCTAAGTGGAAAATAGATGCAACATGAAGACAGATGACACATGAGAGAAAATGGTCCGTTTGTTCATGGATGTCAAAATAAACATAGATTTGTAAATGTGGGCTGAACACCATTACTGAGGAGATATAGAAAGCAAAAGTAGAAGATACTTAAGCCAAAAAAGTATTTTTCACGCAAAAGCTGTGGAGCTGCTCATGCTGGTATTGGGCGCCACATAATATCGAGTGCTGCAGTGATATATGTCCTCACGAAAGGCCTTTACTGCAGAGAATATGTTCTTTGTGAAAGACGAAATTATGACTTCCCTGGAATAACCACACATCGCCACATTATCAAATCGGGCCAAGTTAGGATTTTTCTTGTAAGTAAGAGCACAAACCAATGCACATCAGTAATTTGGATCCAATTTTTATCGGTGTCCGTTTTTAACATCAGTCTTTCATCAGTGATCTTCATTGATGAAAAATAAATCAACAGGACAGCTTCTCTTGCCCATTACAGTGCTAATCCTGGACAGAACACAGATTGCACGCAGATGATATACGTGAGCTGTCAGTGATTTTCATGGACCTGTTGACTTGGATGGATAATTCTGATCCCTGACTCGATTAAAGTCAGACTTGTCGCTGTAATTTTTTAGCAGATACAAGTGTATTGTATCTGTGAATCACAAATGTCTGACTGATCTTTTAGTGTCCCTAAGTCTTGTTTCTCACAAGCTTATTTCATGTTTTATATGTAAAACGCAAAACCCAGACTGACTGCTATTCCCCCAAATACAGATTACAGCCTCATAAACACATATGAGGCTGTAAGCTTGGATCTGAAGACCCTCAGTCGGTTTGGGCATTGCGGTCTGCTTGTGGACTGAAATATACTTGTCAGGGTTAGTGTTGGGCAGGTGTGGGAATGGGAAGCAAGATGGCAAACTGGGTGGCTAATCTGGCCTTGGACTGGGGTCCCAGGCTAGCCCTGTACCCAGAGGTACCTCTGATGGTGAGGAGGCCTTGGCCCCCAATCATTCTCTGCTTCTCACCAGGCCAGTGATACATCCCCTCACGTCCGCAAACCAGTGACCAGGAAAACAGCAACTTCCTAGGGAAATGCAGCCAGAAGCTTCAGCAGCTGAACTGACTTACTTCTCAGCTCACAGGTTAAGGCAGTGTGAACTCTATCATCAACATCACCTAGTGGAAGGGGAGGCTGTTTAAAGGCCAGGGGTGTGGTCACCTGACAACCTACAACTTCCCACCTGCAGAGTCGTCCACAGAATACAGCATCAGCAAACCAACACTGAATGTGTCAAAGAAATTTAACTCCAAAAACACCAGGGAGTTTCATATATAGATTGCAGCAGTCAACACATGACAATACTGATGTGAAAATGGCCTAAGACTCTTACTTTTATGTACTGTTATGAGTAAACCCTTGTATGAGGATATTTTGGGTGCATGATCATTACCTACCATCTTCATAGAAGTGTTGTGGTAGTATTTTAGACATATAGTTAGTATTTATTTTATTGCCATGTTTTAACTGTAAAAATAAAATGCACTAGAAATCATCAAGATCCACTGCTGGCATTGCCCTTTGCAATTGCAAGCCAATGACTTCTCAGCTGTTCCTGATGTGAGGCAATTCTGGAGATGCTACAGGTTTGTTTAGGCCATTCAGGCTGTTGTCAGTAGAATGAACAACATGTTGCAATGTTTGCTACCTACTGTGAGCAGCTTCATTGATAGTATATTAGGGTGTGTGTGTGTCTTTTGGCACATTCTTGCTATGGAATAAGTTGAGAGATCTTGAAAATATTTCAATTTTTTTCACTATTTGCATACCTCTAACATATCTTGATTCTGTGATTTCTGTAATTATTTGAATTATTTATTATTATTATTATTATTATTATTATTATTACAGCGCCATTTATTTCATGGTGCTTTACATGTGAAAAGGGGCATCCATAGACAAGTACATTAAACATGAGCAATACAAGGCACACACATGTACAGAAGGAGAGAGGACCCTGCCATCAAGGGCTTAGTTTACAATGGATAGGTGAGGATACACTAGAGAGGCTAGAGCTTGTTGTGTGGCGGTTCAGTATACTGAGGATCACTGCAAGTTGTAGGCTTGTCGGAAGAGGTGGGTCTTCAGGTTCCTTCTGAAGGTTTCCACAGTGGTCGATATCCTGATGTGTTGGGCAGAGAGTTCCAGAGTATGGAGCAAGCACGGGAGAAATCTTGTATGCGGTGGTGGGAAGCAGAGATAAGAGGGGAGTACAGAAGGAGATCTTGAGATTATCGAAGGTTGCGTGTAGGTAACAACCGGGAAACCATGTCACAGATGTATGGAGGAGACAGGTTGTAGATGGCTTTGTATGTCATAGTTAGGGTTTTGAACTGGAGCCTCTGGACAATAGGGAGCCAGTGAAGAGCATGGCAGAGAGGAGAGGCTGGGAAATATTGGGGATACAGGTGGATTAGTCGGGAATCAGAGTTTAGGATAGATTGGAGTGGTGCAAGAGTGCTAGAGGGGAGGCCAGAGAGCAGGGGTTGCAATAATCGAGACAGGAGATGATGAGGGCGAGCACAAGCCTTTTTTGCAGTTTCTTGGTCAAGGATTGTACGGATCCAATAAATATTTTTGAGTTTGAGTTGGCAGGAGGTGGCAAGGGCTTGGATGTGTGGTTTGAAATAGAGGGCAGAGTCGAGGATCACCTTAAGGCAGAGGTCCCCAACTCCAGGCCTCAAGGCCCGCCAACAGTGCAGGTTTTCAGGATTTCCTTAGTATTGCACAGGTGCTAATGTGATCATCTGCACAGGTAATGATTCCAAGCCCTGTGCAATACTAAGGAGATCCTGAAAACCTGCACTGTTGGTGGGCCTTGAAGCCTGGAGTTGGGGACCTCTGCCTTAAGGCACCGAGCATATGGGACTGGGGAAAGTGAGCAGCCATTGACTTTGATGGATAGGTCTAGGCTACCTTCACACTACGATTTTTAGGGAGCCGATGCTGTCCGATATAATTCGGACAGCATCGGCTCCCTTCTGATGCCTGGAATCGGGTGCCAAATAGGCACCCGATTCCGGCATAAAATCGTTCCCTGCGGGGTGGAAAAAAAGAAAAAAAAAATGTTATTCTCACCTCCCCCCGAGCCCCCGCCGTCTTCCGCCATCTTCTTTCAGGCTCCCGGTGGCTCCCGCAGGCTGCCGGTGTCAGCAGAGCGCTTCCTCTGCTGTTCAGGACCTGCGGTGATGTCACAGTCACGTGACCATGGTAACCCGCGGTCACATGACTGTGACATCACCGCAGGTCCTATAAGGCAGAGGAAGCGCTCTGCTGACACCGGCAGCCTGCGGGAGCCACCGGGAGCCTGAAAGAAGATGGCGGAAGACGGCGGGGGCTCGGGGGGAGGTGAGAATAACATTTTTTTTTTTTTAACACTTGTGCTCAGTACAGTAAATCGGGGTCCGAGGAGACATAGATGTTTCCTCGGACCCTTCTCCATAGGGCCCCATGTTATAGGGATCGGACCTAATCGGATGTGCACTAAATGCCATCCGATTTGGTCCGATCCGAATCTGTCAGATTTTATTTTCGGTGCTAAAATCGGAGCATGCTCCGATTTTAGCACCGATAATAAAATCGGACAGAATCGGATCGGACCAAATCGGATGGCATTTAGTGCACATCCGATTAGGTCCGATCCCCATAGGGATGCATGGGGTCCGAAAATCGGTCCGATGCTGTCCGATTTTTTTCGGACAGCATCGGAAATGAATAAATCGTTATGTGAAAGCAGCCTTATAGAGGGGTAGAGTGAGATGGGGGAAAGATGATGAATTCTATTTTGTCTGTTCATTTTCAGGAAGCGAGCAGAAAAGAAAGATGAAAAGTGGACAGACATTGTAGGATTTTGGTCATTGCTTGAACTTGACCTTTTTTGTGTTGCAAATTTAATGTTAGAGGTGTGTAATCTGCTCATCTGAACTAGCTCAAAATCTGAAACTGATTTCTCCAGCAGATTTGCATCAAATATGACTAAGCTGTGTGAGGCCACCAACTGTGGAATATGCTTCAATAAGTGACTCAGGCAGCACCAATTTCTCATTGAACACAAGGTTTCTGTTTGTGGAGAAATACATGTTAAAATCCACATTAATATAAAATGCTGTTAATATCCTAGATCAGACAAGTCTCGAGCCATGTGGCCAATGCACGTAGACATCTCCTTACATTTTACGTTTTGTTATGAGTTCTACAGATGTTCTTATTACTAGAGATGAACGAACCTGTGGAAGTCGGGATTCGGGAGGTCCTGCTGAACATTTTTCGGCTTAGGGTGCTTTCACACTACGATTTTTGAAGGGAGCCGATGCTGTCCAATAAATTCGGACAGGATCGGCTCCCTTCTGATGCCTGGAATCGGATGCCAAATAGGCATCCGATTCCGGCATAAAATCGTTCTCTCCAGGCTGGAAAAAAAAAACAAAAACCTTATGCTCACCTCCCCACGAGCCCCCGCCGTCTACAGCCGTCTTCCTGAAGGCTCCCGCAGGCTCCCGGTGGCTGCAGAGGTCTTCCTTTGCTGTTCAGGACCTGCGGTGATGTCACAGTCACGTGACCGCGGGTTCACCATGGTAACCCGCGGTCACATGACTATGACATCACCGCAGGTCCTGTACAGCAGAGGAAGACCTCTGCAGCCACCGGGAGCCACCGGGAACCTCCAGGGAGACGGCGGGGGCTCGTGGGGAGGTGAGCATAAGGTTTTTTTTTTTTTTTAAATCCTTGTGCTCCCAGTAGGAGCAGTTTTTACTGTACTGAGCATGCTCAGTACAGTAAAATCGGGTCCGAGGAGACATCAGATGTTTCCTCGGACCCTGCTCCATAGGGCCCCATGTTATAGGGCTCGGGTCAGATTGGATGTGCACTAAATGCCATCCGATGTGGTCCGATCCGATTCTGTCAGATTTTATTTTCGGTGCAAAAATCGGAGCAGACTCCGATTTTTGCACCGATAATAAAATCGGACAGATTCGGATCGGACCACATCGGATGGCATTTAGTGCACAGCCGATTCGGTCCGATCCCCATAGGGATGCATGGGGTCCGAAAATCGGGCAGCATCGGAGAAGCAAAAAAAAAAAAGTGTGAAAGCACCCTTACTGTTCAGGACCCTAACTTGACCTGAACCTCATTGGAAGTCACTGATTGGCTGTTAATCTCTCCGCCCACATACAGCCAGCAATATGCAAACATACTTTCGGAGGTGGAAGGGTGGGGATTTTGCAGTTTTTTTCTTTTTCTGAAAACTCAAATTTTAGCCCCAGTGCGAACCAATCAAACACTGTAAGCGGCTCAAAGTTGGGTGAGCACCAAACATACTGTAGCATAGACCTCCTCGCTCCATCACTTTGGATATGTAAATCACTCAAACTCTTACCCCAAACAGCTTCGCTCATCGCTACTTATTACTAGGTGTTTCAGAAATGAAATGATCTCAATACTTTATCCATTTCCACTATAGAGGCACATACCGTATATGTATGTGTCTGGTTCATTAGTTGCCATTGTAAACGATAGCTTGTCCAAAATGTCACCTTAAGGGGCCGTCACACGCGTCAATATCGCGTGCAATATTGCTGCTGCACGTGACGTTGCAGCGATATTGACGCGTGCGACAGGACGCATCAACCATTTATAAATCGCCGGTTGATGGTCGCCAGGTTTTCGAACAGGACCGAAAACCTGACGATGTGACACCGGGAGACGCGATAAGCCAGCACCTCTCGGCAAGCGCTGGGAGCTGGTATCCGTGGTAAACTGTGGGTATCTAGGCAGCACGCGCTGCCTACATACCCGATGTATACCTTGGTTACCAGCCTTCTCCGCTCACCGGCTGGTATCCAAGGTACACAGCGGGTAACTAGGGACCCTAGTTAACCGCTGTGTACCTTGGATACCAGCCGGTGAGCGGAGAAGGCTGGTAACCAAGGTATACATCGGGTATGTAGGCAGCGCGCGCTGCCTAACTAGGGACCCTAGTTAACCGCTGTGTACCTTGGATACCAGCCGGTGAGCGGAGAAGGCTGGTAACCAAGGTATACATCGGGTATCTAGGCAGCACGCGCTGCCTAGATACCCGCAGTTTACCACGGATACCAGCCTGCTCCCGCTAACTGCAACCTGTCAGCAGGAGCAAGACATTTAGAAACAGCGCCCAACTGGGCTTAGGCATGAAAGACAAAAACCTCCACATAACCATTTAAGTGGGGGAGATGTCTATAGCATAAAGGTACTCGGAAAAGGCATTTGAATACAAAGAGAACAAGAGTACTATGCAAAACTTAACATTTTATTGGTAGACGTCATTAAAATTGATAAGGTGATAAGAGAGTGCATGTACAAAGGATCCAAAACAGGATACAGGGGGGCACATACATGATATAACAAGTAAAATCAAATGGGTATGCAGATTTCATATACAGCAGAGTCCAGCATATACAATGACAAGGTACATCAAGGAAAAAAAAGAAAACATCAAAAGTATGGCCATTTACAATGTAAAGTGCTAGTGCAGCGTTCAACAAGGAAAATAAGACCCTGGAATGATCATACTGAAGTGCTTTCCTTAAGATCAGAGTAGATGCTTATCTCAATCTCCATAGTTGTTATAGCATACCCATATTGAGTCAACAGTAATAGACAAGTGCCCTCCGCGATCCCGTCTGGTTAAACCCCGACGCGGCGTTTCGCTGCATGAGCTTGGTGGCTGCAGCTTCCTCAAGGGGATGTGTTTTGCATCCTGTGCTTATCCCCCTCTAATGGCCGTCTTATATATGTCTCTAATAGCTGCCTAAAGTGCATCACCTGTGATCGCGCATCATCACCAGCCGACGCGCACCGGAAGTGACGTCTCGGAATAACATGACGGCCGGCTCTGACGCGCGCGCCGCACCATGGGACGCGTCACCATGGCACCGACGCGCGCGCGTCAGGCTCGGCCATCCCGAGAGCGGCACCCCGCGCGCGACTCAGTGGAGAGAGCGCGATACATAATGAATGTGTGCGGTAGCAACTATCAGTGTGTCAGCAAAGGCCATAGGGGAGACACAGGGCGCCACCTAACCAGAAATACAGTACAAGATAAAAAGGGAAGAAATAAGCAACTTATCTCAATTGAAAAGCTCCTTATATGAATTTCAGCCACTAATAAACATCCCAAGCATAAAGTCATAATAGAGGAAAGAAGTACACAAGTATATCATATTATATCACATAGCAGGATTGGCATACACGGGGCATGGAGACCCCCAATTTTAGGGGCTTAAATCCAGATCCCGTGATATAGTGCCGCTCCAAAATTAGACAGAAATCCCCTTATATACAAATTGAGCAGAGCATGGATGGAAGCACTAGAAATCCAATATTCAGGAGACAGGAGAGAAAGAAGCTGAAAAGATAAAAATTAAAAATAATTAATAAAAACTTTCCCGGAAAGGTGGGAACAGTGCATGCACAAAAACACAGAAGCAAACTAAAAGGTACGGTAAACGACAGCCTCACAGGTATGACCGAAAGGATAAAGACTCATTAATCCCCTTGGGACTGAGGGTATCCAGGGTCACTATCCATTTTGCCTCCATCTGAGCGAGGCTTTTTTTGAGATTACCCCCTCTGTTCCCTGCCCTAACCATGTCTATTCCCCTAAATTTCAAACTAGATGGGTCACAATTGTGGACCTGCCAAAAATGGCGTGGCAAGGTCCGCAATTTGCTACCATCTTGTGAGTTTTGAGCTCCCTCTATGTCGCTTAGATGTTCCCGTATTCTTTTTCTGAATTCTCTGGAGGTCAGGCCAATGTATATCTTTTGGCACCCACACGTGGCGTAGTAAACGACGTGTGTGGAGCCGCAAGATATACGCTGCCTGATTGTATATTGTTTCTTCCCGTCCGAGGATTCAAAAGTACGGCTCCTTAGTACATTAGGGCAAGCGACACAGTGGCCACAGGAGAATGAGCCCACGGTCGGGCCAGAACTCCCAAAGATTTTAGCTTTCGGTGGTATATAGTGGCTATGAACTAGCCAATCTCTCAGATTTTTAGATCTCCTAGCCGTCATAAGTGGACGTTCTGGGACGCATTGTGAGAGGTTATTATCACTTCTGAGGATAGCCCAATGGCGTTGAAAGGCCGCCTGCATTGAGCTCCATTCTTGGTTATATGTACCAATGAACCTTACGGGTGGATCTCCCGTGTCCCTCTTAGGTTTATATCTCAACAAAGCGTCCCTAGGTGTATTTTTTGCCCTTCGGTACCCAGCCCTTATACCTCTATTGCTATACCCTCTGACGCCGAATCGCTGTTTAAGATCAGTAGCCTGCCGCTCAAAACCAGAGTCCGTTGAGCAAATTCGCCTCATAAGCAGGAATTGGCCGGTCGGGATGGCGCGTATGGTGGACGGGTGATGTCCAGAGGTTGCATGAAGCAACGCATTCACGGATGTCTCCTTTCGGAAGACATCCGTCCGTACCCCACCCGCCTCGTCCAGGGAGATCTCAATATCAAGAAAATCTATTTTATCCCTACTCACCCTGTGGGTCAGCCTGATGTTCATATCATTCTCGTTTAGCCTGCCCACAAAGGAGGTGAACTGCTCCGCCGAGCCCTGCCACACAATGAGGACGTCGTCTATATATCTAATCCAAGATTGCGCCTGGGCGCAGCCCAGTACGCCCTCATCGCTAAAGATGTTACGCTCCCAAAACCCCAAAAAGAGGTTAGCGTATGAGGGCGCACAGGCCGCGCCCATCGCGGTACCCTTCTTCTGGAGATAGACGACGTCCTTAAATACAAAAAAGTTGTGTGTCAGGGCAAAGCGGAGCAGCTCTAAGATGAGATCCCCCATCGCGCCACCCCGACCGCCCGCCTCCAGAAAGAAGCGAACTGCCCTAAGACCGTCCTCATGGTTGATGCAGGTATACAGCGACTCGACGTCAATTGTTGCTAATAGGGTCCCCTGGTCCACAAAAATGCCGTCAATCCTATTCAGGACGCCCGTAGTGTCTCTGGCATATGACGGGAGTAGCTCCACCAACGGTTTGAGATAATAATCAATAAATTTGCAGATGGGTTCGCACAAACCGTCAATGCTGGACACTATAGGGCGCCCCGGTGGGTTGAGGGCATTTTTGTGGACCTTGGGTAAGAGGTACAGGGTGGGCACCTTAGGGCAAGACACCAAAAGCCCGTCCACCTCCCTCTTGGATAAGATACCTTTTTCCCGGGCATTATTCAGAATTAATTTCAAATCTCCCAAAAAGGACAACGCAGGATTGCTGTCCAGTTTTTGGTAGGTTAGTCTGTCCCTCAGTTGTCGTTGGGCTTCCCTCTCATACAGTTGGACCGGCCAAACCACTATGTTCCCCCCTTTATCTGCTGGTTTAAAAACCACCCCTTCCAACCTGTTTAATTCTTCCAGGGCCTCCCTTTCTTTCCTAGTCAGGTTGTCAAACCTCCTCCTACTTGGAATCCTCCTGAGGTCATCAGCTACTACCTTCAGGAAGACAGCAACGGCGGGGCATAGGGAGAGGGAGGGGAACTTAGAAGAACGTGGTAGTAATTGCTTAGGGAACGCACCTGTGATGTCAAGTGTTTGCTCCTGTATGAGTTCTTCCAATGCTTCTAGAGTTTCTTTTTCAACTGTTGAATCAAGAGGTATATCTGATCTTTTGAAATGCAGCCGCTTTAGAACTATTCTCAAAAATAGGTGAAGGTCCTTTAATGCTGAAAAATAATTGTAAGAGTTGGTCGGACAGAAAGTTAGACCTCTGGAGAGTAAAGACAGCTGAGAGTCAGTGAGAGTGTGCGTGGAAAGATTTATTACCTGTAGATGGTGTCTATTTCGCTTGGCGTTTGGCGGTGGGGACCGACCACCCAACTGTCCACGTGGTTTACCACTTCTGGTATACATCCCAGAACCAGGTTCCCAATCGCTAGCTACCACCGACTCTGCCGCTGAGCTTTCATCCCCAGAGGTCTGAGATTGATTGGAGGGGGATCTAGGGGGGAGAACATCCGATGGTCCTGGTAGACCCTCAGGTATCCTCGGTTTAGGTTGTTCAGGTCTAGGGTCATCAGGTTTCTTTGGATATTTTGGTGGTCTACCTTTTGGTGGTTTGTTCTTCCATCTGTACACCCTGTTATTAATAGAATCCTGGTGATCCCTTATTAGTTTTTTCGTTTTGAACTCTCTAACCTCTTTCTCCCATTTCATAGTGTCCCTCTCCACTTCCTCATTGAATTTTTTCCACTGATCCGCAGTACTCTTAGCTTTAATCAACTCTTCCAGACTCTCAAGGTCCTTCTCCATCTGAGTTAAAGAGGCTGAATTTTGATCTCTCAATAGTTGTATGAAGCCTTTGGAGCACTCATTACAGAACGACTCCCACTGGGATTTGAAATCATCATCTGAGACGCGTCCCATGGTGCGGCGCGCGCGTCAGAGCTGGCCGTCATGTTATTCCGAGACGTCACTTCCGGTGCGCGTCGGCTGGTGATGATGCGCGATCACAGGTGATGCACTTTAGGCAGCTATTAGAGACATATATAAGACGGCCATTAGAGGGGGATAAGCACAGGACGCAAAACACATCCCCTTGAGGAAGCTGCAGCCACCAAGCTCATGCAGCGAAACGCCGCGTCGGGGTTTAACCAGACGGGATCGCGGAGGGCACTTGTCTATTACTGTTGACTCAATATGGGTATGCTATAACAACTATGGAGATTGAGATAAGCATCTACTCTGATCTTAAGGAAAGCACTTCAGTATGATCATTCCAGGGTCTTATTTTCCTTGTTGAACGCTGCACTAGCACTTTACATTGTAAATGGCCATACTTTTGATGTTTTCTTTGTTTTCCTTGATGTACCTTGTCATTGTATATGCTGGACTCTGCTGTATATGAAATCTGCATACCCATTTGATTTTACTTGTTATATCATGTATGTGCCCCCCTGTATCCTGTTTTGGATCCTTTGTACATGCACTCTCTTATCACCTTATCAATTTTAATGACGTCTACCAATAAAATGTTAAGTTTTGCATAGTACTCTTGTTCTCTTTGTATTCAAAGGAGCAAGACATTGTGGAAACGATATTTAAATCATTTCCACGATGTCGCTGGTCCACTGATCGCTGGTGAGTCTGCCTGTGTGACAGCTCACCAGCGATCAGTAGTCAATGTCGCCACCGATCAGATCGCTGACGACATTGACGTGTGTGACGCCGGCTTTAGCAATGGCTGTTGCAGTCTGATTATTCCTTTTTGTTATATTTGGATATGTGTCTGAATAAAGGTGTTGTCCAAAGTGCACTCCTACCTTACAATTGTCTTTTATTATCAAGAAGCAATGGCTGTTTTCTTTTTCCTCTGAAGTCTATCTGTTCTGGAAAATACCCAGAAGGACTGATCAGGGTGCCACCTCTACTATCTTTATATGGATCATGGCTGTTCATTATAAATTCCAACCTCTGGATTACTGTGAACACTGCCCCCCATGATCCCTACAGAATGAATACACTTCATAAACATTCCTTCTTATTGGAGTATGATCAGACAGTTTTCGGTCACTGTCAGACAATGGATGCATACTTTACAGAGGTCAAGGGCATGGACTGGCCTACCGAGTCGGTATGCTGGCTGTATATCCCTATTCAGTCTGACTCAGCTGTGTTTGTGGTTTGGAGAGGAAAACACGACAGACACAACCACAATAATTGTGACCCACACAATGACGTAATGATGTTTGAACATCTGACATTACTTGTATGGCAGAGCATGCCATCTTTAATTAAATCCACAATCATGCCAGGTTTTACATTATTTTTACTGAACTAATATGCTAAGTTCATATTAAACTTGCCAGTATGGTATATGACGTAGCTGAAGATCTGGATCATCTTGGCTCCATAGGTAATAGAATTAGGTAGTGCTTTTTACATCTGCTTCTCAGTTGGCACGCACATTTTGCATCGCAATATAGCCAATGATAACAGCAAAGATTGTTAATATGTATGCTCATACCTATTTCCTAATTTATACTTCTACTAACACACATTTCAAGATAATCATTCATTTTATAAACAGGTTGACAATCACCCACAAACAGCTTTTTTGTTGGATAAAATTATTTTTAAGCAAGTATAATAATCATGTCTCGGCAGCACATGATTCTGTGTTAACAGAACGTGCTCTGCTGAAACCATTGACAGCCTATGCAGTGAGTGATCTCATTGATTGTTTAGTGTGCATTGCTTTACTGATCGCTGGTCATTTAAGGCCCCGTTACACAGTTCAAGATCGTGAACGATGTCGCTCAAACGTCACAGGTTTGGAGTAGTTGTAATTTAAGCCATCGTTAGGACGTCATTGTGTGTGACACCGAGATACGACTACGATAAATCGTTGGATCGTTGATCGCAGATTTGAGAACATGTTCTCAAATTAAACGATCCTCGATGTGCCAACCTGCTGCATTGTTGTGTATGATACTGCGATAACTATGTCGTTAACGATTTCTCCTATTCACAACAGTGAACAAGGATCGTTCGAAAGCTGCTTGCAACATTGTTGGTGCGTTGTGCACGATATCTAGACGTGTGACATCTCATCAGCCATCTCAAAAAGATGTCCTAACGACCGAGATCGTTGGTGATATCTAAGGCTGGTTTCACACTGCAGTTTTTTCCCTGATCAGGTTCGATCAGGTTTGTGTGCCAAAACCAGGAGTGTCTCCAAAACTCAGAACAGGTGTCAATATTTCAATTATAGTTGTTCTCTGCAAGTTCCTCTCCTGGTTCCTGTCCTGATTTTGGCACACAAACCTGATCGAACCTGATCAGGAAAAAAACTGCAGTCTGAAACCAGCCTAAACAACATTGAAGCGTGTAACGGTACCTTTAGTGTAGAAGGATCTTGTGCAGACTTACTAGCTAAAATAATTGCGTATTTAGTTAGAATTTGTTAAATTCAATCAATAATTTTGTACTTTAATATACGACAGATTTTCTGCACTCAACTCCATGGTGGACAATCTGCAGAATGTTAGTCTGGTGTTTTGGAGTTCTTGTGTGACCTACGCTTTTTTTTTTTTTACACATTCCAATGAAATAATTTGGAGGCGTCCATCACACCATCCCCACTGATTATGGAATGTAGCCCCAGGCTAATGAACAGATTGGGAGGAGCAGGTCTTTCCAGAACTTTTGACGTGCAGGGTGGATGCATCATCACTGCACAGTACACGGTGGCCATTCAAACCAGGGGGTCTCTGCTGATTTCACTGTGCTTAGAGGGGTGACATTGGAGCTAGCTAAAGGGACGAAGGTACTTGTTGGTCAATGAGACCACTGGCTAGATGTGTTGCTGCTTGAAGGCCTTAGGAGGGCACCCTGTATGATACCTCCTTATATTTTACATTGAATAAATACATATGGTAAGACCCAGCGTTATACTTATAAGTGTAGCCTGGGTCTTACCATACGTATTGATTTCACTGTGCACCCGTACCATTATGGAGTCCATGTTTATATCCTACACTTCCTAATTTAGAGTGACAGGACTCTTCCATCGCTATTTTCTTATTCGGTACTAGATGCGGGCCTGATGCTATCGCATCAGGATAGCTGTGTCATCAGGGTGAGGGCCCCTGTGTTCTGTCTCTTTACCCTCTTTACCCTCTTGTGTGCTGTCTCTTTGTGAGCCTCACCTGCTCCGTCCTCCTCCATTACCACTCCGTTCCTCCCCCTGCCCCGTGTTACCATTGCTGGCTGGACGCTGAGGATCTCTGTAGAGCAGGTCATGTGACAGGGCGGGCTCAGGCTCACGTAGCCTCATGCGTCACATAGGCCCTGACAAATCACCTGCTCCACGGAGATCATAAACATTCAGCCCGCAACGGTAAACAGGGCAGGGGGAGGATGCAGCAGGAAAACTGATGGTGGCAGCGCTAGTGGCCGCATATCGGAATTACCCATTCACTTGGGTGTTCAAACATGGTGGCCGGGGTACTTTCGGCTGCATGGTGACTTATGGGATTTGAGGACGGTAATGGGGGAGGATGGATGCAGCAGGAAAACATGATGGTGGCAGCGCTAGTGGCCGCCATATTGGAATACCAATCACTTGGGTGTTCCAATATGGCGGTCGGGGTACTTCCGGCTGGCGCGGTGACTTATGGGATTCGAGGATGGAAGTGAATGACAGACGGGACAGCGTGATTATATAGTAGATGTGGCACCGTGTAGTGTTGGCCTACAGATTCCTCACTAACTACACTATAGTGTGGCATAACCACACAAATTGTGGATTTCATAAACTCAACTGATTCATGGGTTATAGATTCTTTTTTTTTAAATTCAGATGTTTCTATGGTTACTGAAGTACACATTTAAGTATTTCATAAGTTTTCACATCATATTTATGAAAAGACTCAACATTTACACTGTTTCCGTTTTTTCAAGACTTTTGCAACTCACTCTGGTATGCCGAATATCAGCTCCTGACGGATGATAACCCAGTCTTATCCATTTATCGCAATTTCTGTGTTTTTCTTTGTCCACTCGCTTCTTGAAGATTGACCACAAATTAAAATGGGATTGAAATCTAGGGAGTTTCCTGGCCACAAACCCAAAATTTCAATGTTTTGTTCAACATCCACTTAACTGACAGTTTTGCCTTGTGATATGATTCTCCATCATGCTGGAAAAAGCATTGTTCATAACTCAATTACTCCTGGATTGTTGGGAGAAATTGCTCTTGGAAGATATTCTTTTTTCATTGTTTAGGCAACTTTGTGAGTGATTCATTATCATTCCCTTGGATGGAAAGCAATCACACATCTGAATTATCTCAATATGCTTTACTGTTGGCATGACACAGAGCTCATGGTAGCACTCATCTCTCCTTCCAAACGTCCAAAAACATCATGGACACATTGACATTTTAAACACAACCCTTGAAAGAATGTAAATGTTTGCTTAAAAACATTTGGTTTTGTATTTTTTTTTTTAACATGTGCACCACCATTGCATGGCTTAACCATTGCATAAATAGAGCCTAAGAGTTTAGACAAATGCACTAACATAGAGGATAATATGCTTTTTTGGGGGGAGCACCTCTGCTAGGATTCAAAGCAATTCTGAACACTGAGGTCTGCAGCCCCATTTTGAATGGAACAGAGGTGTGCAAGCTTGACCTCCATTTTCTTGTGACTATTGCTTAGTACAATGATCCGCTATTGTCAGTAGTCCCATAGGCTATGGAGCAGAGGTTGAGCATTCACACAATAGCTCCATTCATAGGCTCTGCAGCCATGCTGTCTTGGTTCCAGAGCCTGTTCTTTGCATCCCTTGGGGGGTTCCTACTAAAGATGAGGTAACCATTCAAGGTTAGGTTGGGGTTGCTGAACTGTTTGTAAAGCACTGGAGTGAGCATCACTATGGTTGGGTACAGTTGGTGCTTGGCCCAGAAAGTGCTTTACTTATGGCTAGCTGTAGGTGGACGGAGAACTGAACTGCCATTCAATGACTTCCATTGAGATTTAGGTCAAGTTTGGGGTCACAAACAGTGCGTCAAAAAGTTGGCTGCACCGACCGAACTTCATAAGGTTTGCTCATCTCTAGTCCCTACAGCCAGACCTCCTTGCAAGTAGCAAGTACCGTATATACTCGCGTATAAGCCGAGTTTTTCAGCCCAAAATTTGGGCTGAAAAGTCCCCCCTCGGCTTATACGCGAGTGTATACCCAGTGGTAGTATACAGCCGCCCGCCCGCCACCCCCATCAGTATACAGGCCCCCCCATCAGGATCCAGGGCCCCCCCTCCTTGCTCCGCAAAACCTGCAAAGGAAAATCATTATACTTATCACTGTCCTGTCGCCGCCGGACCGCCGCTGCCATCGCGATCCCCGTCTTCTTCCGGCTTCCTGTGGTCGCAGGCAATGACGTCATTGCCTGCGCCGACCACAGGAAACCGGAAGACGCTGGAAGAAGACGGGGATCGCGATGGCAGCGGAGGTCCGGCGGCGACAGGACAGTGATAAGTATAATGATTTTCCTTTGCATGTTTTGCGGAGCAAGGAGGGGGGGCCCTGGATCCTGATTGGGGGGGGGGGCCTGTATACTGGTGGGGGTGGCGGGCGGGCGGCTGTATACTACCACTGGGGCTGTATATACCTCTGGGGCTGCTGTATACTACCACTGGGGCTGCTGTATACTACCACTGGGGCTGCTGTATACTACCACTGGGGCTGCTGCTGTATACTACCACTGGGGAGGCTGCTGTAACACTGCTGGGGCCTGTATATACCACTGGGAAGGCTGCTGTATACCACACTGCTGGGGGCTGTATACCTGTGCTGGGGTCCACCCTCGGCTTATACACGAGTCAATAGGTTTTCCCAGATTTTGGGGGCAAAAGTAGGGGGTCTGCTTATACACGGGTCGGCTTATACACTAGTACGGTATATACGGTAATCCTTTATTCAATGGACAGAGAATGACCGTTTAAGTATAATTTACAGTTTGTATAACATACCGTATATACTCGTGTATAAGCCGACCCGTGTATAAGCCGACCCCCTACTTTTGCCCCCAAAACCTGGGAAAATTTATTGACTCGTGTATAAGCCGAGGGTGGACCCCAGCACAGGTATACAGCCCCCAGCAGTGTGGTATACAGCAGCCTCCCCAGTGGTATATACAGGCCCCAGCAGTGTTACAGCAGCAGCCCCAGTGGTATATACAGCAGCAGCCCAGTGGTAGTATACAGCAGCAGCCCCAGTGGTAGTATACACGCAGCCCCAGTAGTATATACAGCCCCAGTGGTAGTATATAGCCCCAGTGGTAGTATATAGCCCCAGTGGTAGTATATAGCCCCAGTGGTAGTATATAGCCCCAGTGGTAGTATACAGCCCCAGTGGTAGTATACAGCCCCAGTGGTAGTATACAGCCCCAGTGGTAGTATATAGCTCCAGTGGTAGTATACATACAGCCCCAGTGGTAGTATATAGCCCCAGTGGTAGTATATAGCCCCAGTGGTAGTATACATACAGCCCCAGTGGTAGTATATAGCCCCAGTAGTAGTATACAGCCCCAGTGGTAGTATACAGCCCCAGTGGTAGTATATATACAGCCCCAGTGGTAGTATATAGCCCCAGTGGTAGTATATAGCCCCAGTAGTAGTATACAGCCCCAGTGGTAGTATATAGCCCCAGTGGTAGTATATATACAGCCCCAGTGGTAGTATATAGCCCCAGTGGTAGTATATAGCCCCAGTGGTAGTATATAGCCCAGTGGTAGTATATAGCCCCAGTGGTAGTATATAGCCCCAGTAGTAGTATACAGCCCCAGTGGTAGTATATAGCCCCAGTGGTAGTATATATACAGCCCCAGTGGTAGTATATAGCCCCAGTGGTAGTATATAGCCCCAGTGGTAGTATATAGCCCAGTAGTAGTATACAGCCCCAGTGGTAGTATATAGCCCCAGTGGTAGTATATATACAGCCCCAGTGGTAGTATATAGCCCCAGTGGTAGTATATAGCCCCAGTGGTAGTATACAGGGCCCCAGCAGGGCCCCCCTCATAATTTGGCGCCCCCACCTCACTTTCTGGGCCCCCCCCGCATGCAGCGCTGCACATATACATTACGTGTCTAGCAGCTGTTACCCTCCGGTGGCAGATCGCGGCTCCCGGCTCCGGGCTCCATCTTCCTCGCTGTCTTCCTGCTTTGTGACCGGCGCGATGACGTCATCGCGCCGGTCACATGACAACCAGGAAGACAGAGAGGAAGATGGAGCCCGGAGCCGGGAGCCGCGATCTGCCACCGGAGGGTAACAGCTGCTAGACACGTAATGTATATGTGCAGCGCTGCATGCGGGGGGGCCCAGAAACTGAGGTGGGGGCGCCAAACTTTGAGGGGGGCCGTATGACTCGCGTATAAGCCGAGGGGGGGACTTTTCAGCCCAATTTTTGGGCTGAAAAACTCGGCTTATACGCGAGTATATACGGTAGTTAAATAAATCACTTCTGGTGCAGATAAAATGCTGACATTTTCATGAAAACAACTATTATTTATCGATTGTCTTTTAGAAAAAAAAGTAAATTTTGTTGCCCATTTACCCTCTGTTTACAATTCCAGCTAATCTCTATTGTGCTTTCACTTCAGTGTATGGTCATCCAAAGTGTTTCCAATATACAGCTGCGTATAGAAGGGCCAGGCAAATCCAAAGAACCGGTAGAAAACATACTGGTGTGCTTTTTTTTGTTTTCTATTGATGTCTATAAAAACTTTTGCTGTATGGCTGGCTACTAAAAGAATTTGGTCTCTGGAATTAGCTATTTGGTTCATAGTCTACAGTAGGTTGACCACCTAGGAGGAGCCAGTGGAGGTTGGTCAACATGGCCACCCTTTAGAATGACTACTGAGTACAAATGAGGTCCAAGATTAATTTCTCATTAAAGAGAACCTGTCATGTCATTTATGCACCTGCAGGTTCATAATACTATTCTAATCATCCCTGTCTGAGCTCATAGTGAAAGGTGAAAAATAGCATTTATACACTTAGGCCGGCTTCACACAATGATTTTTGACTCAAGTTCTTTGTGGTGTTTTGTAGGATGCACCGGACAGAACCTGACAGCCATGGACGAGCAGAACCGATCCTGCTTTTTTCTGGTTTTGTTGCTTGCGCTGTCCAGTGCTGAAATTTCGGCAACGCGGCTGCAGGGGAGCTGGTCGCGGTGCTGAAATTTTAGCTGTGGAGCTCTCCAAGTGCTGAAATTCAGCGGCAGCTGCTTTTAACAGCTGCCGCTCTTTCAGCACCAGGCATCTGGGAACCGAAACGATTTTCTGCTGGATCCGGCGCCTATAGACTATTGGTTTTATTCAATTTTTGCATCAGACACAAAAAATGCTGCAGGATTCGGTTTTGTGTCTGATGCATAAATCGGACAAAACTGATTATTTGCTCCTAACTGGATGGCAAATAACAGCCGTCCGGCCCCATAGTGTTACATGGGGGCCAAATTCAGATTCGGGGCTGTCTGGGTCACACCAGACAGCCCCAGACCTGAAAAATCATGGTATGAAGCTGGCCTTACATTTCAATCTGCACCTTGGAGGAGGTAGATTGTCTGGCAGGATAATAGTTAATTCGCTATTAACTTGCATGGCTAAAGGACCTGTGTGATGTAACAATCATGTGACCATAGTGGGCGTGGCTAAGCGAACAAACTTATGTCATATGGGGACTTAGCTCCGCGTTGTAGTCACATGGGTATGACATCACATCTTGTCTCCCATCATGTTCTGACATTCGGCTGAAATGTTAACTATTAACCTGCCAGATAGACTACAATCTTCAAGCTGGAGACTGACTGCCTCATTACATAAGGAAATGTAAGTGTATAAATGCTTTTTTTCACATTACAATATGACCTCAGGCAGGGATGATTAGGACTGGTATTATGAAGCTGCAAGTGCATACAGTGATAGCTGGGGGGAACATAAACCACCTGACAGGTTCCCTTTAAATCATGTTAGTAATGTCAACCATTATGTGAATGTGATGGACAGAGATCAGAAGATAACTGCTAACTGGTGTAATGTGCAAATAATCACAAGCAATATGTGGTCACAAATAAAGGTAAACGACGTATGTGTGTATTTGCTACAATTTATTTTATTAGTATACAATCAGAATTTAATATCTTTTTTAATATCAATGGCACTTCAGAAAACATGAATGTTTCTATTCCTCATCAGAATCTGCACAATGGTTCTGCAGTTGGGCAGTAGATATAATGGGGAATTTATCAAGTGGCAGTTCTGATGTAACTCGCCTCAAAACCCATCTTTCATAATTTGCACCATATTTGATAGCCCCTATTCAAGGCGTGCAGGAATAAGATGCGCCAAATTAAGACGTGCATGACACCTAAATAAACAGTGGCATACATCTTGGCAAAAATGTTAGCAACTACAGTAAAATTTCTAGTTAAGAAACCCCACCGCTTTCCATAATTTGGTAGGTGGGAATTGCTATGGCGCATCCCACGCCGGCTCATCTTGATCTGCCTGAAACCAAAATGAAAAAGCCATAAGGTGCCACATTTTTGCGCAACTTTGCGTTTTGCAAACATTTTGCAACTGTTCAAAGTGTTTAACTCTATTTTTCTGGTGTTAACATTTTGATGTTTCAGCCCCTGTGTGCATTAGGCTTTTTCTGTGCCTTATCTAACAAAAAGGCATGACTTTATTGAAAGAAGCAGATGAAGTCCATGGAGCCTCGGTTAAGAGTCTACAACATGGACACCAGCCAGTTATCCCACCAGGGAAGGACCTAGCCCAGGGTATTAGTAGCCTTAAGTCACTATCCAGCCCTTGCGAGCTTGAAGATATGGCCAGGGGTTTACCATGGACTAGGTATCCAACCACAGACAGCTGTTTCGGAGTTGTTGCCCTCATCAGTATGGCGCAGGATTCTGGCTGGGTGGGAGCAATGCTTGATAGACAGACATCACAAAGCACCCACTGACCTTGTGGAGACCAGTGGAGGATAACACTGCGGGCACCAGTTAAAGCACTCAAGCACAGTGAAACCAAGGTGCATTGCTCCCTAGAATTTGAATATGCAGATGAAGTCCATGGAGCCTCGGTTAAGAGTCTACAACATGGACACCAGCCAGTTATCCCACCAGGGAAGGACCTAGCCCAGGGTATTAGTAGCCCTTAAGTCACTATCCAGCCCTTGCGAGCTTGAAGATATGGCCAGGGGTTTACCATGGACTAGGTATCCAACCACAGACAGCTGTTTCGGAGTTGTTGCCCCTCATCAGTGTGGCGCAGGATTCTGGCTGGGTGGGAGCAATGTTTGATAGACAGACATCACAAAGCACCCACTGACCTTGTGGAGACCAGTGGAGGATAACACTGTAGGTGAGAATTCCTGAAAGTAGCACATCACTGGAATCAGGATCTCTGGCCTTACATTATTCTACTCTCAGATTAGGTGGCAAAAATCTGGTGACAGATTTCCTTTAAGACACAATTTTAATTCAATTCATTTTATTAGTGTTTGTTACCATGAAAATATTTTTGTAATGAAGAGTATCTGTACTTACAGTGCTCATTTTTCTGGTATTTAAAGCATCCACATTTTTGTATGATGTCCTAGTACCAATGAACCTTTTTTTTTTTTTTTAATACTTTCTAATTGAGTGGGACCTCCATTGGGGTAAGCTAAAGGCTCCCACACACTAAAAACTCCCACACACATAATTATTATTATTACTAGAAATAGGCCTGAGGTAAGCTCTGCAGATCATTGTAGCCCCCAAGCATCCAGACCTTATGTAGAAATAGAGGAGCTCAGGGCGTACCACAGAGCCACCTTACATCATTATATACGAACACGCACCATTATCTAATATATAAAAGCCGAAGGCACTTCCGTCACTTTGTCCGGAGCTATATATAGAAGCCAATGGGACTTCCGTCAACTTTGTCCGGAGCTACGTGACGTCACCGGACCCCTACACCCGTTCAGGGTGAGCCAAGATGGCGGCCGTAAGCGGGAGCGGGACTCGTACAGCACACACACACACCTATACTTGCTACCGGCCCTGCGTGTTCCCCGCCGCCGCCTGGATCCTCAGTCGACATGTCGCGGCCCCCGGACGACTAGATCCAATATGGCGTCCGGGAAGTCTCGCGAGACTTCCCGGATGCCATATTGGATCCAGTCTTCCGGGGGCAGCAACATGTCGACTGAGGATCCAGGTGGCGGGGAAGACCCACGGCGCTGCGCTGACCCCTCTGCCACGGCGCTGCGCTGACCCCTCTGCCCACGGCGCTGCGCTGACCCCTCTGCCCACGGCCCTGCGCTGACCCCTCTGCCCACGGCCTTGCGCTGACCCCTCTGCCCACGGCCCTGCGCTGACCCCTCTGCCCACGGCCCTGCGCTGACCCCTCTGCCCACAGCCCTGCGCTGACCCCTCTGCCCACGCCCTGCGCTGACCCCGGCCCTGCGCTGACCACTCTGCCCACGGCCCTGCGTCGACCACTTTCACCGCACTGACTGCTAACCACTGAGCCACCGCGCAGTGCTAACCATTGAGCCACCGCGCAGTGCTAACCACTGGGCCACCATATACAATGCTAACCACTGAGCCACCATATACAATGCTAACCACTGAGCCACCATATACAGTGCTAACCACTGAGCTGAGCCAGCTTTAAATCTCCCGCCAATACCGCGCCGTTCAGCTGATCGGTCGACAGGCAGCGTGCAACCAATCAGCTGAACGGCGCGGTATTGGCGGGAGATTTAAAGCTGCCCGCCAATACTGCTCAGCTGATTGGTTGCCGCGGATCATGGCAACCAATCACTGAAGCGTGATTTAAATCACAAGCCAAGAGCGCTGATTGTTCGCAGCGGTGACGGCGACCAGTCAGCGCTGTTGGCATGTGACGCGCTTTGGCTGAGGATTTGAATCCCAGCCGCCATATCGGAATACCCATAACTTGGATGTTCCGATATGGCGGTTGGAGCACTTCCACTGCGAGCAGCCAGGAGATGAGCGGCTGGCGCCGCTCATCTCCCGGCTGCATCGCCGCTGACCTCCGTTCGGCTGGTAATGAGCTAGCACCGCTGATCTCCTGACGGTAGCAGTGGCGTCTGTGTCACTTACTTTTGTCACTTGTCGCTATCCCACAATGGTGCCGTGGTGCATTGTGGGATAGTGACATAAGCGCCGTAAGTCTGTGACACATATTATTCGTGATTTTATATTAGATTTATTATTATAGTGCCATTTATTCCATGGTGCTTGACATGTGAAAAGGGGTATACAGAATACAGACAAGTACACTAATCATGTACAATAGCAGGCACAAAGGTACAGGAGCAGAAAGAACCCTGCTTGAAAGGGTTCATAGTCTACATATGAGACAGCAATGTTCATATTAGGCCGGGATCACACCACGGCATAATGCGGTGTGAACCGGACAGCCCCAGATCAGATTTAGGCCCCATAGTATGCTATGGAGCTGGATGGCAGCTATCTGCCATCCGGTTTCCATCTGTCCGGGAGGATCCGGGTGTATTTAGATTTTCCTCCCGGACACACAAATGTTGCATGCAACATTTTTGTGTCTAGGGGGAAAAAAATCTGAGACACTTGGATCCTCCCGGTCCGGTGCGATCTGGCGCGCCCTAACATGGGGGTCTATGGCGCAGGATCGCATCGGAGCCGCACCTGGGAACCGGACGCCGGGTGCTGAAGCTCAGCACTATGGAGCTGTCCCCTGCTGACAGTTCATGACCACGAGCCAGGTGGTTACATAATTTTTGCTAAGAGTTGTATATTAATGTCCCCCACCCTGATCCGCATCATGTCATAATGTTCCCTCCCTGGTCCCCCTTCTTGTAGTAATGCCTCATCCTTTTCCACATCCTATATTAATGTCCCTCATGCTGTAGTAATGTTGCCTCCTTGATCCTCACCTTGTAGTAATGCCCCATCCTGGTCCCCATCCTATAATAATATCCCCCATCCTGGTCCTCATCATGTAGTAATGTCCACATAGTGTAGTCATGTCCCCATGCTGGTCCCCTTTTGTAGTGATGTCCCCCATCTTGGTCCCATTTTGTAGCGATGTCTCTCATCCTGGTGCCCTTTTGAAGCGATGTCCCCATCCTGGTCCCATTTTGTAGTGATGTCCCCCATACTGGTGTTCCCTTTTGTAGTAAAGCCCCACATACTGGTCCGATTTTGTAGTAATGTCCCATCCTTGTCTCTCTTCTTCTTTTTGCACATACATACACACAGAAACACACACGTGCACACACACTCTCTCTCATACACACACATTCTATCTCTCACACAACCTTAATGATGCCGCTGTCCAGTGCAGGGGGCCGCCGCAGTCCCCGCTTTATTATGACTTCCAGGTGCAGCTGATACAAACTCCTTCGCTCAGTTAAATCAGTGCAAGCTGTGGGCCAATCAGTGACCCGCAGTTGATGTCATACACAGACGTCAGCTGCGGACCACTGATTGGCCTACGTCTCGCATTGATCTAACTGAGCAAAGGAGTTTGTATCAGCAGCACCTGGAAGTCATAATACACCATGTTCCAAATTATTATGCAAATGTTATTAGGAGGTCACATTCACTGAAATAAAAAGCTCTTTAACCTCAAAACATCCTAACAGACCAAGTTAAATGTTAGCATAGGAATCCTTCTTTGATATCACCTTTACAATTCTAGCATTCATTGATATTGTGAGTTTCTGCAGAGTTTCTGCTTGTATTTCTTTACATGATGTCAGATTAGCCTCCCACAGCTGCTGTTTTGATGTGAACTGCCTCCCACCCTCATAGATCTTTTTCTTGATTATACTCCAAAGGTTCTCTATAGGGTTGAGGTCAGGGGAAAATGGTGGCCACACCATGAGTTTATCTCATTTTATGCCCATAGCAGCCAATGACACAGAGGTATTCTTTGCAGCATGAGATGGTGCATTGTCATGCAGAAGATGATTTTGCTCCTGAACGCACGTTTTTGCTTTTTGTACCATGCAAGAAAGTACCACATCTCCTGTGCTGAGATAATCTTGTATATGTGTCCCTGTTATGTACTGTGTAATGGCTGTGTCTGACCATACAGGGACATGGTCTGATCATACCACAGCTCCTGGGCAGGGGAGGAAGCAAAAGAGTATGCAGACATTATAGCACGGGGTCACAAATAATTCTTTTTTTAAGATAAAATATTTTTTAAAAACAGGCAGCGAAATGTTTTACCTCCCAAAAATAACAGATATAATCCTGCACTGTGCAATCCGTATATGTTTGCATCCTCCCCTGCTCAGGAGATGTGTTATTATGATCAGACCATGTCCCTGTACGGTCAGACGCATCCATTACACATTACATAGCAGGGACACATATGTAAGATTATCTCAGCACAGGAACTGTGGTATGATCAGACCATGTCCCTGTACGGTCAGACACAGCCATTACACAGTACATAGCAGAGATACATATATGATTATCTCGACACAGGGATGTGGTATGATCACACCATGTCCCTGTATGGTCAGAAATGGCCATTACACAGTACATAGCAGAGACACATATATGATTATCTCGGCACAGGGGATGTGGTATGATCACACCATGGCCCTGTATGGTCAGAAATGGCCATTACACAGTACACAGCAGGGACACATATATAACATTATCTCAGCACAGGAACTGTGGTGTGATCAGACTATGTTCATGTACGGTCAGACACATCCATTACACAGTACATAGCAGGGACACATCTATAAGATTATCTCAGCACAGGAGATGTGATATGATGAGACCATGTCCCTGTACGGTCATACACATCCATTAGGGTACCTTTTAGATGCAGCAACGTTTCAAGGAATTTCACTGGCAACTTACTGGTTGCAGTGAAATCATGGACACATTGTTCCATTTGTACACAGCAACAAGATAGAACAATGTCTCCATGATTTCACTGCAACCAGTAAGTTGCCAGTGAAATTCCTAGAAAAGTTGCCACGTGTAAAGGTACCTTTTACACAGTACATAGCAGGGATACATATATAAGATTATCTCAGCAAAGGAGATGTGGTATGATCAGACTATGTCCCTGTACAGTCAGACACATCAATTACACAGTACATAACTGGGACACATATAGAAGATTATCTCAGCACAGGTACAAAACGCATACAGTTGTGGAAATTATTATTATTCAAAGATCAATTATAATATTTATTCATTTACATAATGCTATTAATTCCATAGCACTTTACATACAAGTAATGCTGTCCCCATTGTGGCTCACAATCTAAATATCCTATCAGTATGTCTTTGAAATGTGGAAGGAAACTGGAGAACCCGGGGAAAACCTCACAAACACAGGGAGAACATACAAACTCCTTAGAGTACCTTTACACGCTGCAACTTTTGGCGGCGATCGGAGGCAACCGAACGTGCGCATGCACATTTTTGACGGTTGCTACCGAACGCCGAAGCCACATGTACACGCCATAATTGCGCCCTCAACCCAAGGTGATTTATCGTCCCGATGTTCCCACACCAACATTTGGAAACATCCGGTTGACTCCTGACGCCGCTTCACACGCCGCAATCCACAAAGGAATATAGGCGTACATGTTCAGCGCCGCAAGAACAGAGGCATGACAGACTTGTGTATTTCGCGCCTCAAACATGCTGATTAGACAACGCAAGAGCGTCATGATTGGCCAGCCTGCGCAGGAAGGCTGGCTTATACATGACGCCATTGAAAATGTGTTGTGTGAATGAACAGCTCTTCAAATATGGTGCCCTGTGAAGGGACAACCAATGGAAACACAGCCCCCACCAATCATCGCTGATGGGGTGCAGTATCCAGCATGCTGTGGCACGCCTCTGGGAACTCACTAGGCGACGCACATTCTATCCCTATCGCCCGTTCACACTCCAAAACCAGGGCAATTCACCATTTGGGTTGCCTCTGGTTTTTGAACAATGCTCTGAAACCGCAGCCGGAAGCAACTTAAAAAATCACCATCGTGTTCCACAATGACATGCCGCAATTTCATAGCAACTTCAGGGCAACGGTGACGGAACTCCGGATTACCTCTCAGTTGCTACACCGTAGTTGCGTCGTGTAAAGGTACCTTTACAGATGTTTATCTCTGGTGGGATTTGAACCCAGGACAACTAACAACTGAGCCACTGTGAGAACTTTAAAATTAACCTTGTTCATATGAAAACCCCTTTAAGCACTATTTTCTGCATAAAAAGGGAGTCCTAGAAGTGATAAAATGGCCTGTACAGAACTAAGAAATCATCCAGTCTGTCTGATTATATAAAAAACCAAAATGATTTGCAGAAGCCTGCAGAAGACCTGTGGTTAGTTTTCCTATATATTTGGAATAACCTCACTGTCAAGTTGCTTTAAAAACTGTGGCAAGTGTTTGTACATTACAATTCATGGCCACACCAAAAGTTGATTTAATTTTGTTTATTCACTTTGCACTCTGTTACTTGATAAAAATAAACTATAACACTTCTTATTTTTGAAATCATTCTTACATTATAGCATTATTCACACATCTGCCTATAACATTTGTACTGTACTGAAGATGTAAAGTGTTAATAAGCAGGGAAACCTCATATGTGACATACTGCACCACACCCTGAATGAGAGGTATTTTAGCAATATCTATGACTTTCATAGCAAAACATAATGTTTAGTAAGTGTAAACTAAGCTCTTTTGCTACTTTGGCGTAAACAAAATTTGCTGCAGCACTGCATTAAGTAAAGGCCTTAAGCCACACAGGTTTTATAGATCAACATAGATCAACGATTTTGCAGAAATATACAGAAGTGAGCCTAGATGAACATCCATGGACCCACCTAGCCGCTGATGTATGTCAAGTGGTGGGAGTCTTGGGCAGAAATTAATCTAACTAGGCTTTCCGCAGGAGATGCACGATTCTGCTTTAGTTGCTCAACACCTTTTTGATGCGACTCAGTCTCCTAAATCTTCATGGGCTCCATAGTAATTGTATTTGGCACATGAGCCTTAGGTGGAGGTGCAAAATTAGTGTTCACATAACTGCCTATGAAGCCAAATTGCCAAAGATATGGCTGAGTCAGGAGAGGAAATGCCTTGATTAGTGTATGGTTTTTCCTTATATTTTACACTGTCCTCATTTATGTGTCTTCCCTTATTTACTTTTTTCAACAGTATGTGCATCAAGATTTCTTTCTTCTGTCTATGGATGGTTGTGGGGTTATTTTCTGTTTTCCCTTATCTGACTTTTATATATTCTCTGTGTGGTCACTATGGTAAACAATAGTTTTTTATTTCGTTTACTTTCTATGTGTATACTTTACTATATTAGTTGTCATTAGGGTAAAAAATTATCAACTTACTTTTCCAAACTCCTATGGACGCTAGAGGTGATTTTTCTTTGATTCCCTTGTAATCCCCAATCTTGTGATCCTATATATGGTATTTTAAATTTAATATGTTAATGTTGTTATATCACCTTTTATCTGCTATCTAATAACCCTCCAATTATTGCCCTTACTTTTCCAAGTTCTGACCAACTTGGAAAAGTAAGTGCAATAATTGGAGGGTTATTAGATAGCAGATAAAAGGTGATATAACAACATTAACATATTAATGTTAAAATATATAGGATCACAAGATTGAGGATTACAAGGGAATCAAAGAAAAATCACCTCTAGCGTCGATAGGAGTTTGGAAAAGTAAGTTGATCATTTTTTACCCTAATGACAACTAATATAGTAAAGTATACACATAGAAAGTAAACGAAATAAAATACTATTGTTTACCATAGTGACCACACAGAGAATATATAAAAGTCAGATAAGGGAAAACAGAAAATAACCCCACAACCATCCATAGACAGAAGAAAGAAATCTTGATGTACCGTATATACTCGTGTATAAGCCGACCCGTGTATAAGCCGACCCCCCTACTTTTGCCCCCAAAAACTGGGAAAACTTATTGACTCGCGTATAAGCCGAGGGTGGACTCCAGCACAGGTATACAGCCCCCAGCAGTGTGGTATACAGCAGCCTCCCCAGTGGTATATACAGGCCCCAGCAGTGTTACAGCAGCAGCCCCAGTGGTATATACAGCAGCAGCCCCAGTGGTAGTATACAGCAGCCCCAGAGGTATATACAGCAGCCCCAGTGGTAGTATACAGCAGCAGCCCCAGTGGTAGTATACACGCAGCCCCAGTAGTATATACAGCCCCAGTGGTAGTATACATACAGCCCCAGTAGTAGTATACAGCCCCAGTGGTAGTATACAGCCCCAGTGGTAGTATACAGCAGCCCCAGTGGTATATTCAGCCCCAGTGGTAGTATACAGCCCCAGTGGTAGTATACAGCAGCCCCAGTGGTATATTCAGCCCCAGTAGTAGTATACAGCCCCAGTGGTAGTATATAGCCCCAGTGGTAGTATACATACAGCCCCAGTAGTAGTATACAGCCCCAGTGGTAGTATACAGCCCCAGTGGTAGTATACAGCCCCAGTGGTAGTATACACCAGCCCCAGTAGTAGTATACAGCCCCAGTGGTAGTATACAGCCCCAGTGGTAGTATATAGCCCCAGTGGTAGTATACAGACAGCCCCAGTAGTGGTAGTATACAGCCCCAGTGGTAGTATATAGCCCCAGTGGTAGTATATAGCCCCAGTGGTAGTATATAGCCCCAGTGGTAGTATATAGCCCCAGTGGTAGTATACACCAGCCCCAGTAGTAGTATACAGCCCCAGTGGTAGTATACAGCCCCAGTGGTAGTATACAGCCCCAGTAGTACTATACAGCCCCAGTAGTAGTATATAGCCCCAGTGGTAGTATACAGACAGCCCCAGTAGTGGTAGTATATAGCCCCAGTGGTAGTATACAGCCCCAGTGGTAGTATATAGCCCCAGTGGTAGTATATAGCCCCAGTGGTAGTATACAGACAGCCCCAGTAGTGGTAGTATACAGCCCCAGTGGTAGTATATAGCCCCAGTGGTAGTATACAGACAGCCCCAGTAGTGGTAGTATATAGCCCCAGTGGTAGTATACAGGGCCCCAGCAGGGTCCCCCTCATAATTTGGCGCCCCCACCTCAGTTTCTGGGCCCCCCGCATGCAGCGCTGCGCATATACATTACCTGTCTAGCAGCTGTCACCCTCCGGTGGCGGATCGCGGCTCCCGGCTCCGGGCTCCATCTTCCTCGCTGACTTCCTGCTTTGTGACCGGGGCTCAGCGCGATGACGTCATCGCGACGCCGGCCGGTCACCTGACAAGCAGGAAGTCAGCGAGGAAGATGGAGCCCGGAGCCGGGAGCCGCGATCCGCCACCGGAGGGTGACAGCTGCTAGACAGGTAATGTATATGCGCAGCGCTGCATGCGGGGGGGCCCAGAAACTGAGGTGGGGGCGCCAAACTTTGAGGGGGACCGTATGACTCGCGTATAAGCCGAGGGGGGGACTTTTCAGCCCAATTTTTGGGCTGAAAAACTCGGCTTATACGCGAGTATATACGGTACATACTGTTGAAAAAAGTAAATAAGGGAAGACACATAAATGAGGACAGTGTAAAATATAAGGAAAAACCATACACTAATATTAGCCAATTTTAATCTACACAGTTTAAAGGAATAACAATCAATTGGACATACATGGGTATAAAGCTACAACAGAAAGCATATTAGAACACAGCAGACCGGTTACAAAGAAAAGGAAGAGAAGGAAAAGGCCCTGCCAAGAGGGGGATTTGGTATTAGAAAAAGCGTAAAGAGAAGAAATTCAGATGAATAAATCACGAAAGTTGAAATTGTTTAACATACCGGTATTCATTTTATTATATTATATTTTAATTAGCAATTTTAACACATATCTAATATTTTAAATTCAAGGTTTTATTATAATAAATTTGTTTTAACGAAGTGAATAGCATGTAGGCGAAGCATGAATAATCACGATTGATATGTGATTATAATTATTTTTAAAAATAAATATCCCATAAAGGGTAAAGAGAAAGTAGTAGAGTCTGACTTCTGTAAACAAAGGACATTTCTACACAAAGCCATATTAGGGGTTAGCGCACAAACCTCAAATATCTTAACTAAATTAAAGTGTACACATTAGTAGGTAGCGTAGTACCTCCTGTGGACAAGTAGCAGCAACCCAAATACAAGAACTATATGCTAGCTCCGATGTATGTAATACAATAATAATGGCTTGATTTGGTATGAAAATCCAATACGGAAGTGATGGGGAAGTGCCTGGTCATTCCATTAAGAGTCTATGCCCCGGAGCTGAAACTCGGTACAATATTCATTATCACAGGTCAACAAAAAAAATTTTTTTTTCTGGTGCCCAAAATATTTTAATGAATTTGGGGTATTTTTGGGGTGCTGATTCTGAATATGCTATCAGTTTTGCCAGATTGGCTCAAGTTTTTGAGATTTTTGGTATCTTATTTATAGCACTTGTTGGTAAATGCGACGCATCATCTCATTAATTTCTTTGGATTAGTACTTGAACTGAGCAGTTCTCAATATAGTTTTGTGTTAATTAGTGTTCTAAAAGTTTGTTCATAGCTTGATTTTTTGCACTAACTTTATGTTGTTTTCTGTTGTCCAGTGAAAAGCATGAACTCATCAAGAAGAAGTTGTCTTAACGATCCAGACTCATTCTGTTACATTTGTGGTGAATATACACTGACAAAACATAGAAGAAACATAACAGACTTCGTTAAAAAAGTAGCAAAAAACGTCTTTTTTGTTACACATTTTACGAAAAATCTCAAAAACTTGAGCCAATCTGGCAAAACTGATGACATATTCAGAATCAGCACCCCAAAGTTACCCTAAATTCAATGAAATATCTTTGGCACCAAAAATGCTGTTGACCAGTGTTATCGGTGTATTGTCCTTGGTGTAAGGGATGCTATTTTACTGTGTTCTATTACAACACGGTATGGTTCGTCATACAGACACCCAAAGACTCCCTCAAAAAGTAAATTATGGAGATTTCTGGAGCATCCACATAGCCGGCCTCTTGGAATCATACAAGCTTGACATACAAATGACAGCTGTCCCTAAAGGTGAAAACATTTTTGTGATCACCTGGAAATCTGTCAGATGACATTGAGTTTGAGAAAGTCCAACAGAGGTGCTGCAGTAGCTTGGGCCAAAGCATCTTTGCGATTCTAAACCTGCCCTTAAAGATCAAGATCCTGGAACCACTGCATCTTGCATTTGATTGGCCACTGCTTGAAGCTGAAGAATGATTTTAAATATAGGGCCAGTGATGTAGCTCTGTACAGGACAGTATGGCAGCTCTTAATAGGTTTTCCCACAAACAAGCTCTAATCACATAGTTTATCAGGTCCCAGCTTTCACCCTATAACCCCTGTACACAGTGGAGTAACGTGAAGCTCATGGGCCCCGATGCGAAAACAGGACCCCCAATTCTTGCTAATCTTTAATAGCATTAGCCTTCTTCTATAGGCCAAAAGGACTTTAAGGGCCCGGGTGTGATTGTAACCCTTGCACCATAGTAGTTACGCCCATGCCTATACATGTATCTGGATTTGCATAGGGCTCCTCTGGGTTGGATTCATTGAGGGGCTGTTGGCTGATGGAACTGGCTGGCCAAGGAGGTCATATAAGCAGAGGGGGGTGAGCACAGAAACTGATTTAACCATATCAAACTGAAAATACAATTCCTGGGACCATGCCATTTTATGGGATTGATCCAAATATTCTGGACCGTTGATGAAATCCTTAGTATGAGTGTAGTACATGCACTGATTGGCGGTCCCGTGGCACCTCTCTACAGTACAATACTGCTCTTTACTTCATCCTGGCAGTATGACCTGCTCCTTCTGATGTCAGGTGAGGGCAGCTCTGTTTCAATTTTCAGGTACATTGTGTGCAATGTACAAGACCCTGAAAAAGCTTCTGTTCTTGAATTTTGAAAGTGATGCACAATTTCCAGCTCCTGTTGACCTTTTTTATGTAAGGACCTGCTTTATCTGTATTTGTTTTCTGCTCATTTCTGTTTTGTCTCATTTTTGTCCCTATTTCCAATTGTCATTTTTGATGTTTCAGAATTATAAGTTCTCAAGAAAGTAATGATCTCAAGTTAGAATAGGTTTAACTTAAAACTGTCATCTTTAAACAAATTAAAATTGTAACATGAGTAGTGGAAGCTCTCCTGCCGTTTTTGGCCCTTAGCTGTGAGGATAGACAGGAGGAAATGCGTGTATATCAAAGCTAGCATCCCTAGTGAAGCACAGGCTGCTAGGTCGGAAGTTGTGAAGAGGATGGATAGGACAAGATGATATGCAGGTTGTGGGAGCGCTCTAAAGGGTCCGTTACACGGTACAATATCGTGAACGATATCGCTGAAACGTCACGGGTTTGGAGTCGTTCAAACGACATCGTTAGTACGTCGTTGCATGTGACACTGCGATACGAGTACAATAAATCATTGGATCGCTGATCGCAGATTTGAGAACATGTTCTCAAATCAGACGATCCTCGATCAGCCAACCTGCTGCATCGTTGTGTGTGACACCGCGATAACTATGTCGCTAATGACTTTGCCTATTCACAACAGTGAACCAGTATCATTCGCTGGGTTGTGTGAACAATACCTGCTCTTCACATCGTTGGTGCATCCTTCACGATATCTAGACGTGTGACATCTCACCAACGATCTCAAAAAGATGTCCTAACGACCGCGCTCCTGTGAAATCGTTGGTGAGATCATTACGACATTGAAGCGTGTAACGGTACCTTAAGCGTCCAAGTGCTGCTTCTAAGATTTTGTGTCTATTAATGTGACTGCAGCCACTTTGAAAAACTTCATATGCCTCCTAGAAAAGGCAAGCCTTAATAAATATTTTTTAAGTATCTACCAATTTATTTATAGTGTGATTTATATATATTTTTTTTTCTTTCATTTTCTTTCATTTCTAGCGAACCTCTTTGAAGGGGTTGTCTGGTCTAAATCCACAAGTCAACTGTCACTCTATGTCACTCTATGTGACTGCAGACTTATGAATCCTCACATCGCTTGCACTGCTCACCATGGCTGTGATGTCAGAGTCGTGGAGTCAGTGTCCATTTTGGGTGGAGTCGGAGTTGGATTCAGGGAAATTGAAGAGTTGGAGTCAGATGTTTGGCTTACCGACTCCACAGCCCTGCTGCTTGCTTGAGGATTCTCCAGTGTCCGAGCTGGGAATGGCAATCATGTGGGTGTGAGTATGAGATGTGTATACTCCTAGCCACTTTCCAACTACATGTGCGCAGCCCTGCTCGATACACTTGCATTAGGCGAGGCTGCACCATCTAGTCTGGAATGTGGTCACGTGATTGCTGTTCCCAGCTCTGACACTGGAGAATCCTCACAGTGCACAGTGCAGGTGATGTGATGATTCACATGTCTGCATATACATAGTGACTCATGACACAGAAGTGAGTGCAGACCTGTGGATTTAGATAGACAACCCCTTTAAGAAACAATAGAACACAGAGAGAGTATAGCTCTGAAGCCTGCAGTGTGAGTACAGCTCACACTATCATACGTCCTGTAATTGTAGATCTGTACAAGATAAGTAGTGTAATTACCACTAGGGATGAGCGAGTAGCGAAATATTCGCACTAGCTATACTTGTAACGAGTACTTTTTAATACTCGTATATTCGTCCGAATAGCGAGTAAAATGTTAGTCAATTAGTGATAGGCCCCACACACACACCTGGCTATAAAACGAGTCTTTCCGGGACAGGATGGGAGGGTGGGCTTTTTTGCGTTTCTACTGCATAACACCTTGCTGTGCGCCCCCCCCCCAGAGAGACCCTATCATTCAATCTACTCTCCATGAGGTCCCAGCTCAATTTGTGTACTGAAGGAAGCTGTCAAATTTGTGTCAGATCGATAACGATGGACACATCACTCACGAGCACCAGTGATACTCGCCGAGTAACGAGTATCATGAATACTGTACTATCCGTGTAAGTAGCGAATAGTGACGATTACATGCGCTCATCACTAATTACCACCCTGGTTCTGTTGAAAGTTGGCACACTGTAAAATGTAGAGAAAACGAGTGCAAACATTTGGAAATATCTTGTAGTCCTATGTTAGTTACAACAGAACATTGAGCAGAAGGTGAAAGACATTTTTCCATTTCATTTAAAAAAAATTAACTCATTTACAAATTGATGAACCATGTCTACCATTGGGTAACATCGCTTATTTTTATAACGTGAACATCTGGAAAGTGAGGAGTGAATGGTGTTTTGGGAGTCCTTGTCTAATGTAAGATTCTAGCTGCTCAACAATCCTGGGTCTTGCTGGATTTTCTGTTTCAGAATACGGCAGATCTTTCCATTGGTGAAAGTTCTGGGCTAAAGGCATAACCAGTTCCTCACCGAACTTTCTGTAAATCCAAACTGTTGTGATGGATGTAGTGTGTGCTTAGAATTATCTTTCTGAAATATGCGAGGCCATTCCTGAAATTGACATTGCTCTTAACCCCTTCACCACCCAGCCTATTTTGACCCTAAAGACCTTGACATTTTTGTCAATTCTGACCAGTGTCCCTTTATGAGGTAATAACTCTGGAACGCTTCAACGGATCTTAAAAATTCTGAGATGTTTTTTCATGACATATTGGGTTTCATGTTAGTATTAAATTTAGGTTGACGATTTTTGCGTTATTTGTGAAAAAAATCAAAAATTTGGCAAAACTTTCGCAATTTTCATATTTTGAATTTTTATTCTGTTAAATCAGAGCGTTATGTGACACAAAAATAGTTAATAACATTTCCCACATGTCTACTTTACTTTTTTTGTTCGACGTTATAAGGGTTCAAAGTTCATCCACAATTTCTCATTTTTCCAGCAAAATTTACAAAACCATTTTTTTAGTGACCACATCACATTGAAGTCCCTTTGAAGGTGCACATGACAGAAAACACCCAAAAGTGATACCATTCCTAAAAACTGCACTCGTCAAGCTACTCAAAACTACATTCAAGAAAATTATTAACCCTTCAGGTGCTTCACAGGAACTAAAGCAACATGGAAGGAAAAAATGGACATTTAATTTTTCCAACAAAAATGTTCTTTTAGCCTCAATTCTTTCATTTTCATATGGGCAACAGGATAAAATGGATCCTAAAATCTGCTGGGCAATTTCTCCTGAGTACACCGATACCTTATATGTGGTCATAAACCACTGTTTGGGCGCACGGCAGGGCTCAGAAGGGAAGGAGTTCATTTTGACTTTTGGAGCTAATTTTCCTTCAAATTCGCCTCTCTTGGTGGCCCCAAACAGTGGGTTTATGACCACATAGAGGATCGTACACAGGAAATATTGCAACAAATTAGTATTGGCATTTTATCCTTCTGCCATGTAAAATAAAACAATTGGGCCTAAAAGAACATTTTTGTTGTAGAAAAAAAAATTCTTTAACATTTTTTCAATATAAATTTTAACATTTTCAATTTCCCACTATCAGATAAGTTCACTTGAGGTGTCTATTTCCAAATGGGGCACTACTCCAAGTTTGGCATCCAGGTGCTCATACGAATTGCATGTTCGCTAACAATTGGGCTTGTTCCTTCAAATTGTTACGGACACCCTGTCTATGGAGAACCCTTGGGGCCAAGCATAAGGCAACATAGGAGATGGTAAACCAATCGCCTCTAATGGATGCGTATTTTCTGGTTGGTGTGGGCTGTAATTTGCAGCTGGGGGCCCACAGGCTTGGGTCTACTTGGCTGGAGGATTCCGACCACAGCAAGTTGTACGCTGGCTGCAACGAAAAATAGGCAAAGCTCCAGAATTATGCGAATTTTAACAAAAGACTCCGCCGATTTTGCCACATACCTAGCACATGGCTGTAATTTTCCCAGCATGTAGCCAAGTCCTGTGGATGCAGAACGAATTGCAGCACCGCAGCCCCCCTGATGGCGCATTCATTTGACAGCCCATTTTTGGGTGTACCCGGATCTTCATGCCCCTGCCTGTCAACCTGGGTAAATGCGGTTATTCACTTTTAGGAACTCTAGCCCGATCTAATCTCATCAATTTTCCGGCCATAAATTGTATATCTATGCCCCCGGCTTCGTTAGTTGGCCGGCAAAATCTGACTCCCTCTTTTAACACCCGATGTATCACAACGGCGTCCCATGCGCTGACGGCGGTCCGACGTGTTAAGAGCGCTCCCACGACCTCGATATCGCTCTGCAATCAAACTCAGCAGGCTCAAGTGCTTCCTACAGTCTGTGGGTCAGAGTCACGGTCCTGGGCAACGCTGCCAACCATGCGCAACTTTAAATCATGGGGGTACGCAATAATTCAACAGTGCATCATGTCATGTGACCCAGGATACAACAAGGAGTCCTCGTAAAGCTTAGGTCATCATCGGGCAACTTATGGCAATACTGCCATACCACCCATGACCTGACCCAGAGACCACAACAGTGGAACACTATGACCCTTCTCATCCATCTTCCACCCATCACAGCACATCCAGCATGCATCCTCCATCCTCCTGACTCTCATCATCCCTTCCTCACTCAAATCTGGGGGAGGGCGCACATACGCTAGAGGTCAACTCGGCTGACACAGAAGGGGGGATTAAGCTGGATTTGTGAGTGCATATCTGGACGGAGACAGACCTGATGGGATGTCTGAGATGGGGGGTATAGCACCACGTGCGGGGCTACTGAGCAGGATACGTGCCTAACATGGAATTGATGGCCAAAGGACGGGGTTAATCGGTAGTCAATGAAGTAATGATATAATGTGGACAATAATTGTCTTCCATGTCTTACAAAGGATGCAGCCTTGCCTCTATCTCAGGGCAATTCCTTGGTCAACCCACCGTCATCCTCTTTCCTAGGCCACCCACAATTCGTGGTTCTGGTTTGACGCCCTCAGTCCCCAACAATAAGAAAGTCGGGTTGAAGCCGAGATACCTCTCAGTTGCCCGACATGTTTCTCCTCCACACATATGGATGCTGGGTTAAAGCGCAGATTATTCTACTTGCCGTCACATTCAACCCTCGCCCCCCGCAGTTGGGGTGCTAGGTTGCAGTTTTGATATTTCAAGACTACACGACATTTTCACGCTCTTCCTTTTGTCGCCCATGTTTGGACAGCTGCGTAGAAGCTGAGGCTTCTCAGGATTGTCCAGCAACCTTCCTCAGAACCAACAGTTGGGCCTCTGAGTGACAGCAAGGGCGCCGAGTCTCCCAGACCGCTAAGCGATAATCATAGACCCCACAGCTGCTCTCTCTATCTCACCAGGATTCCTATCTAACTAAGAGATCACTCTCAGGGGCATTTGGTTGACGGCCTTTACCGTTGGTAGGACAACAGGGACTCGGTGTGGTTCCTTCACATTGTAGTTCCACGACTCTGGTCGTTCACTCGGCCTACTAACACAGCTGATCTTCCTGCTAAAATACTTATACACAGCTCCTGCAAAGGAGCCAAGCGTTCACACAGAGAACGGTTCTTCCTAGGTTCTGGAGACCCTCGACACCAAAGATGCAAGGTGTAGAAGATCGCTACCCTCTCTCACACAGAGAATTCAAGGACGAGTCTCTGACACCTGAAGCTCCTTGCATGCTCCTCCCTCGGCTCCCCACTGTTGGGTGCAGGTTCGATGTCAAGATTCCTAGTTATATACCATACTCCTTCCTCAGCTTCCCACTGTCGGGGTGCTGGGTCAAGGTTAAGAGTGCTGTATGCCATTTCTTCTTCCTCCACTCCCACTGGTGGAGACTTTGGTCGAAGTTGAGACATCACGAGCCTTTCCGTCCTACCTCCCCAGGCTACAAAATAACAAAACGCTGGGTTGCAGGACGTGGAACAAAAGGCCAGCGGCCACTCGCCACACCTGTCATAGCAACGTGAGTCGGGAAAACATGTGCAAGTACTATGCAGGGTCTGACCTGAAGCGGGACCTACCAGTCTCTGTAGTTACACTGACCCAACACTGGTCGCATGAACCACAGGTGGGCCGTCCGGTAAACGGCATGGCCGTAAGTACGGTCCTCGTTCCTCCTCACATTGAAGTTCCCTCAACGCTGCACAGCGCAACTGGGTCGCTCTCCCCCTCAGCACACCGCCCTACGCAGGCGAGGCTTTGTCACAGATCTACTAAATCCAGCATGCACGTCCGTAGCAGTGGAACATCTCGTTCATGCAGCAAACATTGTACGGCCGTAATGGCTGCAAAGCTTTACCTTCAGGATGGGCGCTTGGCCTATACTAGTAAGGCAGAGACTGCCTCTACGGAATCTAAGCGCTGCGGAATATGTTGGCGCGATACAAATAAAGTATTATTATTATTATTATTATTAATCCCTCATGATGCTTCAGGATAAAGGAGCTCTCCTTTACTCAAGACTGTCACTACACAGATCCATCCGTGTTCGTTTTCTCTAGAGTTCCTCCAGAAACTTCCCTGGCTAGCCGTTTTTCACGCCTTGCACTGACTAACGGTCTATTCCCCTCGTGAAACAGAGGGTCTAAGGCCCCTAACAACGGCTTTTTAAGTTTCACCCAGTTGACTCGCCATTCTTAGAAGTTGCGTCTACTAAGGGCGACGGTACCTTAGCGTACTGATTTCCCGCAAACTACAACAGGCGGAAACGCGGGGTGTTACCTCCACGTACCTCCTCCTGCCACGATGGTTAAAGTCCTGGGCGACGGTTCCTATGCGTTCCGATCTCCCCTATGGACGGCTTGCCACAGCTAAAGTCCTGGGCGACGGTTCCTATGCGTTCCGATCTCCCCTATGGACGGCTTGCCACAGACGCTCAGCATCGATCCCCTCACAGTGGATGTCTGAAATTGCTGCGGATGGCATAGCTCAGGGCCAAATTTCAGTCTCCCCAGCCGCCTCCGGCTCCTGGATTGCAGCATACTCATGGCCATTGCAACAGCTGAATCAAGGCCACAGGATCACTGGCACAGTTCCTGATACTACTGCAGTCTCCCCAGCCGCCCATGGCCCCTGGGTTGTAGCGCGCTAACGATCGCCGAACCAGCTGGATCACATCAGGCTCACAATGTACAGCTCTGCCACCCGGGAAAAAAGCAGGATATCGGCACACCACTCAGGACCAGCTGATACTCCATGCGCCCGCCTTAATCTAGGCAGAGAAACCCCTTCGTTCCAGATCGCTTGAAGAGCTATCCACTGGAGTTACGATATCTAGTTTGAAGACGATATCCTGTCCACACACTGTTCAGGTTGCAAGAAGTCCCGGCACCCTACTAATCATCAGTCATAGTGCCTCACGCCTATGTTTTTTTCCGGACTACTGACGGAACATCAGTCCCATTTGACGAAGCTGAATACATTTTAGTTGTCACATGTTAATCACCGGGAAGGCAACTTCAACAGTCGTGTGATACACGGGGCAGAACTTTTCCCCAGCGGGACAGTTTTTTATCCTGTCTGGCTGTCATTGGTCAGAGTTTTTTCTACCATGCCTCATGGCTTCCTCAAGATCTCTAGACTGAGGACGGTTAGGATAATCCGCTTCTGAATACAGTTCTTTTTCCCTTGCATATTTCTATCTGCATACCCTACACGGAAGCACGCACAATCACATCCAACGGAGTGCCGTCTCTCCTTCTGGCCCACTTTCGACACAGACGGTCCAGGGGTTCGACCTGCTTCAACGTGTCGCTGACAGCAGATGTCACCATGTACTCTGTCTAGGTTTACTGTTAATGGTTCAATTACTGCCAGAAGCTCGACGTCTTGTGCTCGCCGGCAGAGCAAGGTTCGGGGGGTCTTGTCCCTCACATTCAGTGGATTTGGGCATCCATAACAGCATGGATATGTGCGTGTGTATATGTATGAATATATATATTTATTTAAAAGGCCTGTTTTCTCACTTGCATGGTTTTCCACGCATGGTGGCCCTCCTTCCTGGGTATGGCCCTTGGTCTTTGCCACCCATACCGGTTCGCTCATAGTTTTTTTTTGTTTTTTTTTTTTTTTTTAGGTGTTTTTGTCACTCTGGCCCTGTTACCAGAGACCTGAGTTTTTTCTCAGCTGCCATCGCAGTATACACCTTAGATGCTGGCTCGGCATCCTCTTACGCTTCTGGCCTCGGTTATTCCCTTTTTTATTTCAAAACTCTTGCCTGGCTCCCTCAGGAAGTTCCATACGCTGTTTCCCAGAACTACGTGTCTTTTCTGGAGACACTTCCATTGCCGGATCATACTGTTCGGCCGGGGCGTTCCCTAATTGCAGTTTTTTTCCTCCTCCTTAATGGGTGCTTCGACTAATGCGGTCACCCTTATGAGGGGGGTCTTTTCATCCCTCCTGGAGGACCCTTCCCCTTTTTTTCTTACCATTCCTGTGCCCGCACCAGGGCATTGAGTGATGTTATGTACGCTCAGTCTCTCGGTCGCACCTTTTGTTCCTGCATGAACAGTACCACACATGCAAGAGGCCGGACTTTCTAGGTCCCTTTTTTCTTCTGAATGATAACAAATGGCTAGGCCAGGTACCCAAGGTTACCGGTCTACTGCAGTAGAACTGCTGGCTAGAAATGGTATCGTTTTCGGTTATTGCTTACCGAGACTCTCTACTCCTATGGAAGGAGTATCCTAAATCATCGGCGCCAGGTTTATGCACAACTCGGTGTGCTCGACAGCCATCTGACTTAGTCATTGTTTTGGTAAACATTATAGCGGCTATACTCAAGCGTTAACAAACACAAATCCAGGTGTACGTATCCCCCAGGCGGCAGTAATCCACCTCGGTAGTGCGCCTTTTATAAGAGTCTATGACATTATTCTCTACCCACCCAGGGACTGCTTTAGGACGTCCCACGGTCTGTGTCCCCCAATGAGGCGAAGGAGAAAAGGAGATTTTTGTGTACTCACCGTAAAATCCTTTTCTCTTAGCCTCTAATTGGGGGACACAGCTCCCACCCTGTTGTCCGTATCGGGCTTTGTTGGTATTGTTTCCATTTTAAATGCTTTGCTGTATACATGCATTTTCTTTAGGCTCTACATTCGTTGAGCTTCATATTGTCTTTCTGTTAAGCTCTACGGTCCTTAGGCGTCATATATAGTCGCCCTTTTCTGACCTACTTCTGGTCACTTTCTTCTTCTCCTACTGCTTTAGCACAAAACTGGTCGGGTAAGGGCCCAGCCAGGGGGTGTATACTGCAGAGGAGGAGCCAATTACTCTTTTTCAGATATTGCCTAGTGTCGCCTCCTAGTGGACAGCAGCATAACACCCACGGTCTGTGTCCCCCAATTAGAGGCTAAGAGAAAAGGATTTTACGGTGAGTACACAAAAATCTCATTTTTCCATTCAAAAAGTGAAATGGCGCTCCTTCTCTTCTGAGCACTGCAATGCCCCCAAACAGTGGTTTATGACCACATATGAGGTATCGATGTACTCAGGAGAAATTGTCCAACAAATTTTAGTATGCATTTTATCCTGTTGGCCATGTGAAAATAAAAAAAATTAGGCTAAAAGAACATTTTTGTGGAAAAAAAAAAAAAAGTACTTTAACATTTTTAATGATAAATTTGTGAAACACCTGGGGGTTCAAAGTGCTCACTATGCATCTAGATAAGTTCATTGGGGGGTCTAGTTTCCAAAATGTGGTCACTTGTGGGGGAGCTCCAATGTTTAGGCACACAGGGGTTCTCTAAATGCGACATGGTGTCCGCTAACAATTTGAGCTAATTTTACATTCAAATTGTTAGCTGACACCATGTCGCGTTTTGAGTGTCCCTGTGTGTCTCCACATTGGAACTCCTCCACGAGTGACCCCGTTTTGGAAACTAGACTCCCCAAGGAACGTATCTAGATGCATAGTGAGCACTTTCAAACCCCAGGTGCTTCACAAATTGATCCATAAAAATTAAAAAGTACTTTTTTTTTTTTTCCACACAAATTTTTTTTTTTTTTTCATTTTTACACAAAAAAATTTATTTTATCATGCACCTGGGGGTTCAAAGTGCTCACCACTTATCTAGATAAGTTCCTTGGGGCGTCTAGTTTCCAAAATGGGGTCACGTGTGGGGGAGCTCCAATGTTTTGGCACACAGGGCTCTCCATACGCGACATTGTGTTCGCTAACAATTGGAGCTAATTTTCCATTCAAATTGTTAGCGGACACCATGTCACGTATGGAGAAGCCCCTGTGTGCCACCAGCATAAGAGCAACTGGAAGAGTGGGGGTATATTACCAGAAAATCGAGCCTCTAAATGAATGCGCTATTTTCTGGGGTGGCTGTGGGTTGTAATTTGCAGCGTGGGTGCCCACAGCGTTTGGGTCTCTCGATGCTGAGGATTCCGGACCCCCAGCTGCCAAGTTGTACCTGGCTCGCAACGAAAAAATACGGCAAAGCTCCATGTAATTTTATTTGTAGAATTTTTAAAAAAATGACGTGGGGCTTTGCCAGGTACAACTTGGCAGCTAAGGATTGCCACCAACCCCCAGCTGGCTCGTTGTACCTGGCTGGCAACCAAAAATACAGCAAAGCCATTTTTTTTTCCCTAGAACTAATTCTAGAAAAAAAACAACGTGGGTCTCCGCCGTATTTTTGGTCCAGCCAGGTATAACTAGGCAGCTGGGGGCTGGAATCCTCAGCATGGAGAGGCCCAAGCGTTCTGGGCCCCCCATGCAGCGAATTGCAGCCCGCAGCCACCCCAGAAAATGGCGCATTCATTGAAGCGTCATTTTCTGGCGCTGTACCCAGACTCTTCCAGTTGCCCTGGTGCCTGTGGCAACCTGGGTAAGAAAGCGGTTAATGCCAGCTTTTTTATTGGAAGCTGGAACTAAGCCCAAGATTTAGAATGTCGGGTCAATGTTAGACCAGGCCATTAGGAATCTCTGGTAAATAGTCAAAAACATACACCACACAGAGAATCTTTTTATTTGGAAAAAAACACAAACAAATCTTGACTCCCTCTTTATTATAAAGATCCGATGTAGTCCCCAACGAAGGTCCCATGACGCTTGATCGCCTCCGACGTAGTTCACAAAGAAGGTCCCACGACACTCGATCGCCTCTGCAACATCCAGAGACTGCAGCAAGGGATCAAGTGTCCTCCTCCTACAGTCTCTGGGGTCAGAGTCACAGTGCACGGTTTGGCAATGATCTGCCGAACCATGCATCATGACTGTGATGCCTCATGGCGCACGGTACGGCAGATAATTGCCATACAGTGCATCATGACTGTGACCCCAGAGACTACAACAAGGGATCAAGTGTCCTCTTATTTATAGTCTTTGAGGTCAGAGTCATGGTGCACTGTATGGCAATGATCTGCCATACCATGCCCCATGACCTGACCCCAGAGACCACAACAAGTGAACACTTGATCCCTTGCTGCACCCATCTATCCACCCATCCACCTATGCACCCACCCATCCATCCACCCATGCACTCATCCATGCATCCATCCATCCATCCATGCACTCATCCATCCATCCATACTTACCTCACTCAAGATCCTGGGGAGAGGAGGAGGGGCGCACACTGACGAGAGGAGGCTGACCTGCGGCTGCACCACAGAGGATGGAGGAGTGGTGAGAGGGGAGACGGGGATTGGCTGTGGGGGGGAGGGCGGAGGGGTGATCTGGAGTGGGATGGGTCTGAGGAGGGGGAGGGCATCGGGCACCCACCGGCGGGTGCACCTGCAGCACGGAGGAGCGGTGCGGGAGGCTTAACAGTGGGGATCGGAGGTGGGGGGGGCGCAGGGAAGGGATGGGGGGTTTATCCGGAGTTGGAGGGGGCTGAGGAGGGGGAGGGCACCCATGCACCCTCAACTCCAAAGCTGATTGGAGAGTTACAATCAGATCTGGAGGGGTGAATCGCTCTGATTGGTAGTTTTAGTTTCAACTGCCAATCAGAGCGAATTTAGCCACCGGGGGAGGAAAGCCACTCCCCCCTGGACAAAGTACAGGTTCTGATGTTCCTGTGGCACCAGTGACATGTGACCGGCCCCGGTCACTAGTGTTGCGGGAACCCGATCCCGCCATGACGTCATGGGATGTCATAGGTCAAGAAGGTACCGACTTCTATGACGTCCCACGACGTCAAAGATCGGGAAGGGGTTAAAGAGGACTTGTCACCCCTCTGCTGCATGGCAATCTAAATGCAGCACTGAATGTAGGGAAGGGGTCCTCCATGTGTCTGTGTGCTGTGTACCCCAAGATATAGCCTTAGGAAAACTTACCATGGAGGCAATCACTGTGGCTGGAAGGAGCTTGATTGACTGTGTCTATTCCATCCCCCTCTGCCTCTCTGTGTGCTGCTTCTGCTGTGCTGTTTATGCTTTGTCAGGGCAGGAATCTGAAGCTGACTTGAGGACAAATGATTTGCATCCGCTCTGAGTGACAGAGGAGGAGAGGAGGACAGAGCCTGCACAGCAGAGGCAGTGGGGGATGGAATGGCCACAATCAATCAAGCTCCCTATAGCCACAGTGACTGCCTCCATGGCTTTTAACTGTACATTTTACAAAGGCTATATCTTGGGGCACACAGACAAATGGGGGACCCCTTCCCTAAATGCAGAAGACATGCTGCATTCAGTGCTGCATTTAGATTGCCATGCAGCAGGGGGGGTGACAGGTCCTCTTTAAACCTCTATAAAGGGCTTAGCATTGATAGTGCCTTTGACGATGTGTAAGCTGCCCCTACCATAGGCACTAATACAACCCTGTACCATCAAAGATGCAGAGTTTTTATCAGTGTGCTGATAACAAGCTTGGGTGGTCCCTTTTGTTGTTATTCCACAGGACATGGTATCTATGATTTCCATAATGAACTTCCAATTTTGATTTATCTGACCAAAAAACAGTCTTCCATTTTGCTTCCCAGAAAATATGGCAATGTGTCTTGATTGCATTGATATGGCTTCTTTGCATGATGGCATTTTAACTTGCATCGAGACTGCATGGTGAACTGTAATTTCTGAGGAATATTGGGCTCCCCACGTAGGGGTGCTCTGAAGTAAAAATCAGTCTATTTTGTAAAACGTACTTCGGCACACCAAAAAATGAAAGAATTTTCTGATAAGTTGCAATTAGTGATGAGCGAGCATGCTCGGCGCTACTAGTTACTCGCGCGAGTATCCCGGTACTCGGGATGCTCGGTGAACACCGAGTACCGCCGAGATGCTTAGGCTATGTGCACATCAGTCGGTTCTGCATTTCTGCAGACCGACCGGGAACCGGAGGACACTGGCAGAAACTGAGTTTTCTGTGCTCAGCAGTGTCCCTCGTTTTTTGCTCGTTTTCCGCCCGGTTTTACAGCGTTTTGTCGGCGGTTTTTCTGAGCGGTTTTAAAACTGAGTTTTTAGTGCACTTGTTCAGCTGAAACCGGTGGAAAAACGGAGGAAAGAAGTCACTTGCTCTATTTTTGGAAACCGGTGAAAAAACTCAGTTTTGACTGAAAACGACCAGAAGAAAAACGTTGTAATGTAGACAGAGTTTTCTAAAATCCATTGACTAGCATGTTAATCCAACCGGAGGGTAGGATTAACATAAATTAACATAAAACTGAGCGGAAAACGCCGACGGAAAACGTCCAAAAGCAGCCCACAAAACGACTGATGTGCACATACCCTTAGACTCTTCACTAATAATTATCGATGTGACACAAATACAAAGCTCCCTTCAGTGCACACAGTGAGCTGGCACCTCACAGAGAGCAGATTGATTGTTAGGATCCCTCTGGGGGGCACAGTAAGGTGTTGTATGTTGCGATGATTTGAAGAAAAAAAAAAGCCCACCCTCCCATCCTGTCCCCGAAACACTCATTTTATAGCCGGACGTCTGTGGGCGGAGCCTGTCACTAATTGACTTACATTGGGCTCGGTGCTCGGTTGAGCACCTGAGCATCTCGAGATGCTCGACCCGAGCATCGAGCACCCGAGCATTTTAGTGCTCGCTCATCACTAGTTGCAATTGATGCGTGTTTTATTGGACACAATCCGGCGTAAAAATATTGGTACAAGATATTTCCAACGTGTCAGCCAATGTAATGGCTTTCATCAGGGATTATCTGCATAAATCTGACAGGAATAATGTAGAAAAACAAAATAAATACCATTGTTGCAATAATTTACATAAAGGTTATAGGTTGCTGGACATAATAAATGACCTATCACAATTACATCATTGATCATAGATTTGAAGCAGGTATGGCAAAACAAAAAAGTATCATGTCAAATGCATTCTTGGACATAAATCAATATCAGCCGTATCATAGGTACAATAGTTATTTTGATAAAGTTGATTACTATTACTATGTACTAGGTGTTCATGCTTGGAGGTCTATGGACTGTAATGTAGAAGTCACGCTTTTGTGACGGTGATGTGCTAGGTCCGAGTGCAATATGGTGAAAATAAGGAATCAAAGTATTAGTCCTCAAGTAGGACACATAGGTAAAGTGTTGAGACTAGAATAGTCAATAATGACTTAAGATGAAACTGGACCAGAAGGCAGAACTAGGGTTATGGTGAAACAGAAACCAATTAATTATAGACAATTAGTGTCCAAAAACCATAAAATATTAGATAACTACTGAAATAAAGAGAGGTGGGATGAGGATAATATCCCTGGTGTTGATGGCCTACCTCCATCTGAACACTGCAATGGACTCCTGTGTCTGGGATAATGGTTATATCAAAGACAATGTACAGGACGGTAGATGAACCTGTTCCCCTGCGTGTATAATGATATGTCTTTAGTCACATTAGTGAGCTTATGCGTGAATAATTAGGCCACATGCATATGCTGAGTATTTGAGGTTTTTTACCTCAGGATTTGTAGACAAAACCAGGAGTGGAGCAATCAGAGGAAAAGTCTAAAAGAAACACCTGCACCACTTCTATATTTATCACCCACTCCTGGTTTTGGCTATAAATCCTGAGGTAAAAAACTCATCAAATTCTCAGCGTGTGCACGTGGCCTTATTGTATGTAAGATTACGGATACCTAGTATCCTTGGGGTGGCCATCTAACACATGTTGTTCTTTATGGAGTAACGATAGGCACAGATCAGATGGCGATGTTTATTCAGTGATTAACTAGGAGTCTAAGCTGGCTGCAGTGTAAGGGTTAATTTGAAAAAAGAAATTAAAAACTCCTCTAATGGTTACTGCCCCATTATTCATGCATAGGTGTCACACTAGAAAAGCTAAATAAGGCAGTAATCGGAACTCTCCCAGGGCTTACTTACATTATTTCAGGTGGTTGGGGAAAAGGACAAAGTCCTAGAAGTGAAGACTGAAACAGGTTTAAGGAGATCAAATGTAAGGGTGCCGTCTGTGGAGGATTCCCTGCCCCGTTACCTGAGTCTGCCGGTTGATCTTGCACTTAACGCTGTGTGTGCTGCCGCCGCGGTTGTTTATACTGCGCAGTCGGGTCTTTGTGACGCACTTCCAGTGAGACACGAGTCTATTTCCGGCATTTGACACGCACTAGTGTGCTCGTGAACGCATGCGCGCTTCATTTTTAATTATTAGGAATGAACGGAAAGCGCCGTTAGAACAGCGATGGCTATATTACCTCTATGAGAGTGCCAGTATACAGGAGGGCAGTAAATAAGGTCGTTGGGAATCGATGGGTCACAGTCTCTGTACGTTCACCCTCATAAACCTGTCAACCTGCGACCAGTTATATATCGCAGTTGCGTCGCGCTGTCACACAGCACGACGCACTTGCGATATCTCTAGCGAAGTCACTTTTCGGCGATGTCGAAAGCGATATTGACATGTGACGCCGGCTTTAGACTCCTGGTTAATCACTGAATAAACATCGCCATCTGATCTGTGCCATAAAGAACAACATGTGTTAGATGACCACCCCAAGGATACTAGGTATCAGTAATCTTACTTACAATAATTATTCACGCAAAAGCTCACTAATGTGACTAAAGACACATATCATTATACACGCAGGGGAACAGGTTCATCTACCATCCTGTACATTGTCTTTGATATAACTATTATCCCAGACACAGGAGTCCATTGCAGTGTTCAGATAGAGGTAGGCCATCAACACCAGGATATTATCCTCATCCCACCTCTCTTTATTTCAGTAGTTATCTAATATTCTATGGTTTTTGGACACTAATTGTCTATAATTAATTGGTTTCTGTTTCACCATAACCTTAGTTCTGCCTTCTGGTCCAGTTTCATCTTAAGTCATTATTGACTATTCTAGTCCAACACTTTACCTATGTGTCCTACTTGAGGACTAATACTTTGATTCCTTATTTTCACCATATTGCACTCGGACCTAGCACATCACCGTCACAAAAGCGTGACTTCTACATTACAGTCCATAGACCTCCAGCATGAACACCTAGTACATAAGTAATAGGTAATCAACTTTATCAAAATAACTATTGTACCTATGATACGGCTGATATTGATTTATTTATGTCCAAGAATGCATTTGACATGATGCTTTTCTGTTTTGCCATACCTGCTTCATATCTATGATCAATGATGTAATTGTGATAGGTCATTTATTATGTCCAGCAACCTATAACCTTTATGCAAATTATTGCAACAATGGTATTTATTTTGTTTTTCTACATTATTCCTGTCTGAGTTATGCAGATAATCCCTGATGAAAGCCATTACATTGGCTGAAACGTTTGAAATATCTTGTACTAATATTTTTACGCCAGATAAAATAAAATAAATATCCAATTACGGTAAACATATCAATTGCAACTTATCACAAAATTCTTTCATTTTTTTGTGTGCCGAAGTACGTTTTACAAAATTGCATGGTGAACTGTGTCCACAGACTGGATTTATTCCCAAGGCCATGCAATGATTTGCACAAGCAAATCCTAAATCAAGCCTGTAATGCCTCTTGAAAGCCCATAGATCACAAGCATCCAATCATTACCATTGGCTTTGTTCCTTGTGAGCATGGATTTGTCCAGAATCTGAATCTCTTGTTGATATTATGTACGTGATGTATGTGATGGTGGGATATTCAAAGCCTTTGCAATTTTATGTTGAGCAACATTTCTCTGAAATTGTTCCACAATTTATAGGTGGAGTTGTTCAGATTGTTGACCCTCTGACCATCTTTGTTTCCAAGAGACTCGGCCTTTCTAATGTGCTCTTTTTATATGCAGTCATGTGGCTTAGTTAAAAATTGTCCCTTGCTGTTTTTTTTTTCTCCAAACTTTTGTTAACCTTGTCTCAAATTCTCGAGATGTGCTGATACCATGAATTTCTAAATAAGTACATATTCTCAAATTAATTGTAAAAATGTCTAGCAGCTTTAGATATGCGCTCTACCTTTTGTTAATAAAATATGGCTAGATGAGATTTCCAAATAATTACATTCTTGTTTTCTTTACATTTTACACAGCGTCCAAATTTTTGGGGAATTGGGGTTTTGTAACATTTATCAACACATGGAGTAAGATCATGTAAACTGAGAATGGTGATGAAAGGTGAATATGTATACAATCATGTGTCCCTGACATCCCGGCACGTGATGGCATACTGCTAGATTCTTTGGTGGTCTGACATTTGCCTCCAAACTATCCCGAGAAGGGGATGCAACTCTAAACAGTCTACCAGTGATATAGTGTTTAGGTGCTGGACTCCTCTACGCACAGGAGAAAGTGTCGGATGTTATTGAAGTCTTACTGGGCGCTAACCCAAGTGTGAACAGTGCAATAGTTGTTTCTTCAGATTCTGAGGCTTCGGTATATACTGTAGATGGAGTTCCTACCCAGCCTGAATCACTCTGTCCTGACACTACTCGTGACATTGAAATCTTGTATGTGTCCTTCAGGCTAAGAATGACTCATCACAGGATAAAAGAGTCAACTGCCAGATAACATGTGATCACATCTAATATGGCTGTCTAACGTTAGATAACTTGCAAGAGAGAACATGCTGAAACCGCAGTAACAAATAAGTCTGTATATACTTTATCTGATGTTGCTACATATTGATAGTTACAAGCATGTACATAGCAATGTGATATTAGCAGGAGAGAGAATATTTGGAGGAATACAAAGTGATATAACACTTTCTTTTTGTGTTACTTCTTAAGATAAATCAAAACTTGACGGTGAAGCCCAAGTTCCTCCACATCAAGGAGATGATTCTCCTGACAATGTGTTCTTCCCCAGCGGCCGCACCTCTGTTGTGGAAGAGATCCACAGCCAGGCTCAAGAGGGGCTCAAGTCTCTACAGAGAAGAGGTAAATAACTCGTCATTTTTCAGACTTCTCTGCACGTGCTGATTTTACTAGTGCCCAATTATTTGATGTAATATATACAATGTGAGAAAATGTAATATAATGAATGGTTTCTCTATTTGATAAGTTAAATGCATGGCATTGATTGCATTTTTAAATATGAGTGAAAATGACACTGCATGATACTGCACTGTATGTACTGAAGCCAGATCTCAATCATGTTATGTCGTCTTTCAGAAAAACATCAGAGCAAACATTCCTTCCAGGATGAAAATATACCACCTGAGGTAACAATTGGACAATTAACCCTCTATATTTATTTATATAATGCAACTGCTTAGATCTTATATAATGCATTGAGTAATTTAAGCTTTCTCTTTTGTGGTGATCATTATATTAAAGGGGTGGTCAGGTCTAAACTTGATAATTCTGTAGTCACTCTGTGTGACTGTAGACTTCTCAATCCTCCCAGCGCCTTCACTGTGCTCTGCAAGGATTCAAGGTTTCTAAGGACTGCAATTATGTGTTTATGCATGTTCCCGGCAACACGACTAGTGGGTACGGATTCACTCTATACAAGTGTATGGAGCGGGCGTGTCAGACTAGTGGGAGGTAACTGCAGAATTATCACTTTAGACCGGGCAACCCCATTAACTTAGAATTAACTGAAGAAACTGCAATTTTATGGAAGGCTCACAGGGCGAAAAAATCTGCTGCAAATTTTGCTGCAGATTTTTCTTTTTACATAGAAAAGGTTGGAATCTGGGGAAAATCCAAAACCGAAAAGAACATGCTACAGATTTAAAAATGAGAGCTGCAGGTCAAGCATGTGGGCTAGGTTTTTTTTATATTTATGTCCTTCACACAGCGGCCACTAATCTGCAGAAGATTTTTTTTTTTTTGCACAAATCGATAGGTCAAATCCTCAGTATTTCTGTTGTGTGCATTTACCATTTAAAGCATAGTTTTTAGACAAAAGCTTCCCTTCACTGGAGTAAACTCCTTGTAAATTGACAACTTTTTTTCTACTTACAATTTCATTGTTGAACAGTGTAACAATTCATAGAGTTTGGAAAAAACAGGATTGATAGACATGTTAATGATATCTAAATGATGAAATAATGGAAACAAAATGTTGAAGACCATGTGAATAACACCATTGAAAGGTCGTCATGAGGGAACATCAGAGCAGTTTTACTCCCTGAATTATGGAGCGCGGTGGCATAATGTAAAGTAGCCATATTAACTAAGGGCCCTTTCACATCAGCGTTTTTTTAAATTTGCGGCAGATGCGGTGAAAAAACCGCATCTGCCGCAACTGCCGCATAACGGTTCCACTTGCGGCACGGTTGCGGTTTTTTCCATAGGAAGTATAGGGGACTTGCGGCAGATGCGGCAAGTGCGGTATTGCACTTGCGGCAGGTGCGGCAGAGAAAAAAACCGCGGCTTACTGCGGTTTTTTTCTCTGCCGCACCTGCCGCAAGTGCAATACCGCACTTGCCGCATCTGCCGCAAGTCCCCCTATACTTCCTATGGAAAAAACCGCAACCGTGCCGCAAGTGGAACCGTTATGCGGCAGTTGCGGCAGATGCGGTTTTTTCACCGCATCTGCCGCAAATTTAAAAAAACGCTGATGTGAAAGGGCCCTAAGTCATCCGCTCAGCGTTGCGTTGATTTTGTTGTGGTAGCAGTGGTACGGCCATTTCTGCAATGTGTCTTCCATAATTTTCCCCCCATCGAGTACACCTGGGATGTCATTGGTCTTCAGCTTCAAAGAGAGCTGGCAGTAGTAGATCTTGATGATTTACATGCCCAAGTCCATTCAATGTGGCAGAATATTCCTCAAACAACAATTAATAACCTCAGTACATTCCAAGGCGTGTAGATGTGTATTTCTATATGTAGCGCTTATACTTGACTCTGAATAAATTTAGATGTTTTAAATATGTTATTTCTGTTTTTTATTTCTTCTATATCATCAATATGTCTATCGATCCAGTGATTTCCAGAATTCAAGAACTTTCTCTGTTGAAAAGTTGTTTTAAAATGTATTTTGTGAGTAGTGTATTCACAGTCCCTGGTTTAAAGAGGACCTATCACCCCTCTGGTGCTTTCCAAATTGAAAGCACGCCTGAATGGAGTGTGTCTGCTGCATTCAGGGAAGGGGTCCCTCATGTCTCTACTCCCCCTGTAAGTTGTACAAAACACTTTATAAAATGTACAGATAAGGAGTCTGGAGAGACTTACTCAGTAATGAGTCCTCCTGCTCCCTGGTTTCCTCTCTGCCTCCAGCCCTCTCTGTGCCACCTTCAGCCCCTTCAGTAACACCTCCTTTATGTGCCTCCCCTCCTTAGCCACTTAATGCTCCTCTGCATCTGAAGTCACGCAGGTGCAGAGCAAGCAATGGGCTGAAACGCCTCCTGCCGGTGACGTCAGCGATGGAGCCAGCCTTGCTCCAGGTTATGTATGTACAGCAGGGCAGGCTCTGGCGCTGACGTCACCAGCAGGAGACATTTCAGCTGCCGGGACCGCTCCTGCCTATTGCTCGGTCTGCGTCTGCGTGACTTCAGACGCTGAGGAGCATTGAGTGGCTAAGGAGGGGAGGCACATAAAGGAGGCGTTACTGAGGGGGCTGGAGGTGGCACCGAGAGGGCTGGAGGCGGGGAGGACACCAGGGAGCAGCGAGGACTCATTACTGAGTAAGTCTCTCCGGACTCCTTATGTTTACACTTAAAAAAGTGTTTTGTACAACTTACTGGGGAAATAGAGACATGGGGAACCCCTTCTCTGAATGCAGCAGACACTCTGCATTTTGGGGTGCTTTCAATTTGGAAAGTACCAGGGGGAGTGAAATGTCCTCTTTAAAGGTGTTTTCCAAGAATGAACTTCTTTCTAATCAATAGATCTTAGAATAATAATAATTTGCACAAATGGATGGTTTTTAACATTTTTTTCCTTTGCTGAGAATTTTATAAATGTGTTCCTGCTATGTATAGTTTCATTGTTATTACTGACCGTACATGGAGCACGGTCTGATCATACCACATCTCCTGGGCTGGGGAGAAAGGAAAGTGAATATACAGACCTTACAGCAGGGGATCATAGATGATTCTTTTTATGAGGTGAAACATTTCTCTGCCTGTTTGTAAAAAATGTTTTACCTCAAAGAAAAAATTTTGTGATCCCGTGCTGTAATGCTGTATACTGTATTTATACATGTATGTATGTATTATGTATGTATGTATTCTGTACTTCGTCCTCCCTTGCCCAGGATCAAACCAATGCTCCGTGCACGGTCAGAAACAAAAATGAAACTGTACGTAGAAGGAGCACATATGTAAGATTGTCTCCACACAGGAAAAAATGTTTTAAACACATCCAATTGTGGAAATTATTATTATTCCAAGATCTATTGATTAAAATGAACTTTTAAATTAACTTTGTTCGTGGGAAAACCCCTTTAAGCACACATGTTCTATTTCCCCAACATTAGAAGGCATCTTCTGGTTTTATGTGTGGTGCTTTCTTGCCTTTTTCTCCCATGTAAACTATTGTGTATGCTGTCAGGTGAGTGAGATGACAGTTACTGTTGTTTGACAGGTGCATGAGGATAATGTTTGGAGCAGAAGGCGGCATGACATAGAAAAGCAATATAATCTCTTTGTATCTATTTTGTCATTGAACTAAGGCTTTAAAGAGGACCAACCAGCAGGTTTTGGGGCTATAAAGTGAAGCTACTACCTTACAGGCTCTGAGTGCAATCATACCTTTACTTCAATGATTCCATGTATGATTACATATAATACTGTTATAGAGGTCCGTAGAAACTGTGCAGCACTTTACCATAAGAGGGGATGGGTTTCTCTTTATTACTCCACAGTTTGCTCTAAGCCAAACCCTCCCCCTCCCTCCCTCCCTGTCACTCCCTCCCTGTCACTATATAGAGTAGCAGCAAATAAGGTGACATTGTGCATGCAGATCGTACAGTGTCAAGCTCCCACGTGCCCCAGATCATCCCTCCTCCCTCTTGCCTATGTCTTCGGCTTCTTCTCTAGCTGTGTGTAACCACAGTGTCGTAGTGCAGGAGATGGCCCCGCCCCCTCCAGTCTGCGAGTCCCAAGCTCTCTGCTCTCACAGACCTGTGCCTGTGAGGAGAGAGCTGAGAACTAGAAACCGAAGACACAGGCAGGAGGGAGGAAGGATGATCTGGGGCACATAGGAGCCTGACACTGTGCGATCTGCATGCACAATGTCAGACCTAATGTGCCCGCTACTCTATATAGTGATGGGGAGAGAGTGAGAGGGGAGGGAGAGAGAGGGGAGGGGGGAGGGTTTGGCTTACAGCAAACTGTGGAGTAATAAAGAGAATACCAGCCCCTCTTATGCTAATTTCTGCACTTTCCCTCCCCTTGCTGCACACATTCTAAGGAATTCTACAACATTTATCTCTACAATTATATATGTAATCATTGAAGTAAAGGTATGATTGCACTCAGTATCCAGAGCCTGTAGGGTAGTAGCTTTACTTTATAGACTTAAAAACTGCTGGTTGGTCCTCTTTAAAGACCATGAACACCTTTCATATATAAAAAAAAAAAAATGATTGATAAATGTTAGTGCCTGAGTTCAAATTACATTTGGATTCAAGCTGCAATCTCTATACATTCATTCATTTCTATACTTCCTAACTTGTTGTGTACAACATGCTCCAAGTTTCAGACTTTTGGCATGTCTAGGGATGGGTGTACCCGAACTGTATACTTCGGGTCCGTACTGAACACCTATTGTTCAGGCAGAGACCCCAAACGCGGACTTCCCTAGGAAGTTTGTGTTATTGTTCTGACAATCCGCTGCAAGGCTGAGCTGCTGGTAAGGCAGCACCCCGAGAAACCCCGAGACCCTTTACCCCTATACAGGGATCTGGAATTATGGCAGGGCCCAGGAGGTAGCTCCTATGATAAGCAGCCGACCGGAGCAGGAAGGTCGCCAGAAAGGGAGTATTAAATCAGGACCCGAAAGCGTAGTCAGGAGATAGAGTCAAAACCGGAAGGGCAGCAAAGTACAAAATCGGCAGGCTTTAGAAGAGTCAAAACTCCAGGTAAAGGTCGGAGTCAAAACGGAAGGGCAGCAAGTACAAAATCGGCAGGCTGTGGAAGGGTCAAAAATCCAGGCAAAGGTCAGAGTCAAAATAGCAAAATACACACTAGATCACTTGGTAAACCAAGACTATATCTGGCGGCCTACAGGACAAGCTCCAAGGTATTTGAAGGGCGCGATTCCCTCTCATAGGCTGGAACTCACAGCCTGATGACCTCATCCGGACTGCCCCTAGAACCAGGCCAGATGGTGATGCACGACTGGTACCAACCACCCCACTTTTCATAGAAGAACGAAGCCTGCGCCTACCAGACGTCTCTGCAGGACCCTCCCTTCTGTAATCATCATCATCCACAGGAGAAGCACGGCGATGCCCAGCGACAGAGGCAGGTGTCAAAGGAGCAAGTCCATATGAGGACATGGCCCTCCTATCACCGGCACCACCAGCCGAAGGAACCCGGCACCTCCCAACGGCCGGGGCAGGAACACCAGCCACCGAGTTCAACGGCGATGTGACAGTTACAATTTGAGTTTGGTTCAGGGGCGGGGGAGCTGTAAAAAGAAAGAAAATAGTGATTGAACAGCAGCATTATACTTACTGGCTTCTGGCCCCTTGTACTTCCAGTGTCGCTCATTAACCTCCTGGTTATTCACTGGTGAGGGGCTCAACAGCCAATCACAGACACTGTCACAGAGAGTCTGTGATTGGCTGGTGGAGCAATCTGGAAACAGTCATACAATGTATGGGTTGTTTTCAGGTTACTCCAACGGCCAACCACAGACGTCCATTCTCTGTGACAGCATCTGTGATTGGCTGGTGTACCCCTCACTCATTGCCTAACATCATAGTACTGTCAAAATAAATGGATAATTAAAAAAAAAAAAAATTACATAGCACTTCGCTGTATTTTTTATTTCAGCGCAAATAAAGCTGACAGCTCCAGGCTGCCACTCCTTCCCCCCACAGCTGCCTGGCGTTACTTTGGCTGGCAATCAAATACCTGGAAGCCCATTATTTATTTAAATTATTTAAATAATTTAAAAAAATGTGTGGGCTTCAGCTCTTTTTGATTGCCAGCCAAGGCAAAATCCAGGCAGCCGGGGGGTGGGATTCTCAGCGTGCTAAGGCCCAAGTGTTCTGGGCTCCCCATGCTGAAAATCGTATCCCGCAGCCACCCCTGAAAATGGTGCATTCTTAGGGGCTTTACATGGCTCTTGATGTTTAATGCCAGCTGGCACCGAGCCCGAGTTTCAGAAGTGTAAAGACATACTGATAGGATTTTAAGATTGTGAACCTCAATGGGGACAGCATTACTGATGTATGTAAAGTGCTATGGAATTAATTGCGCTATATAAATTAATAAATATTATATTATTAATATATTATTATAATTTCAGGCCAATGTTAGACCTGCCAATTATAAATTTCTAGTAAATATTTAAACCACAACAAAGAGAACATTTTTTTTAATTGGAATAAAAGACAGACATCCCTTGTTGCCATATTTATTTGCCAAAAAAACAAACTTTCCGACAATAATCCATAGATCTGTCCCTTGCAAATATTCTCAGCTCTGCCACATTGCTGTGAGCAGAAATGTCTATTCACAGTAAGTAGCAGGCTCACACTGACACCCAGATGTGATTTAGGTGCCGTTAGAAAGTTCATCCCAGTTCACAGCAGAGCTGCGTCAGCTGTAAACTCTGATGAACGCGACTGACATCAGTACCGAAGTTGTTTCTCGGCAGTGATCTTGGTGACGTCAATCGGGTTCATCACAGTTCATAGCTGCCACAGCTGTGAACTCGGAGGAACGTTCTGACTTTGGGGTTCGGACTCAAGTTCGAGTTGCATTCGGTGCCGAAATCGAAGTTTAAAGTCTGGACGGGTCTGCTGAACCCAAACATCGACGGGTCTGCCCATCACTAGTCATGTCTGCTTGCTGCTCGCTCCCAGTAATACATCCAGCATATGAGGTGTGGTCTATGTGTCCATTATACTGCTGCCTTCACTGGAGTAATTTCTCCTTTTACACTGAATGCGGGATCTACTGTACCGTCTGTTGACTTGATACAAACTAGTGTCAATGAGTTTATATGTCCCCCCAGCACTCTCCAAGCATAGTCCGCTGTAGGTATTCTTTCTACACAGTCAATGCAACACACTCCTTCATACTATCTTGTGTGCTATTTACCTCTACTGTTACAGCCGCCATAAGTGTGGTCCACCCAACAACTAAACTTGGATCCATTCCCCCCTCTCCAAACTTTGATCTGTTGTGTACAACCTCCTTCCTATCCCTGTTTGGACCGCTACTAAGAAAAAGGAATAGAAGCAAAGAGAGCTGCTATTGGATCTGTATATGTATATGAGGTTACACCACAGCCAGTGGTGAAAGAGTTCACGGGACAGATAGAAATCTGGATGTAAAATTTGCAGTGTATTACAGTAGTAGCAAAATGGATTACATTTTTCCAAATCACATGTATACAGTGAAATCTCACCACCACCTAAAAAATATGAAACGTGTATAAAGACCTGCATGTATTAAAGTTATGCTGCGGATTTTCACCCTTGCAATGCTTAAAGAGGACATGTCACCCCCCTGCTGCATGGCAATCTAAATGCAGCACTGAATGCTGCATTCAGGGAAGGGGTTCCTCATGTGTCTGTGTGCTGTGTACCCCGAGATATAGGCTTAGAAAAACTTAGTTAGAAGCCATGGAGGCAGTCCCTGTGGCTGGAGTGAGCTCGATTGACTGGGGGACCATTCCCTCCCTCTCTGCCTCTCTGTGCTGCTTCTGCTGTGCATGCTCTGCCCTCCTCCTCTCCTGCTTTGTCACTCAGAGCGGATACAAATCATTTGTCCTGACGTCAGCTCCAGATTCCTGCCCTGGTGTCTGAAGCATAAACAGCACAGCAGGAGGCGGCACAGAGAGGCAGGGGAGGGAATAGCCCGCCGTCAATCGAGCTCACTCCAGCCACAGGGACTGCCTCCATGGCTTCTAACTAAGTTTTTCTAAGCCTATATCTCGGGGTACACAGCACACAGACACATGGGGGACCCCTTCCCTGAATGTACTAGACATGATGCATTCAGTGCTGCATTTAGATTGCCATGCAGCAGGGGGGTGACAGGTCCTCTTGAAGTGAAATCCATGGCAAATCATAGCAACGTCAGCAATTAATCGACACAAATTTTGTCGATTAATTGTCACAATTTTCAGGAAAATCCACAACAGAAAAGTACACTGCAGCCAGAAAATGCTAGGAGTGATCAGGTTATTTACAAAGGTGTCTGATTTAACATTTAAGATGCAAAGTGTAATAAACACTTAAAGACATTTCCTTACTATAGCGTAGTTGTGGTACTTGGTATTTATCTGTGTTTTCTAGGCTCTTATTACTGCAGCTTGCTTGTTCCATAGGTAAAGATATATAAGATTAAGATTCCCTTGTCATTTTCTTTTCATGTTCATTTTCACAGCCCACACCTGACACAAATGACAGTGGCTTCCGATTGCGTTCGCTTTCCTACACCACAGAAAACACCGATGACGCAATGTTTGTTCGGTCCGAGATGATCCAGCGCAAAGGTGAGATAAGGATGCTTTGTTAATGTAATGGCAGATTGCACATAAATATGTCATTTGGAGAACACGTTTCTTGCCCTCTAATTGGGAAAACATTTCGGTGTTGTATTTTAAATTGCGGAGTCCGAGAACACAAGATATGTACACATGAGTTTTACTTGAACATTCAGGGATCATTTTGTTTTTAATGCTTCAGAATTATAGAAGCTTGTAACATTCCTTCCCATTGTTTTCTTCCTAGGTTCCACATTTAGACCTCATGACTCGCCAAGAACGCCAACGAACAGGGTAGGAAGGAAGCGTAAGGAAAAGAGAGCTACAGTAGTGGGAGTTCCTCAGCACATTGCATCAGAACTTGGTAAATCTCACAGGCTTCTGGTACATTTGGGTTAGCAGTATTGGATGGGACAAGTAACGTGTTGTGACTCTTATATTGTGCTTAAGTATATGAAAGGAAGGAAAGGAGTTAACTTGTCATAATGGAGGCACAGTTTCATAATACCGTGAGCCTAAGGCATTCATTTCACAATACAAGCCGGAAACTTCATTACTAAAATCCCTGTGACCTGATGGAAAGAATGACCAACTAGACTGGAGGCTGAACACAATAGTAACATCTCTATTCTTATAATTTTATGTGTGTTTTTGAACAAACAAATTGTACATTTTCCCTGGCAGCACAATAACTAACAATACAAAGAAGCCTTTTAAGGTGGTGTTATATATCTTTATTTTTCTACAAAATGTTGTTTTCCCTTTGTGGATATTGTTTGCTCTTTCTGTTTTAGGTTAAAGGGAATCTGTCACCAGGTTTTTGCCATCCCATCTGAGAGCAGCATAATGTAGAAAGAGACCCTGATTCCAGCAATGTGTCATTTACTGAGCTGCTTGCTGTCATTTTGATAAAATTAGTGTTTTTCTCTGTTGCAGATTTAGCAGTCTGTGAATATGCCAGACTACTTGGCAGCAGGCCGAGTAGACTGCTAATGATAATCGCCACCTGATTAAATTGTGATTTTATCAAAACTACACTGAGCAGTCCAGTAAGTGACACATCGCTGGAATCAGGATCTCAGGTCCTATATTATGCTATTTTCAGATTAGGTTGCAAAAGCCTGGTGACAGGTTCCCTTTAAGCATAATAAAGCTACAAGACTAGTTGCCCTGAAAGAAAGGCAAATACTACATACTTTAAGAGGTATTATCAACATTTATTTTACCATTTGGTAATGTATATTTGGCACATGGATGTCATGTTTTCATAGACATTCGTTAGTACTGTTGCTTTGCAGCACTGCGGTCCTGGGTCCAAATCCCACCAAGGACAACATCTGCAAGGAGTTTCTATGTTCTCCCTGTGTTTATGTGGGTTTCCTCCAGGTTCTCCAGTTTCCTCCCACACTCCAAAGACATATTGATGGGAAATTAGGATTGTGAGCCCCAATGATGATAATCTCTGTAAAGTGCTGGGTAATTTATGGCACTATGTAAGTGAGAAAATGAATGATACCATTTGTACCAATCCCTGTATTCAGCTTTGTTCCAGTCCTTAAAGAGAACCTGTCACCTAGATTTAAGCCCCTACACTATCACTACCTGTCCCTACACCTTCCTAGCTGCTCCCTATGTATCCCTATCTGAGCTAAAGGGGACCTATAAAACATCAGAAAGATAACTTATAACTTACAGAAGTCCCTGAGGCTGGGGACTGAAAACGCGGCGCCAGGCTCCACGCATCACTCCTCGATGCAGCAGCGCACGCCCCGCTGGGCGGCATTATTCTTCATCGCTGCCCCTCTATTTGGAATCTCCCGCCCTCTGTACACTTATCATGCACCGGCCGCTACGTCACATCCGGCGCAGTGCATTATGGGGCCGATCACGTGATCGGCCCGGCTTCAATAAGCACATTGCGCATTCGCGGAGCCGGGCTGATCACGTGATCAAGCCCATAATGCACTGGGGCTGATCACGTGATCGGCCCCATAATGCACCGCACCGGATGTAACGTAGGGGCTTAAATCTAGGTTACAGGTTCCCTTTAAGTTATACCATGAAACCTGCCCTCCTTAACACTCCAAATTAGTTTCTCTATGTCTTCCAAGGAGACTCATATCAGTGCTCTTAGTCTACGTTCAGACGCGGCGTAATTCCCGCGTAATTTTGCAGTGCCACTTTTTTGCGCATGTTTAGCTCACGAAAGTGCGACTGCATTCAGACACCACGCTTTTCCTGAGGCCATTTTATAATGTGGCCTATTGGAAAAGCGTGCTGAAAAAGAAGCAAAGAATTGCCATGTTCATTCTTTTTGCAGATGTGCTTTGCAGTGAAAGCGCGTTCGCAAAAAGACGCCAGAATACGCGGTGTCTGAACGCCTTTCAGCAAAAGCCATAGCTTTTGCTGGAAGGCGAATCCAGCTTTGTTGTGAGCTGCATTTACGCTAGCGCTCATAAGCGCTGCATAAATGCATGATTACACTGGAATTATGCTGTGTCTGAACGTAGCCTTATAGGAAATGCATGGAGAAAACGGATTTCCAATCCACCGTAAAAAGAATCCGAATATGGGTCACCTGGTACAACTGTTGGATCTGGATGGAACTGATATTCAGGGAAAACAGAGATTGGTAAGAAAATTACAATTGGGTACCAGCTAGCTGGTATAGATTTGCTCCATAATATTTAGAACAAATTCATACACAAAGATTTCATACTTATTGAACATTAAGTTCACACCATGATTTTGTTCCTGTCCGTGGTGATCCTGTTTTTTGCAGGACCACAGGAACGGACAGGACCAGATTTGTAACTCCAGATGCCATTTCGGTGTCCGGATCCAGGATTTTGAGGAATCCGAACACAGAAAGAGCTGGGAGCTGTACTTTCCCACTGTATCTACATTGCAAAAGGGAAAGAAAGCAATGGTTTAAAAAAAAAAAAAAAAACTGCTCACCTCTCCGCCGAGTGTTTCGCGATGCGAGGCGTCCACCTCCGATGACTGCATAACCTTAATCAACTGACCAGGCAGGGTGGCAACCCGATCAGCTGATATGTCACATGATAGCATCAGCTGAGTGGTTTAAATCACCTGCCGATCGTTTTTCGCGGGACATATTTACGCCTGCCTGAGGATGGATCAGCACAATTACACTGTGCAGTGAGAATGCTGCCAACCATTTTACTTAGATAGAAAATGAGAACTGTAAATCAGAGGATTTACACCAGAACGATTAAAAAGGAGGACGCAAAGTATTCCAACTATGCTATATGCATTTATTATGACATGTTTACTGCATGTTGGATGGTCATGTTAAAGTGTTTTTCACATCTTGAAAGATGGGCAGAATTGGAATGTGATTGAAAAATAAACAGGCAAATTTGCTTTTTATTTAAATTTGACTGTAGATAATTACAATTTTCTCTTTTTTTGCTTACACCTTGCTGCCTAGGCTACCAGCCACTGCAGCAGTGGCCAAATATGCGCATTGCTTACAAACTTTTTTTCTATTGAGCAGGAAAGTACATATCACTGAAGGTAGCGGCACTCAGTGAAGTGGACTAATAGCTTTCAATTCTGGAAAATTTGTTACTGCAATATTGTATAGATTCTGTGTTGGTTCATCAGTCCAACAGCATTTTAAAAAAGGCAAGTCCAAGTTTTAATCCCAGCAACAAGCAAATTAAAAAAACCAATGTGCTACCATGCAGTATTTTCACAGTAAAGAAAAGGGTGGTGTGCGGAGTCCCTCTCACCACTACATTACATGTTAAGGAAAAAAAGCTTGATGTAGAGATGGCGACATTCTACGTCACTATTGGGTCATTGAAGAAACTCTCAGGTGTCCCCTCAAACGGCTTTGGATAGCTTGGATGAAGTAAGCAGCAAACATCTAGTTGATGAAAAAAGACATAGCGCAAATCCACCAAATTGCAGCCCAGATTTATAAATGTTTAAGTTATATTCACAAACCTGAGTACAAAAGCACTTGATTAAAAAAAAAACATGGAGCCACCTTGTGGCATCACTGATCAAGAAGTCATTATCGGGATCCAAAGCCGTTTGCACAGATACTTGACAAGTTTTGGGACATCCCATGTAATAGACAATGTGCGGCATCTCTACCTCACGTTTTCGCCCCTGAATTATAAGGTGGTGGTGAGTGGGACAACTTCCACCCTTTTCTTCTTTTATTATGCTGCATTGTAGCAAAATGGTTTTGTTATAAAAGGAGTCTCAGCACGGAATCACTTTTCATCAGGAACAGGTGCTTCGTACAACCTTTGGCCACACCAAGGGTGCACCGAGTGACTGTACTTGAACAGTCATTCTGTGCTGATAGAAGGAACTGGTGGTTTGAACAGTCATTCTGTGCTGATAGAAGGAATGGTGTTTGAACAGTCATTCTGTGCTGATAGAAGGAATGGTGTTGAACAGTCATTCTGTGCTGATAGAAGGAATGTGGTTTGAACAGTCATTCTGTGCTGATAGAAGAATGGTGGTTTGAACAGTCATTCTGTGCTGATAGAAGGAACTGGTGGTTTGAACAGTCATTCTGTGCTGATAGAAGGAACTGGTGGTTTGAACAGTCATTCTGTGCTGATAGAAGGAATGGTGTTTGAACAGTCATTCTGTGCTGATAGAAGAACTGGTGGTTTGAACAGTCATTCTGTGCTGATAGAAGGAACTGGTATTAGCACTGAATGACTGTTCAAACCAAGTGCAAAAATTTAGTGCATCATGGCAGCTCCAAACATTTAAATCCATCTCCCCACCTGCTTGTCTTGATTGACTGCTCTGGCCTTTAGAGCAAGGGAAGGATGGAGGTAGATAAAAAAACAACTACCGTAACTGGGAAAAGGCTCCGAACTCTTTGGCCAGGAGTACACCAAGCATCTGTTCCTGATTTGCCTTGGTTTGCCCAGTGTTACTACACTTCCGTTACTCCAGAGGCATCGTTCGCTCAGTTCAGGCCAGCATTGCAACAATTTAATTCAATCAGGGGTGCTCCTTCCACCCGCACACATACAAGAGACTGAGGGCCGCTTTACACGTCGCGATATTGCAATGCAACATCGACAAAAAGTCACGTGGTGTGGCCGTTGCAGTTGCGTTGTGTCGTGTAAATGGACAATGCGACGGGAAAAAAATCGTACCTACGATATTGCAAGAAGATTGTGCAAGCCCTATAACCGTACGATATTTCATATGCGATCTGGCATGATCGTGCTGTGTGACGGCGCAACTGTGATTTGGAGCGCAACTTCCCCTATTCACTCCAATGTTAAATGCTTGTTCTCTGAGTTGCTCATACCCAGCGCAAAAAAGGTGCGTACAACATTGCAGTTGCTTTGCCTGCCGATATCTCCCTGTGTGACATCTACTATGCGATCTTTTACAAGTGCCAAAAATGTGTGCGCTCCCGTGAAATTGTATGCGATATCGGAATGATATTGCGACGTGTAAAGCGGCCCTGAGAAGCAATGCACTCAGGAGAACAAGAGACTTTTTAATACATGTCACAAAGGATTCTAATAAACAAAACTTTGAAATGACAAACTGTACTCACCACAAGAGCAGAGTCCCCATTGCATCTTATTCTTTTAATATAGTGACATTCTCTCTGTGGATATGTGACAAACATAGTCAGTAATGACAAAATGCCTGTGGGTATGTTTGTGTATGAGGGGTCCCCTGTACCAGTGTGTAGAAATTCAAAAATGTGTGTAGTACAGTTGTTTTTGAGTGTTATAGAGCATTTGGCACCTATTGTAAGAGTTTGAAAAAATGTAAAATCTAATCTCTGTTGTAAAATTCCTGCTCTTCAGCATCAGTGGAACATGATGACTGGTGCCAGATTATTGTAGGCATAGAATATTGAATAATTATTTGTAATAAATGAAAGCCTACAGGAAGAAAAGACATAATAAAACATCAAAATGTTTATTAGGTCGGCTTCACACCACGGTTTGTGGGTCCAGGGCTGTCCCGGATCCGATTTCGTCCCCGTAGTATTCCTGTGGGGCCGGATGGCAGCTATTTGCCATCCGGTTTCCATCTGTCCAGGAGGATCCGGGAGAATTTGGGTTTTTCTCCCGGACACAAAATCTTAACAAATCGAATCCTCCTGGATCCGGCACCCCTAACATGGGAGTCTTTGGCACCGGATCCGACATAAAATCGGTCCGGCTCCCAGACGCCGGGTGCTGAGGCTCGGCACTAAACTTCAGCACCGTGGAGACCTGCCCGCTGAAATTTCAGGACCACGGCTAGCTCCCACTAGCCGCGATTTTGAAATTTCAGCAGGGACAGCTCCTGAACCCTACGATCTGCCGATTCCGGCAGAAAACAGGACTGGAGGACATATTTGCCCTCCGGTTCTGTTCTATCCGGGCTGTCAGGTTCTGTCCGGTGCTTCCTGCAAAACACCGGACAGAACCTGATAGACCAAAACCGTGGTGTGAAGCCGGCCTTATTTGTGGGCCATTATCATATGATAGAGACACAATGTTACCACATTCCAAATTATTTTTGGAAAAAATACTTATTTGTTGAATTTCTTCTTCCTCTGAAGGCATTAAACCCTCGTCGGCACATCGTGGCATCCATGAGTTGTTTCGCAAGGAGAACGGTCAGTTGCTTCAAAAGAAGTCTGCTGAAATTCCAGTAGTAAATGGGGTTCAAGGACAGGAGGGGGAATTCGTTGTTATCCCTACAGTGGATGGAAAACCTGCTTCAATGTCACATGATGGAGCTCACATCTCCTTGGCTGTTCTTGAACAGACAGAAGCTGCTTTACAACGACACATAGACAAGATGTATCATGACGACAGCTGCATAGGTTGGAAATCTGGATCTAAGCTCTCACCCTTAGTCCTACGCCCAAAGTCTCTGGCTGTCCCTGGAATGACCACCCACTCACCTCAGAGTGACCCTGTAAGCCCTGTCATGTCCATATCACCACAAGGTACCTACATGTCCAAAATAATACCAAATGCAATTCTTCCTCCTCTTGTTGATGTGGTTGCCTTGACTCGGTCCAGCGTTCGAACATTGAGCAGATGCAGTCTTGCCACAGCTAGCCCAGCGTCAATTCGTGGCTCATTACATAGAGGTAGAGGCATGTCTTCCTCTAGTGATAACTGGAGCCGGTCACAGTCCACAGAGACAATAGTATCAGATTCTTCCACTATTTCCTCTAGAGGTGGTGATAATACTTTAGATGCAAATGAGAAAGGTGGATTAAGTACTGGTAGGGCATCACCTGCCCCCAGTACTGGAACTCAAGATGGTTCAGATGCTGCAAGCTTATGCAGCGGCCGCTCTTCTGTGCGTAGCGTTTCATTGAGAAAAAGCAAAAAGGCTCCTCCACCTCCTAAACGTACCTATTCATTGCAACAGCAAAAAGAATTAGGTCTTCCCCCCAGACCTGATAAGAAAGCTTCAACGAAGACTAACCATGGCAAAGACCCTTGGGTGTTAAGATCAGACAAAGTTTCATCTGATAATGATGTATTTTTACCATCTTTGGCTGGACCAAAGCAAAATTCTCCTAGTCGTTCAGACAGAACCATGTCTCCATCAAGTGGCTATTCCAGCCAAAGCGGTACACCCACAATGCCTGTAAGATCTCTTCTGGAGTCTCCAAGTTCTCGAAGGAAAACACCTCCAAAACCAGAGAGATCCAGTCTTAAGTCAGCAGCAAATATGTCTGTGAGCTCTACGTCTTCCGTTGAGAACAATTCCCCTCTTCTCATCAGTCCCCCAAGAGCTGGTTCTTCTATGGATTATCAAGAGGGACAAGAAGTAATTCCTCCACACCCAAATGTGCCTGCTCCTTTTTGTCCACCACCCACCAGTGCAGCAGACTCTTTTGTAACTCCACCACCATCACCACCAGCTCACCATCCCACACCTCCTCCTTCCAGAAAATCTGAGTCAGATGCCGATATTGTACCGTTGGTGAAAGAAGCTGCACAAAAAGACTCCTTGTGGCCTCCTCCTCCTCCAGAGACTTCTGATGTTCAGGACTTATCCATGGCAGATTTTCCTCCTCCTGAGGATGAGCTGTTTCTTCCTCCACCAACATTTAATGAACTTCCAAGCTCAGAACAGGTTAATGACACTGGTGATGACAAATCAGATGTGCCCAAAGCAGAAGTACCTTTGTCTGCTTCAAACGATATGGAATATGTAACGGTTGTTGCAGCTCTTCAACCTGAATTGGTGCCTTTAAATTCAAAGCCTTCAGAGCATGCACTTGTGTTAGAAAAGAATTCTGCCCCAGTGCCTCCATTAGACGCAGAAAGCACAGACCTAATTTTACCTCCTTCAGAAAATATCGTGGTGCCTCCTGTTTCTTCAGATACTTCATTTACTAAGGGAGAGGCCATTATTATGTACAAGCCACATTTTAACAGGGCCACAGCTATAAGCAGTGAGCCCAAAGAAACGCCTGTAGTTACTACATCTGAAGAATCTGCTGAAAGTCTATCACTAACCACTATTGAATCTAAAAATACCACTACAAACTCTGTAACCACTGTGTCATCACCTATGGTGGAATCCTCTATTCCTAATGTGCCATTGTCTGTTGCAGTTACTAGCCCCGGTTTTTCAAAAGCAGTAGTATCACCACTTTCCAAGTCGAGTTCATGGAAGCCAGTGGCTGCACCAGTTTCCAAGAAAGAATCAGTGACCAGTCAAAGCCCTACAACTACACAAAAAGAAGATGCTAATTTGCCTATAGTAACCCCATCCTTGCTCCAGATGGTTCGTTTGCGATCAATACAGGCTAGAGTTCCACAGAGTCCATTCTCGCAACCACTACCCGGGCTTCCTGCACCCCAAAAACCTGTTCGCAAATCCTTGTCACAAAAATCCCCTCAGGGATCCGATTCCTCACCTGTAGAAAGTCCAACAGCACTGCCTGTTTCTCCACAGAAACCACCGGAATCACCGTCTGCACACAGATCCTCCCCAGCCTCAGCCGCTAGCTTTGTGTTTGCTCGGAGTTCAAAAAAATTTGTATTTGACCCTCCCACATCCCATGATGCAGAATTAGCATTGAAGAAAGATCTAGTGGCAGAGCTTAAAACACATGGAAGTCCTCGCAGCCCAGATGACAAACCCCCAATACAGAGGAAACCCAGTAAGATTCCCCCTCCTGTGGCAAGAAAACCTTCAGTTGGGGTACCTCGGACTCCCACAAGCCCAACAGGCAGCACAAATGGCAGTGTGTTCACACCCAGAGACACAGGATTAGCTCCTTCTACTTCAGCAACTGTCACATCGGAGACCCAGGCAGGCCAAAGCCAACAACAAAAAAGCCAGACAGAACAAGGTAACTTATTTGTATAAATTTTTATGGAAACAGTATATGTTGAATCAAGTTTTTGAGCACATGCACAAGGCTGAATTATGGCTCTTTTTTTGTATTGAGCCAAGATGGGTCTCCATCTTTACCTATGCATGCCTTTGATTGAATGTTTCCTATTGAATACTGATGTAGTGAAAAGTGTAATGCTCCAGTTTTATTGGGAAGAGTAGCTGTACATACTGCACCTGATATAGCCTGAGTGACAGCATACATCTGCAGAATAGGGAGCCGCATTGGCTTCCGCACCCAAGCACATGGCTCCAATGTGTAGAAATGACAGTTATAATTGTCGTACCATAACTATATGTTATACGTAGAGTAAGCAAACAGGTGATTAAGTAATATATTAATAGATAATTATAGTATGAAATTTAAAGCCATCTTTAAAAACTGCACTTGTGAGAAGGATTTACAATGCACAAAGCAGATATTTAAATAAAATGTGAAGTTAACACACATGATGATAAAATACTATTCATAGATTATCTAAATGAATTCTTAAGTTATATTAAAGGGGGTTCACGGGTTAGAATGTATTGATGATCTGGCAGTGGCTGGATCAAAGTGGAATGGAAGTGGCAAAGTCAACCCACCAGTCATCAAAACGTAGCCTGTCCTTGAGTAAAAAAAAGGTTTTCCACTTTTTTTCCCTGTTACACCCACAAACTTAAATGTTTTTTATGTGATATACCAACACTAAGGCTGCCTTCAGACTTGCAGATGCATCTGCAGCGTTTTGCAGATGCATCTGCAAGCATCTGCATGCAGACCGCGGCCCCTATGTTTATAATGGTGCGCACGGCGGTCTGCAGATGCTTGCGGACCGCCGTGCGCACCCATTCACTCCTATATGTGATCTGTGCGCAGGCGGATGCCTGCGTACAGATCACACACTCTCGTCCGCACCAGGGACGCGACATCTCGCGTCCATGGTGCGGGCGGGAGTGTGTGATTTGTGCGCAGGGATCCGCCTGCGCACAGATCACATATAGAAGTGAATGGGTGCGCACGGCGGTCCGCAAGCATCTGCAGACCGCCGTGCGCACCATTATAAACATAGGGGCCGCGGTCTGCATGCAGATGCTTGCAGATGCATCTGCAAAACGCTGCAGATGCATCTGCAAGTGTGAAGCCAGCCTAAGTAGCAAGGATTTGTGAAGGGTAAAGAAAATACATGGTTTTTTAAGTAAAAATATAAATCTGAAAATTGTGGCATATATTTGCAACCGCAGGTAAATACTTTGTAGGACCACCTTTCCCTGCAATTACTGCTGCAAGTCTTTTGGTGTACATCTCTACCTCCTCTGGAGCGTGAAAATGTTTTGCCCATTTTTACTTGCAAAACAGCTCTAGATCGGTGAGATTGGATGGAGAGCGTCTGTCAGCAATTTTCAAGTCTTGCTACAGATTCTCAGAGGGATATAGGCTGGACCTGACCGGGCCATTCATACACATGAATATGCTTAGATATAAACCATCCATTGTAGCTCTGGCAGTGTGTTTAGGGTTGTTGTCCTGCTGCAAGGTGAACTTACGCCACAGGCTCAAATCATTCCAGCCTCTAACAAATGTTCCTCCAGGATTGCCGTGTTTAGCTTTATTCTTATTCCCATACCCTCTTCCCTTTCCCTGCTAAAGAAAAGCCTCCTCACTGCATAACAGGGTGGATTTGATTTAAATCTAACTGATTTAAATCACGATTTAAATCACTAGTCAGTAAGGCTTGATTTAAATCAGTGATTTAAATCAAAGTTTCTACCTAAACTAGTTCTTGCTACTTTAACATGCAAGTAGATGAAGATTTTTAGAATCACTTTTTATATTACTTTTTTCTCCCCAGTTTAATGGGTTAATCATTCATATTTGGACACCACTGTTCTGTTGTACTTAGGAAGGAGAAAAATAATCCTGACCTTAATAACAATTTAAATAGATTTATTCAACAAACAATAACAACATTACAGCATAAGTTATTTGCTTAAACAAACATCCATGTTTGTTAACTAATTTGGCTAAACAAAATATATATATATTTTAAGAAACTTAGACTGTCAGCCCAGCCGACACATGAAAAACTTAAATACTACTGTCCCTGCTGTCCTCTGTAGCTCACTTGTCGTCATCTTCATCATCATCTTCTTCTTTGTTCCTATTCATAATCTGGAAAAGAAAAACAAGCTTTCCTGCTTTCTTGGGTCCCAACCGATTTCTCAATTTAGAATGAGTCCAAAGGAAGAGAATATTCTTTCAACGCCTGCAGAAGAAGCTACTGCTGTTAAAAGTGAAATCATTACTTGAACAGTCTCTAAATCCAAGCGCTTAAGTGACTTCCACCAGTTTACTGGTGTGACCTTCCTTAAAATATCTTCAGCAAACATATATTTCTTGAATGGTTCCCCCTTAGCTCTGAAGTTTATTATAGTTGGCATTAAAGATGGATGATTGCTGAATACCCATGTCATAGCTAACTCCTCTTCCTCAGCACTTAGGTTTTGACCCTGATATTGGATATTGACAATATTTGCCAAAAAATGAGCTGGAGTCAGTGCTTGTCCCATTCGTTTGTTTACTGCTTGTAATTTAATTCTGTCCATGTGTAGTTCTGTTTTTAAGTGTTCACTCAGTTCCTTCCAAATTTCAACAGCATCCGCAATAAAACAGCTATTTTTCTGTATTTTGTTTAAAGCTTGAGAGATGGGTTTCAGGAAGCTCAGCATATGTTCAACATTTCTCTTAAGCCCAATGTTGAGGATTTTGGCCGTGACAGTGCCATCTATTTTATCTCGATTTTCTTCACAAAGTGTCATCAGAATAGGCCAGTTTTTGATATACTGCTCAAAACAGTCCACCACAGAGTTCCATCTAACATCTTGTGGGAGCGTTAGCTTGGTTCCACCCATCCTTTTCAGAGCTGCTGCAGCAAAATGATTATTACGGAAGTATTTAGCAATTTCAACAACATTACCCTTTATTTCTGGAACACTTAAGTCTTTGGCTAAGAGGTTCAGCAAATGAGCACTGCAACCATATGTTATTAGCAGCTTTGTATTCCCTCCCTGCTCTTCTAAATCTCTTCTCATCTTGGATACGTTTGCAGCATTGTCAGTGACCAAACTGCGTACTAGACATTTGAATTTTTGTTCACATATCGTTATAGCTTTTACTGCCACTTCTTGTAAGTATTCTCCTGTGTGTGCATTTAATGACGTATCAGTTGTTTGTGCAAGGAAGACTTTACCTTCTTCTGTTGTTATACAAGCACATACAATAGGATCATTGTGGACATTACTCCACCCATCAATACTTAGGTTAACAATTTTACCCTCCAGAGCTGTTGTACATTGCTCCATTTCTCTGTCATACACTTGATCCAGCAGTTTCCCTGCAACATCAGCTCTGCTGGGTGGACTGTATCCTGGTCTCAGTGACTGAACCATATTAATGAAATGTGGCTTCTCAGTCAGACGGAAAGAAGAGTTCGTTGCATAAATAAACTGGGCAATTTTTTCATCAATCAACTTTTTTTCTAATCTGCTAGTTCTTATCACAAACCTATCTATGGTGGTTCCAGGAGGTAAAGGTTTTTTCTTCCTTTTGGGTGATGGTGATATGTGGCTGTGGGTGTCTGATGATGATGCTGCTGCTAATGAAGCACTATCCTGGATGGATAACTCTGAAACTGTAGAACAGGATGATGGTGATCTTGGAGGTGGATAGTTTCCAGAATCCATGAATTCCCCTAAACAAAAAAAGTCAATGCTGTTATTTTATTGTTTATTATACAATTTCTGCTTATTGTACACAACACATCACTGCCCCTGCCCCAAAAGGAATATTTGTTTTTCTTCATAACTGTACCAAATGACAGTAACATGCAGTAATGATAAGAAATATAATTTTTCTCACACATGACAGTTCAGACTTTAGAAATAGGATTCAATAAAAATGTTTACCAACCTGAAGATCCTGCCTGTTCAGAAGTGTTTCTTTGGTCATCTTCATCACCGCACTTCTCATGATGTTGCCTCATTCGCGCCACCAGGCCTTGCATCTCTTTGTTGCATCGTTTGCATTTTGCACGCATGCCTGCCTTACCAATAGGCGAAGGAGCTTCATTAAAATATTCCCAAACTGGGTCTCTTTTACGGCCTGCTGCCATTATAAGGAAAGAATGTAATAAACCTCAGATCGTACACACAAACAGATCCAGACTTGTCTGTCTGTGGCTATGCTGCAGTATTGTGCTCAAAGTTTCACTTTCATTTTCTTGTCTGCTTGCCCTTCCTCCTCCTCACACTTAGATTCACATTCTTCTTGTGTTGTGCAGATCTATTCCACTCCAAACAATCAGAAACATATTGTCTAACTTCTTGGACTTGGCACTGAAGGGGTTGATTCTGTATTCATAGGTTTGTAGAACAATAGGATTAAGGTCTTTTTCTCAACTCTGTTCATGTTGTAACATTTTTGCCGTGAAGAAGAGGCTAGGACCTCTGCGGAGTCAAATTCAGTTTTGAGAACTGCGTAAGTAAAGCGAGCGTCTGTGATAATATAGGAGAGAAACTGCCCACTAATCCTACAGAAACCTCTGGAAGAGCATGGCATTGTGAATGTTACACATATACAGCCTTTATTCAACTCAGCTTTATCTCATGATGGAAGAACCTTTGGATGGTAAAATATTTTCCTCAAAAAGCAGTTTATTGAAAAAAATCTGATTTAAATCAATAAAATACGATTTAAAATAAAAAAAATCCGATTTTTTTTTAATTTTTTTTTTTTAAAAACATTGATTTTTATCCACCCTGCTGCATAATGTAGCCAACACCATCTTTGTTGGTGTTTTCAGGGTGATGCATAATGTTAGTTTTCTGCCACACATAATGTATTTCATTTAATCCAAAACATTCTATGTTGGTCTCATCTGACCAGAGCACTTTCTTCCATATACTAGATTTAACCTCTACATTGCTGTTTGAAAACTTGAAACAGGACTTCTCTTTAAAAAAAAATAGCTTTCTTCTTTCCACTCTTCCATAAAGTCCAGAGTTGTGGCCTAATAGTTGTCCTTTGGACAGATTCTACCACCTGAGCTGAGTATCTCTGCAGCTTCTCCAGTGACCATGGGCCTCTTGGCTGCTTCTCTATTTATTGCTCTCCTTACTTGGGCTGTCAGTTTAAGTGGATGCCATGTCTTGGTGAGTTTGTAGTGGTGCCATACTTCTTCCTTTATTGGATGACTGATTTAACAGTACTCCATAAGAGGTTCAGAGCTTGGGCTTTTATTTCTAATAACCTAACCCTGCTTTACACTTCCCCACATTTTTATCCCTGACCTTTCTGGTATGTTCATTGGTTTTCATGATGTGGTTTGATTGCCAATGTCTACAAGCAAACTTCTGATGTCTTACACAATAGCTGGAGTAATTCGTAAAATACATTACATACAGTTGGACTCAATTTTCTAATTAGATGATTACTAGAGGCAATTGATCACTCAGGATTTTATTTAGGGGTATTGGACTAAAATACAAATGAACATCACAGTTTTCAGATTTGTTTTTTTTTTTTAAATACGGTATATATAAAACAGTTTATCATTTCATTCACAAATACTTGCTTTTAGTATATCAGATAAAATCCCAATAAAGTCCTTTTAAGTTTGTGGGTGTAACATGAAAAGAATGTGGAAAAGTTCACGGAGTATGAATACTTTTTCAGAGCACTATAGTATGAACTGTAAATGCAAACTGCAATTAAAAAGGAACTGGTCTCATCCAGAAACACTACCTTACCTACAGATATAGTGATAATCTGGAAGTAAATAGTGTTTAAACCCTGTGTAGCCATCTTCCTAGAGCAGCATCTAGAGAGAGAAAATTAAGTTTTGTTCTCACTACAGTCACACATTTCAAGTTATCACTGCAGTGCAGGTGGCAGTTAGTCAACTCATTATATGGTGGATGTGCAGTGTCTGTGTGCAGAGCAGCTGGTCACAATGCACCCAGGGGAGATTACAGTGATTGTCGTAACTCAGCTATACAGGATTATTTACATTACTATTTATCTGCATATATCGTTTCTGGGCGTGATTGTCTCTCATTAAAGGGTACCTGTCATGTCCTTTATTATTAAACTGCCCCCAATGTAATTTGGATCATGTACTGGGCATTAGTAGTCTGATTTTTTTATTTTTCTTTTTTAAAATTGTATTGATCGAAAAAAGCACTTAGATACCTAGATGTTTTCATTAGCCATCTGCCCAAAACAGTCATCTGGGTGGTTAGCAGACATTTCGTTCAATAACAAATATGCTGAAATTCACTTAATGATCTCTGTGTGATGTCAAGACCATGTGACAGTAATGGGTGAAACTACAGTACGCAGTTTTTGCATGAAAGACCATGTAGACTTCATTGCGCCCATTATAGTCATATGGTCATGACATCCCCACAGGTCCTACAGCATTAGATGAATTTCAGCATGTTTGTAGTTGAGTGACATATCTGCCATCTGCCTGGATGACTATTTGGGCAGCTGACTAATGAAAACATCCAAGTATCCAAAGTGCTTTTTTTCGGATAAACACAACGATTTAGAAAAAAAAAAAAAAAGAAAACAGTTTACGGATTCATAGTGCATGATCTAAATAACATTGGGGGTTTAATAACAATAAAGGACATGACTGATTCCCTTAATTACTGACGTAACCGTATTTATAGAATGTACAGTTAGAACAATACAAACTTGTTCTTTCTTTCAGCCTAAACCTGTCACAAGGAATATTCAGGGTTCTGCTGTCTCAGGGATCCTCTGATGCTCCACAAGACCCCCAGAAGCTGCTGGACTCACAATAATTGCCTTAACTGTGTATATATAGTCTTAAAGCAACAACGTGTGTTGAAGTTCATTGTTATGACTTCATTATCTTATACTACTGTATTGGTTGAGCTGGAGAACTTTGAATGGAGCGCCATCTGGTGGAAAGCCAGTATTGTACACTGTGGTGGCTACCTACGGTACTGCACCTTTTCTTCTGGTGTAAATGTTATTTAAAACAGTGATCTGCTAGAACAGTAAGGAAAAGGTTCTAGGTGTACACATAAATGTCTCATTCCTGCTGTTTTCCTAGGTTTGAAGGTCTTTTAATTCTGTTGGTAAGTTTAGAGTTCAGCACAATCTTATAATGTTAGAAATCAGCACTTATTTCTATGATGCTGCAGCTACCCTACAATCCTGTGGTATTCCAACCCTTACTTTATACTTGTAGTCATTCCTCTTCAGACATTTAAGAGAGCCAGAGAGCTTTACTTGGATGCCTACTTACATTGTGGGAATTTAATGCAATTAATATTGCTTATTATGTCGCTGCTATAGCGTGCCTGTTTATAGTAACCACTGAATCCACAATCTAATCTGGACAAGCACACAATTGAGCAAGGTCAGGTTAAAAATAATGTATGAATTGTATATTTTACATAGACTGCTTTCACAAAGCAGCCTTACTATGTATTGCACTTAAAGGGGTTGTCCATTCTCTGGATAACCCCTTTTTAAATTAAGTAGTCCCCTTGTAAAAGAAAAACAGTAGATACTCACCTCCTGCATCGCCACTGTTCCAACGATGTTTGCACTGGATCTCCTGTGACAGCATTATATCACATGAGCCCTGAAGCTGATCAGTGTCTGTTATTGGGCTGATGTGCTCCTTCCACGTGTTAGAGGTCCATTCAAAAGTGAAAGTGCAACAGCTCAATAGTGGCCACTGATTGGCTGCAGGGCACATGTGGCATAATAATTTCATGCGAGAGGCGGGAGACTGTCATATTAGGCTGCTTCACACTTGCAAATGCATTGCAGCGTTTTGCAGATGCAATCTGCAAGTATCAGCATGCAGACGCGCCGCTATGTTTATAATAGGCCACCAGCGGTCTGAAAGCTCTCATTCATTCCTATATGTGAGCGTCCGCAGGCGCATGCCTGCTTACAGATCACACACTCCCGCTCCGCACCAGGGACGCAACATCTCGCGTCCATTGGTGCGGGCGGGAGAGTGTGATCTGTAAGCAGGCATCCGCCTGCGGACGCTTCACATACAGGAATGAATGAGAGCTTTCAGACCGCGGCCGCGGTCTGCATGCTGATACTTGCAGATGCATCTGCAAAACGCTGCAGATGCATCTGCAAGTGTGAAGCCAGCCTTAATTTTACAATGGGAACTACTTTATTTTAAAAGGGGTTTGTCCAGTTAGTAGAATATTCCTTTAATGCCATGACTGTCGCAGTGTGAATATATATATACTTTAACTGTCTTGAATATACCTTCAATTGACATCTATTGTTTCCTTATACCACTTGTGTTACAGATTAGAACACGCACCTTATGATTCAGTGTTAATTCTAAGCACAGTCACACATAATACTGTATAATAAGTGAGCAGAAATGCACAGATCACTAATAATCTCAAAGTCTGGCTGATGTATTTCAATAGACAATCTAATAAGTGCACGACAATCTACTAAGTGCACAATAGCCACGTGCCATGACATGGAAAGCAACAGAAGAAATGTATTTCTGTCCACTGATATGCTGGATTGTGACAAGCTAATTACACTATTGATTTCCAGCATAATTCCAGGGGCACTATGGGCACACAGCGCAGTCTTTCCTCTCACTCATGGCCGCAGAATGATGCTTCCCTGAGGGAACTGGTTAAATACAAATCACCGCACTGCCTTAAAGCCTCTCAAACTGCCTTACTTACCTATATACTGTATTAAGCAGAAATCCTGCAGACATTATGCTTCATCTGGTTTGCCTGTAGTGTCCTATGTCTAGCTGTGATTTAAAGCATCTACAATACAGATTTTAGTTGTGGTTGTCTATCATATCGGAATGTTTTATGTATTGGGATACTGTATTTAACCTTTCCTCTCAGGAGTGATGTCCTCACACGGCTATAGAGCCACTACTGCACAAACCCTGCTTAAAGGAAATCCGTCAACAAGTGTTTACTACCTAATCTGAGAGCAGTAAAATGGAAGGGCCGATACACTGATTCCAGTGATGTATCGCTGACTGGTGCAAGTTTTATAAAATCATTGTTTTATCAGCAGGCGAGTATGACTAGAGGACTGCCTGGCCTACTGCTTTGTTATCTAACCACTAATTGGCAGCTCTTTGGTAAAGCACCGTGTACATAGAAATCTGCCAATCACTGGTTTTGCTTTTAGCTGATGATCTATATTTGTCATATGCTTTTGGTTATACTGATTTCTAATCTTTTTATACAGAGCCCAGCAGTCACAGCACTGCTAGATCTGCAGCAGATAAGTTTTATAGCAAAACTGCAGCAACGTGACACATCACTGGAATCGGGGTCTATGTCCCTACATCTAGCTGCTCTCAGATGGGGTAGCAAAAACCTGGGGACAAATTTCCTATAATGAATTTAGAGTCCCACAGAAAGTAAAGACAGTGTATACGCTCCTCCTGCAGCCCTATTCCAGCGGATCTCGTGATTTGCGCTTCTAATCAGTGGTTGATCAACTGAAGCCTTTACTATTTTATCAGAGTGGATGTCGGCTCTGACAAATATTGATGAGTGGCAGCTTATTAGCAGATGTTGACTTGCTGCAGCAGTCATGTCATCCATTGGGGACAGCAGCACAGACATTGCAGGAGGAAGGTATACTTTATTGTGATGTTCTATGGGGTGCCAAGTAGATTAAGCAAGGATTATCCAGTAGCGAAGAATGTTTTAGAATGTCCACAGGATGAAATAAGCACAAGAAGGGTTGTAGCTATTGTGCATCCACATGTAATTCTTTCTGGTAGAACAAACTGTTGATTTTGTATAAATGTAGACTTTATGGGGGCCAAGCCCTAATATTAGAGACCAAAATAAGGTTTTGCTTTTAGTTGATGATATACTTGTCATATGCTTTTGATTGGAAATCTGTATAATCTTTTTATAAATGCTGTTACCAAAAGCTGTGTCGTTTTCTGGAGATTAATCAGACAAAAACAAGAATAAATGAGAAGTTTTTATTCGATATGACAGTATACAATGGTAAGACCAGGCAGGAATGGTGTGTGCACATGCACCTATTTATATAAATAGCAGGACCGATTATCTTTGCCTTCAGGTCCAATTCTTCTCCCAAAGAAGTGAATGATGATGGCTAAGCCACTGGACGGAATAAGGTGGGTGCGATCAGCTAATATTTCCCCCTCGTAGTGTTTTACAGGTCACAGGCCCCAGCTTAGTCAGAAAATTACTTTCTTTCCACTGAGCAAACAAATCTCCAGAGATTTTAAAGTCCGCCTGCAGACGGGAAGAAAAAGTGTGCGTTAACCAAGGGTCTCATTGCAAATTAAAGCCCCCATTCACCAGGGCTGAGTGGTTTGCTCCTCTTTAGCGGCTTTATTCATTGCACCCTGTTCTCTGAACATATAAGATGCTTTTTATTTATTTATTTTTTTCTTCATCTTAAAGTTTCCCTATCCAAGTGCTTTAGACAGATTCATAAAATGCAACTTTACCAAATGTTTAATTTTTTTTTTTTTTGCACAACCTATTCCAGTCTTTGCCAGGAATAAGGTTTGTGGAGGATGGTTCAATTTGGTGCATTGAAAAACTGGTTAAACACAAAAATAAGGTATTTTTGATTTTGTGCCAAATTCATGAACAGTGTGCACCATTTTGATGAATTTAATGCAAAAACAGGCAGCGATAATCAGAACACTGCAATACATTGCAAATGATGGTCCATTGAGCGCATAAATATGGAGTAAAATGGGAAAATACCTGCAACTTTTCAAAGACCTTCTTCTTGGGTTTAAGCTCGGCCTCAGGTTCTCCATTCTCATATCCTTCGATATAAATACGCTCTCCAGGAGAACATTCTGCAGGAGGGTCCAGTGGTTCTACCTGTTTATTTTCTCCTTCTCTGAGGAATAAATGAAGGACATGCTTACATTTAATAGAGGAAGAACAGAAATATTTAAGAGATCACTCCAAATTAACACTTCTTTCCAATCAATGAGCCTTTGAGAAGAGATGTACATAGTACTGGCCCAGAGCACCTCATTTGGTTAAAGAAGACTTGTCACCACATTTTTCATATTGAATTGGACACATAATGGTGATAGTGGTTGCAAAGCTGAATAAAATGTTTTCGCTTTTTTATTTTACTTTACCTCTCTATTGTGGAGATATTAGCATTTAGCCCCTTCACCCCCAGGGGAGTTTTAATTTTTCTCTCCTCCTTCTTCATAACTTTTTTTATTTTTCCATCAATATAGACATATAAGGACTTGTTTTTTTGCAGGACAAGTTGTACTTTTGAATGACATTTTTGATTTTACCATATAGTGTGCAGGAAAATGAGGAAAAAAACTTAAGTGCGGTGAAATTGCAAAAAAAAGTGCAATCACACATTTGTTTCTTTTTATTCACCATATTCACTATATGGTAAAACTGATGTATTGGCATGATGCCTTGGGTCGGTACGAGTTCGTAGATACCAAACATGTTACTTTTATTTAAAAAAAAAGAATTGCACTTTTTGCGCCATGTTCTGCGCCCCGCAGCATTCTCATTTTTCAGGATCTGGGCTATGTGACATTTTTTGCAGCTTGAGCTGACGTTTATAATGATACCAATTTTGGGTAGATGCGATGGTTTGATCGCACGTTATTGCATTGTATCACAATATTGTGGCAACTAAAAAAACTTAATTCAGGCGTTTGGACTTTTTATCTGTTACACAGTTTACTAACCTTAATTAATTCTATGTTTTGATCTGGCATTTCTGAATGCGGCAATAGAAAAAGAGAAAAAAAAAAACCATATTTTGTAATACCGTATATACTCGTGTATAAGCCGACCCGTGTATAAGCCGACCCCCCTACTTTTGCCCCAAAAATCTGGAAAAACCTATTGACTCGTGTATAAGCCGAGGGTGGACCCCAGCACAGGTATACAGACCCCAGCAGTGTGGTATACAGGCCTCCCCAGTGGTAGTATACAGCAGCCCCAGTGGTAGTATACAGATTCCCCAGCAGCCCCAGTGGTAGTATACAGATTCCCCAGCAGCCCCAGTGGTAGTATACAGGAGCCCCAGCAGCCCCAGTGGTAGTATACAGATTCCCCAGCAGCCCCAGTGGTAGTATACAGATTCCCCAGCAGCCCCAGTGGTAGTATACAGGAGCCCCAGCAGCCCCAGTGGTAGTATACAGGAGCCCCAGCAGCCCCAGTGGTAGTATACAGGAGCCCCAGTGGTAGTATACAGATTCCCCAGCAGCCCCAGTGGTAGTATACAGATTCCCCAGCAGCCCCAGTGGTAGTATACAGGAGCCCCAGCAGCCCCAGTGGTAGTATACAGGAGCCCCAGCAGCCCCAGTGGTAGTATACAGGAGCCCCAGCAGCCCCAGTGGTAGTATACAGGAGCCCCAGCAGCCCCAGTGGTAGTATACAGGAGCCCCAGCAGCCCCAGTGGTAGTATACAGCAGCCCCAGTGGTATACAGCAGGCCCCCAGGGGTACATATAGCAGCCCCCAGGGGTACCCAGCAGCCCCCTGGGGGTACCAACAGCCCCCTGGGGGTACCAACAGCCCCCAGGGGGTACCAGCAGCCCCCAGGGGGTACCAGCAGCCCCCAGGGGGTACCAACAGCCCCCTGGGGGTAACAATAGCCCCCAGGGGGTACCAACAGCCCCCTGGGGGTCCCCAGCAGGTACCCCAGCAGCCCCCAGGGGGTACCAACAGCCCTCTGGGGGTACCAATAGCCCCCAGGGGGTACCAACAGCCCCCAGGGGGTCCCCAGCAGGTGCCCCAGCAGCCCCCAGGGGGTACCCAGCAGCCCCCTGGGGGTCCCCAGCAGCCCCTGGGGGTACACAGCGGCCCTCGCCCCCCCTTGCAAGGGCCCCCCCCCCCGCTTCTCTTACCATTCCGGACTTCTGATCCGCGCCGCTCCTCGCTCCTCCGCGCTGCTCCGTCCGTCTTCTACATCCGGGATCCCCGGCCGCGCGATGACGTCACATGCCTGCAACGGCCGGAGATCCGAGATGTAGAAGACGGACGGAGCAGCGAGGAGGAGCGGCGCGGATCAGAAGTCCGGAATGGTAATATAACCATCGGGGGGGGGGGGGCCCTTACAAGGGGGGGCAGGTGCCAGCACTTGGGGGGGGATTTAATTAGTTATGCACTGCTTTCCCCTGCCGGTGATAGACAGGGGAAAGCAGTGCATATTTAATGAGCGGCCCCACGCGACGGGGCCGCTCATACAGCAGCCTCCCCCCCCCGCCTCCTGAAGCCTCCACAGCCCCCGGACACAGCCCCGGACACAGCCCCCCCCGTATTGACTCGTGTATAAGCCGAGGGGGAGACTTTTCAGCCCAAATTTTGGGCTGAAAAACTCGGCTTATACACGAGTATATACGGTAGTTTTATTTTTAATGGGGCAAAAGAGGGGGTGACTTGAACTTAAACTTGACTTTTTGTTCTTTATTTTACTTGGCCCACTAGAGGACCTCAGTGCTGCATAGTGTGATCGCTTCTCTTATGTTTAGATGAGCTGCTGCACAACTTAACATAGGAGGAATGATCCCTTTCAGCCAGCGAGCTTAGGGTGGCTTCACATTAGCGTTCGCCTCCGCAGCGTTCTGCAGAGGGGATCCGCAATGTGAACGCAGCACCGCAAGCCCCTATGTTTAGAATGGGAGCGCACGGTGCTGCGCTTGACCATGCGCACCCATTCACTGCCATATGTGATCTGTGCGCAGGCGGATGCCTGCGTACAGATCACACACTCTCGCCCGCACCAGGACGCAACATGTTGCGTCCTGGTGCGGGCGAGAGTGTGTGATCTGTACGCAGGCATCCGCCTGCGCACAGATCACATATGGCAGTGAATGGGTGCGCATGGTCAAGCGCAGCACCGTGCGCTCCCATTCTAAACATAGGGGCTTGCGGTGCTGCGTTCACATTGCGGATCCCCTCTGCAGAACGCTGCGGAGGCGAACGCTAATGTGAAGCCACCCTTACTCAGAGATCGCTTGGTAGGAAGTGATTCCAGACAGCTGCTGGGGTCATCACAGGGCCCCAGGCTGTTTAGATAAGGGTGGAGGTCCCCGTGATAGCTTCATGGGACCTCTGGTCCCGGTGGGGAACAGTGCGATCCACAGGATTAACAGCAGCAATATGATCGCTGATTGGATCGGTGCTGTTAGCTACACATCTCAGCTGATCAGATCAGCAGAGATGTGTAGCTGTGTGGGGGATGAAGCATACTCATCGTGTGAGCTTGCATCAAGGGGAGGGACACGACCTAGGATGTGTATATATACGTCCTTGGTTGTGAAAAGGTTAAAGTATTTAGAACTGAAGGACTTTGCTTACTTGGAATAAACAAAAGTTTTTTCACTGGGGGCGTATATTTCTTAATCCTATATGATGCTGACCAATCATAAGCAGATGGCAACACTGGAAGGAAAGAACAACACACCCCCACCATAGCTTAGAGCAGGTTTCTCAGTGTGTTAGGGGTAATGATACAGCTCTGATCTCCTGGTCTAACCTCCTACATTAGCCAATGTTAATGAAGGGGCAGTGTAGCTGAATTTAGCTGTGGCGAATTACAAATTCTTTTAGCAGCTCCTTTCACAGCTTGGTCATCTCTGCTGTACTGCCCATTTCACACACTGCCTTTCTGGAGATGTCAGTTTTCACACTGTTGAGTTCAATTTGTACTTGTAGACAGAAAAGGCAGATAACTACGGTAGTTTTTTTTTTTTTTTTGAATTCTTTATTTTAATTTTCAAACAATATACATAAAAACCAAATGTCATCCACTACACACAGCGGATGTAGGACATCATAGATTACTAGTTTTTGAGACAAAATGACAGCCATGATCTCACTCAGACATAATGTGCAAGTTGTAATCAAACTTAAGAAATCTGCTCTTTGCTATACTGGGGGCGTGTTGTTTCTTCAGTGTTGCTGCCTAGTACGATTGGTCCGCATCATATAGGGACACAGCCCAAGTAAAAAACCCACTTAGACTTAAAGGAGATATCCATGATTAATAAAACTTTACTGCATTCTTTCAAAAACAGCGGCACCTATGTCTACAGGTTGCATTTGGTATTACCGAGTAGGTCCATTCACTTAAATAGTGTTGAGCTACAGTATCACACAAAACCTGTAGACAGGGGTGGCGCTGTTTTTGAAAGAAACCGGCCATGTTTATAGAATTGTGGATAGCCCCTTTAATAAACGAGAACTAACTAGCTACCAAATACTCAGATTTCTAATATCTCCGCAACAGAGACACAAAATAAAACAAAAAACTTTATTCAATATGAACAATTGGGTGCAAGGTCCTCTTTAATGACAATCGGTGTTGGCACGAGGATTTTATACACACCGAATATCTAAACTAATCCTGTATGGCTCTAACCAGGGCTGTGAAGAAAGTTGGTATAAAATGGACAAACTCCTAAAATATATAATACATTTAGTACAGTAGTTCTATGCATTATGTGCTGAATATTGTGAATTATCATTATGTTCTATTTAAATTGCTTAATTATTGTATCATAATAATGATTAAAAGCCTGATGTTACTATTGTACTACAATAAATTTATCACTTAAATATGAGCTGTGTATGCAGGAGTCAGGAAATTGAGTTGTCGGTGGTTTAGATTACAGACTCCACAGCCCTGGCTCGAACACATCAGAAGTATACCTAATTTGCTTATTGAAAGACACACAATGTGTGTATATATGCACACAGTTCTGGCTGTAAGTGTCAGCACCCTTCAAATTGTTCCAGAAAATTAAGTATTTTCCCCAGAAAAATAATGCAACTACAAGTTTGTCACACACGTTAGTCCCTTTGTGTGTGTTGGAACACAAAAAAAATGGATAAAAAAAGGGCAAATTGGACATATCACACAAAACCCCCAAAATGGGCCAGACAAAATAGTTAACCCACAATTTTGGAAAGGAGTCAACAACTTTGTTTTCAGCATGTTATGCTCATTTAAACCTACTAGTGGCAAGTAACAGGTGTGGGCAATATAAAAATCACACCTGAGACCAGATAAAAAGGGAGAAGTTGACTTAGGCTAGTTAGGCTAGCTTCACAGCACGTTTTTTTTTTTTAACTGGACACCCCCGGATCCGATTCCGGCCCCATAGTAACCCTATGGGGCCTGAATACGCCGGATTAATGTATTTTGGCATACGGTTTTTGGATGCCCGGGAGAATCCGGAAGAAATCAGATATTTTTCCCGGACACAAAATCGGAGCATACACCATTTTTGTGTCCGGGGAGAAAAATCTCCCCAAATTGGATCCTCCCGGATCCGGGGCAATCCGGCGCTCCCTAACATGGGAGTCTATGGGGCCTATAGGGGGAGGGATCCGGGAACCAGACACAAGCAGCTACACGCCACTGTTATTTCAGGACCGGGGCTAGCTCCCCGCGGTCCTGAATCATCATCAGCAGTGGCAGCTGCGTCCGGCTGCACACCGGACCGAAGGTCATATTTGCCCTCTGGTTCTGTGTGCTGATCCCGTCCGTTCATCCCTGACTGCCCCGGATCTGATCTTGCCATGGTGTGAAGCTAGCCTTAACTTATGTGTCTGTATGTGCCACTCTAAGCATGGAGACCAGAAACCATAGAAAAGCACTGTTGAAGACTTGAGAGCTAAAATTGTTGGGCAAAAAAAAAAAAAAAAATCAATCTCAAGGTTACAAGTCCATCTGCAGGGATTTTGATGTTCCTTTGTGTACGGTGCTCAGCATAATTGTGAAGTTAACCCATGGCACTGTACCTAATCTTCGAGGGTGGAAGGGAAAATTGCTGAAAGGTTGCAACGCAGGATAGTCTGGATGGTGGATAAGCAGCCCCAATCAAGTTCCAAGAAAATTCAAGCTGTCCAGTTGGCTTAGGGTGTATTAGTGTCAGCATGAACTATCAATTGACATTTGAATGAAATTAAATACTATGACAGGAGACCCAGGAGGACCTCACTGCTGACACAGACATAGAAAAGCTAGACTGCAGTTTGACAAAATGTACACAAGTCAAAATCCTTTTGGGAAAGTGTCTCATGGACAATGATCCCAAACCTACTTCAAGGAACATGCAACGTTTTTGGATTCGGCAGAAAAATCCCACTTCTCCAGGATACATCCGGCGAGATAGCAGCCGGATGGCAGATAACTGCCACCCGGCTCCATCCAGCTCCGTTCAGCCCGATAGTCTCCTATAAAGCAAAACTCCGGTCCAGGCTGTCAGCCCTGACAGCCCCGGACCGGATGACGCCGCAATGTGAACCCAGCCTAAATTGCTGTTGAGAGAAGGCGCCTTCAAATATAAGAGACCTGGAGCAGTTTGTAAAAAAAAAAAGTGGTCCAAAATTCCAGATATGAGGTGTAAGGAGTTTGTTGATTGTTATAGGAAGTAATTGATGGCAGTTATTTATTCCAAAGCCTGTGCAACCAAATATTATATTGCGAGTGCCAACAATTTTTTTTTTGCCCATCTTTGTAGCTTGTGTGAAATTATGCAAATTTTGCCTTTTTTGCCAGTTTCAACAATGTAGTTCTCCATGGTCGTCTCCCATTAAGTCCACCTTGACAACAGATGGTGCGATCTGACACTGATGTTCCTTGATCTTGAAGTTCACCTTTAATCTCTTTAGAAGTTTTTCTGGGCTCTTTTGTTACCATTCATATTATCCGTCTCTTTGATTTGTCTTCAATTTTCTTACTGCGGCCACGTCTGGGGAGGTTGGCTGCAGTCCCATGGATCTTAAATTTCTAAATAATATTTGCAACTGTAGTCACAGGAACATCAAGCTGCTTGGAGATGGTCTTATAACCTTTACCTTTAATATGCATGTCTATAATTTTCTTTCTAATCTCCTGAGACAACTCTTTCCTTTGCTTCCTCTGGTCCATATTGAGTGTGGTACACACCATGTAGCCAATCAGCACAGTGAGTATCTGTAGCCCTATATACAGGCCCACTGACTGATTAGAAGATTGTAGACACCTGTGATGCTAATTAGTGGACACACCTGGACTTAACATGTCCCTTTTGTCACATTATTTTTTTCAGGGGTACCATCATTTCTGTCCAGGCCTATTTCATGAGTTTAATTTTTTTTTAAATTTCTGTGGAAGCAGGGATGAAAAGCAATGTCTGACTTTCATTTGATCATTTTCATAGATTTTTTTATTATTACTTTTGTCAGATTCAAGTTATCTCAGATTATTTTGGTTTTTCTTTCATTAAACAATGGGTACCAACAATTTTGACCACGTGTGTATCATAGAAACTAATCACAAATATTAACAAAGTATAAAAGATGGCAATGCATAGGGGGATGACCTTGGCTATGATATTTATGACCTATTTATAAAATAAGTCATCAACATCAGATCGGTGGGGTCCAGAAACCTTACCAATCAGCTCTTGCCAACTACAATAGTAGCCTAATATAATAGTGTATAGGTCAGAAGACTGCAGTTCCTTACACAGTTTAGTGGTGATTCTCAACAGTACAGCCCCTATTTATTCATATAGGAGTTTATTTGCAGTCCTCAGTAGCAGCCACTAAACAGCTGGGATGTTCTTCTCTATATACACTGTTTACATTGGATGGCTGCCAGAGCTGGTAACAGCTGGTCAGTAGAGATTGCTGGGTGTTTGATACCCACCAATCTGATATTATGATAGGTTATCAGTATTACAGTAGTAGGTAACTCATTTACGTGATAACTGTATTTTGATAAATTTTTGTTTGAGTGAATGGGTAAAAACCATAAGTCAAATTTATGGAAGAACGTCCTCTGAAACACGTGTACATTCCCAAAAGACAACATCAGAATCATTTATGGTACATTGTTAAAATAAGGTTTTTTTTCAATGCAAAATCAGATAAGTAGTTCATGGACTCACGTAGATGCACAAAGCAGCATGCCTTGTGATTCCACTCCCCGCATCTTCTGCGGCTTTAGGTTACACAGGACAACAATGGAGCGTCCCACCAGCTCTTCTGAGGACACATATTTTACCAGTCCACTAACCACAGTACGTGGATTCTCTTCACCTACATCCACTGTTTCCACATACAAGGAGTCTGCATCTGGATGCTGCAGAGAATACAGCAGATTTCATAAATACAATAGATGCTGTGGTCTTAAAAACTTGATAACAGAGTTTAGAATGTTAAAGCACAGCTGTCATTTTAGATCACTGTATAGAATAAGTGGCTGTTTGTGTACATGAGAAATAATGCTATTTCTGGCCATTGTGTGACTTTTATCCCACATTTGTTTTACCAGATTGCCCTTTCTGCATGCTCTAGCTTTAATTCTCAGTTGTCCTTGTACTAATGGGTAGGAGTCTAGCTGTACTGAACTCTCCTGTCTCTGTAGCAGTTGTTCAGAATCATGGGGGACAATGTAATTGAGTACTGTGGTTTTAAATTCGGCACTGAGGTGAGATAAACACTTACTAGAAAGTAGCAGTATTGTCTGTGTATGTCTGTACTTCTCCTTTTAGCCCCCGTCACACTAAGCGAGATCACTGCTGAGTCACAAGTTTGGTGAAGCAACAGCGACCTCAATATGTTTGACACTTAGCAGCGACCAGGCCCTGCTGTGAGATCGCTGTTCATGGCAGAGTCACCTGGACCATTTTTTGAGCTTTGCAGTCCCGCTGGGCAACATGCATCAGTGTGTTTGACAGGGACAACGACCTCAATACTACAGGTCTGAGAAACAGGGTCACAACAACCTCCGTATCATTCCGGATCGTTGCTGTGTCGCTGGTGAGATCTGACTGTTTGACATCTCACCAGCAACAACATAGCGACGCACCAACGATCCCTACCAGGTTGTATCGCTGGTGCGTCGCCATGTTTGACTGTACCCTTTCACTATACTCTGCCCTCTTCCTCTCCATATATTACAGCTGCCTATTAATATTTAACACTTCAAAGAGAGGGCAGTCTATCTTATTTCAACTAAAACAGATTTTAGCTGTGAATGATGATTTCAGAGGAAAGAGAAGTGGCTTTTAAGTGGAGTAGGAAGAATGTTCATGTGATAAGTGGTTTATAGTCTCTTGTACTGTTGACAAATGCAAAGTTTGTTAAAACAAAAGTGGCTTTTAAAAGTGGGGCTTTCATTAACTTTAGAAGAAAAGACTTGAAAAATGTTGCAATAACTGATACAAAGCCAAACCTACCACATTAAACTTTAAAGAGGAACTTTCGCCTCTGCTGACATGCCAGTTTTACTAAAATATTATATTCCTCATGAATAATAAATCTGGGGCTGGTTTTGTTAAAATTAATCCTCATGTCATTTGCTCTATTATTCCTCCTTGAAATCAATTAAAAAGAAAAGAAAGAAAAACGTTCCCTTGTCAATAGAATAATGTTCCCATCTACACCCTGACAGTGGTAGCACTGATCAGTCAGCATTGAAATGTGTAGGGTCCGACTGCCCAACCTAGGTGTCAATTTATATGTAGATTTCCAAGAGGAGTAATATAGGAACAAAACAATTTGGAGTACTAAGGAGTTGCCTTTGGAAGTGGTAGTTTATGGGGAATACGAATATTTACTATACTTACCCTGCTCACAGTCAGCACCTTCCCTACTCTCAGATCCAGAAGAGAGGGAATGACTTCATCTGGGCCAGCACTTTTAGGTTGAGATTTAGGTGCTGTTTCTGGATAAAAATAAAAAAAAAGTGTTAAAAGCAGTAAGGTTATCTTTAAAAGCCTTTCTCAAGCAGAGAGGGGGTGTGTAGTCATTGTTTACTTACTGGGACGATAGATGGGTCTACCCAAGTAAATCTTTAGTGAGCTTGATTGAGTACTAACAAGTTTCACGGAGTACATTTATTTTTATGTAAGTGAAATATAATTGTTAATAGATGGTTCGGTCCCCTTCCCTGACATACTCACGGAAGACGATCTGAACTCACAGAGTGAGCGTTAATAATATAAGATAGAAAAATATTTGTAATTTGGAATGCATAGCCTGGGACGGGGGGCTCCTTGATAGAAGGCCCTTCCCCAAAAGGGATTTCCCAAAGCACATTTACGTGCAGGGATTAGATTGTCCCTACCATTCCAGTGATTTAGAAGATTGTTTTACATACAATAAACTGACAGAGGCCGACTAGGTTGGGCCTCTGTTTTCTTTTCTTAATTCTTATACTGTAAAGACTTTTTATTCTTTTTTTTTTTTTTTTTTTTTTTTTTTTTTTTTGTCTTTCAAAACTAGATCTTTTCTCTATCTCACATTCTTTTCTCTTCAAGCTCCCCTGCGCCCCTATAGCACCCGTTGGTGTTTGGGAGATATTCCCACTAAGATCAGCTGACGTGTTAGTAGATTGTTTGATCTAGATCCTCAGGATGGATCAGCTGAAAATGTGCTCATATAATATCAAAGGGTTTAACACTCCTCAAAAACGTAATAAGATAATTGAAGAAATGCATAGACAAAAAGTAATGTTATTGCTTTTACAGGAGACGCATTTCAAGACGGGTCATGTCCCTGGCATCGGTGATAGACGATACAACGTCTGGCTGCATAGCTCCAACCCGGAGGCACGTTCTCGGGGAGTCTCTATAGCAGTTCATAAATCCTTGGCTCATACCGTGCTGGACTCTGTTATAGACCAAGTCCGGAGATACATATTTCTGAAAATGAAGGTGAATTCTACCATTTTTACTGTGGCAAATTGGTATTTACCTAACAGTAACCCCCTAGACAAATGCTTAGCTCTCCTCAAGGAGCTAGCGGTGTTTACTGAAGGGATTCTGTTGGTTGGGGGAGATTTTAATTTTACTCTCAATCCCACAATAGATAGCTCCTCGGGAGGATGGAGATTTTCACGCGCAAAGTTGGGAGCGATCAGGAGAGAAATACAAAATCTGGGCCTAGTAGACGTATGGAGAGCCCTCCACCCCAATGACAGAGATTACACTTTCTTCTCCCCTATCCACCAGAGTTACAGCAGAATCGATATGCTACTAGTGAGTCAGATATCCCTAACCTGGCGAGTTCAGGCCTCCATAGGCCAGATTTGCATGTCTGATCATGCACCAATATTTTGTCAGATGCAGTTGCCGGGGGGAAAACAAAACAAACAGTGGACATGGAGATTGAATGACAATCTCCTCAATGACGAGATATGCGTTACAGAGATCAAAACAGTCATTACAGAGTTCTTCCACATACATGCCGGCGATCCCACTACTATACCAACTCAATGGGAGACTTTAAAATGTGTCATTAGAGGGTTTTAGTTAAGCACGGGTCTAGAATTAAGAGAGAAAAGCAAAAGAAAATTGACTCCCTGACTGATAGAATATCAGTCCTGGAGTGCTCCCACAAACAGTCCCTTTCACAGCAAACATTAGCTGAACTGGTGATTGTCAGAGATGACTTGAGACGTCTGATCGATCAGCGATACCTCCGGGGGAAGGAGAGACTACATAGGTTTATGTATGAATACGGTGACAAGTGTGGTAGACCACTTGCAAGACAGCTACATCCCAGGAGTGCCCCGGGTAGAGTCCCCCAAATCAGACGACCAAATGGAGACTTAACGCAGAATCCGGACGAAATACTACAGACTTTTGGAGATTTTTATAGTCATTTGTATAATATTAAAGGTCATTATGATGACATAGACCAGACTCAGAGAGACGAGAAGATTAGGGATTATATTGAGGCGACCGCGTTACCAACTCTAAAACCCTGCGATGCTGATGCATTAGATTCGGAATTTACTGAGGCTGAGGTGACCGAGGTCATTAAGAGTTCCCCAGGAGGAAAGAGTCCTGGTCCGGACGGTTATACAGCTAAATTCTTTAAACAGTTCTGCCCCCTGATTGTTCCCTTCCTAACGAGAGTTTTCAATTCAATCTCCCCTAATGATCCATGGGTCCCCCAATCATTGGAGGCACACATCAGTGTTATTCCTAAACCTGGAAAAGACCATACTGAGGCAGCAAATTATAGACCCATCTCCTTAATTAACATAGATGTAAAAGTGTTCTCCAAGATTCTGGCTAATCGTCTGGCTCCTTTCCTCCCTCAAATTATACATAACGACCAGGTAGGATTTATCCAGGGGAGGGAGGCCAGAGATAATACAAATAAATTGAGGCTTCTGATGGCCCGGTCGAGGCCTTGAAGATCCCGATGTGTCTGCTTTCAGTTGATGCGGAAAAGGCCTTCGACCGGGTCAGTTGGAGGTTTATGAGGGCTTCCCTGATACAGATAGGGCTGGGGGAAAGTTTCATAAATAAGGTCATGTCTCTATATAGAGGTCCCACTGCAAAGGTTAGAGCGAATGGATCTCTATCAACGGCTTTCCCTATTGGAAACGGGACGCGTCAGGGATGCCCTCTGTCCCCATTAATATATGTCATCATAATGGAACACCTCGCAAATGCAATTAGACAAAATCCCGACATTAAAGGCCTAGATTGGAATTCTCACTCCTACAAGGCGGCGCTATTTGCGGACGACCTGCTCTTATGTGTCACCCAACCTAGGACTTCTTTTCCCTCGATAATGAAAGTATTCGATAAATTCGGTAAATTAAGCAACTTTAAGGTGAATATAGCTAAAACAGAGGCCATGGATGTATCCCTCCCGGTGATTGAGAAGTCTCATTTGATGGAATATTTTCCATTTAGATGGAAGTCAGAGGCACTAAAATATTTGGGAGTCTTTGTCCCCAAAGACCCAAGTAGATGGTTCGACTTAAATTACCTCCCACTTCTACGGAAAACGACTAATGACTTACAGAAATATGATAAAAGAAACATCTCATGGTTCGGTCGCATCAATGCGATAAAAATGGACATACTACCGAGATTTCTCTTTTTGTTCCAGACAGTCCCGCTAGATATCCCATCTAGTTACTTTGACAGCTTAAAAACTCTAATCACTAGGTTCGTCTGGGAGGACGTAGACCACGGATAGGTATTAAAAACTTGTTCAGACATAAACTCCAGGGGGGAGCTGGATTACCTAATTTTAAATTGTACCACAGGGCGACAGTTCTGGTGAGAATGTTTGACTGGCAGTTTCATCACACCACAAAACAATGGGTGACGTTAGAACAGGGGGATTCAGATACCCCTCTTAGGTACTTACCCTGGTTACGACCTTCAGATAGACCCAAGATAGACCCTGAAAATTACGCTGTTATAACAACTCTAAAAATGTGGGACCTTGAGGTCAGGAGGGGATTACTAACCAAAAAACTTGGGCCCTTGACACCACTCTTCAAAAACCCACTGTTCCCCCCGGCAATGCAAAAGACGTCATTTTTAAAATGGAAATTGGAGGATGAACCTAGAGTGTTCCAAATATCTGGAGGAGGAGGTCTGGTACCAGCCGGGATCTTGATGGGACCTGATTCAGAAGGATCTTGGATGGAGCATGCCCAACTACAATCATTCATAGCTAAATTCAAACGAGAAGGGAACTTCTTTGCGGTGAGGTCCCATTTTGAGAAAGTTTACACCCAGGAAAATTCCCCTACACATTTAGTCTCTTTCATTTACTCAGAGTTACTCCATAAAGACCCAGAAGATAGACCCAGATATTTTACTAGTTGGGAAACAGAGCTGGAGGGAGAGTTGACGGGAGAGGACTGGACTAAAGCATGCCTGTTCACCCATAAATTATCAATGGCATGCTTGGCACAGGAGAGGAACTTTAAAATTCTCTCGAGATGGTATCAATGTCCTGTGAACTTACACGCGGCCTTCCCCTCAACCTCTGACAGCTGCTGGAGGTGCGGCACCGCTAGAGGGTCAATGTTACATATATGGTGGGAATGCAACAAGATTAAACCATTTTGGGACTCTGTCTTTAAGTTCTATAAGGCTGTGAGCGGACACGATTTGGCTGTGACTCCAGAATTGGCTTTACTTTCTGTCCTCCCGGGATCTATCAAATTTCAGAAAGGTGATCTACTCCGATTCTTCTTGACGGCAGCCAGAACGGTCATTCCAAGGTACTGGAAAACATCTCACACACCAACGTTGACAGAGTGGTTGGAGGAAATGGGTAAAATTCACAGAATGGAGGAGCTGACGGCGGAAGTCACCGATGCTAGGGACAGATACTTAAAGATATGGAGCTCATGGGTTATGTTTCTGGATACCCCCAACTGCAGAGAGCTGCTCCTCAATGAGTTGATAGACTAGAATACTGAGCGATTAGAGGACCTTGAGGTTCGATAGGAGTTACGGGTGCATAGGTATGGGGGAGCTTCTTCTTCTTCAGTTCATCTACCCCTAATTTATCGGTCTTCTTAACTACCTTCTCTCTTCTACTATACCTCTGACTCCCTTATATCTGCTCCTTTCTTAACTTTCTTAACTTTCTTTACTTTCCTTCTCACTACATTCTTATAGAATGAGTCCAGTGAACAGAAAACCAACCATATTGTAGATGAGAATCACAAATCCTATAGAGGACAGATACCCACATTCGGATTTCACCAAGTAGATTTATACCTTATAGTAACTGACGAAATACACTTTACGTACTTAAATGACTTCAGACGATTTAACGTTATATAGAGGAAAACAACTCTTTTTCTTTTCTTGTTCTTGTTTTATTGACTATTTTAATTGCTAATTACTTTTTCTTTTTATTATTTTTCTATAAGAAGGATTTTTACAGCCTCGAACTCATGAGTTTTTTTTTCTTTTTTTTTTTCTAGTCATACTAGGACATTGTTTGAGTTCGCTGGATGATAACGAACCACATTGTATTGATGTTTACAGGAGATATGTTGTCTCCTATGTATGTACTTTATTACCCTTGTCCCCTTCCCTGTTTCAATAAAAACCGATTGAACATAAAAGCCTTTCTCTGTGGTACACCTAACACACTGGCTGGACTCCAATTTGTTTACAAAGGAATACTTCATGGAGATATATTGCTAAAAATGTAGGTCTAAGTTATTAAAAGATACCATATGGAGCATAAAAGATGTCCTTAAAGATAGAGTTAAGAGCAAACCATACTCACTTTGTTTGGTGGGATCGGGATAAGCCTCATTACTTAATTTCTTCAATTCTGGGCTATTGAATTTCTCTCTGATGGGATCTAGCAATTTATTGAGAGCTTTCTCTACAGAGGCTTTCAGATCTCCAGGATGGACATTCTGTAAAATTCACAGAAAAATCAGCAAGCTGAGCATACATGTTAAGGAAAAAACAAAGATCATATTGTAGTAGAAAAAAGCAGCACTCACCAGTAATGGACTACGGCCGTTTCGTGCCAAGTCAGCACTTCTACAGCTCCACAGAAGTGCTGGATTAGCACAAAACACCCGTAGTCCATCACTACATACCTCATCCAGCCTTCTGCATGTACTTATCCTTTTGTACATAATAAAAAAGAACTGATCACAAGTCTGGTTTGTGCGGCTTCTTTCTTCTACAATATGTTCTTTATTCATGGACTTCATCTATATGGCAGAGCACCACATGTGAGACATGGTCTGACACACCTGACACAAGAGTTGGGGCTGCAATGGTTCCATTGAACTGAATTAGTGGCTAATTTATGATCAGTAAATGAACATCAGAGAACTGAAAGATGCGGTGACAAACAGAGAAGTTTGGAGGAAAATGGTTCACATAGTATCCAATAATTGGACACAACTGAATGGATGAAATTAGAACATGATCAGTGGTGCAAACCGCTTATCTACGCTTTATATACACCTTAGGTAAACACAGTGCTCACCAAAGAGGTTAGGAATTTGGGGAACATTACAACCGTCATCTTACCTGTTCAGCAAAGTCTTTTTCCAGCGCATCAAAGTCTGTGTAGGTTTTATTCCCACCAAATTTCTCATCACGAAGAATAACAAACTCTGAAACATAAAAGCAGATCAGATGTAAATGTTATAGGGCCAGTAAGATGAGGAATCCTGCTTCTAAATCACACAGTCTCACCTGACTTGAGAGGGAACAGGACATGCCTGACAAAACTTAAAACACCGTTATTCTCTATATTTCCTGGCTCACAAAATGCTTTCTTCAGCTTCTTCTTCACATCTGAAGGGGAGTCCAGGAGATCAATTTTTGATTCCTAAAATAGAAGATAAAGTGAAAAATTCCTCAAATCAACCTTTTTAACATGTACACACAGTGGAGTGAGCTGGATGTGTTAACACAGCAAACACTCATATTGTGTTCACACATGGCAGGTGTATTGTGGTTTAGCTGATAGTCTTGCAAAACTACAGCCAAAAAACAAATAAAAAAAGAGTAGGCAGTAATTGTCTAAAAGAGGATGCTACCCAATGGTCAATACAAAGCATTTGGACCCAAAATCAAATTATACAAGAACAATCAAATAGACCAAAAATGTTACAGATTCTTTCTAACAGAACTGAGCAATTTTGGAAAAAAAATATCTTATCCAAGTTTAACATATAATAAGTGAAATATTAAAAAAAATAAGAAGAAAAAAACCACCATCTCACCAGACATAACTATTTTTGGTTGCTGGGCTTGTTTATGCAGGAAAATGTAATGAAATCAAATATCTACATCAGAATCTTTCTGACTTTGCGATCTCCTGGCATCTTTGTCTGGACAAGCTATGGAGGTTTTCCCAAAAGACATCCTCATACAAGTGAACCTTACCTAAGAATGAGTCCACTGCACATTTCTATTAACTCATAGACTGGTCAGACTGGTTATAGAAGGATCAAGAATAAAGTTTATTGTAGTTTATGATAGGCATGGAATGACCAGAAGGGAGAAAGCGTGGTTAACTTTTACCTCAGAGAAACAATATAGGAATGAACAAAGAAGAAGATGGATGCAGAAGGCAGGCGAGTGTTAACACACACACACTTACAGAGAGACAAGAATACCAGGACATTTCATTTTAAAGAAATCATTTGAGGACAGAGGAGGCACAGAATACATATTTTCTCTTATCAATCAGCCTGCGCCAACTGAAGAAGAAGTAGGGAGATGCACCTGTACCAATTAGCTATTCTCCTGCCATTAATGCAGGGGGGGACTCCAGGCCTCGAGAGCCACCAACAGTTCAGGTTTTAAGGATTTCCTTAGTACACTGGTGACTATTCCAATCCCTGTGCAATACTAAGGAAATCCTGAAAACCTGCACTGTTGGCAGCCTTGAGGCCTGGTGTTCACAACCCCTGCATGAAACCAATTAAGCGAGTGTTCCAGGACACCACGCCTGTGTGGCCTACACAACCTCACATAACTCATACTGACAAACCTCTTAGGCTGGGCTCACACCACGTTTTTCTGCAGTCAGGCTGTGTACGGTGTTTAGCTGGATGCACCAGACACAGCCTGACAGCTCCGGACAAACAGCTCCGGTCCTGTTTTCTCTAGGATTCAGCACTGCATGGCTGCTGCCGCCGTCCAGTGCTGAAATTAAAAATCGCGTCTAGCGGGGAGCTATCCGCGGTTCTGCAATTTCTGGAGGAAGCTCTCCAGGTGCTAAATTTCAGCGCCAGCCGCCACTGTGCTTCAGCACCCGGCGTCCGGGAACTGGATACAATATCCTGTCGGATCTGGTGCGATCCAGCGCCCATATACTCTCATGTTAGGGGGGCACTGGATGGCACCGAATCCGGGAGAATCCGATTTTGTCAGATTTTGGTCCCTGACACAAAAACGCTGCAAGCTGTGATTCTGTATCCGTGGAAAAAAAACTAATTCTGCTGGATCGTTCGTGACAGCAGAGAGCCGGAGGGGAAATCACGGCCATCGGGCCCCATAGGAATACTATGGGACCAAAATCGGATCCGGGGCTGTCCGGTTCACACCTGAGAGCCTTGGATCCCTGAAACTGTAGTGTGAAGTCAGCCTTACTGGGACCAAGTCCACCACCTAAGGGCCCTTTCACATCAGCGTTTTTTGAAATTCGCGGCAGATGCGGTGAAAAAAAACGCATCTGCCGCGATTACCGCATACCGGTTGCACTTGCGGCGCGGTTTCGGTAAACGCCATGCAAAGTATAGGCGTACTTGCGGCAGGTGCGGCAAGTGCGGTTTTGCACTTGCGGCAGGTGCGGCCGCGAAAAAAACCGCGGCTGACTGCGGTTTTTTTCGCGGCCGCACCTGCCGCAAGTGCAAAACCGCACTTGCCGCACCTGCCGCAAGTACGCCTATACTTTGCATGGCGTTTACCGCAACCGCAGCCGGTATGCGGTAATCGCGGCAGATGCGGTTTTTTTCACCGCATCTGCTGCGAATTTCAAAAAACGCTGATGTGAAAGGGCCCTAACTGCCTTCTGGGTAGGTGCTGAAGCTGGATACACACATCTGCTCAACACTCTCCTCACTTCTTCCTAACTTCTCTCACCAGTGGTAAAAATGTGCAGCAGTAGGGCTAGGGCCAAATCTGACATTTCAATTTGGACAGATCGAAATTGTTAATCATGCACATGGCAAATCAATCAAATATCTGGAATTATTGCCTAGCCTTTTTTTTTAAGTAACTTTTCAGAAGAAACTATCCTTTGTATGTGTACATAAAGCAAAGCAATTTTGACCATTATGTGATTTGCATCCTGCATTTTCACCAGCTTTCCCCTCTGCAGACTCTCCCTGTTTTGCAATGGACTCTGAGAAAGTGACCAACTACAGAAGATATATCCCATGCTGAGCATTGCAAACAGAGAGGTATTCCTACAATTCATTCCGGTTTGTATCCAGACAAAAACTGCAGCCGCAAGTGGGAAATTATACATCAGAACTGAGCGGTTTATATATGAGAGTCTAGCTCTGGTGTGAGATACTTAGAAGCGGAGCACGGGTCTTCACTAGTGATGAAAGCGTATCGAAATATTTGTAATCGCTATACTCGTAACAAGAAGTTTTCTATACTCGTGTACTCATGCAAATAGCAAGTCCAATGTTAGCCAGTTAGTAATAGGTAGTGATGAGCAAGTGTCGTAATATTCGCACTTGCAATGAGTAGTTTTTCAAACTCGCATATTCATCCGAATAGCGAGCCCAATATTAGTCAATTAGTTATGGGCTCCACCCACACACATCCGACCATAAAGCGAGTCTTTACTAACGGGGCTTTTTTTTTTTTATATTTCTGCTGCATAAAACACCTTGCTGTGCCCCCCCAGAGAGAGCCTAACATTCAATCTGCTCTACCTGAGGTTCCAGCTCACTTTGTGTAATGAAGGCAAATGGCAATATGTGTCAGATCGATAACGATGGACACATCACTCACGTGCACCAGCGATATTTGCAGAGTAACGAGTATCACAAATACTGTACTATTCATGCAAATAGTAACGAGTTCATCACTAGTGATAGGCTCTGCCCACACACATCTGGCTATAAAACGAGGCTTTCTGGGACAGTGCAGGTGGGTGGGCTTTTTTTTTGCATTTTCACTACAAAAGTAACCGTTACTGACTACCACATTTTTTATCTTGATTTCTTTTAGTGTTTCTTAAAGCCATAAAGTTGCCATTTGAAATGACTTTAGTTTTGTGCCATGTCTGTAATCTGCTTTTTTTCTACAAAATTAAACAACTGAATGGATATCCTCCGAGCAAGGTGATTCCATAATTTTTGCCAGGGGTTGTATTACATAGTCATTACAAGCAAAGTGATCTATTTCGAGTGTTTATTTCTGTTAATGTTACTGATTATGACTTACAGCCAATGAAAGCCCAAAGGTCATTATCTCAGAAAATTAAAGTAGGGAGGATGAAGGGTCTGAGAGATAAAATATTACCTAAATAGGTATCTGAGGCTTCACCTTGTGTGGTTGTGAGAGTCACAACCACTATAAAAGCATATCACGGCTGCTGCAGTCCCCAGCGTGGTGCATATAGAGTACAGAGGATGAAGGGTCTGAGAGATAAAATACTACCTAAATAGGTATCAGAGGCTTCACCTTGTGTGGTTGTGAGAGTCACAAGCACTATAAAAGCATATCACGGCTGCTGCAGTCCCCAGCATGGTGTATATAGTGTACAGAGGATGAAGGGTCTGAGAGATAAAATATTACCTAAATAGGTATCTGAGGCTTCACCTTGTGTGGTTGTGAGAGTCACAACCACTATAAAAGGATATCATGGCTGCTGCAGTCCCCAACATGGTGTATATAGTGTACAGAGGATGAAGGGTCTGAGAGATAAAATATTACCTAAATAGGTATCTGATGCTTCACCTTGTGTGGTTGTGAGAGTCACAACCACTATAAAAGCATATCACGGCTGCTGTAGTCCCCAGCGTGGTGCATATAGAGTAAGGAGGATGAAGGGTTAAAAACTGCACTGCCATATTCCACGAGATATCAAATGTGAATATAATATTGATTTATTAGTCAGTGCGTTTCTCGGCTCCTTGGCCCCTTCCTCAGCAAAAATCAATCTCATATTGTTTCAGGGCGTTTCAGGGAGTCCTGAAATGCATTGACTAATAAATCAATATTTTATTCACCCTTTGATTGTCTCATGGATTATGGCAGTGTGGTTTTTAACCCTTCATCCTCGCAACTTTAATTTTCTGAGATAAAGCCAATGAAAACCCAAAGGTCATTAAGACAATCATCAACATTAACAGAAATAAACACTTGAAATAGACCACTCTATTTGTAATGACTCTATATATATATATACGTGTTTCACTTTTTGTATTGAATTACCGAAGAAAAATTAACTTAAAGATGATATTTTAATTCCTTGAGATGCACCTGTATCTTGTCTACATTATGTACAGACTATAGAGAAATATACACGTCTAAATCCACAGCACACGATAAAGCTATATCCCTATATTTCGAGAGCATAAAGCTCTGTAAAATGTCTGTGGATTCTATATGCTCTTGGACATGCCACTTACTATAGAAGAGTTAGAGGAAGCAGTGAGTAAACTCCAAAATGAAAAAGCTCCGGGGTCTGATGGTCTCCCAGGAGAATCCTATAATGAATATGGGGTAGATTTTGTTACCAAAATGATTGGGTGTTTTGGAGGAGGCCGCATTAGGAGGAAGATTACCCACATCTATGAACAAAGCAATTATTTCGTTATCATGAAATAATCCAGAGTACCCAGAATTGTATCATCCAATATCCCAACACCCTGGAGATATTAAAATATTAGACAAAGTACTTGCCTATAGGTTAAATTAAATAAATAACAGAAGTGACCCATGACGACCACACAGAATTTATGCCTAACAAATCTACGGCTATTAACATTAGACGATTATATCTTAATATACAAATGAGTCATAAGGAGGCTGGGAACAGAGCAATAATATCCCTCGACACTGCAAAAGCCTTTGACAGCGTAGAGTGGAATGGTTTATGAAAAAAGTATTAAGCAAAATGGGATTTGGTCAGAAGTTTATAAATTGGGTGAGAATTCTCTATGGGTCACAGTCTGCCAGATTGAGAGTAAATGGTTGGTTATCAAGGCTGTTTGAGTTGGGCAAGGGAACTTGACATGGGCGTCCACTCTCACCTCTCCTATTTGCATTAGCAATTGAGCAATTTTCATGTAAACAAAGAGATTTGAGGACTTTACTGGCTTTAAATGTAATTGTCTGTGGGCGATACAGAGTCATCTTTTGGCTCAACCATGACAGATATAAAGTATGGTCAGAGATCAGGCCTAAAAATCAATTAAGATAAGTAATTTCTACTCCCAGATATGGAATCAATTGTTCTAGCTCAGACACAAGTGGTGGAACAGTTAGAGGACCTGTCATCCCCCTGCTGCATGGCAATCTAAATGCAGCACTGAATGCAGAATGTCTGCTGCATTCAGGGAAGGGGTCCCCCATGTGTCTGTGTGCTATGTACCCCGAGATAGAGCCTTTTTAAAACTTACAGTTAGAAGACATGGAGGCGGTCACTGTGGCTGGAGGGAGCTTGATTGACTGTGGCCATTCCTTCCCCCTCTGCCTCTCTGTGTGCCGTCTCCTGCTATGCTGTTTATGCTTTGTCAGGGCAGGAATCTAGAACTGACTTCAGGACAAATTATTTACATGCTGTGAGTGACAGAGGAGGAGAGGAAGAGGGCAGAGCCAGCACAGCAGAAGCAGCACAGAGAGGCTGGGCCAGAGATGAATCTTATTACAATATCACACCCATCGGAGCATGGTAAAGGAGTATGGAGGCTGCAAACAAACACGCCCAGGGGGACTATTGCATATTGCCCCCACTTCGTTATCATCCTAATGAGTAAGTATAAAAAAACGTTTTTTACAACATTGAAAACAAACATTTAGCAGAGAGATGGATAGTTATAATGGTAATAGGAAGGTGCAGGACAGGTAGTGATAGGTTAGGTGGCTTTTAGGAGGTGACAGGTTCCCTTTAAATGTCTCTGCGTGGTAAAAAATGTTTGTACCCTGTTAGCCAGTGTCCCGAAAGCTTGCTTCACTTACCATCTTTTCAGTTCGCCATTAAAAGGTATCAACCACTTAGGACTCTCAGATTGCAATATATTTTGGTGTAGTATTCACTTCAAATATTAAAGACTATATAACATTAAACATAAACCGCTTATTAAATAGCTTTAGATCTAAAACAAATGCGTGGTGTAAATGACCTATGTCAGTAATAGGTAGCGGGAATCTCTTTAAAATGACTTTGATGCCACAATTGCTATGTTTACTTCACAATTCCACATGTTGGATCCCATCTTACCATATTTCGAAAGGTGCAGTCATTGTTCAGAGAAGTGTAATGCAAGGATAAATCTGGTATCACCTCAGAGGGGCAAAACTGAGGGAGGGCTGGTGATTCCAGATCCATGGATATATTTTATAGCTTCACAGATGCAACATTTTCATGGTCAGAAAGAAAAAAAAAATGGTAGTCTCGTAATACAAGACAAAATTGGGTATTAAGTGCACAGACAGAGAGAGACCAACCTTAGAAATGATGTATAAGGTGTGGGACGGGGGGGAAGAAACTGTTGGGAATTAATGTACACACTAATATTATCCGATTATGGCATAATCAGCGACTGGAGTTTGACATATTGACTGGCTTCAGAAGTAGGGAGTCAAGGGGAGTTCAGACTTTAGATCAGTTAGTAGAAAACACTCAAAGGTTTTAACAAACAAGAGTTTGGATTGCCTCATGGTTCCTTCTTTTAGGCATGCATATCAGACTCAGTTTAGTGATATAGTACCAGATATATGGAAAAATTACTTATTTGATTAAATAGCAGCAAAATATACAACCGGGTTAATTTCCAGAATCTATTGACAGCTTTTACAAGCTTGCATGGGACACCATCTCCTGACGGCTAAATTAAAATGGGAAACAGATGTGGAGCCGATCACAGAAGAACCGTGGAAAGAGGTGTTGGAGAATACTCCTAGACTGTCCCCATGTGAATCTCAGAGGCTCTCGCAGATGTGCTTAATTCATAGAGTATGCATAACACCAATCTTTCTTTTTAGAATTGGGGCATGTCCGAATGCAGATTGCCCAAGATGTGGAACAGAAGATGCACATTTGTTGCACATGTTCTGGGAGTTCAATAAATAGTGTTTTTCCAGAAAGAGCCCAATCTAAAATAAGAATGGTATTCAGTGTGCAAATCCAGGCAGACCCCCAAATCTGCAAATTGGGATATCTGGGAGAGTCGGCAGATTTTAAATCCCAATGACTATAGGTCTTTCACGAACATTGTATCAAGCACACATATTAATTGCACAACATTATTCAGATGCTCAACCACCAACAATTAATGAGTTAATAAATAAGTTAAACAATATTATTTGGCTGGAAAAAGGGGTATATAGAAAGAGAAAAGCAATCAAGAAATTTGACAATATAAGGGGACCCTGGTTGAATATTCCCGGCCAACCATCTGGAGTGCTCCTGAGCAGGGCTGCCACTAGGAATTTCGGTGCCCCTGACTGGAAAAATTTTGGGGCCCCCAAGACTCCGCCCAAGCTCTGACCCATCCCTCAAACTTTCCATAGTTTCACCACCCACTATTGGAAAAACTCCACTCCTATAACACATCATCACCAATCACGCACTAACAGTTCCCATCAAACACCAGGTCACATACAAACATAGCCATCAGATTTTGTTTGACCAAAAGATTTTTTTAAGCATGCAACCATGACAAGGTAGACTCTTTTAGCTGGGCCTTACTTCATGCTCCTCTAGTCTTTATGATAATCCAAATGAAAGCTGGGGAAAAAAAAACCCACCAGAGCAGACAACATCCAGTCCCGACCACTGTCACATTATCCCAGCTGAGAACCTAAGGCTGCTGGGTGCCCCCTCCCTCCCACTGTATTTAAATCTGCTATTAGCCAGGCTTTCATACAGAATCTCCATATGAAAATAAGACTGGTAAAATCTCTTTCTATGCATTATTCTTTATGTGAGTTGAGGAGGGATGTGAACAATACAGTAAATGCCACATGAGGCAGAATAATACTGGTGGTGTTAATGCATTACTTTGTACAGGCGCAGCACATGGGGCTGTCTGGAATTAATAGCAGGGGCCATCCAATTGGGTTGAGTAATGGATGTGGGAGCGGGAAGGGGGACGAGCGTCACCGAGCAACCACCGCACAGGAGAAACATGGCTGGATGAATGTATTTACCGAGGGGCGGCACTGGACCACGTGTGTAAGTTATGGTCAATCAGTCATGCAGCAGAGGGACAATGCATTCTGCACCAGGGGCGGACATAGTAATCATGGGGCCCCATAGAAGAAGTTCTTATTGGGGCCCCCCTCAAAAAAAATAAATTTGGCTGGGTCACATAGATAAATACATAACTCACAACTTTGCTGCCCTTACTAAGTAATTTTCCTCCTATCAAAGCCCCCAGATTTATTTTTCATTGCCCCTAGGGGCTGGCTGGCGACTCTAACTCCGGGTGGCAGTTTTGTTCTGCCAGCCCTAAGGTGTGGCCCGGGGAGGGGAGGGGGGGTAATTTGGCGGGGTGTGTGTGTGCTGTCAAACATTTTTTACTTTTTTGGTGGACTGGGGGTGGGGGGCTGTCAGACACTTTTTTGGCGGACCGGGGGGGAGAAGGGGGGGTGCTGTTAGACTTTTTTGGTGGGTTGCTGCTATCATGGTGCTATCGCCAGTCACTCACTGTCACCCGCCGTGTCTGATGCTGAATCACTGCACCGGCCGCAAGGCGCCGCCTCTGCTGTACTTTCACAGCGCCAGCCAAAAAGTGCCGCCGGCTGGCCCATTTCTGTAGGGGGGCGGCCCTAGATGAGGGCTATACCACCAGCCCAGGGGGCACTTGCCCCCCTGCCACCTGGGCCAGTACACCCCTGATTGCCCCCATAAAGTATGAGGCTAACAAAGTGCCCCCAAAATACTGTATGATACACCCAGTGAATTCCTCCACAGTACCCTCCACATGCACAGTATAATGACCCTACTGCAACCCCCTCAACTATCCCAGCACAGTATGATCCCCAACTGTGACCCCTACACAACCCCTCATTTAGTATATTGGACCTATATATAATATAATGTTCCCTAAACCTCTTCACACTGTATAATGGCGCCCAACACAGCCCTCAAATTGCTCTCCATAAAGTATAAAGGCTCCCTCATATCCCTGCAAGTATTATGCCCATCACAGAGCCCTCCAAATATTATAATGGCTTCCATATAATATAATAGGCTCCATACAGTCCTTCATATATTATAATGCATTCCCACAGTCCACCAAAAAGAATAATGCACCCCAAAGTCCTCCATATAGTATATTGCACTCCCGTAGTCCTCCATATAGTATATTGCACCCCCGTAGTACTCCATATAGTATATTGCACCCCCAAAGTCCTCCATATAGTGTATTGCACCCCCAGAGTCCTCCATATAGTATTATGCACCCCCAAAGTCCTCCACATAGTATATTGCACCCCCGTAGTCCTCCATATAGTATATTTCACCCCAAAAGTGTGTTTTTTTTACATTTGGCTATCTAAGGCTGCTTTCACACTGCAGTTTTTTCCTGATCAGGATTCATTAGGTTTTGTGTGCCAAAACCCAAAGGGTCTCCAAAACCCAGAACAGGTATCACAATCTTTCAATTATAGTTTTTCTCTGCAAGTTTCATTCCTGGTTTTGGCACACAAACACTGATACATCCTGATCAGGAAAAAACTGCAGTGTGAAAGCAGCCTACGGGCTCAGACACACTCATCAGAGTTTGACTGAGGAGACTTGAAAGGGCTGGAGCAGTGACCCTGAACAGCTTCTCCCTATCTGGACGGGGCTGTCAGCGGATTGTGTTTTTGTGCAGCTCCAGACTCCCCGTCCATAGAGGGAGAGCCTTTCAGGGTCACTGTTCCAGCCCTTTCAGAGTCTCCTCAGTCAAACTCGGATGTAACTAGGAAAGTGTGTCCAAGCCCTTTGGAGGATATCTGTTTGTGCAGGTAACTATTACTGTGCAGAATTATTAGGCAACTTAATAAAAACCAAATATATTCCCATCTCACTTGTTTAATTTTCACCAGGTAAACCAATTTAACTGCACAAAATTTAGAAATAAACATTTGACATGCAAAAACAAAACCCAAAAAAATTAGTGACCAATATAGCCACCTTTCTTTATGATGATACTCAAAAGCCTTCCGTCTATAGATTCTGTCAGTTGCTTGATCTGTTTACGATCAACATTGCGTGCAGCAGCCACCACAGCCTCATAGACACTGTTCCGAAAGGTGTACTGTTTTCCCTCCCTGTAGATCTCACATTTTAGGAGGGACCACAGATTCTCTATGGGGTCCAGATCAGGTGAACAAGGGCCATGTCATTATTTTATCTTCTTTCAGACCTTTACTGGCCAGCCACGCTGTGGAGTAGTTGGATGCATGTGATGGAGCATTGTCCTGCATGAAAATCATGTTTTTCTTGAATGATACCAACTTCTTCCTGTACCACTGCTTGAAGACGTTGTCTTCCAGAAACTGGCAGTAGGTCTGGGAGTTGAGCTTCACTCCATCCTCAACCCGAAAAGGTCCCACAAGTTCATCTTTGATGATACCAGCCCATACCAGTACCCCACCTCCCCTTGCTGGCACCTGAGTCGGAATGGAGCTCTCTGCCCTTTACTGATCCAGCCTCTGGCCCATACATCTGGCCCATCAAGAGTCACTCTCATTTCATCATTCCATAAAACCTTTGAAAAATCAGTCTTAAGATATTTCTTGGCTCAGTCTTGATGTTTTATCTTATGTTTCTTGTTTAAAGATGGTCGTTTTTCAGCCTTTCATACCTTGGCCATGTCCCCCAATATGGCACACTTTGTGCATTTTGATACTCCAGTAACGTTGCAGCTCTGAAATATTGCAAAACTGGTGGCAAATGGCATCTTGGAAGCTTCACGCTTGATTTTCCTCAATTCATGGGCAGTTATTTTGCGCCTTTTTTTGCCCAACAAGAAGTGTCTGCAAAACCCAGAACAGGTGTCACAATTTACAATTTGCCATGAAACACTTGATTGTTCGGTGATCACACTTCAAAAGTTTGGCAATTTCAAGACTGCTACATCCCTTTGCAAGACATCTCACAATTTTGGACTTTTCAGAGCCCGTTAAATCTCTCTTCTGAGCCATTTTGCCAAAGGAAAGGAAGTTTTCTAATAATTAAGCACACTTTATATAGGGTGTTGATGTCATTAGACCACACCCCTCCTCATTACAGAGATGCATATCACCTGATTTACTTAATTGGTAGTTGGCTCTCAAGCCTATACAACTTGGACTAGGACAACATGTATAAAAAGTATCATGTGATCAAAATACTCATTTGCCTAATAATTCTGCACACAGTGTATACACACACAGATACATATACATGTGCACACAGACACACACTTTCATATACTACTCATTCTATGATAGACATATTGGGTATACAGCCTCCTTACCCTGCAGTCTCCCTCCCCATCCCAGGCAAGCTGTGAAGGGTAACCATGCAGTTCAGGGACCAGCTGAAAAGGGGCTGCAGAAATCGGGGAAAAACACATCACCGACAGGACTGATAGCACCTTCCTGCTCCTGCCGCTGTGCTGGGAGCCTTCTCCCCCGTCCTCTGCTCTGAGGCACCCAGGATTCCAGGAGTAAGAAGAAGACAGTGGAGATGATAGGAGTCACATCGTAAGTGGGATCCTCCACTGGGCCCAATAGATCAGCACTCACCATAGGTGCACAGAGCAGGAAGACAAGAGACAGCAGCCAGTGAGCGCTCATGTTGGTGCTGGGTAAAAGCAAAGCAGCGTCAGCATATGCCATCCGAGGGTGAGGGGGGGCATGTTCCTCCCTGCTCTCAATGGCCACGCCCCCTGCAGTCATGGCCGGGCCCCCCTGCCCCTGATCCAATGGCGACGCCCCCTGCAGTCAGACCTGGGGTCCCCTGACTCCAGGCAGAGCAGTACCCCCCGGTGGAGGCCCTGCTCATGAGAGATAACATATAGCAATTCATGAACATTAGTGATAACAGCATTCCAGGCTAATTGATACGGGTGTGATCATTATATATACAAACTAATTATATGAACTGTGTATATACATCATAAAGAAAGGCATATGAATATAGACTTCTCTGGAATATTATTGGGGGAAGGAGGGAGTTGTATTACTTTGAATTAGAAAATCAAATCCTTGGAGGAGATGACAACTTTATTGCATTTTATGTATAACAATAATATATAATGATACCAAAATCTCTTTGCTCCACTCCACTGATCTCTCTTTGTAAAAATGTTATAGTGTAATTTTCTTAATAAAAATGAACTGATCCCATTTAAAAAAAAAAAAACCTGCGCATCTATGCATGCCCCTTTTTTCACTTACAATGTGACAACTCACTTTGCTGGTAGTCCATCTAGTCTTGAACAAGACAGAGTTGATGGCGAGAATAATACTAGAGTAGGGCTGTCCCAATGGGCAAACCTTGTTGCGGTGGGATAGTTTTTACTCTTTGATAAAACAGTGTTAGCCAAGTGTCCTATGTTATTTAAATGTACTAAAAGTACTATAATATATTAAAGGCATTTCATCTTAAATTCCCATGGCCGGATGGCTTCAGTTGAGGCCTGGTTTTTCTCTTATTTACACTGATGTCAATGACATAAGGTGATGTTTTAATACCAGACTAGGACTGTCTCGATGAGTACACCTTGTCACGGTGACATGGTTTTTACGCTCTTTGATCAAACATTGTTAGCCAAGTACCCTATGTTATATATGTCACTACTACTTACTTATTTACCTTATTATAGGGTATATGCTCATTTTGTGTTTTCTCTTGAGATTAGACTGGTTTCACACTACAGATTTTGTAAAGACCGATTTTGGGCCCAAGCAGCCCTATGGGCATCGGACCGAATCGGATGTGCACTAAATGCCATCCGATTTGGTCCGATCCGATTCTGTCCGATTTTTTTATCGGTGCAAAAATCAGAGCATGCTCCGATTTTTGCACCGAAAATCAAATCGGACAAACTCGGATCGTACCAAATCGGATGCCATTTAGTGCACATCCGATTTGGTCCGATCAATTTAACATGGGGCCCTATGGAGCAGGGTCCGAGAAAACATCGGATGTGTCCTCGGACCCGATTTTACTGTACGGAGCATGCTCAGTACAGTAAAACTCCTAACTGGGACAGCAGGGGTTAAAAAAAAAAAAAAAAAAAAGTATATGCTCACCTATCCCCGAGGCCCCCACTGTGTCCCGCCGGCTCCCGGTGTCCATGCGCTGTCTGCAGAGGTCTTCTTCTGCTGTACAGGACCTGCCGTGATGTCACAGTCACGTGACCGCAGGTTACACCATGGTAACCTGCGGTCACGTGATTGTGACATCACGGCAGGTCCTGTACAGCAGAAGAAGACCTCTGCAGACAGCGCGAGGACACCGGGAGCCTGCGGGAGCCGGCGGGGGCCTCTGGGATAGGCGAGTATATAATATTTTTTTTAGCGCGGAGGCTACAATTTTATGCCGGAATCGGATGCCTATTTGGCATCCGATTCCAGGCATCAGAAGGGAGCCGATGCTGTCTGATTTTATCTGACAGCATCGGCTCCCTAAAAATCGTAGTCTGAAAGTAGCCTTAGAAGTAGTAGTTCATAAGTAGGGAAGTAGGCAGAACCTTTACAAAGATTCTTATAATTGCCTGTTCTATTGATTTGTGCAGTCTGTTGAATGTTTACTTCCCATTTAAACAAGAAAATATTACTTTTTTACTTAGCATTTGGATGTGTTATGTATGAAAGAGAACAAAGAGGCTACTGATAATAGGGCAAAGATACACCATTACCTCAATACATTCTTTGACAATATTTATGATCACTCAGATAGAACTCATCTTCAAATTCCCTACAGCACTCTAGTCTGTATTGGGCATTATAATACCAGCTGAAATGGCAAATAAATAAATACTAAATACATAAATTCCATGACTTTGACAGCCCTATTGACCATCAGATTCATCACAATTTCCTTCTTCTAGTCACCATTACTATTCTATTATTTATTGCAGTCACCAACATGGACATGTGCGGAAATATACTACTTAGTTTACTTACAATAGATGATCAGATCTGTACAAAAAACAAAAAAACCCATCCAAGACAACCACTGCGGAATATACTAAGGCTAGTTTCACACTAGCAGCGCGGCCGGATCAGGATGAAAACGGGTTAATCCGGTCCTGGCCATGAGACTGCAAACGCATGTCACCGCAGCTGCCGGATGCCTAATCCGGTCAGGGAGAGGGTGAGGGAAATTGTAAAAAAAAAAAATTGTGTGCACATGTATATAAGGCTGGCTTCACATTTGCGTATGGAACGCTGCGTACCAAACGCAGCCAAACGCTTGCGCACATACGTTCCTATGTTTAACATGGGAACGCATGTGCCTGCGTATGGCTGCGTTTGGCAGCACTTGCGTTCGGATGCGCATAATTTATGCGCCCTCCGACCGCGCTCCAAACGCAGCTTGCAGCATTTTTTTGTGCGTTCGCGGCGCTTGCTCTATCCGCAAGCGCCTGCAAGCGCACAAAAAATGCATTGATCTCAATGGGTCCGCAGTGTCCTCTGCATGACACCGCAGGAGAACGCTGCGGATCACATTGAGATCTCTCCCGGTGGCCGCCGGTGATGTCACAGGAGATCACCGACAGCCACCAGGAGATCAGCTCAGCCTCTGATGTTCTCCTCCTCCCCGCCGCCAGTAATCTGCTAGCGGTGTCGGCGGGGAGAAACAGCTGATTTGACAGCTGTTTGAATCTTCCCGCGCCGACATCTCCTCTCGGTGTCGGCGCGGGAGATTCAAACAGCTGTCAAATCAGCTGTTTCTCCCCGCCGACATGTCCCGGAGCTTACCGGCGGCGGGGAGGAGGAGATCTCCGCCGCTGATCTCCGCCTCCGGCCCGCCCCCGGACAACGCCGATTGGCTGCCGGGCTGCACAGTGATGTGTCCGCAGGCGGACATTATCCGCTGCGGACACATCAAAATGTCCCTAATATGTAGGCACATGTAGAGGGGTTACACTACTTTATCACAAATCACTGTTTGAAGTGTCGTCTGGTTTTGGCAGCACAGCGGAACTTCTATGCCACTTCTACACACAGAACTGTGAGAAGTGGCGTATCTGCATAGAAGTCCCGCTGCGCCAACAAATCCCACCGACACTTCAAACAGTGATTGTGTTAAAGTGGTTGTAAACCACTCATGCAGCCCTCACCAGGTGCCCATATATTATAAGCATGTGCACAATACATTTTATTTACATTTTTCCACAATAACATAGTGCACTTGCCCTTTGTCTGACGCGTTGTGAGGTGCAGGAACTAGGCTCTGGACATGGTCAGTGTGTTAAAACGGATCCGTCGCACGGAACCGCACATTTCCGGATCTGGACTCCATTGTAATACATTATATCTGTGACTGTGTTGGAAGGGATGCATCAGGATTTTTCATCAGCTGCAAAATCGGAACAGTGTGCGGCCGGGGATGAGATCAAAAGGACACAGTTGTAAGAATCCACCAAAAAACTGATGCAAACGCATGTCCCTCCAGCACCATTTTAAAGGGTAACCACCATTTAAATGTTTATTTAATAATAATGTGGAGCAAGTGATTTTAATAAACTAAGTTTTAATAAACTTTCTAAAATACTTCATTAGACAATTCTGGTTGGTTATCATTCATAAACTTTCCACAAGGTGTCCTCACTACACGGTGTGTGAAGCAGACATATGTTTATCATCACTCAGATTCAACTTCAGTGAATAAAGGACATGTAAGCATATAAGGGAAAGGGGGCGTGGCCTACACTGCTGACTGTAGGAAACAATGTATCAGATGACAGCACAGAGCTAAGCAGTGTCAGGATGTAAACGCTGTTCTGTCATCTGGCTCCACACAGCTCAGTCACAATCTCTGTTAACCCCTTGTTTACTGGCTCCCCACACAGCTCACAATCTCTGATCTTGTCCTTTCTCTGCAGTCACATGCCACTGCTCAGTGTTATCAGCTGCTGGCAGAAGCTGGCTACGCCCGCGAAGACATGAAATGCAGTTTTTAAAACAGCACAGAAAAATGTGAGAAAATAAGTCATATGGCACAATCTTAGCTGCTATGTGACCCATGATTAACAACCAGTGCGGTATATATACATTTATTCAATGAAATTACATTTACATTTTAAGCATAGGGACACACGCCTGATCAGGATACTTCAGGATTTGCACAGATTACAACGCAAGACAAAAAAAAATTCAAGTATGGAAGCGGCCTAACTGGAGAATGGAGGGGCTGCTTACTCCTATGAAATTGGTCATCTGAGAAATGAAGTGTGAAGGATGCCATATCGGTCAGTGAATTAAAGAGGTTTTTTCACTGCATTTTAAACTAAGTACCTCCTACATTTGTGGCTGTTTTATTTTCAATATTTCTTTAACCCTCTAATCTAAAGTTATGTGCCCTGGTAATAACAATGCAAATGTTTTCTACAACCAACTTGGCTTATACCACAGAACATTTGTGAGCACAGTCATGTTTTGATTGGCCACTCTTATAGAGAAAAAAAAAAATCATAGACATTGGACTTCTTACTTGTGATATGAAACCAGCAGCGCAGATCACTCACTTTTCTCCACTATACTGACTAGCACATACTGATGTTTAGATTGTGAGCCCCAACGGGGACAGCATTACTAAAGTGCTATGGAATTAATAGCGCTATATAAATGAATAAATATTATTATATATAAATAGCTACTGGTTATTGCATTTAGATAAAAAGATTATGTATGTACCCAATTTATGCTTTCATATTAAAAAAAAAAAAAAAAAAAAAAAAAAAAAAAAAAGCATAACTTAAATTTTGCTTAATATTGACTATCAGATCATTTCAGGTTCATCAGGTTTTATTAAGATTATAGCTAGGAATGACGAATCTCCATTCTTAAAAGAGATTATAGAAAATGTCACATTTTTAAGAGATTGAGGTATTGCTATAATTAGCCATATCGTTCTTAGTCACCCAATTGAAAACATGGTTTAAGGGACCTTTGTCCTTGTAGCTTTGCATGTTAAATGTATTCCTCCATGTTGATTAAGAATTTAAGTAGTTTATCATGGTACATATCAGTATAAGACTCCAGCGAATATGTGTAACAATGAATTCATAGAACTGTAATGGTCTTATGAGTCAACAGTGTTGTCAAAGTGCTAAGATTTATGCATTTACTTCAATCCTTGGAAGCTGTAGGGTCATATACTGACATGTTTACAGCCACAATGGAGCCTTGCAGTCTGTGTTAGATTGTGCAAAAGGCTCATAAATTATGTCAATAGAATGATAATGGTGTTCCTTTATTCTTTTGTGTTAAAATGGTATTAAACCCCCTGAGATCAGAGGCGTGCCCTACCTCTGCTGCACCATCGGTTGAACATTGAACTGACTGTACTTCTTATCCCTCTGTAATCTGCTCTGTTGCGTGTCTAAAGAAATTGCTGTCACTTCCAAGAATTCTCAACAACATTCTGCTATTATTCATTTGCTCCATTGTACTTAGTAAAGATTTGGTGACTGGAAATCCCACGAATGTTAAAGGGGTAGCCACTTTCTTGGACAACTCATTCTCAATATCTATGCTTCCCCCTAGTTAAATGATAACACTAATGCTAACCTCCGGTGCCACCGCCGTCCCAGTGGTGTTGGCTCTGCCTCTCCTGGGGACAGTGTGACATTTGTTATATCATGCAATCCCTGCAGCCAGTCAGGCTTCACTGTACTCTCCTTCAGACAAATCAAGATATCTGGAGAAAGTCAGAGCTGCGGCCGCCCTCTCACTTCCACTGGAAGTCTTGATTTGTGTGAAGGAGAGTACAGTGAAGCCTGCACTGACTGTCTGCAGGGATTGCATGATATAACAAATGTCACACAATCACTGGGATAGGCTGTGCCGACAATGCTGGAACAGAGCAGTCACTGCAGGTGAGTATAGGTGTTATTTTTTTACTAGGTAGAAACATAGTGATGGATAAAGGGCTGTCTGAATAGTGGACAACCTCTTTAAACCCTTCACCCCAGGGCGATATTTTGTTTTTAGTTTTTCCCTCCCCTTCTCCCAAGACATAACATTTTTATTTTTCTGTCAATATAGACATATGAGGGCTTGTTTTTTGTGGGACGAATTGTAACATTGAATCACAAAATTTATTTTACCATACACTGTACTGGAAAACAGAAAAAAAATCCAAGGGGGTAAGATTGCAAAAAAGTGCAATTACAAGTTTTTGGGCTTATTATTCACCATATCCATTATATGGTAAAACTGATGAGTCGGTATGATGCCTTGCATCGGTACAAGTTTGTAGATACCAAACATGTATACGTTCACTATTAAGTGTAGAAAAAAAATTCTGAAGTTTTTAAAGAAAAATAATTGCTGCTCCTTTGCTCTTTTGGGCTTTGGCGCTATTTGCAACAGCTCTTAGCATTCTCATTTTTCAGCAACTGGGGCTGTGTGAAGGCTTATTCTTTACTGCTTGAGCTGGCGTTTGTAATGATAATATTTTTGGGTAGATGCGCTGTTTTGATCACCTGTTACTGCAATGTTGTAGCAACCAAAAACCGCAAGTTTAAAGTTCTTTTTCCGTTACGCATTTTACAGATCTGATTGATTTTATATTTTAATACATCGTGAATTTCTGAACACCAAAATTTGTGTTATTTTTAAATGGGGCAAAAGGGTCATGGTGGGATTGGAGTCCCACAGCACCGGTGACCGGGGCTAGTAAAATGTCACCGCTGCTGTGGGAACATGAGGACCTGTACTTTATCCTGGGGGGTGCTTTCCCCACCCCTGTGGCTAAAATCACTATGATTGGCAGTTGAAAGTGAAACTGCCAATCAGAATGTGAAAATGGAAAAATTGAGGCTAAAAGAAAAATTTGAAAATTGCGAAATTTTCAACATTTTTGCCAAATTTTTGATTTTTTCACAAATAAACCTAAAAATGATCGACCTAAATTTACCACTAACATGAAGCCCAATATGTCACAAAAAACAATCCAGAGTTATTACCTCATAAATGGACACTGGTCAGAATTGACAAAAATGGCAAGGTCAGTAAGGCCAAAATAAGCTGGGTGGTGAAGTGGTTAAAACATTTTTTTTTTAAACTTTTACTTTATTTTACACTGCCCATTAGGGTGCCTCAGCACTACACTGTCTGATAGCGTCTCCTGTCCACAGATATCTGTGAACAGGAGAAATGATCACTTTCTGTGGATGCAGGAACTCACCGGGCATCCAAAGGAAGTGATTGCAGCCAGCATCCAGGGTTCTCACAGGACGCCAGGCTGTCATGGCAACGCATCTAGGTCTCGTGATTGCATCATGGGACCTCCAATGCTGGCGGGGAATAGCGCGAACCCCGCTACGGTGCTTTAGATCAATGATTGAAAACACAATCCAAAGGTTAACTGATCCGATTAGTGCTGCTAACTACACGTAAGTTGGTCAGATCAGCATTTTGCTGATGTTTGTGGCCAATCCGGCAGGTGGCGCCACATCTGCCGCCTAATGGCTCACTTGCGCCCCGAGTCCGGCAAGCCCTGTTGCGTTCCGGTGTAGTATGTGCAGTTATGCCGGATGCGGCAGATCTGGCACTTGCGGCCCCGAAAAAAAAAAGCACTCCTTGCAGTTTTTTTTTTTTTGCGGCCACAAGTGCCGGATCCAGCCGATCCGGCGTGACCGCACTTGCTGCACCGGACTGCAAGCACTATAGACAATCCATGGGGCTTGCCGGATCAGCGCTACAAGTGCGGCCATTAGGCGGCAGATCCAGCAGATGCGGTAAATCTGCTGCATATCAGCAAAAACGCTGATGTGAAAGGCCCCTAATGTGTGGGAAATTATGAGAGCTCAGCGCAACAATATACAAATTCAACCAAATCATCAATTGTTTGTCTCCGCCCCCCATTACCTCTTCTGATGAGCTCATCTTTCCGCCTGTAAGCCCAGGAACCATAGGATTCATCAAATGCATTCGCTTTGTAAAACCCAGAGCTGGAAGGTACTAAATGGGAAGGAAAGAAAATATACTGTAAACTTCATATCATTACCTGTAATACATAGGTAGTTACAGGGTACAATCAAGAAGAAACCTTTAGGAGTAAGATGCTGACTACACTGAGTTATTGTATACGGTAATCAGCGAACAGTAAAATAAAAACCTACACATGAATATGCACCATTATGAAAAAACTTACGGTAAATAATTCCATAATTGCTTACTCAATTTTGTTTTAAAAAATATTCTTTGTGTTTTAAATAACATAACTTTAATCTATCGGCTGTCAACATTACAAAAATGTCTGTTTCCCCTTCCCCCCAATTTTTTGTGTACGTAGTGTCATAGCACCCATTCATGGCGGGCCTGAGAGGTCATTGCTAAGCTTTTGGCTGCCATGGCTACTTATCCTTGCTCCATGATGGCATTGAAGTGAGATGGGGGAGGGTTAATAGGGGGAAATTTGGGTCTATCCACTCAGCATTGACAGCACCATCAAGGTGATTAAAGGCGTAGTCTCATGTTCTCAAGTTGCTTTAATTAAACAGTTTGACAATAACTAAGTTTACAAATGACTTTCTTTTCCTATCTGCTGTAGCTCTCTTGCTATGAGAGCTTTTATCTTAGATAGAGTACCACTTGTTTCCATGGACTTTGGCCAGGAGAGGTGGTAACTCTATAAATCCCAGCCACCTTTCTCCAAACCACCGATTTCTATACTTGCCTCCTAACCGAACTGCTGTTATCAGTCCTGTAGAATCCTGATTACCGATCCCTAGTATCGGCAGTTTCCAGAGCAGTTCTCCTAAATCATGGCTCACACTTTCCTCAGACAACTTGAAAATATGCCTTCAAATGGCTGAATCAAGGCTAATTTTATTCTATCCACTAAAGTTGGGTTACAGCTGTATGATACTACTGGCAACTGCAGTGATGGCAAGAGAAAGCTGACATGATCACGATAGAATAGTATGGCAGCATATTTCCTGAAACAAATTGTTACAGAGTGGGGCAGAAAGTAATTAAAAAGGCTTGTTTGACACTTCAAGTCAACTATTTCATTTCAAAAACTAACCACTTTTATAATTGACATCAATTGAAAATGTCCTACCGTTCCCTCTCTAGACAACTTTGTTTCACAATTTTCTTTATTACTATTGATAATGTTCTGTTTTAATTTCCCAGCATGCAATGTGAGTCTCAAATCGAGCATCATCGAGAAATGCAAATTGGGCTAATACTGGAAATTTCTGAAAGAGAACAACCTCTTTTGCATCCACAAAGTTTCTCATTGGTGGTGAAGAAAGAGCCTTGGTATAGTGACCAGGTCCCTTCTACAGCTACAGCGTCATCTCCGACAGTCCTATGACTTCCTAGAGCAGTGATGGGCAACCTTTTGAGCTTGGTGTGTCAAAATTCGCCAAAAAAACGCGCATAAATCGGGAGGTGTGTCACCTTGAGAAAAAAAACCCTAATTTTACGATATTTATAGTTTAAATAACAAATATGTATAATTATTTAACTTACCTGCTTAGTGACTTCTTTGTTAATCTGTCAGTTGGTTTCTTTTGTTGGTCTTGCTGTTATTTAACCTGTGTGGGGTGCCATGAACTAAGATAAGTGAGAGGGAGGGGGAATTCTTCCAGTGATGGCGATCCTGTGGCAGTCCAGCAACAGCTGGACTGCCACAGGTTCGCCATCACTGATTTAGTGACTTTTTTGTTGCTGAATTTCATTGGCTAAAATAAATCTTCAATTGAAGGTTGGTATTTTGTACACTTCAAGGCCAAGCAAGCGCTACTAAGGTTATCTGTCAAAATGTCTATTTATATTCCACGTTCTGCTTACTACCGTTTCACTACATAGAACGCAAAATGATCTGCCATTTTTTTCTATAATGCCATACATCTCAGTCCATGTCTCTTGAAAGGGTCGGCTACTGCTACTACCACTTCCTTTACTTAACCTTGGTTTTTTTGGCTTCTCCATAAGAGGGGCAGTGACAGAAGATTTATAGATAGCCCTGCAGGCAATTGGGGGTTAACTGTCTTTTAGGAAAGGGCAGAGTTAATAAGCAGAAATAGGGATTAATAGGGTGCGCAACAATAATAGTGGTGAAATGGAGTCTGTACTATGCTGCAAGATGGCGTTCCTTATGTAAATTAATGGCGGGAAACGGCACCCATAGCACAGGCCTCTTCCAGCCTCCCCCTCACTTATCTCAGTAATGGCCAATCACACATTCATGACACCCCAGATTCTGCCCAGAACCTTTCACTGCAGTATGGTTGCTGTAGTAATCACTGGACCTCCAGACAGCGATCACAGGGCCTCAGATATGCGTCCCCCACAGCGTTCCGCTGCTCCCTGCTGTGCCAGCCAGAAGTTCCGCTTACCGGAAGTCCCAGGACTAGACGCTCTGTGCCGGAGCTCTGCTGTTCTGGCTACAGACCTCCAGCACATTTTTTTTTCCTCAGCTGTAGTTAGTGATGGGCGAGTCCTAAATTACTCGGAATCGCTTGACTCTAGTCTAGCGAGTCCGAGCCCGGGACTCGCTACTCGTTGCGAATCTAGCGAGTCCAATGTTAATGAATGGGGAAGCGAGTAATAGCGAGTAATGTGTGATTTACAAATCGCAGATGTCTCGGAAAGCGCTCGCATTGCCGTGTCGGAAACCCGACTCGCAACAGTTTTTTGCTGCTGTGTCCGTGTCTGTGGTTTTTATCCAAATAGCGAGTCTAGTTTCTCCGGCGGCCGCGTTTCACTGAAAATGGCTTCGCGTGTCAGTGCTGACACGCGTGTCATAGGTTCGCCATCACTGTCCTAGAGGGCAGGATGAGAAGTACATGGCCATATTTTTAATGTGGTTAAGTGCTGAATCCCACCTACACATCGACGAGGCTAGAAACGGATCTCAACAATAAGGTAAAAAAATAAGATTTAAGATAGATTTATGAGCTTTAAGTGATTACTAGCAATAACCAACCTAAATATGTGCATGCCAGTCAGTCATTTACAGACTTTGTTCTATTAGTTCTATTAAAACTCTCAGACAATCTGCAATCTAACAAAATAATTAGATCTCCCAAGCCTCTAGCTACGAATCGCTCTCATTTATAGTGTGTATGCCTCCCAGCTCTGATATAGATGATAGCTGTGTATATTTGTGTGTTCAGTATCTTTCTTTAACACTCAACAAATGCAGTTTTAAGATTCTAGGAATTTGGCCTTGAAAGGCAAGTGAATGAGAGCAAGCTGATTAGACTTGTGAGAGAGAACACAAGAATGACTGGTAGACAGCCAAAATACAGACAAAGACTGGGAAGACAACATTTTAGATTTAAAAAATCAATTAGTAACGAGGAAAGGAAATTAAAAAAAAAGTTACATCTTTTGGAAAACAGCAAATTTAAGATCTTTTTTTTCCATGGTAGAAACCATTATTGTGCAAAAGTTGCTAAATATAAACAAAACAAAAAAACAAACATTTTTTGGTAGTGCTAAAATAGTAATAACCAGTTAGTCCTGTACTATACAGGCTAATGGTGCCCATATAGCTTACATAAAGGTCAGGCGAGAATGGAGTCAGCTATCCCTCCTGTTGCCCCATACACGTGTATACAGGTTACGCAGATGCAAAAACACAGAGAAGGCTAGCACAGTAGTAAATTACTGTATTTTTCGGACTATGAGATGCATTTTTCCGTAAAAAAAAACTGGGAGTAAAATGGGGGTTCATCTTATAGTCCAAATGTAGGTTACCTGGCTCGCTGTGTGGTGGGGGGCTGCAGTGGAGCAGGGTCACAGGAGGTAGGCGCAGAGTCGCCGCAGCAGAAGTGGGGCAATGTTGTGAGCAGGGGTGGGAAGTTCATACAAAATGAATATTCACTTCTCCCCATGTCCAAAATCCTGCTCACCCCTATGTGACGGAATCAGTGATTGGGTGGCCCATTAATGCAAAATAATTATTCACCCCCTTCCCCCCACCACTCTGTGGTGGCATCAGTGATTAAGTCGCCTGTTCATGTCAAATGAATATTGACCACTTCCTCAGCTAGCCTCACTGTGCCGGTATCAGTGATTGGGTGCAGCCAGACTGCAGTATTACTTGATTGAGGATCACTTGGGACTCACTGATGACTCTCCTGACCTGAGTGTGACAGCTGCGTAGAAATACATGTCGTCATGCTCAGATCAGGACAGCCACTAATCCTCAGACGAGTAATGAAGCATTAACAGGCGACCCAATCACTGACACTGTTAAGGTTAATATTTTGAAATATTAACAAGTTGCCTGCCCCTGGCCTAACAAATATGGACCAAGTGCCTGCTTGAAAGTATGATACCAGACACAGAGTCAGATGTACCCTCTCCTTGGTCAGCTCCAAAGTGTGGCTCCAAGTGACCTTTATTTGAACAGGCATGAACTTATAAAACCTCAGTAACAGGCTCGGTCAGCCCTACTCAGATGTATTCATTGGTTAGTGGGTTGGATAATGGACTAGTCCATGGGCGGATCCATGAGGTCACCAGGGGGTATGGTCTTGATCGAGTATGTCCCGGTGATGTGTCGTTCCGTGATTGGTCAGTACTTCTATGGAATTCAGCTTCCTGCTGGAACTTCTTATTAGAAACAGGATGTAGTCATAAATCCAGTCATCATCTTACACACCATGGCATGGTGTGATGAAACAGGAAATGGCAGCCATATTTAGTTCTCAACCAAGCTCATGAAATGTAAAATAACACACTCTATGGGTCGTTTCTCTCAACCCTTTATGTCTTAAGGTTAATTAAGAATTTGATCATATGGCTCTCCTCAACAACGCTTGGACAGAGGGGTGGGCAGGGGAAGGGGTGAACATTTATTTTGCTACTTAATTAATGTTATTTGTACACTGAAGCTTAGTAAAATGTGTTGCTGCTAAAAGCCTGGGCGATGACATGTATCTCCCCTCTAACAAAGTAAACTGTTAATTGATATGTGTTAGGCTCAGCGCTACCTGCAGCTGTTGTAAAACTACAAATCCCATCATGCGTGGGCAGATTGGGATGATGGGAGGTTTAGTTTGACAACAGCTGCAGAGCCACAAAAGGTTCTATTTAGATTTACATTGGTGAAATATCATGTTATTGAATTTTTTTTTGTCACTTTTTTTTGCTTTAAATTTTTTTCTATATCACGGTCTTCGGTGCTTGGTCATTCTCTGGGATGGGTCCAGTCTTCAGTGCACTTGGTCTTCCTCTGGGACCAGTCACTCTCAGAGCATACTTTTCCTCTCTGCTCAAGTTATGGATGTAAGCCTGATCCACTGTTCACACACACTCTTTTCCAAGTCTATGTGCCCGACTCCCCCACTTCGCCGACCTGGGCTTTTATATTTTGTAACTGCGCCACAAGTGTCACCTGACTAGGCATCTCTTCTAATCTCTTCCCTTATGGAAACACCTGTATTTCTACTTGGTTCCCATTTGTTCTTCTTGACCAGAAGATAGAGATGTTCATAGACATTGCAAGACAATTTCACTGCTCTTACTTTCTTACATTTCTCCTCCCTTTAAAATCACCGGTCCTTGAACAAGAAAAGTCACTCATACTTTGATATTCTACGAAGGTGGGCCCAATGTGGCAAGTGGTCGTATACATTGTTGCGTCTTCTCACCGTACGCTGCTAGATGAAGTAATATTCTGCATACCTCATGGATGGGACACCAGCACTGGCACACTCATTCCTAAGAGGCCCCTCTGGATTTGTCTCGTTGGGAACACTCAGATCTTCAGGTACTTCACTGGGGGGAGGGTTCAGCCTCTGGCTCAGTCTGGAGTGTTGATGTTGCTTTTCATGGCACTGTTAGTACCACCCACCATTTATCTTCGATATCCATATATCTTGGGGTGCGTTCACACCACGATTTTGAGGGAGCCAATGCTGTCCGATATAAATCGGACAGCATCGGCTCCCTTCTGATGCCTGGAATCGGGTGCCAAATAGGCACCCGATTCCGGCATAAAATCGGCGCCGGGCTGCAAAAAAAGAAAAAAAAAAAAAAGAAAAAAAAAAAAAAAAAGTTTATTCTCACCTCTCCCCGAGCCCCCGCCGTCAACCGCCATCTTCCTCTAGGTTCCCGGTGGCTCCCGCAGGCTGCCGGTGTCAGCAGAGGTGTACCTCTGCTGTACACAGGACCTGCGGTGATGTCACAGTCACGTGACCGCGGGTTCACCATTGACACCTCTGCTGACACCGGCAGCCTGCGGGAGCCACCGGGAACCTAGAGGAAGATGGCGGAAGACGGCGGGGGCTCGGGGAGAGGTGAGAATAAACTTTTTTTTTTTTCTTTTTAACCCTTGTGCTCCCAGGAGCAGTTTTACTGTACTGAGCATGCTCAGTACAGTAAAATAGGGTCCAAGGAGACATCACATGTTTCCTCGGACCCTTCTCCATAGGGCCCCATGTTAGGGATCGGGTCAGATCGGATGTGCACTAAATGCCATCCGATTTGGTCCGATCCGACTCTGTCAGATTTTGTAATCGGATGAAAAAATCGTTGCAGGCAACGATTTTTTTCTCCTGAAAAAAATCGGCCAAAATCGGGCAGAATCGGATCGGACCAAATCGGATGGCATTTAGTGCACATCCGATTCGGTCCGATCCCCATAGGGATGCATGGGGTCTGAAAATCGGTCCGATGCTGTCCGATTTTTTTCGGACAGCATCGGAAATGCAAAAATCGCAGTGTGAAAGCACCCTTACTGGTGCAGAATTTCTTTGCTCCTTCAGAGATTTAGTCACCCTCCCCCTTTCAGACAGAGGGATGGAGAATACTGTGATGTAGTACTCTTCTTACCCTGTTTCCCTGAAAATAAGACACCGTCTAAGGGGCCTTTCACACTTGCGTTTTTTTCCTGATTTGGAAGATCAGGTAAAACCCGATCCTTACTGTATTTTGCACATTCACTTTAATTTTGTCAGGTAGAATCTTGTTGCTTTATGTTTTCTCCTGAAATCATTAAAGAGAATGGGCAAAAAAATGAATCCTATAAGAATCAGGTGTTTTCCTGATCTTCCAAATCAGGAAAAAACCGCAAGTGTGAAAGGGCCCTTATATTAATTTTTGCTCATAAAGTTGCACCATGCCTTATTTTCGGGGGGTGTCTTATTTTCCCACACACTTTCTGGTCACTGTATCGGTAACAATCACCCACAGCAGTTCCTTTAGCAGCCCCATCATCATTTTGCAGCCCCAAATATTCCCATCATCCCATTGCAGCCCTCATCATCTCTTTACAGTCCCCAATACAGCACCCCCATCATTCCATTACAGCCCCCATCATCCTAATGTACAGTACTGCAGCCTCCCATCATCTCCCATCATCCCATTGAAGCCTTCCATCATCCCGGTATCCCACTGCAGCCTCCAATCCCGGTATCCCACTGCAGCCTCCCATGTGTGTACACACAAACACAGACACACACACACTTCCTTACTGGTTTCCTCCGCGGTGCTGCTTTGGTGGTGCACAGTGCAGGAGCCCTGGGCCAATCAGAGCAGAAGAGCCCTGGGCCAATCAGAGCGCAGGAGCCCTGGGCCAATCACAGCCCAGGAACAATCACGTATGGACTGACCTCAGCTGGCCCATGGTTCCTGCGCTGTGATTGACACAGGGCTCATGGGCAGAGATCGGCACACAGCTCCGGAGCTGTGATTAACTGCTGCGCTCCTGGGCTGTGAGCAGCGCGGTTGCTGGAGTTAAAGCAGTACAAAGTGGTGGGCACCGGACAGCGGGAGCGAGACACAACTGCATGCCCCGGACTTGTGATCGGTGGCATGCTGATGAGGCAAAGAACAAGGTATGCCTTATTTTTGGGGGGATGAATACTGCTCCAGTAGGTCTTCCACCTGTCCCACTTGTCTGGAGAATTCAGGTAGATATGCTTCCATCTGCTCTAGATGTCATGGCCATCTCTTGTCTTGCATCATCTCTACTGCTTAATGGATACTGACCAAGTCCACGGGTCCCTATCCACAGGAGTCAACTCCATGGCATCCATTCTTGCGAGTTTCTCTGTCATCACTTAGACTTATGCCATTCCTTTATGGAAATCAGCCATAGACTTGTCCCACTGAAATTAGTTCCCCTCATCAACACATGCCCTTGATGCATGTTTGTTAGAGTGCGAATGATCAGGAGTCTTGACATCACTTTTCCTGTTCCCTGGGGTTTGAATGGATGGGTATAGTGAGCACTGCCTGGCCATGTGGCAAAGTCAGGACGGTTTTAGTGGGTACCATTATTTTTCCTACAGGTTGGGAAGGCGACTGGCGATCTCTGGATTTGACAAGTCCAGACAAGTTGTTGGAACACTCTTCTAGTGGAGTGGTGGTGAGTGGGACGCCTTCAGTCAGATGTCTGCCAGAAAGTGCTCTATTGTCTTCAGGACATTCATATCCAAAGTCACAATAAATCCACTTCCAGTGGGGCCTTTCACAAGCATGATTCCCTTCCGAGATTCTTTCCACAGACATGCATTTCCATCCACACCACCACCTTCACTGGGATGGGTAGTTGGTTGGCAGCCATCAACCAGATAGTTGAGTCCCCTCTTGATCAGCCAATATTGGGGATATATTGACGAAAATACACTTCCAGCATAGCGGTCACCTGGGATCCAGTATCTATTAGACAAAGAATGCTTCTGTTCTACTTGGTCCAGAAAGTGAGACTTTCAGAAATTATGTCTTTAGAGCCTTCGATCCTCCTTATGTAGGGACCCAGCCCTGCTATATGCTCAATGACCATGGGGCGCTTTGGCATGAAATATTGCTCTAAAAGTTAAAAAAGCAAGATACTTTTAATATGGATGGTCCCTAAGCACTATAGTCTTACCTTTACATGTGCTATAGTCTTACCTTTACATGTGCTACATATTTTAGGTATTATAAACCACAGAAAAGAAACAAAAGTGAGCGTACCTTAAAAATAAGTAAATAAGTAAATTTCTATAGTGCATAAAAATAGAATTAAGGTACTTGGTAACATATTTTTTTAATCAAAACAATGTGTAAGCCATCCCACCACACATCATGGCAACCCCATCGGGACGGTCCTAACATAGCATCAAGTATTAAACCTTACCAGATGTCTGGTGACGTAAATATAAGGACTGAGCAGGGCCTGGTTCCCAACAGAGAACACCCAGCAGTGGAAAAGCCATGTACATACTATGTCCGGCTCATATCTCATAGACTGTGAGCCCTCGTGGACAGGGTCCCTGCCCCTCCTGTACCTGTACGTCCTGATCGCCTAGATTTAGTGTACTTGTTCTTGTCTCCCTTATCCTCATGTAAAGCGCCATGGAACCTAATGGCGCTATATAAATAAATAAATAAATAATAATAAGGCAGGCCACACCCTAGTTTGCAATGACTGCAACAAAACATACAGAATACCAAAAAAAACTGAACTGGAACAAAAGTATAACCATGGAGTACATAAGCCATCCAACCACATTAAGGAATACCTTTTAATATGGATGGACCCTAAACACTATAGTCTTATGTTTACATGTGCTAAATATTTTAGGTATTCAGCAATTGCAGTGTGCTGCAATGTGTATGTGTATGTCTGTATATTGGCAACATGGCGCATTTGTGCACTTGTACATTAGTTCAATACAAAAGGTGTCAGGGTCCTATTTTTTCTTTATTGTAGTTCTTTCAGGGCCTGTCTCAAGAAAAAGTCTCCCAGTCCTGCATTTAGCTGGTCACTTAATGCATCATCCAGGGAGCCTAGTGCCCTATGTTCACCTTCAGTCTTCTTGTTAGGATACCATTAATTGAACAGTTTTATTACTGTAAGGCTGATTTCACATCAGCGGTAAATGTAATTTGCGGGAGATATCGCCGCACCTGCCGGATCTGCCGCATGACGGCCAACTTGTGGGACTGATCCGGCAAGCCCCATTCATTCTCTATGGGGCTTGCGGTCAGGTGCGGCAAGTGTGGTTTCGCCTGATCCATCAGATCTGGTACTTGCAGCCGCGCAAAAAAAAACCGCTGTTCACAAGCCGCAAGTGTCGCATCCGGCAAAAACACACTTGCCACACCTGACCGCAAGCTGCACAGAGAATGAATGGGGCTTGCCGGATCGGTGCTGCAAGTTGGCCGTTACGTGGCAGACCTGGCAGATGCGGCGACATCTGCCACGAATTACATTTAGGGTACCTTTACACACGGCTACATTTGTAGCTTGTCACCAGGTAACTTACTGGTTGCAGTGAAATCATGGATACAAGGTTCTATCTTGTTGCTGTGTACAAATGGAATCAGGTCTCCATGATTTCACTGCAACCAGTAAGTTACCTGGTGACAAGCTACAAATGTAGCCGTGTGTAAAGGTACCCTTACAGCTGATGTGAAAGCAGCCTAAAACTTGGGTGCAGTGTAGGCAATTACTGCACATAAACCTTGCAATTTCCTATACTGAACCCAGGGTTTGAGTAATAAAACTGTTTAATTAAAAATATCCTTGGTGCTTGCGCAATAGTTTCCGATTAATATTAACCTTATATAATTTTAATCATCCTAGTGGGAGATTAGATTATTTCCATATTACTGGGAGCTAGTGTTTTTCCCATACCACCTATATAGGAGATAGAGTATTTCCTACAGAGGAGTTCACACTAAGGCTCCATATCACGTAATTGTTGAGATCACGTACCACCTACCGTATATCTATTCTTTTCGTTCTGTTCTTACCAGAAAAATTTTGGTTTTGTAGTGCTTAATATCTTTTTTGTAGATAAATTAATAAAGGCTGTTTTTTTAATCAGTCAGTGAATTATTTAAAGAGCTAGGTTGCCATTAAATTCTTACAAAGTTCACTGTTTTTTGGGCCGATGTATTGGGACAGTTTTTTTTTTTATGGATAATAAAAGTAAGGTTTATAATTAAAAAAAACACAAAAAACTACTAACAAATCAATTGTATATTCTAGTATTTTCATTTCAATTTCTTGATCTTTTAAAGACATCTGCTTGCTGTGAGTGGAAAGGTAATAATTGAGTCGTTTCCAATAGTAGCCAATCAGAATGCCACTTCAAAATGAATCTTTCACCAGGTTATTCCTCCTAATCTAAAAGCAGTATAATGTAGAGACAGAGACCCCAATGCCAGTAACATATCGCTTACTGGGCTGTTTGGTGCAGTTATATTAAAATCACTAATTTATCAGCAGGAGATTATTTCTAGAGGACTAGGAAACCTGCTGCCATGAAATCCTCCATATTCATAAACCATATAACTCCGCCCCCACCACTGATTGGCAGCTCTCTGCCTTTTCACAGCATACATAGTAAGCTTTGAATCAGTTGGTGTGGATGGGATATACATAGCTCACCATTCAGAGAAGAGGTAGATCTACAGGATAACAAGGATTATCAATACTCGCAGCAAGCAGCCCACAACCCTGGGATCAACGTCTCTGCCCCTATATAAATGGTGTAATAGAAACCTGATGGCAAAATTACCTCTAAACATGATGATATGATAAAGTGGTTGTCTGGTGAAAATAAGTTAAAGGACCTATCCGACCACAAAACTTGTTAGTTTTAAAAAGCTAATCTGTGCTGAATTGTATTTAAAGGGATCCTGTCACCCCCAAAACGCCTCTTAAGCTATTAAAAGATGTCCCTAGTGCATATTATCACTTATCCTACACTCCTTTTTGGTCATAAATGCATCTAGTGAAATGTAGATAAACGTTATTAAACTCACTCATTAGGTATGTTAATGAGTGGCTACTGTATTCATAGTCACCCAGGCAGGCTCTCCCTCTTCATAATATCACGCCTTAATAGGCGTGATCTTGAACGCAGATTCAAATGCGCGCCTCCCCGCTCTCCTCTGTGTCGGCGGGGCTGCATGACGCGAATTGCGTCATTTCCGGCTTCGGGTGACGTATGTACACCCGCGCTGCTCTGTTAGCTTCAAGCCCCGCACTGCGCATGCGTGCTGGAGGCATAACAGAGCGGCGCGGGTGTACATACGTCACCCGAAGCCGGAAATGACGCGATTCGCGTCATACAGCCGAACTGCAGCCCCGCCGACACAGAGGAGAGCGGGGAGGTGCGCATTTGAATCTGCGTTCAAGATCACGCCTATTAAGGCGTGATATTATGAAGAGGGAGAGCCTGCCTGGGTGACTATGAATACAGTAGCCACTCATTAACATACCTAATGAGTGAGTTTAATAACGTTTATCTACATTTCACTAGATGCATTTATGACCAAAAAGGAGTGTAGGATAAGTGATAATATGCACTAGGGACATCTTTTAATAGCTTATGAGGCGTTTTGGGGTGACAGGATCCCTTTAAAATGCCTCCTACAGTGTGTTTTTGCTTTCCTACCATCATTTCCTCAATTTGTGTGTTCAGTTCCTCCATGTTAGATGTTTACAAACAACTCATCATTATTACACAAACAGGGTGCAGCAAGCAACTCCTACAGCAATGGACCTGAAAGTGCAAGGAGGGAAAAATTGGTGAGAGCACACACTGCATACAGAGCCACAGAGCCACTTGTCTAGGAGCTGCTCGGTGAACCTGCAGTGTCCATGCAATCCTGCCTCAAACAGCTCCTCTCTACTCAGCACACATGGGCTGGGTTAGCAGAGGGGAGTCGGCTGTCACTCACAGTGACTGGTCTGTGATGCTGTGTACAGGGCGGGGAATAAACTAATGCTGTGTTGTCGGGAAGTGACATCACAGGAAGCAGCAAAATCACTGCAGGAGACATGTGACTGTTCTGAGCCAGGTGCTGACAGGAGAGAAAGGCTTACAGCAGATCAGGTAGGTAATTACCATTTATCTACTTGTATCTGTGTAGCCCAATACTGTAAAGATCGATTTAGGCCGGATAAGTCCTTTAAGTGATTGCTCCCTATCTTTTGCATGTTCCCTTTACAGAAAGGCAGGAATGAGAACATTATTCAATTCAGTACTTAATTATTAAACACATAGGCCCTAAAATCTTCTTTTATTTTTTTCAGGGGACACTGTCCAATCATTGAGTATACACTAACCAATCAGAGTACTGGATATTTGCCTTAAAGGGGCTGTCCACTACTAGGGCAACCCTTTCAGATTTCCCATGTTTGCCCCCATTAAATTAAAAAAACAGCTTATAATCACCTCCGGTGTCATGCTGCTCCAGGTTTGTAAGCAATATCCTGGGAATCATGCAAGATTGTTACGTCATGCGAGTCCTGTGCACAATCACCACCGGCTGTTCTCTCCTCGCCTTTGGACATATAAGTCATTACCAGGAACCATGCAGCCAGCTGCAACTCTTACTTCCTGATGATTACCGTACTTATTCTTCTGAACACAAGGACAGTGAAGTCACAACCTCACATGAGCCCTGGGAGAGCGCCTACACGGCAGGAACAGCGCCAGCAAGGGAGGTAAATATGAGCTTTATTATTTTAATGGGGCAAACAAAGGGAATAGGAAGGGTTTGTCCAAGTAGTGACCAACCCCTTTAATGAGTTATGTACAGTTGTGCTCAAACGTTTACATACCCCAGCAGAGTTTTTGCCTACATGAGTTTTTTTTTTCCAGACAATATGAATGATAACACAAAAACCTTTTTTCCATTCATGGTTAGTGGTTGGGTGAAGCCATCTATTGTCAAACTACTGTGTTTTCTCTTTTTAAATCATAATGACAACCAAAAACATACAAATGACCCTGAACAAAAGTTCACATACCCTGATGATTTTGGCTAACATTTGCAGAAGTTGACACAAATGGGTTTGAATGGCTAATAAAGGTAACATCTTCACCTGTGACCTGTGTGCTTCTAATCAGTGTGTGTGCATAAAAGCCGTGTGAGTTTCTGGGATCCAGACAGACTCTTACATCTTTTATCCAGCCACGGATGTTTCTGGATTTTGAGTCATGGGGAAAGCAAAAGAATTGTCAACAGATAAATGGGAAAAGATAGCTGTACTGTATAAAACAGGAAAGGGATACAAAAAGATATCCAAGTAATTGATAAAGCCAGTCAGCAGTGTTCAAACTGTTAACAAATGGAAAATCCGGGGCTCTGTAAAAACCAAACCACGATCAGGTAGACCAATAAATGTTTCGGCAACAACTGCCAGGAAAAGTGTTCGGGATGCAGAGAAAAACCCACAAATAACATCAGCTGAAATAGAAGACTCACTGAAAACTAGCTGTGTGGCTGTTTCAACATGTACAATAAGGAAGAACTTGAAGTAAAATGGGCTGCATGGTCGAGTTTCCAAAAGAAAGCCATTACTGTGCAAATGCCACAAAGCATCTTGCCTGCAATACGCTAAACAGCACATAGACAAGTCTCCAAACTTCAGGAACAAGGTAATTTTGAGTGATGAAACTAAAATCAAACTTTTTGGCCACAACCATAAACGTTACATTTGGAGAGGTGTCAACAAGGCCTATGATGAAAGGAACACCATTCATACTGTAAAGCACGAAGGTGGATCACTGATGATGGGATGTGTGTGCTACAAAGGCAGAGGAAACTTGGTCAAGGATGAAGGAAATATGAATTCAGCACATTATAAGCAAATACTGGAGCTGCGCATGGGATGTACTTGGACATTCCAACAAGACAACGATCCAAAACACAAGGCCAAGTCGACCTGTCACTGGCTACAGCAGATCAAAGTGAAGGTTCTGGAATGGCCATTTCAGTCTCCTGACCTCAATATCATTGAGCCACTAGGGAGAACACTAGCCTGCAGTTCATGCAAGAAAGCCCAGGAATTTGCAGGAACTGGAGGCTTTTTGCCAAGAAGAATGGGCAGCTTTACCACCTGAGGAAATAAAGAGCCTCATCCACAACTACAACAAAAGACTTCAAGCTGTCATTGACGATAGAGGGGGCAATACATGGTATTAAAGGGAACCTGTCACCTCCAAAAAACCACCTAACCTATCAATACATGTCCCTGCTGACATAACTATCCTTCTCAATGCTAAATGCTTGCTTTCAATCTGCTAAAAAACATTTTTATACTTAGTAATTAGGATGATAATGAAGCGGGGGCTATATGCAGTAGTCCCCCTGGGCATGTTTGTTTGGAGCCTCCATGATCCTTTATCACGCCCCCATGGGCATGATCTTGAAATTAACTTTCGCGCCCCCAGCCTGGCACCCTCCGCTCTGCTATGCAGCCATCCTGTGGTAATGACGCTGAACGCCTCATTTCCGGAACCTTGGGCCCCATAACAATCCGATATTTACCTTAGCAGCACATAGCGCTGCGAAGTGGGGCTCAATAGAACCCTGAGTAGCAGCGCACACCGCTGCTAAGGTAAATATCGGGTTGCTAAGGGGAAAAATTTAATATCAAGATCACGCCCATGGGGGCGTGATAAAGATCATTCAGGCTGCAAACCAACACGCCAAGGAGGACTATTGCATATTGCCCCCGCTTCATTATCATCCTAATTACTAAGTATAGAAACATTTTTTTAGCAGATTGAAAGCAGGCAGTTAGCAGAGAGAGAGATAGTTATAATGGTAATAGGAAGGTGCAGGGACATGTATTGATAGGTTAGGTGGCTTTTCGGAGGCGACAGGTTCCCTTTAATAACCGAGGTATGTGAATTTTTGATCAGGGTCATTTGGATGTTTTTGGTTGTCATTATGATTTAAAAAAAAAAAAGAAAACAGTTTGACAATAAATGTCTTCACCCAACCACTAACCATAAGTGGAAAAAAATGTTTGTGTTATCATTCATATTCTCTGAAAAAAAGGTCCAGAAAGAAAAAAAATCTGTCGAAGTATGTAAACTTTTCAGCACTACTGTACACCTGTGTCCGTGAGACATGATTAGAACAAGTTTTAAGCCTCTATGTTTAAGCAATTTAGTGTCTCCATTACATGACAGTAAACGGGGAGGAATGAAAGTGTCACAGATGTTTCCGAGAACTACTTTCTGTAGACTATTTCTGTAGTGCATAGAGCCTGTAACCACATGCTAAGCAGTAATAGAGCAAAGCTGTTGAAAATAGTGCAGCATATGGGAAGCAATTTTAATGGGTATGTAAAGATTTATTCTTGGCAGTATACATATTTGTGTGGGCCCATGTGCTGATAATGTTGCTGCATAAGTATGTACTTAGAACAAGTACAAAGTGTAAAATGGGTTTTCAAGTTGTGATACCCAGTGCATGGATAAGGTTAACATCTACTGTAGATCATATTTTCCACATTCCCTCTTCACATTCCATTATGTTTACAGGGAATCTGTCACCAGGTTCTTGCCATCTAATCTGACAGCAGCATGACCCTGATTCCAGGGATGTATATCTTACTAAGCTACTCGCTGTAATGTTGATTATATCACTGATTTATTACCATGAGATCATCAGTAGAGGACTAGTAGACCTGTTGTCATGTAGTCCTCCATCTTCATGAGCTATGTATAACCATGTACCCACTATGCACAGTGTTCACAGGAAGCTGCCAATCAGAGGTGTGGGTGGAGTTATACAAAGATCAGCATTGAAAGAACTGGCAGAACAGCAGCAGAGAAAACTGTGATTTTATCAAAACTGTAGCAAACAGCCCACTACTTGATTCAGTCTCAGTGCCAATATCATGTTGCGATCAGATGAGGTAGCAAAAAACCTGGTGACAGATTCCCTTTTAACATGTTTTCTGTGACCCAGGGGCGTAACTACAATAGATGCAGGGGTTGCAATCGCACCCGGGCCCTGGAGCATAGGGGGCCCCAAAAGTCCTATTGGCCTATAGAAAAAGATTAATGATATTAAAGATTTGCAATAATTGGGGGCCCCGTTGGAGTTTTTGCATCGGGGCCCATGGGCTTCACGTTACGCCACTCCTGTGACTGTTATGATCACGATCAGGTAAAAATACAAATATACAGAATCACTATTAGGGTACATGACCATGATTAGAATGTTGTAAAGTACAAGCACAGTGGATGGTTTTATAGAGATCTCATGCCCACTGTGCTTCTATGTTTTGCAGCGTAAACTGACAAGTGGAGTGGCTTCCTGAGCCACAGCATGTCAATTTATGATTGGGAAGACACAGGTCCTCTCAAGGGGCGAAAACAGCGAACATAAGCCGAGTCCAGAATCCTGATCATGGGCACGGACAGCGCGTTCTCCCATAGAGATCACTAGTGTCTCCACAAGACGAATGACAGATCTACAAAGCAGCGAGTCCTGATTGTCAGCACGTTCCCTTAAAATGCATCGATAACGTGGTGCATATCACCACAAAGACCTTCATAATGCAACTGATTTTATAACCTACAAAAAGATATTCTGTTTCATAAAATCTGTACCGCAGCCAAGTTCCTGAACTGAAATCCTACGTAATTTAAGGAGATTAACAGAAAATAAGGACATTAGGGTCAGTCAATAAGAGAAATCTACCTAATCCATGGTTGGTGCAGATGATAGAAAGGATAATGTATATATAAAATGTCATTGTATTTAAGGATTTAAGAGGTAGAGAATTAATCTTATAAACATGAAAAGCTTAGAACAAAAGGTATACCATATGACGAGAACGGCACACAAGTGAGTCTTAAAGTGCACCAATCAATTTGGGCTTTTTCATTTATTTTCAGAATTTGGTCCAAATTCTTATCTTTAATCATTTCCAAATACATCTTCATAGGGATCACGCGCTCTCAACGAAATAACAGATCTCAGATCCCTGTACATGTTTATTATGAAATTAATAAGTGCATAGATGGTATTGCCAGATAATGCCTGTAAAGAACTACTGATATTTACTGCTTATAAAAATTTTAAGCTTTTCTTGAGATATTAACTTTTTTTTTATCTCATTGCATAGGTGACTGACCACCTCTAGCCTGATTATAATGTAACAGTAAGCTCCAGTGATCCTGCCCAGCTCCGTCCTTACAAGCTCAATACAATAGACTGTAAGCACTGCACATCTTCCTATTGTGTCTGTAAGGCAAAAAGCTGTAAACAAAAGAATTGTGGTATATCTCAATAACAGCTAAAAATTGTAATAAAGTACCAAAAATACCCCTTTATGAACATGGGAAAACACCTGTAACTTTGAATTAGAAGCTTTTAATGCCACGTAGTCAGGCATGAGTGTAAAATCTGTTCATATACACCTGCGTCGCCATAAAGTATTCATTAAGGGTGGTTTCACACGTGCATTATTATTGTCGATATCCATCCAAATCCTGAAGCATCCTGATCAGGCACGCGTCCCTATACTTAACATGGGGCCACAGGGACATGCATTGGTATCAGTATTTCGGGTAATCCCCACTCTTTCATTGTTTTGACCTCCTCTCCGAATGCACAAAGTCTGAATTTTACGTCCTGAAATAAAACTCCTGATGCATGCGGATCCGGCTGTATGTGTCCCAATGTCGTTCGAATCTGGCCGGGATGGAACTGTCCATCCTGAGCCGGCAGGATGGATCAGGACAAAAATGCACACAAAACTGATACAACCATAGCGTGTTTTTGCCCGATCTGGCATGCATGTTTACATGCGTCAGCAGATACAGATGCACCCGTTTTCGTCCTGATAGGGACGCAACGCAAGTGTGAAGCCAGCCTTACACGTGCACCCAAATCAGTAATGCCAACATTGGGCATCAGAAGTGTGTGTCAGTTTTACTACAGGTAATGTTTTATGGGTTGACAAAATGTGGCCGTGGATGTCCTGGATCACAGGTTATAACAATATTCAGAGCAGAAGACTTTTCCTGGGACTGTGACAGTGTCCAGCCTCACCTAAGCCTCTACACCCAGAGGAAAGGATGGACTAATAAACCCCATTATTTCGTCAGCAGATTAAGGATGACTCATTGAGGTTAAAGGGCGTGTGCAGTGTGGGATTCTCAGCATGCATATCACCGGGCAAGCATCCAATGGTTGCCGCAGCAACTGTTCTGCCTGGCAAACAGCAGTGGTTCTCAACGCTCAATGTGGAAATGAAAGGCGCTGCATAACCCCAATGATTACATTTCTATGACCCACTTTTCGGAGTGGCATTCCGTAAAAAGCTGATTCACAAAAGTTGGAGAGGATTAGGAACTAATACAATAAGACATGTGGAAGTAAAGTACTTTTTACATTAAGACAGCGAGAGACACATGCACATTTGTGCATCCACTTAATTCCCCAAAGCCAGGTTCACATAAGCATATTTCACATATGGACCACCATAACCAGACTGACTGCAAATCCTCCAACCCAAACTCATAGCATCATATGTGTCTTTGAGGCTGTAAATTTGAGTGGGGAGAGCTTCAGCCAGTCCGGACACTGCAGTCTGTATATGAACCTTCAAATATGCTTGTGTGAGCCTGGCCTAAAATAAGCAGAAAATACTCCAAGGCGGTGATGTCAAACTCAAAGACACAGAGGCACTTGGCAGTCCAATATCTCATCATAATGCACAATTTCACCTGCTCTAGTGGTGGAAATGTACACCCTGGGCCCGTGTGTGACTGCACAGGTTGCACCAATGTTATGTCAGCCCCTGGGACAGAGGGCAAAATGAAAATGAAAAATTTAGGCAAAGTCTCAGGCCAACCTAGTCACAGGCTCCACATAGCCCTCCATATACAATTATTATATACTGCATTCCATAACAATAATGGGCCCTATATAGCTCTCTATAAAGAATAATGTGTCCACATAGTGCTCTATATAGAATTATTACATAATGCCTTCCATAAGAAAAATGGGCTTCATATAGCCCTTCACCAAGAATAATGGGTCCCACATAGTCTTCCATGCAGAATACTGAACCCCATATAGATCTTCATACAGAATAATGGGCCCAACATACCTCTCATTACAGAATAATGGGCCTTACATAGTCCTCCACATAGAATGGGCCCGTCATAGCACTCCATATAGAATAATGGGCCCCATATAGCCCTCCATATAGAATAATGGGCCCCACACAGTCTTTAATAAAGTGTTACGGGCCCCATATAGTCCTCCACACAGAATAATGTGCATCAAATCACAGAGAATGTTGTGGGCACCACCGCTCGTGGTTGTTGTATCGCTCCTGGAGATGCAGCTCCAACAGGACAAGCAATGTTGATCAGATGGATGGCTTCCTGATGTGGTCCTGGCTCCCCATGTGCACACTTCCTGTTTAAAGTCACATGCAAAATATGGATTGAAGAGTAGCAGCACTCACAGTACCGGGTACAACCCAGGCCCCATATAGTCCTCCACATAGTATTATGAGCCCCATAAAGTCGTTTATGTAGTATTATTGGCTCCACATTCAAAAAATAAATAATAACCTCTTCCCTTTTCCCCCTGCTCCAATCTTGGCAGCACGTGTTCTGAAGCTCTTCACTACTCAGCACAGCGGGCGCGAAATGGAGACATGTTGCACCCACTGCGCTGAGACATTAGAAGCAGAATAATGAAGGAGGAAGAGGATGGCTTCCCTCTTACATTATTACTTTCAAATGTACCGGTATATAGGATCCATACCGAGATTCTTAAAAGTGGGATGCAGAGGGTGGGCAGGGGTGCCAGCGTCCAGGATCATGGAACAAATAAAATCGGCCTGCAGGCCACATTTGGCCAGAGAGCCAAGGATTGACTCCAAGAGCACATTTTTTGCAATTATTAAAAATATGCTTGTGTACGACAACAACATCGTACACTGGCCAGAATGGCCCACTTCAATTAACACAGCATGCTAACTTATCCTGCAGATATCAGTGCATATTTTCCCATATAAAATGGAGAGAGTAAAATATGCAGTAAATACTTTTGTGAGTTTTGCAGCAGCAGTTCTTCTGCGGAAAGTCCACCGGAAAAATGCACATGTGAACTTACCCCAGATCATTGAAAGCGTATTGTTCTGTTTTCTTTCTTTTTTGTAATACATCTGCACTTTATATATCTGTACATATGTATTTGATTGCATTTTTGCAATCAGTGATACAGCATTTAAATATAAATTCCAGTAAAGAAGGATAGCCAAAGCCCGAAGATAAAATTCAAGTAACTTTCATTATTTCAGTACATTAAAAAGGAATCATCAGGGAACCATGATACCTTTTTAATGTACTGAAATAAAGAAAGTAACTTGGATTTTATCTTCGGACTTCGGTATACTTCGTTTACTGAAATGTGTGTCTTTCACCCAGCCGAAGGGTAACTGAAGATATGGAACTGATGGCGGACTTAAATATCGCATTGACAGGTGTGCACACACACTGGCTCCTGTCAATCCCCATGAGATGACTGAGTGGCACCAAAGGGTTTATAAGCAATCAGATAGCCCAAATTAAAAAATAAAGCACTAAATTAAATATTGTATGTCCAGTAAAAAACATGTCCTTATGTGGCTATGTAGGCTTCAAAACAAAAAACGTACAGTTCTTGAAAGTGGAGGAAAAAAAAGAAAAAGCGAGAGAAATTTTTGTGTACTCACCATAGAATTTCTTTCTCTGAGCCTTCATTGGGGAACATAGGACCAAGGGGCATGCTGCTGCCACTAGGAGGCAACACTAGGCAACAAAAATTGTACGCTCCTCTTCAGCAGTGCATACCCTGAGCCCGGCAAGAAACAGAGCCAGTTTACTGTGTAAGGCTGGCTTCACACTACGTTTTTTACCATACTGTTCTGTTTGTTTTTGAAACAAACAGAACAGGATAATTTTTGGCCCCCATATATCCCTATGGTGGCGGATTGGCCCTATTTGGCCATCCGGTTTTGTGAATCCTGTGCAGGATTCGTTTCTGTCCTGCTTTTCACCGGTCCCAAAAACGTTGTCTGCAGCGTTCTTGGGCTCCGGTGACAAAAGCGGACAGAAACTATTTCGGTGCACTTAACATGGGGGCCTATGGTGCCGGAATCGTTAAAACACCGGGTCATTTTCTGTTTCCTGTTTCTGTTTATTAACCACTGCACCTGCGCTGATGACGACTAAGACCTCCCAACCGGTCTGTAGCAGCGATATTAGAGAGTATGTTTGCACTTGGAGCTGCTGCACCTGAACTTGGCGTCTTCTTCTTCGCCATTCTACTTCACGGACAAGAGCACATGCACGAAAATGGGCATATGCGATATCCAGGACCTCACAAAACTCGGCTTGTGACCAAGCCATTTTCCTAAAAAAAAAAAGAGTGAAGGAAGCAAAGGGAACCCTCTATATGTGCTACCCACCCACTCAAGAGAAGTACCTTCCCACAGGAAGGGAGTGGCATTTAAAACGAATCCGTTAAAAAAAAAGAATAGAAACAAACAAAACCAGATGTAACGAATCACCGGATCCAATAAAAAAACGATTCGTTAGCATTCCTTTGCATCCGGTTTTATCCGTTTCGTGAGCATCTGGTAGTGTCCGGGGAGTCCTGTAAAATGCAGTACTGAAACAGATTTGACAAAAACGTAGTGTGAAGCCAGCCTAAGTAGTAATGGAGCAAAGTAAACATAACAACCAAATCGAAGGAACAAACATACCCTCAAAGAACAAAGGATGGTGCTGTGTCGACCAATGGAGGCTCAGAGACAGAAATTCTACGGCGAGTACACAAAAATTTCTTTCACTTCCCTGGGGGACACAGGACCATGGAATGTCCAAGAGCAGTCCTTGATTGGGAATAACAGTAAATTATGAACCAAAACAAACGGTTCAACAATTCAGAAAAAAACCAATACACCTGTAAGGACCCACCTCATCACGGGTGGGCCACAGCTGCCTGGAGGACCTTCCTGCCCAGGCTGGCATCCGCTGAGGCCTGCATGTGCACCCTGTAGAATTTTGTATACGTGTGGATGCTAGACCAGGTAGCTGCTTTGCAAACCTGCATTGGAAGTTTGATGATGGATCGCCCAAGAAGCCCCCAACGCATGAGTGGAGTGCGCCTTAACCTCCCTGGGAGTAGGCTTGCCTCTAACCCTGTAGGCTTCGGCAATTGCTGATTTGATCCACCAAGAAGTGGTGGACTTTGACGCAGCTGTGCTCTTCTTAGCACCTTCCGTGAGGATAAAAAGGGCATCAGCTTACAGAAGGGCGCTGTCCCAGAAATGTAAATGCAGATGGCTTTAACTAAGTCAATACAATGTAAACTAATGAACCAATGCAGGATAGAGAGATGGTAGCACGATTTCCTCGTTAAGGTGAAAAGGCAACACCACCTTGAGCATAAAGTCCGGCGAAGGCCGGAGAACTACTTTGTCCTGGTGAAGAAACAGGAATGGAGATCTGCACGACAAAGCTGCTAATTCCGAAATGCGTCTAATGGACAAAATGGCCACCAAGAACACCACTTTCCAAGAAAGTCGCGACAGAGGGATGTCCCGCAGGGGTTTGAACAGAGGGACCTGAAGCACCCCTAAGACCAAGTTAAGGTCCAGAGTTCCAGGGGATGGCGGTAGGAAGGTGCCAGGTGAGCGACGCCCTGAAGTTAGGTCTTAATCTGAGTCAGAGAGGCCAGATTCTTTTGAAAGAGGATGGACAGAGCTGAGACCTGCCCTTTGATGGTTTTGAGCGTAAGGCCGGAATCTAGACCAGACTGAAGAAAAGACAGAATTCTGGGCAAGGAGAAAACTAATAAGGTAGACCTCGAGTGGTTGCGCTGGAAGATGAACGCTTTCCAAGTATGATCATGAATGCGAAAGGGAACAGGTTTCCTGGCGCTTACTATCATCCTGACTACCCATGGGGAATAGCCTGCATTGGTCAGGATCCAAAGTTTAGTGGCCATGCCATCAAAAAAAGTGGGGCAGAGCTCTGGTGGAAGAGGGGCCCTTGCGATGGAAGGTCATGGTGGTCTGGTAGGCACCAGGGAGTGTCTCCAAGCAGATGAACGAGCTCGGAGTACCACGCTTTCCTGGGCCAATCCGGGGCCACTAGAGTGACCAACGCTCCTTCTGACTTCACCTTCTTGAGCACGCTTGAAATGATCGGCAAAGGTGGGAAGACATATGACAGACAAACCTGTGCCCATAGAATCACCAGAGAGTCCGATTTGAGGGATCCCAAGACCTGGCTATGAACCAAGAAACACTGCGATTGTGCCGGGATGCCATGAGGACTACCTCTGGCAAACCCCACCTGTGGCAAATTATTTGGAACACATCCTCGTTGAGGGACCATTCTCCTGCCACTAGACCCCCGGTGGCGGAGAAAGTCAGTGGCCCAGTTTTCCACTCCCGGAATGTGAACTGCAGAGATCACGGAATCGTGAGATTCTACCCAGTGCAGAATCCAGGTCACATCCATCATGGCTACTTTGATGCGTGTCTTTCCCTAATGACTGATGCAAGCCACCGCTGTGACGTTGTTGGATTGAATCCTGACGAGGAAACCAGAAAGAAGATGCTGGAAATGGCATAGAGCCACAAACATGGCCCTGATCTCCAGCACGTTGATCAGAAGGGATGCTTCCGTGCTCGACCACCAACCCTGGGTGGTATGAAGTAACACCGCTCCACAGCTCAGAAGACTGGCGTCTGTGGTGACTATGTGCCAATCCAGTGGGAGGAAGGATCTGCCCCTCTGAATGGAGGGAACATGTATTCACCACTATAGAGATTGTGACAATTGAGCGGGAAGCCATACCAAGAGGTCAGGGGATAAGGGATTCTTGTCCCAAACGTATAGAAAAGGCAAGGTGTAGCAGACAGAGGTAGAACTGGGCGAACTAAACAGCTTTCATGGCCGAGACCATCTTTCCGAGAACTTGCATCCCGAAACAAAAGGACTGCGCAGAGATGATGCTCCTTGTGCGATGGCAAGTCGCTTTTCTTCGGGAAAAAAAACACAGCCATGGTGTGTGTCAAAGATCATTCCCAAGAAAGTCAGTTGATGAACCGGGGTCAGACACAACTTCTGTTGGTTGTTCAGCCAGCCCAGGCGGGACACTGTATCTGCAAGCTGATGCAACAGTCCTCCAGGGACCTTCCCTTGATGAGAAGATAATCCAGGTAAGGGATGATTGTGACCCCCCCTGGGCCAGAGAATGGTCATGACAGCCGCCATGACCTTGGTAAAGACTTGAGGGGCTGTTGCTAGGCCAAAGGGGAGGGCAACAAATTGAAAGTGCTGATCCTCTACCGTGAAGCAAAGAAATTATTGACGAATCTTAGGCCCCATTCACATACTGCTTTTTTTGCTGTGTATTTTTAAGCACAAGCTCATCACAAACCAGGAGTGGGTGATTAAACATACAAGTGCAGCACTTGTTTCTATTAGACCTTTCCTCTGAGTGTGCCACTCCCGGTTTTGATTGTTCCACTCCTGGCTTTTTCTGAGCTTGTGTGTAAAAATACACAGCAAAAAAAGCAGTGTGTGAATGGGGCCTTACAGATGGAAATGTCCATGTAAGCATCCTGAATGTCTATGGAGGCCAGGAATTCTCCCTGCTCCATAGATGTGATGACTGACCTGAGAGATTCCATAATGAATGGACGAACTCACACCGACCGGTTTAATCTTTTGAGATAGAATATTGGTTGGGCAGACCAGTCCTTCTTTGGCATGATAAACAGGTTTGAATAAAAACCTGCCCGGCTCTGCTTGTGTGGTACCGGAATAATTACTCCGCTTGTCACAAAGTGCTTGAATGGCCCGGAAGATGGTGTGAGCCATCGACCCAGATTCTGAGTGACGTGACTGATAGAACAGGTGGGGGATGAGAACTCGATTCTGCAACCTGAAGAAATTACTTCTTAAACCTAGGCATCGTTTGTATTGGCGAGCCGGACATGGCGGAACGCCAGGAAGCGACCGCCTAATTTGCTGGGTTCCAGAGGGAAGAATATGGCGTCATGCAACCGTGGAACGTCTAGAACGTGATCCAGAGTTCCCGTTTTGTTGTGGTCTAGACCGCCAAGATGGATTGGGCATAAACAACGGCCTGTCTCTGCGAGGGGTGGGAACGATCCCTTTTCGGTGCGGTCTGCCTGGCGCTAAAGTTCCGAAAGGAACTAAAATGACCAGGCAAGTGGCTGATGCGAGGTCTTTTATGACATTGCTGTGGAAGAGAAGAACTCTTACCACCTGTCACCTCGGAAATCATCTTATTCAAAGTATCACCGATGAGACAGAAACTCTGGAAGGGGAGACCCGTGAGGGACTTTTTGGACGCTGAATAAAAATTCCAGGCCTTGAGCCACAGAATTTGACAAATGGACACAGTTTTGGAAGCCACCAGAGCAGCGTAATTAGATGCATAGAGATCAGCTGAAACTAGATATTTCCTAGCTTGGGAAATCTGGTTAGCGAGATCCGCAGGAATGGCCTTGGTGCAGAGGCCCTAGCGAAGGGTTTTGGCCCACACAGTAAGAGTCTTTGACACCCAGAGAACCACAAATGAGGGACTCAGAGGCGCCAGTGGACTCGGAAGCTGAGTGAGCCAGTGACTGAATGTGACGATCTGTAGGATCCCCACCATCGGGGAGGAACAAAAAAGTATTAGAGGCCAGGTGGGAGACCGGTGGGTTGACCACTGGAGATTCAGCCTGTTCTCTAACCAACTCAGGGGAAAATGGATAGAGGTGATCAAAGCGTTTCCGACCCGGAAAGAGACGCTGTGGCTGCTGTCGCTGACAAGACAGGATGGCGCTTATATCTTAGTGATTAGCAAACATCCTGGGAGGACATCTGGCTTTCTTGAAAGACACCGCCTTATGCACGGCTAGGGAGAGGGGTCCTCATCTAAAGCTAGGGTCTGATTAACAGCCAAGACTAAACTGTCCATGGTATGCTCAATCTTAGAAGAGAGCTCATTCTCCGCCTCAAAATCTAGGTCTGAATCGGACTACTGATAGTCCAGAAAAGTAGCTGAGGCAGAGCCTGAATCTAAATCCGAGCTCTGGGAAGGAGGGACCCAAGAGAATCCGGATGAGGCATTAGAACGGATCCATTTAGAAGATCCCAGTGAGACCCTGGTAGCGGTTCTGCCCCTAGTAGGCTGAGGTTCTTCTGCTGCTAGTTTGGGCCTGAGAGGTGGATGGTGGCACCTGACCTGCTGGGGACACTTGAACGGTCGGTAACATTTGGACAGCTGGTAGCACCTATACGGCTTGTGGTGCTTGTGCGGCAGGGTACACCTAAGCAGGGGAGAACTGCTGCAATGCCGAGACTAGGGTGGCTATTTAATTAGAGAGAGAGGAAGCCCAAGATGGAGGCTTGTGAGGGTTTGATTTTAACAGGTTTTTATTGTTACCATTTTGAGCCACATAAAAAAATAAAAAAAATAAAAAACACAGCAATTCCGGAACTTTTTTCTTTTATCTTTACGCCATTTCCCGTGCTGTAAAAATGATTAGACAGCTGTATTCTGCAGGTCAAGAGGAATACAGCGAAACTTACAAAATCAGCAAGGGATTAAATAATCATTTTCTTCACTGTATGCCCCCCATCTAGGTATATATGTCCCCCCATTCTGGCATATGCCAGGATGGGGGGGGGCCATGTATGTCCCTGATCCTGGTACATGGCCCCCCCAAGGAGGGGTTGCAGTGGTGAAGTGGAAGTGCAGGAGGCAGGTTTGCAGGGTTGACAAAGAGTGGGGGTAAAGTTGCGGTGGTGTCGCGTGGGCTGTCATTTTCCATGTGACTGCCTGCATCGCCATCTGCAACTCAGCCTTTGAGTTTTCAGACTTCCAGAAAACGGCCACGGAGGTGGCGCATGCACAGATCGAGATCAGTAATTTGTTGTTTTTTTAACTCAAGATTCGAAGCCCCCACATTTCCCCAATTTTTAGAGGAAAAAATGCGTTTTATAATCCGAAAAACACAAAATATTTGTATTGTTGTATTATGAGGGCTATAGCTTTTTTAAATTATTTTTTTGCTGATGGAGCTATATTGCACCTTGTTTTTGCAGGACAAGATTATGTTTTTAGTGGTATAATTTCTATGCACATATAACCTTTTGATCGCATTTTATTCCACTTTTTTGTCAGCCAACATTACAATTCATTATACCTGTCAGAGCTGCATTGACAAATCCCCTTCGACCATGTTCCTGGCATTGTATAGCAGACTTGCCATAGGTGGCAGACCCGGAGGGCTTCGTGACAACCTGGGGTTGCCATGGAAATGACTGAGCCCCTGTGATCATTTCGTGGGGATCTTGATTGCGTGGCTGAGGGAGCACACTCCCTTGCCCAGTCTCCTAAATGCTGTGATCGCTATTCATCATGTATTTAGGCGGTTAAACAGCAAGGGGCAGCTTGGGGACCATCTCTAGTTGTGACAGCCAGAGTTTGGCTATAACTTATACCGAGCTCCTGGTGGTGATCGTGCAGGCACAGCTCCTGAGCCTGCGTGATGGCAATGACATACTCATATGTGATAGGTCGGGAACCCCTTACTAACCATGATTTATGGGTACGTCATAGGGTTAAAGATTGTGTAAAACGTACAACTGATTTGCACAAATTTGTTTAAAATAATATTAGACATGTACAAAGCCATGGAGCAAGGTTAGCGAGAATGGGATTCATGAACTTTTCCTAATGAAACATCAGGCATTTTGAAAAATGTTGTATAAATCTGCTCAAATTAAATGTCTTATTACCAGTGTTGCTTTTCAACACTACTAATAAATACCCCACACTAAGTAAAATAAAATGGCAACATAGATTATTCCAATACAATTTTTACCTTTTCAGCAAACGTAAAAATCTTCCTCTGATCGACACCCCCAAACTGTGCATCGACTTTCAAGTATTCTTCGTCCAGGGCCTACAAACAACAAGATAAACATATCAAGATTAGAGGATGTACACGTAATAAAATGTTTCAGAGTAACAACTTTTCAGTTTATACAGCAAGCTCATACAATGCCACCCAAGCTGCTCTTAACTAGACAGCTATCAGCTGATGGAGGCAGAGACTCACACAGACACAAGAGTACAACATGGTCTGTCCAAAGGTTGGCGGCTAAACCTGACCAATCATACACATCATTATTTGAATGCAATAGACTGCACAAACTGGGGACGAAGCAACACAATATACGGTACATTGTTTCTTTAGCATTTTCTCCAAATTCCAACCACAAGTTCCCCAATCTTTTCTTTCAATCTAGTTCGGCCTTTAACGACTACATAAAAGCCAGATTAATCATTTACAATTTCTTAAATAACATTTTTCCTTTTTTGTTTTGTAGTCTTGTAGGATGTTTTTGTGGCTTAGGCTATATGCCCACTGTGCATTCCTGCACCAAAAACGCAGCACCCACAGCTTTGTAATGAAGGTCCAAATGCTGTGCGCCCACATGTGCATTGTTGGGTGCTGCGTCTTTGGCGCAGAAATCGCCTGCATTTTTATTTAATGTCCCTGCAATTAACTTGCCCATTTGTGCGCTGCATTTTCCCCATAGACTTTATTCTAACCCCCAGAAAAAAAGCATCACAAATGGATGGGCATTCCCAAAGTCTGTTTATGGAACTTTTTCCTGTGATTTCCAACTAAAAAATGCTGCAATGCTCAATCTTCCTCGTGATCCCGCGGTGATCCCCTTTGTTTCTTCCTCTGTGGAGCATTGGGAGATGCCTTTATCTATCTGCCAGGACCTTTACACCATATGACAGGCTGAGTCACGTGATGCGCAGGATCTTGTAGCTAGATCTCCCAACCTCCACGGAGGAAGAAACACTGGGAATCACCATGGGATCGCTTGGGAAGGTTGGGAAAGTCTGTGTGTCTGTATATCTGTGTGTATCTGTCTGTGTTTTGGTGGCCCCTTAATCATCCTGCATTTTTGTACTGTGTTTGTATGTGCTTAAACGCAGCACAAACACAATAGGTTTGTGCTGCTTTTGCAGCGTTTGTGTACACACAAACCCAGCACAAAAATGCCGCTTAAAAAAGCACAGAGGGCACATACCCTTATTCTTCAAAATGGTGCACAAGTTATTTGATGCTAAATCAAAAATGCTCTTTATTTTTGTCTTGAACCACTTTTTTTGCAGCTGTTAAGCACCAAAAGTGACAAAGCCTTTATAAAGTTGCAATGCTGTCTAAAAAACTGTGTCAATTTGAAAACTCTGCAGAAAACCTAATGCCAGACAGGGACTGGAGTGAGATGTGCCTAAAAAAATGGGAAATTTGGTAAACATTGTCGAGGAAAAAAAAAAAAAAAATAAGGCAGGTTTCACATCACGTTTTTTGGGATCCAGGGCTATCCGGTGTGAACTGAACAGCCCCAGATCTGACTTTGGCCCCATAGTATTCCTATGTGGCCGGATGGCATTGTTTTGCCATCCAGTTTCCATCTGTCAGGTAGGATCTGGCAGGGGCAAAAATTTTTAAAAAATTGGATCCTTCCGGATCTGGTACCTTATGGGGGCCAGATCCGACGAAAAAAAAAAATCAGACCGGTTGCCAGATGCTGAAGTTCAGCGGTGGGCACTGAACTTCAGCACCATGGAGAGCTCCTGGCTGAGATTTCAAAATTGCGGCTAGCTCCAGCAGCCACGGACTGCTGATTCTGGCAGAAAACAGAACTGGAGGGCATATTTGTTCTGTCCGGAGCTGTCAGGCTGTGTCCGATGCATTCTGCAGAACACCGGACACTGCTTGACAGCAAAAATCTGTGGTGTGAAGCCGGCCTTAAAGATCTGCTATCAGGACCAGGGCATATATGTAAAGCCCCCATCACACATAGCGAGATCGCTGTTGCGTCACAGGCTTTGTGACGCAACAGTGACCTCGCCAGTGATCTTGATGTATTTGACACGTAGCGGTGACCGGGCCCCCGCTGTGACATCGCCGATCGTGTCAGAATGGCCTGGACCATTTTTTGATTGTCGGTTTCCCGCTGGGCAGCATGCATCGGTGTGTTTGACGCCTTAACAACAACCTCATTGGCGATTCAGAACTCAGTCGGAGTCTGAGGTCTGAGTCGTCAGAATAGCTATTGTGTGACAGAGTCCAAACGACCGCTGAGGTCATTATACGGGTCGCCGTATCGTTGCTGCGTGGTTGAGTAGATCTGGGCTGCAGGTGCAACATGGTGGGCTGTGCAGTTACTGGTCTCCTGCCCTATCTACCCATCATCTGCCCACTATCTGCCTTCTGTCTCAGGAGAAAGGCAAGGAATATGGAGGTAGGCAGGAAAAGCAAAATTAATTTCATCAAGCAAGGTAAGGATTTAAAGGGAATCAATCAGCAGGATTTGAGGCTATAAAGTGAAGCCAGTGTCTTACAGGCACTAGGATGCTGAATACAATCATAGGTTTACTTGAATGATTCCATACTTGACTGCAGAAAAGTCTTATAAAACTCCTGGAAAACAGGGCAGCAGATGATTGATGTGTGCAGCACTGCATCACTATTTGGAGTTGTTTTCTTTTTTCCTTCTCTGTGGGCATGGCCTTGGGCTGTAAGCCAACTTTCTTCCCCCCCATCCCTCGCTTTTATCTCTACTTTTAATTTTGTCAGGCACCCTGTGGCTGGAATATAGTGATAGGAGCCAGAAACTTAAAGAAGAGATAAGAGGGGTGAGGGGAGGGTTTGGCTTACAGCCGAAAGGCATGCCCATAGAGAAGAAGAAAAACCAACCCCAAATGATTGAAGTGTGCAGCACTGCATCACTATTTGGGTTAGTTTTATTTTCTTCTTCTCTATGGGCATGGCTTTCGGCTGTAAGCCAAACCCTCCCCCCTCACGCCCTCTTACCTCTTATTTCAGTTTCTGGCTCCTATCATTATATTCCAGCCACAGGGTGCCTGACAAAATTGAAAGTAGAGATGAAAGCGAGGGGTGGGGGGAGGGGAGTTGGCTTACAGTCCAAGGCCATGCCCACAGAGAAGGAAAAAAGAAAATAACTCCAAATAGTAATGCAGTGCTGCACAAATCAATCATCTGCTGCCCTGTTTTTAAAGAGTTTTATAACTTTTCTCTGCAGCAAAACGTGGAATTATTCAAGTAAAGGCATGATTGCATTCAGCATCCTAGTGCCTGTTAGGCTCTGGCTTCCCTTTATAGCCCTAAATCCTGCTGGTTGGTTCCCTTTAATCAGCATTAAAGCACTTTTATATTTAAGCATCAGTTTGGAGTATAAAATGTAAATAACAGCTTCTATTTAAAAAGTAAGACAGGGGCATGGCCTGGCCATGGAGGGGAGAAGATGCTGATGTCTGAGCTCCTGCACCACCGTGTAGCCTGTACCACTGCCTCTCAGCATCCTTATTTAACAATTTATGACGGCCAAAAGGAAAAGCAACCGGCCTTCACACTATCGGGGCATCCCGGTTTCCTCCACTGCGGGAATCTTCCGGTTTCTCAGCAGCACAACGATGTGCCACGTGGGCGCGAAGGATCAGATAATGGCAGACCGCGCAGACACCAGCCTGGACGCCAGCATGGCTCTGGAGAAGACAAGCAGCCTGGAAAAAGGGGATGACACATACCACCAACATTCCGGACCTGGACCCCATGAAGGGGATGGTGAAGATCAGTGATATCTGGTAACATCCACCCCTCCCTCTGCTCCCACGGGGACACCGCCATGCTTGCAGCGTTCTCAGACAGCTCGCTACATGCTGTCGAAGGGGAGTGGGGGATTCCAGGAGACAAACTGCCAGTTTAATAAGGCCCCACTTGCATAGGGGGCTCACACAAACCCGAACCCCCCTGTAAAATCAGTCATAAACACCCCCCAGAGACATCAACACTATCAGGCCTGTATAAGGAGACTATGGAGACGCACCAGCACTCTCCCTAGGTCTGTGGAGTTGCACAGGGCCAGCAGTGTTTGAAGGGGAGAGGTGCAGGACACATGGCAGAAGAGACTGGGGGATATGGCCCTAACTAAATCCTGAAGCTCTGCCTCAGTCCACTTCCTGGGGTCTCTGATCCAACTTCTGGATGACCCATCGAGATGCACTCTCCAAAAGCATAGAGTTCTGCGACCACTACTGGAGAACCTTAGGAATACGAACATTCAATACTCCTGGGGCTTTCCCTTTCACCTCCAGGTTCGACGGGAGGGCCTTCTCCATGTGGGCACGCACCCGAGGGATGTCCCGACATTTACCTCCGCACTGGGGATCCAGTCGATACCCATCCCTATGGAGGAGGGGTATGGCTTATCTGGGGTAAACGGGCAGTACCGAGTTCCCCTGGAACAATGACCCTGAAGACGGAGGGGGGTACGAAGGGGCAGTGGGAGGGAACATGATGCGCCATTTGGAGATGGTTGATGGAACATCTTCTAAAATAATGGTGTTGCAAATGAGAAAGAGTTGATTTACTCCTAACATCCTGTTGGTATTACCCAGGTCTAGTTTACCACATGGTTTCTCTGTTGGCCGATTATATTAGCACTAATGCTATTTCTATTATCTCACTTGTAGGAAGGCTGCTGGTCTGATTTATCCAATGATAGATGTGGCACCAGGGTGCGGGGGTGAGACCCTTTGTGGAAAGGTTACACCCTACAGGGGACCCACACTCTGCAGGCAGGTGTGGAATTACTTTATAGATTACCCCATTAGACCTATTCCAGATAATCCCGGGAAACTATTTTTTCCTTATTTCTTATCTAGTCTTCTCTTTTTTTGTACCCTTCTACTGACTCTCTCTTTTCCTTTGTTCTAGCTCCTTTTCCCTCTACTCTTATTTCTGTGTCAGACTCTTTTCCTGCTCACCTTTCCCCCTGGCTCCCTGCTCTCTCCTGGAATGTTGACACTGAGAATTGGTTCACTCAATGTACGGGGGCTTCAACACGTCCCAAAAAAGATCCCAGGTTTCTCTATGCTATGCATAGACAACAGACACAGATTTTACTGCTTCAAGAGACTCATTTTAAGACTGGACATGTCCCAAGCCTTAGGAACAAATTTTAACCAGTATGGATGCATGGCACCAATCCCGAAGCTAGAACAAATGGAATGTCAGTAGCAATTCATAAAAACTTGGTCCACTCAGTTCTCGATACCAGTGTTGATGCCCTTGGTCGTTACATGTTTCTTAAATTACGTATAGCAGGTTCAATTGGAACTATTGTCAACTGGCATCTTCCCGTTCCTAATAGAAATCAAACCAAGATATGCAGATCTTTCCTGATACGACTTGCGGAGTTTGCTGAGAGGACGACAATTGGAGGGGATCTCAATTTTACCCTAGACCTAGTGGTCGATTCCACATTGGGTAAGGGCTCGTTCCTGACCAAGAGGTTGCGGGCTCTAAAAAGGCCACACTCTACAGCTGACTGAGATCTGGCAAGTATTGAACCCACGGAGGAGGAATTACATGTACTTTTCCCTGATACATAACTCATACAGTCGTATCAACCTTTTCTTAGCCAGTCATTGTGTTCTTTCATGGCACCCTACAGCCAAGTAGGGGACATACTCCTCTCTAACCACGCTCTAATCTACCTCTCCCTTATGGTGGCGTTACACGCAAGGATATCCTGAACGTTATCCTTGAAACGTCACGGATTTGTGATCGTTAAAAAGATATCATTTGTGCGTACTTGCGTGTAAAGCAACGATATATGATGAAAAAATCGTTCAATCGTTCATCCTAGATTTGAGATACTGACCTCAAATTTATCATTCGTAGTCCAATTAACGCAGCTTGAAGAAGCTACATCGTTCAGTGTGACACCTTTATCAACGATCTCATTCAAAAATCTCCTATTCCTGCTGCTTTAATTTATCGTTCAGTTCTTGATCTCCTATTTAACTGCTGCGCTGCCACAATGGATATTGTTAATGATATCCTTGTGTATGACAACGCGCGAACAATAATTCTATATCACGTGACTTTACTAAGGATATCGTTCAGGATATCCTTGCGTGTAACACCACCATTACGCTACCTGACACACGCCGCAGACCACTGACTTGGAGATTAAACAGTCTTTTGAAGGATGAAGCATGTTTATCTGATGTGAAAGAGTCCATAACCTCAATCATTTGAGACCACATGTCAGACTCTACTCCCCAGCCCATGAAATGGGTTCTGAGAAGAGGATTAATAAAACATGGATTAACAATTAAAAAAGCTAAAACTATAGCAATCAACAACCTACTTGCCCAGATCCATACACTTGAGACCAGACATAAACACACCCTAGCAAACGTGACTTTAGCAGACGTGACACTGAAGAAACAAAACATTAAGGGACTGCTTGATCAAAAATATCAGATACACTGAATGGACGAATGCTTTTATTATAAAACCTCTGACAAATGTGAATACCACCCAGCTCGGTTACTCCATCCAAGAGTGAACCCTCCATTTGTCCCTTTTATTAAACATAGGGGGTAGAGACATGTATAAAACAACAGAGATATTGGAGGTCTTTAGATCTTATTATGCAAACTTGTACAATATAAAAGGGAAAGCGCAGCGATCGCTCGCTGGGCTGGCATCAACCCAGCGAGCGATCCGCTGCAATGCAGCGAATAGGCGGGATCGTCCGTGACATTGCTACTGCGGTGTCACACCGAACGATGCCGCAGGTTGTTTAAGTTGCAGTCGACAGGTTTTCCTGCATGCAGTTTCCGGTCAACTCCGACTAGAACAACTATCATTGTTGAATCGTGTGTTTACACGCAACAACAATGGCGTTTCAACATCGTTCCTGACGTCACTTTTGAAAGACGTCGGAAATGATGTTGAAAGGTGTGACGGTACCTTTAGCCCTGTTAAAGATCAACCGCAACAGGCTAAGGGGCTGAGGAACATATTTTTCTGTTGTCCAATGATGGGGATTCTTGACAGCCTTATTGGCGTTTATTCGCAACTCCTGGATTCCCAGGGTTAAATATTCTCTTGGATAATCACCCAAAGGACTCTCTACCTTACCTTTGACTGTAGCTCGAAATTTCCACTCTCAGTCCTATTTAAGATCAACCGTAATAAGCTAATGAGTTTTGCTAGATGCATTCACAGTGACTGTTCTCCTTGTCCAGTGGGCACACATTGATAGAATGCCCGATTACTTAGGGATCCCATAACCTGGGACCAGGATATGGAATATATCTTGGGACGATTGGGTTACACTATCCCCTTCTTACTTGTTTGTTCTTATTTGTTATCATAATAAGCCTGTGTTATAGAGATTTGTGGCTGCACACAGTGGCTCACACACCCATAGGATTTACATCTTCAAACATCACCTAAAATTCACCTTATATTCCATGGCATGGAGTCGGTCAACGTTCAGGAGATATTTAAGGTCCCGTCACACACAACGACGTTCCAGCGATCCCAACAGCGATAACGACCTGCCAGGATCGCTGGAGCGTCGTTACTGGGGTGCTGTCAAACAGTGTCTCCCCAGTGATCAGGGATCTGGGAGCCACCTCCCACACCGCTGGAAGTGATGTTACCAGCGTCCTCCCTGCTTAGCTCAGCCTGTAAGAAGGGAGGAAGCTGGTAACTATGATAAACACTGGGTATCCAGGCAGCGCGCGCTGCTTAGATACCCGCTGTTTTATCATAGTTACCAGCGTCCTCCCTGCTTAGAGCTGGTAACCATAATAAACACCGTGTATCTAGGCAGCGCGCACTGCCTAGATACCCGGTGTTTACCATGGTTACCAGCCTGTGAGGTCACTGATCGCTGGTTTCTCGCTGTCACACACAGCGATGCGTGCTGACCAGCAGGAGACCAACAACCAAAAAAATGGTCCTGAGCCCTTTTCAGCAATCTCACAGCAGGGGCCTGATCGCTGCTAGATGTCACACATAGCGACATCGCTGGAGAGATCGTTTTAATGTCACAGTTACAATGATCTCGCTAACGATCTCGTTGTGTGTGACTGGGGCTTTAGACTGTATCTACATTCGTTACCATGTGTCGTTACCATTCTATATACAGTGCCTACAAGTAGTATTCAACTCCCTGCAGATTTAGGTGGTTTGATAAGATGCCAATAAGTTAGAACCTTCAAACTGCAAACGAGAGTAGGATTTATTAACAGAAGCATACATCTTACAAACCAAAAAGTTATGTTGCTCAGTTGAATTTTAATAAATTTTAAACATAAAAGTGTGGGTCAATTTTTATTCAACCCCTAGGTTTAATATTTTGTGGAATAACCCTTGTTTGCAATTACAGCTAATAATCGTCTTTTATAAGACCTGATCAGGCCGGCACAGGTCTCTGGAGTTATCTTGGCCCACTCCTCCATGCAAATCTTCTCCAAGTTATCTAGGTTCTTTGGGTGTCTCATGTGGACTTTAATCTTGAGCTCCTTCCACAAGTTTTCAATTGGGTTAAGGTCAGCAGACTGACTAGGCCACTCCATCACCTTGATTTTTTCCCTCTTGAACCAGGCCTTGGTTTTCTTGGCTGTGTGCTTTGGGTCGTTGTCTTGTTGGAAGATGAAATTACGCCCCATCTTAAGATCCTTGATGGAGGAGCGGAGGTTCTTGGCCAAAATCTCCAGGTAGGCCGTGCTATCCATCTTCCCATGGATGCGGACCAGATGGCCAGGCCCCTTGGCTGAGAAACAGCCCCACATCATGATGCTGCCACCACCATGCTTGACTGTAGGGATGGTATTCTTGGGGTAATATGCAGTGCCATCCAGTCTCCAAACGTCACGTGTGTGGTTGGCACCAAAGATCTCGATCTTGGTCTCATCAGACCATAGAACCTTGAACCAGTCTGTCTCAGAGTCCTCCAAGTGATCATGAGCAGACTGTAGACGAGCCTTGACATGACGCTTTGAAAGTAAAGGTACCTTACGGACTCGTCTGGAACGGAGACCATTGCGGTGGAGTACGTTACTTATGGTATTGACTGAAACCAATGTCCCCACTGCCATGAGATCTTCCCGGAGCTCCTTCCTTGTTGTCCTTGGGTTAGCCTTGACTCTTCGGACAAGCCTGGCCTCGGCACGGGAGGAAACTTTCAAAGGCTGTCCAGGCCGTGGAAGGCTAACAGTAGTTCCATAAGCCTTCCACTTCCGGATGATGCTCCCAACAGTGGAGACAGGTAGGCCCAACTCCTTGGAAAGGGTTTTTTACCCCTTGCCAGCCTTGTGACCCTCCACGATCTTGTCTCTGATGGCCTTGGAATGCTCCTTTGTCTTTCCCATGTTGACCATGTATGAGTGCTGTTCACAAGTTTGGGGAGGGTCTTAAATAGTCAGAAAAGGCTGGCAAAAGAGATAATCCACACATGTGAAGCTCATTGTTCTTTGTGCCTGAACTACTTCTTAATACTTTAGGGGGACCAAACAGAATGCTGGTGGTTTGAGGGGTTGAATAATAAATGACCCTCTGAATTAACTTTTAACGCTTTAAAAAAAAAAAAAAAAAAAAAAAAATTAAAAAAATCTTTTTGGCTGCAGTGCATTTCCCACTTCCAGGCTGATCTACAGTCCAAATGTCACAATGCCAAGTTAATTCCGCATGTGTCAACCAGCTAAATCTGCAGGGGGTTGAAGACTACTTGTGGGCACTGTATAAACTACTTAGCAGGACACTTTGCTCCCCAGCAATTTACTGGTATATGTAACATAGATACTGGGTCTGTCGGGTCATTATCTAGACTCTTACTACTTCTACTGTTTGTTTACTTGCCTCACACCTGCCCCATTCTTCTTTAACATCTCTGCATGTTCTTGATAACTGGTTACTTTATTTCTTTCCTTTTTTTTCTATGTAATTTGACACAAAGAAAAATAATTTTTTAATATTTTTAATTTTATTTTATATTTTTTTCTCATCCGTAATTTTTTCTGCACGTTTTTTTATTATGCACTATTTGATACCAGGATCCTGGAGGACACCGAGTGGCAGATTTGCCACTGGATGCCTCTGTGGCGCCCTGCCATTACAGGTAGCCACAGACTTACCTAAAACATGGAAGGATTTCCACAGTAGGTACCCATACAACATCTTCCACCCCAGACGTGTTAGGGGGAGACCCATTTGCTGTCTTTAAGCAAGATCCTCTATAAATACCGGTACTGGGGGCGGAGATAGCAGAGTGTGCAGTCGCTAGGAGAACTGTAAAGAAGTCCTGGGTGTGTCAGAGCTGTGCTAGGCCCAAGCCAGTTGACAACGGAACAGTTACTCAGCCTACTCAGTGCAGGGACCTAAGAGTGAGATCGAGGGCAAGGTGAGAGGAACAAAGGAATAGCAGACTGGAGGCAAAGGAGCCATATTGGTTCACCCCAGAAAGCATTCCGGACACAGGAGTCAGAGTCTGCAGGAGAGCATCTAGTCCAGCAGAAACACCGGTTCACCGAGGAGACTCCAGTCTCCCGGACACCTGGACAGCAACCAGAAGGGAGCCAGGCACCGCAGGAGAAGTAATTGCGGTGGTCCACACAAAGGTTTCCCACTACACAATACAGGTGACAGAGACACAGAGGAGGCCAGGCCTAATTTCACAAGGGCCAGAAGCTTCAGTAAGGGGAAAAGCAACAAGGAGGCCTACAACTCACTCACTGTGGAGATCCAGAAGTGTTTCCCGACCACCAGAGTGTGCCCAGGACAAGATCTTCCATACCACCAGTAAAAAGTACAGAAACAACTTCAGCGTGTGTGTCCGTTTCTACAACCCTGACCCTGTCCAGCTCAGAGACTGTAGCAGTGGCCCGGCTGCCTAGCCACCTCCCTGTGCAAATCCCAGTCACCTCATCACAACCCCGGGGACTCTGCTCCGCTATACCAACCAGCTGCCCGTCCATCATCTTCGGACGCCCACAGCAGCGCTGGTGTCATCACTAGAAACCACAAGTGGCATCACGAGAACTCTTATTCACTTTTACCAGTTTTAACGATCCCCCAGGGCTACGGGCCAGGGCACCAGCCACCGAGACAGCCTCTCAAAGTCGAAGCCCTGGTATCAAGTACCCCATAGAACCCTGGGGCAAGTCACCTCATATAAATATTTAATGCATATAAATAATGCTTTTAGTACAATAATTTTCCCTTCAATTTTTTCCCAATTCATTTGTTTACAACATTTGCTGACAAAGACCAACCCCTCTCAGAAAATGACCCAGTTTTAGATTATGCATTTATGGGATTGCTACTATTTTTGTTCCTATATTTAATGTTCTGCAGGATTATTGCTATTACTTTCTTTTTTATATCTAATGCCCAACAGGAAAACTGCAGCTCCCCTTTAATTACAGTCCTCCTTTCCACCAGTCTGCGTCTCCCATTGACCATTACATCACCATGGTTATGCATTTTATTGGTGTATTTGTTATTCTTTGATTTACACCCCAACCACCATTATACTCGGTGCTGATCCTCGAGGCTGGCCATCTGAGTGCTTCGGTGCTTGTTGATGTGGGAAATAGAATTGTTTTAAAAAAACGATCTGTAATTTTTACCGCTGATATACCCACAATCCAAATTGTGCATGCGCCGCCACCATCTCGGTCCTCTTCTGATGCCTATTACTCCTACCCGCGCATGCGCACTAGTACATCCTGGCCCGACCCTGATGACGATCTCCGCCTGCGGTCTCCGCATCTCCTGCGGCGGTGGCTAATGAAAATTCTACAAACAGGTGATCCTTATTTACAGGTACAAATATAAGTATAAATACAAACTGAGCCCCACCTACTAAGGCACTCTCCTGATGAAGTCACTCATGGGACAGAACACGTGGGGTCTGGTGGGGTCGCCCTGATGCAGCTCTGCAATTCTTCTATTTGACTGGTAGTATTATGCCAATACCCCTCTGAGATTTACTGATGCTCTAAGAATTACTGGGAGCATGAATAGGGTAACACTTTAATGTGTATGTGGATAATGGAATATGCCTTTAGGCTGAGAAAGTTCCTTAATATTGACAACATATATCTACTCTATAATTGCCGTAGGCAAAATCGTGTCGGACCCCGAGTAGACCGTGGTTATGTCACACTGTGACGTCACCACAACGAAGCATTGGCAGCGTAGCGGCCAATGCGAGTCGCTGGCCTGCGCGAGCAATGGCCGTGAGGCCATTGCGAGTCGCTAGCTTTGTGCGAGCAATGGCCGCGAAGCGGCCATTGCGAGTCGCTGGGCGAAAATAGAACCAGAGGCTCGGCCACAAAGCTAGCGATTTACCGCTCAGGTAGCGCGAGTCGGCTTCGCGGCCATTGCGAGCACTCAGCCCCAATAAGTATTCAACCCCCCCAAAAAGTATTGGACCCCCCCCCCAAAAAAGTATTGGACCCCCCAAAAAAAGTATTGGACCCCCCCAAAAAGTATTGGACCCCCCACCAAAAAGTATTGGACCCCCCAAAAAAAGTATTGGACCCCCCAAAAAAAGTATTGGACCCCCCAAAAAAAAGTATTGGACCCCCCCAAAAAAGTATTGGACCCCTCAAAAAAAGTATTGGACCCCCCAAAAAAAGTATTGGACCCCCCACCAAAAAGTATTGGACCCCCCAAAAAAAGCATTGGACCCCCCCCAAAAAGTATTGGACCCCCCAAAAAAAGTATTGGACCCCCCAAAAAAAGTATTGGACCCCCCCCCCAAAAAGTATTGGACCCCCCAAAAAAAGTATTGGACCCCCCCCCCAAAAAGTATTGGACCCCCCCAAAAAAGTATTGAACCCCCCAAAAAAGTATTGGACCCCCCAAAAAAAGTATTGGACCCCCCAAAAAAAAGTATTGGACCCCCCCAAAAAAGTATTGGACCCCTCAAAAAAAGTATTGGACCCCCCAAAAAAAGTATTGGACCCCCCACCAAAAAGTATTGGACCCCCCAAAAAAAGTATTGGACCCCCCCAAAAAGTATTGGACCCCCCAAAAAAAGTATTGGACCCCCCAAAAAAAGTATTGGACCCCCCCCCCCAAAAAGTATTGGACCCCCCAAAAAAAGTATTGGACCCCCCAAAAAAAGTATTGGACCCCCCCCCCCCCAAAAAGTATTGGACCCCCCCAAAAAAGTATTGAACCCCCCAAAAAAGTATTGGACCCCCCAAAAAAAGTATTGGACCCCCCAAAAAAAGTATTGGACTTCCCCCCCAAAAAAGTATTGGACCCCCCAAAAAAAGTATTGGACCACCCAAAAAAGTATTGGACCCCCCAAAAAAAGTATTGGACCCCCCCCAAAAAGTATTGGACCCCCAAAAAAAGTATTGGACCCCCCCAAAAAGTATTGGACTCCCCCCAAAAAGTATTGGACCCCCCAAAAAAAGTATTGGACCCCCCAAAAAGTATTGGACCCCCCAAAAAAAGTATTGGACCCCCCCAAAAAGTATTGGACCCCCCACCAAAAAGTATTGGACCCCCCCCAAAAAGTATTGCACCCCCCCAAAAAAAGTATTGCACCCCCCCAAAAAAAGTATTGGACCCCCCCCAAAAAGTATTGGACCCCCCCCAAAAAGTATTGGACCCCCCCCAAAAAGTATTGGACCCCCCCAAAAAGTATTGGACCCCCCCAAAAAGTATTGGACCCCCCCAAAAAGTATTGGACCCCCCAAAAAAGTATTGGACCCCCCAAAAAAGTATTGGACCCCCCCAAAAAGTATTGGACCGCCCCCAAAAACTATTCACACCCCCCGAAAAACTATTCACACCCCCCCCGAAAAGTCCTCACACCAGCTATAACTACTATAATCAAATTAATGCACGTTCTAGAATCCCGATGCATTTGCATCGGGCTCACAGCTAGTGTTCTATAATTTGACTGGCAGCAGATTTTCCTCAAATGTTTTTCACAGCTTTCTAGCCAAAAAGGCTAGGTTCTAACATACTTCATTGTGTTCACTGTACCCTTACAGTATATATAACTGTCATTTGGTTTGACTTAAGGCGCCTATATGTTTGACTGTATTATGCCGATTTGATGTAGTATTTGGCATTACTTCACATTGACCAAGTCAGAAGGTTTTGCAGTGAGACCTTAACAGGCTACTCCAATACAATATATTGACCTTGTTGTTAGATTGTAAGCTCTTATGAGCAGGGCTGTCATCAGAAAATACAATAATTAAAGCAAAATAATAACTGTTGCTTATGATTCTTTGAATATGAACATCTGAATTATGAAGCGCTGCAGAATATGTTGGCGCTATAAAAATGAAGTTTATTATTATTGACCTCATTGGTCAAACTACAATGCGATATCTTGTCAAAAGGAACCGTCACATGCTACGATATCTGTAATTATATCGCTGATACGTCACGTTTTTTTGATTGTTCACAATCGCTTGTGCAATGTTGCGTGTAAACGTACGATGTTGAAACGACAAATCGTTGGATCGCTCATCAAAAATTTGAGATTCTGACCTCAAATCCGTCATTCGTCGTCCAATTGACCTTCTGTCAACCTGCAACATCGCTCAGTGTGACACCTTATTGAACGATGTTGTTCAAAATTCTCCTATTCCTGCAGCTTTGTAAAACGACAGCGGTCACGTGACATAGTTAGCGATATCGTTCACTAGATTGTAGTGTGTGACGGTACCTTTAGCTCTATTATGGTGGTCTCGGTGATATGACCTGTTACATCCAGAGGGGACCCTCACATTGTAGGCTATTCGCCTTTTTAGATGTTTTTTTAATGTTTGTTTTCTTGGTTTGTGTGGCTCAACTTCAATAAAGAGAATTTTTTTACTTTATATATCCGTGATCGCCCCGCCCCTTTCTATACATTTCTTCTCTTATTCGGTTGTTACAGTACCAAATAAGTATAGCGAAAAAGTGTGAAATAGTGTCTGACCTTCAAGGTAAATACTGTACACTTAATAAAACCAGTTCTTAACATTTTCATTTATGTTATTTTTAATACATTATTCTATTTGTTAAGAATAAAGTAGTGACTAGAACAGATAAATAGCATTTCAATGGGAACCTGAATTTGTTATAAGAGGAAGTAAAGAGCTCAGTCACAGACTGAATTAAAGAGGACCTGTCATCCCCCTGCTGTATGGTAGTCTAAATGCAGCACTGAATGCAGCATGTCTGCTGCATTCAGGGAAGGGGTCCCCCATGTGTCTGTGTACCCTGAGATATAGCCTTTGTAAAACTTAGTTAGAAGCCATGGAGGCAATCCCTGTGACTGGAGGGAGCTTGGTTGACTGGGGCAATTCCCTCCCCCTCTGCCTCTGTGTGCCACCTTCTGCTGTGCTGGCTCTGCACTCCTCCTCTGTCACTCACAGCATGCAAATCATTTGTCCGGACGTCAGCTCCAGATTCCTTCCCTGACAAAGCATAAACCGCACAGTAGGAGGCGGGAAAAAGAGACAGAGGGGATGGAATGGCCACATTCAAGCTCCCTCCAGCCACAGTGACTACCTCCATGGCTTCTAACTGTAAGTTTTACAAAGGCTATATCTCGGGGTACACAGCACACATGGGGGACCCTTTCCCTGAATGCAGCAGACATGCTGCATTCAGTGCTCCATTTAGATTGCCATGCAGCCGGGGGGGTGAGAGGTCCTCTTTAAACTCATAAGTCTAGGTGCTATTGCACACTTTCTTGTTTATTTATCTTTTATGAAAACAGCTTTTAGTGGCTAAACTGGTTTTCAAGACTGTTGTGCTCCTTTTGTTGTTTTTTTTTTAATTTTACATTTCACACTTTTTCTTTTACTTTTTCACTTAGGCCCCTTTCACATCAGCGGTAATCGCTGATCGCGGCAGTTGCGGTGAAAAAAACTGCTGCCATTACCGCATAACGGCCGCACTTGCGGCAAGCCCCATGCAATGTCTATGGGGCTTGCGGTAAGTGTGCGGCAAGTGCGGTTTCGGCACTTGCAGCAGATGCGGCCGCGAAAAAAACCGCGGTCAGCCGCGGTTTTCTCACGGCCGCATCTGCCGCAAGTGCCGAAACCGCACACTTACCACAAGCCCCATAGACATTGCATGGGGCTTGCCGCAGGTGAACTGCAGGTGCGGCCGTTATGCGGTAATTGAGGCAGTTGCGCTTTTTTCACCGCAACTGCTGCGATCAGCAATTACCACTGATGTGAAAGGGGCCTTAGTCCTACAGTGGGACATGAATATCTTTTGCGTTGATCACTGGTCTCATGCACTGGTATACTCGTATACAGCAGTGCATGAGACCTGTCAGTGATTAAATGACTGTGCCTGTAGGACCCAGTTTATAGTAGTATCTTACAGGCAAATGTAACATGGGGTCATCAGATGACCTCAGGGTACCAAGGAAACAATCGGCACCTGCAATTATCATCACGGATGGGGGGAGGGATTTTCAGCCAAAGGGAACGCTATTCACTTAATCCCGATTGTCTTTTTTAAAACGTGAGGAGGAAATAAGTACCCTAATGGCCACCGTTAATATGTACATCAGTGGTCATTAAGTGGTTAAACCTCTTTGTGCGATTTTCGGTCCAGCGTGCTGACCCATCAGCGACTGACAGCTTCCTTTGAATAAGCATGCATGCAGAGACAGCTGTCAGTCACCCAATGGACCAAAAATCCCAGAAAGAACAGAAGTTTAAATGAATAAAATACAGGTTATCCTTAATCTGTTCTCAAAGATCTATAAATCAATCTACTAAACTCCCCCGCTCTATAACAAGGGGGCTGCAGATTGCATGGCATTTTTATGCTGACTGGTTCCCTTTAAGCAGTTTCTGCTTTTTAATGCTTAAAAATTGAAACACATTATAGAGCTTAATTAATTTGCTAGGTCAAATGATCTCTCTCCATCAGTTTGAGTTAATCCCACCTGTAATCCTGGGTACAGCAGCCCACTGAGCAGCGGATGCTCCACTTGTTTCACCACTTCAGCTCCGGCTTTTTTGGCATCATGCTGAGTGACCACTGAGGACAGCCTGTACACATCTAATGTATACTCCCTGGAACATGGAACAGATGGAATGACAAATCACAAGCGGATACTATACAGAAAGAGTTTCTTGATTTCAGGAAATAAAATGTTCTTCTTTGTTATACAATTCTCTAATATATTTTGTATTAATTCTATGTAGGTCTGTCCTGGTCACGTTATGGACACATTTACTGACAATTGTTCCAGCAATGTACATGTGTTTCCATACTTATCATCTGAAAATAAACATTTGAATGACAGCAAGCTAAAACCTTGAGAAATGAGGAATTCATACTATACACCAGTGGTCCCCGGGGAACGGCTTCATGCAAGACCATTTTTCCGTGGCACGACGGGGGGTGGGTCTTTGGTCATATGGGCAGGGCTATCAAGAAGGGGTGGAGTTTAGTACTGTGTTTCCCCGAAAGATGCGCTACATCCTATTTTCAGGGGAGGTCTTATTTTTCCATCCCCTTGCAGCCCCTAATATGGTATCCCCATCATAATCCCCTTGCAGCCACCATCCTCCTCTTCTTGCAGCCACCACCATCTTCCTCTTGCGGTCCCCACCATCTTCCTCTTGCGGCCCCCACCATCTTTCTCTTGCGGCCCCCACCATCTTCCTCCTCTTGGGGCCCCCATCCTCCTCCTCTTGGGGCCCCCACCATAGTCTTGCAGCCCCCACCATCTCCATGCAGCCCACACACACACACACAATCACACACACACACACAAACAGTTCGGTCACCGGTTCGCCGCTGCACCTGCAGCATTACGTCCCCCTTTCTGTTCTCTTCCTCAGCTGTGTACATGGATGTACATGAGAAGCCATCGGCCAATCACAGTGCAGCAACCAATAGCCAAACAGGGTCCAGTTGCTGCACTGTGATTGGGCAAGAGCTTCTCAAGTACATCTCTGCACACAGCTAAGAAAAAGAACAGAGAGGGCACAAAATGCTGCAGATGTGTGGGCGGTGACATCACTCCAGGAGGCGGGCAGCATCCACCACCATCCGGCCCTGCTATACACAACACTTTTGTATACTTTTAATAATCTGTATTTGTGGAAACTGGAATAGCTTTATTTAATGCAGGGGTCTCAAACTCCAGGCCTCGAGGGCCGAACACAGTCCAGGTATTCAGGATTTCCTCAGAATTTGACAGTTGGTCATTTGATTACCAACTGTCAAATGCTATGGAAATCCTGAAAACCTGGACTGTGTGCGGCCCTCAAGGCCTGGAGTTTGAGACCCCTGATTTAATACATAGACTGCACAAACATATATGCTTGTATGATGTATGTGAAACAACTGGATAAAAAGTATGTACATATTATGATCAAAAACCCTGCAATAAATAAATAAAAACAAGTGCTGCTAAAAACACCGGGTACTTGGTACATACCCTTTTTTGCAAAAAAAGTATTTAAACCATTCCACCTCAACAAGGTGAGCCATTTCAGAACAGTTCCTACACTAACCGTATTATAAACTGCCATTGTGCCAACTGATCTCGTAAGAAGCAGGATGCGCTGTGTGACCAGGTCCCAAAATGGACTCACAGAAATGGACTACATTATAACAGCCTTGCCCAGTAAGGGAAGGGTGGGGCTCTCTAACTTGCTAGGAGACAAATACACTGTGTGCAGAATTATTAGGCAAATGAGTATTTTGATCACATGATACTTTTTATACATGTTGTCCTAGTCCAAGCTGTATAGGCTTGAGAGCCAACTACCAATGAAGTAAATCAGGTGATGTGCATCTCTGTAATGAGGAGGGGTGTGGTGTAATGACATCAACACCCTATATATGGTGTGCTTAATTATTAGGCAAATGCCTTTCCTTAGGCAAAATGGGTCAGAAGAGAGATTTGAAGGGCTCTGAAAAGTCCAAAATTGTGAGATGTCTTGCAGAGGGATGCAGCAGTCTTGAAATTGCCAAACTTTTGAAGCGTGATCACCGAACAATCAAGTGTTTCATGGCAGGTGTCTGTACTGATTCCTGTGACTACAAAGTATGAACACGTGGATAACCACACAGACACGGAGGGACAATATGTCATTTTGGTGTGTAGACTATGGGGGGTACTTACAGCTATTGTGGCAATGTATATACCTCCGCCTTACTCAAGTAAAAAAATCAGAGAGGTGATGGAGTGGGTGGGAAGACTTGGGAACGTTCCACTCCTTTTAATAGGAGATTTTAATAATGTCCAAGACGATTTTTGGGACAAACACAAGTCTAACCCGGACAGAACACAGAGTCACACAACACCATTTGGTACATACGTTAGGGAGCTGGGGCTGAGAGACCTGTGGAGAGTGAGAAACGAAGGAACACGGTGCTTCTCGTGCTATTCGTCAACTCACAATACTCTATCCCGCATAGATATGGCACTGGGAAATGAACAAATGGAGGCGATAGTAGCAAAAGTGGAATACTTGCCAAGGATAATATCAGACCATAAGCCCATTTGTGTGTGTATCCAGCGGACGGAGTCTAGGATGGGGAGACATGGGGGATGGAGATTTCACCCGGCGTGGCTGCGTTCGCTGGATATGAACAAATTAACCACAGAGATTGCTGAATACTTTGACTTAAATGAGGGGAGTGCGGAGCCACAGATAGTCTGGGACACGGGAAAGGCATACCTAAGGGGACTACTCATTAGAGAAATTAGTCGTTGTAAAACAGAATCAAGACGGAAGGAAGAGCGGTGGTGGAGACCTTGTGTGAGGCAGAGGCAGAGATGCTTAGGACTGGTACACCAGAGGCTGGAGACAGGCTAAAGGAGGCACAAGAGAGGGCCAATCAATATCTCTTGGAAAAGACCCAGAAGAGGAGGGAATTTCAGAGGTCCACCTTTTATGAGGAGGGGGAAAGGGTGGGCCACATGCTATCGGTGGTGGCGGCGGCCCAGAGGAGGACCCCATTCATATACTCCATTCAAAAGGTGGATGGTGACCTGACAGTGGATAGTGTGGAGATAGGTTCGGTCTTCACAGACTTCTATAGGGACCTATACTCCTCTGGCTCGGGTGCCACGGACGGGGGTGCGGTGGCGTATTTGCAAGGGGTTAAACTGCCTAAACTGTCGGCAATAGAAAGAGAGGGGTTGGAGGGACCACTGACAGATGAGGAGCTGAGTGTAGCACTGGCATCTATGACTAACGACAGGGCTCCAGGGGGGGATGGACTTCCGATTGAAATATACAAAAGTATGGAAGAGGTGTTGTTGCCCAAACTTAGGAAAGTATTGGAAAAATCAAGAGAGGGGGGGGTGTTGCCCGCATCCATGAGAGAGGCGATTATCATAGTGATACCAAAGGAGGATAAGGACCTGAAACATCCGGACTCCTATAGACCAATCTCACTTTTGACATCAGATGTCAAACTCCTGGCAAAGGTGTTGTCTAACCGGTTGTCTGGGGTTATCAATAAACTGATTCATCCGGACCAATCAGGCTTTATGCCGAGTAGGTCGACGGCAATTAATATAAGGAGATTATATTTGAATATGCAGCTACCGGTTGACAATGCCGGCCAGAGAGTAATCTATAAAGGTTGAGAATGCGCAATAGGGTTTTATCTTTTTTAAGGTTGGAAAAGAAGATCCAAATCAGAATCGCTCACCTGGTAAAGTTGTGTCACACACAACCAGCTTGATCGCTCAGAAATGCAGCTGCCGCAGGGATCGCACTTCCACAGGTCACTGTGGTAAATAATCAATCATCAGGACGAAGTACCTTAGATCCGCGCTGCTGCAGGAAAGATGTAAGAAAACACCAGAAACACCGGGATGTCTGGTTAGCAGTGATGAACGTCTTTATTTTTCCTACGCGTTTCGGAGCTGCCTGCCGGGCTCCTTCCTCAGGGAACATCAAGAGTACACTGGATACAATCTTATTTAAACATAAAAAGGCGCCAAAAACAGATAATGTGGGCACGTCTGCCATGACGTCAGAAAACAGGGTGGATCTATACACCGCGTCTCTTTGTTTATCTCTCAGGTTACAAACATCATACTAAACAGAAATATAATATAACATAAATAAAAAATACATATATATACACATCTATTTATTATACATAATTAAAAATATTATTTATAAAAAAGGGGGAATATATGAAGCTGGTTCATATTAGGATAGAACTCGTAAAATAAAATAAAGGTCTCATCTTGAAATTGTAGGTGTTCTTATTATTGTGCTAAATGTCCATATATCGATCTCAGTGCAATAATGAGTGATACTACTGTGTATAAATAAATAAATAAATAAATAAGTAATAATGCATAAAGAATGAAAAAATATATTGTAATAGTGAATAAATTATATATATTTATTGTGATAGACTCATAGAAAAAGTGGAAGTGTATTATGTTTTATATATCAGGAAAAGAAGGGGGTTAAAATATATTAATTGTTTATTGTTTGTATCCTCCTGTAGGTAATATTGCTTCCAAATATTGGGAAGAAGACAATAAAGGCACAGGAATAGCCATGGGGATATATTCACAAAAATGAACATGTATATATATATATATACATATATACACATATATATGTGTATCCAACTCCATCCTACAGTATTCAATCTTTTATCTTGAAAGTATAGATTTTTTGGGGAAAATAAAAATAAAAAATGAAAAATAAAGATAAAAATGCTTTGGTCTCTCATTTATTTATGTGTTTTCTATGTTATTTATAAAAGTTTAAAAGAATTAATAGAGTCACAGTATCTAAAATATAACTCTAAAAATCTTAAAACTGGAAGGGTAAAATAGTATCTATATTTCATGCTATAATGAGTAAAAATATAAAGAATAAATACATATAAAATCGATGATAGAACTGAATCGAACCTGTCTGTCGATCTTACTCTGCAAGCTGTAATAAGTGCAGAGCCATATACTCATTGGCCTGTGCATTAGTTTAATTAGATGTTATATCGCAGAAATGACCAAGGAACCAGGAATAACATGAATAGGTATTAGTGAAGATTAGGAGACTAGATCTAAAGCATAGGTATATCGGGTAGAGTGAAAGTAGATGTATTTGTATAAAATCATGATTATAGAATTGAGGAATAATATAGATTATAATCCTTACTATTCATTTTAATTCTTATATGCCACCATTTTGACTTTTGGAATGGTAGAACCCAGCAGTTTGTGTTTATAATATCAGTATAGAGGAGCCGCTATTCTAAAGCGCTGGTTTGTATTGGCGCGTGCCCGGGATGAGGCTGTAACCACAGACACGCGCCTGCAGTGAAACAAAGTAACATTTCATTCTATCCGGCACGCGCCCCTAATGAAATGGAAGGTGTGGCGTGTGCCGCTCGTTAACAGCAATTCTCAGGCTTGTGTTAGCGATTTAAGGTGCTGCAGCTCAGTTTAAAGGATTCAAAGGTTTGCCATCACTTCTCTCGGGACAAAGAAGATGCAGTATTCATAATAGAAGATGTCAAAAAATATAATAATCTCTCTGGGTGAAGATAGAGGGAATGTTCCAACTTAGCTCTATAGGAGAGTTTTCATGGAGAGAAATCTTTATAAAGAAAGGGAGATTGTGTATATAAATGTAATAAAAATAGTGAAGATGAAAGTTAAATTAATAGTGCCAGTAAAAGCATATATATGCATATACATGCAACTAATCTTGAAAATATATATAATATAATATAACACTTAGTCAAGATTTGGATAATAAAAATAAGTGGTGAGTGAAAATCATTACTGGAAATAAATAGATAATTAAAATCTTACTTTTTGAAGATAAAATGTATAAATTATCACTAAAAAAATCAGATAAAAACAGACATGATGGAACCATAAAAATAAATGACAGATTCCTATATGCCTAATAAAACAAATAAATACGCAATGTATTGTTAAATACCATCAGGTTATCACTTCAGATATTAAATTTAACCCCTTAGGTTTCAAAGTGTCCAGTTTGTACATCCAAAACCTTTCTTTTTTATTCAAAGCACTCAATCTGTTATTATTATTAGCAGGAATATGATCTATGGCAGTGATTCTCAATTTTGTGAAATCCCTATTGTGAACTCTCAATAGTGGTTCAAGCCACTTAGGCAGTTCACAATAGGGATTTCACAAAATTGAGAATCACTGCCATAGATCATATTCCTGCTAATAATAATAACAGATTGAGTGCTTTGAATAAAAAAGAAAGGTTTTGGATGTACAAACTGGACACTTTGAAACCTAAGGGGTTAAATTTAATATCTGAAGTGATAACCTGATGGTATTTAACAATACATTGCGTATTTATTTGTTTTATTAGGCATATAGGAATCTGTCATTTATTTTTATGGTTCCATCATGTCTGTTTTTATCTGATTTTTTTAGTGATAATTTATACATTTTATCTTCAAAAAGTAAGATTTTAATTATCTATTTATTTCCAGTAATGATTTTCACTCACCACTTATTTTTATTATCCAAATCTTGACTAAGTGTTATATTATATTATATATATTTTCAAGATTAGTTGCATGTATATGCATATATATGCTTTTACTGGCACTATTAATTTAACTTTCATCTTCACTATTTTTATTACATTTATATACACAATCTCCCTTTCTTTATAAAGATTTCTCTCCATGAAAACTCTCCTATAGAGCTAAGTTGGAACATTCCCTCTATCTTCACCCAGAGAGATTATTATATTTTTTGACATCTTCTATTATGAATACTGCATCTTCTTTGTCCCGAGAGAAGTGATGGCAAACCTTTGAATCCTTTAAACTGAGCTGCAGCACCTTAAATCGCTAACACAAGCCTGAGAATTGCTGTTAACGAGCGGCACACGCCACACCTTCCATTTCATTAGGGGCGCGTGCCGGATAGAATGAAATGTTACTTTGTTTCACTGCAGGCGCGTGTCTGTGGTTACAGCCTCATCCCGGGCACGCGCCAATACAAACCAGCGCTTTAGAATAGCGGCTCCTCTATACTGATATTATAAACACAAACTGCTGGGTTCTACCATTCCAAAAGTCAAAATGGTGGCATATAAGAATTAAAATGAATAGTAAGGATTATAATCTATATTATTCCTCAATTCTATAATCATGATTTTATACAAATACATCTACTTTCACTCTACCCGATATACCTATGCTTTAGATCTAGTCTCCTAATCTTCACTAATACCTATTCATGTTATTCCTGGTTCCTTGGTCATTTCTGCGATATAACATCTAATTAAACTAATGCACAGGCCAATGAGTATATGGCTCTGCACTTATTACAGCTTGCAGAGTAAGATCGACAGACAGGTTCGATTCAGTTCTATCATCGATTTTATATGTATTTATTCTTTATATTTTTACTCATTATAGCATGAAATATAGATACTATTTTACCCTTCCAGTTTTAAGATTTTTAGAGTTATATTTTAGATACTGTGACTCTATTAATTCTTTTAAACTTTTATAAATAACATAGAAAACACATAAATAAATGAGAGACCAAAGCATTTTTATCTTTATTTTTCATTTTTTATTTTTATTTTCCCCAAAAAATCTATACTTTCAAGATAAAAGATTGAATACTGTAGGATGGAGTTGGATACACATATATATGTGTATATATGTATATATATATATATACATGTTCAATTTTGTGAATATATCCCCATGGCTATTCCTGTGCCTTTATTGTCTTCTTCCCAATATTTGGAAGCAATATTACCTACAGGAGGATACAAACAATAAACAATTAATATATTTTAACCCCCTTCTTTTCCTGATATATAAAACATAATACACTTCCACTTTTTCTATGAGTCTATCACAATAAATATATATAATTTATTCACTATTACAATATATTTTTTCATTCTTTATGCATTATTACTTATTTATTTATTTATTTATTTATACACAGTAGTATCACTCATTATTGCACTGAGATCGATATATGGACATTTAGCACAATAATAAGAACACCTACAATTTCAAGATGAGACCTTTATTTTATTTTACGAGTTCTATCCTAATATGAACCAGCTTCATATATTCCCCCTTTTTTATAAATAATATTTTTAATTATGTATAATAAATAGATGTGTATATATATGTATTTTTTATTTATGTTATATTATATTTCTGTTTAGTATGATGTTTGTAACCTGAGAGATAAACAAAGAGACGCGGTGTATAGATCCACCCTGTTTTCTGACGTCATGGCAGACGTGCCCACATTATCTGTTTTTGGCGCCTTTTTATGTTTAAATAAGATTGTATCCAGTGTACTCTTGATGTTCCCTGAGGAAGGAGCCCGGCAGGCAGCTCCGAAACGCGTAGGAAAAATAAAGACGTTCATCACTGCTAACCAGACATCCCGGTGTTTCTGGTGTTTTCTTACATCTTTCCTGCAGCAGCGCGGATCTAAGGTACTTCGTCCTGATGATTGGCCAGAGAGTAATAGCTTCCTTGGACGCCCGCAAGGCATTTGATAGTGTGGAGTGGGAGTACTTGTGGGCGGTCATGGAAAAAATGGGCATTGGCCCACAATTTCTCTCGTGGGTGCGATTGCTATATTCCCAACCAGAGGCCAGAATCCGAGTAAATGGGATACTGTCACAACGTATAGACTTATATAGAGGCACGAGGCAGGGATGTCCACTGTCCCCTCTCCTGTTTGCCTTAGCGGTGGAGCCCCTGGCGGCTGCGATACGGGACACACAGGAGGTGAGAGGGTTCAGATACGGGAACCTGGAGGAGAAAGTGGCTCTGTACGCAAATGACATCCTGCTGTTTCTAGAGGAACCGGAGGAATCCTTGGGTAGTGCTATGAGACTATTTGAGAGATTTGGAGATGTGTCCGGCTTGCGTATTAATTGGACCAAGTCTACGCTATTTGCCTTAGATGATAAGTTACCTAGTGATATGGAAGCGGGGGGACTACGCATAGTGGATAAATTTAAATATTTGGGAATATGGGTCTCAGCCCCAATTACGGAATACCTTAATATTAATCTATCCCCTGTATTGGACCTTCTCAGGGCAAAGGTGGGGGCATGGAGTAAATTATGCCTATCTGTGGTGGGCCGGATAAATCTAATTAAAATGATTTTGATGCCTAAACTACTATATATATTGCACAATGCTCCCATCTGGGTCCCACAGAAGAGATTCAAACAGATTAACACCATTTTTAGGAGCCTAATTTGGGGGAAAAAACAGGCACGTTTGAGGCTGGAGATCATGCAAAAACCTAAAGATGAGGGGGGTCTGGCACTGCCGAATCCATACCTTTATTTCTTGGCAGCTCAGGGACAACATGTGAGGGGATGGGTGCAGCGAGCAGAGGGACCCGTAGTCCAAAGGATATTGGAAAAGGTAATGGAGAAATGCCCGTTGGTGCAATGCTTGGAGGACAACACCATGAATTTAGCGGGGAAACTAAAGCCCACCCTGCTTTTATATCATAAAGTATGGGAGAAATTGAAACAGGCGAGAGGAATAACACAGTTCACTAAATATTCCCCACTGTGGAACAACCATAACCTGCAGGAGATACGAGAGATGGGATGTTTGCATGAGTGGCGAAATAAGGGCATTGGATATGTGCACCAGATAATAGTGGGGAATAACTTAAAACCGTTCACACGATTGAGGGAGGAATTTGGACTAAGTGAAACCGGGGTATACCAATATGTACAGATGCAGCATGCCTTCCAAACACAACGAAGGGTTGGGAGGATTTGTATACAAAATGACATAGTGATGGATTATGTATGTGGTGACGGACCTACAAGAGGGGTGATTTCCACGGTGTATGGAGACTTACTACATACATTCTCGCTTCAATACCCGACACGGGCAAAAACAAAATGGGAGGCGGAAGTGGGAGTCATAGAGGAGGACAAATGGTCCTCCATTCTGGAGTGGGTCCCGAAGTTATCCCTTAATGAACCGGGTAGACTGTCTCAGTTATATCTGATATATAGAGTCTACAGGTCACCTGCCTTCCTGTTTGGGGTGAATTTGAGACCTACCTCGGAGTGTCCCAGATGTAAAACAGAAGAGGCTGGGATATATCACATGATGTGGACGTGCCCGAGACTGTCAACATACTGGTTATTGATCATTAACAGAATTGAGGGGGCATATAAATGTATTATACCAAGAGAACCGGTGGTGTGTCTGCTGAGCTATGTAGACGAGATTCGCGTGGACCCCAACTCACAAACGGCCATCGCAAGATTGTTGTTCATAGCAAGGAAACTAATAGCCAGATACTGGATTAGGGAGGAACCTCCGACCAGAAGAGAATTCTTGACACAAGCAAGCTACATTTCTAGATTGGAAAGTAACATATATCACAGACGTGGGAGGGATAGGGTATACACCAAGATTTGGTCCCCATGGCTAGAATATGGCACATGAGAAGTGACGAATACACATGTGTAAACAGGGGGTATATAAGAGGTAGAAGAAACGGAGGGAGGGGGATTGTATATTGACATATCTAAAAATTGTTGATATGATTTGTTACGGGTGATTGCTGTCTGGGGGGGAGGGGGGTGGGAAAGGGGTTTCAGAGATATAATAACAAAATGTATATGCTGGTCATTTTCCTGTATGCCTGTTTATTTGTTCAATAAAAATTTATCTGATCAAAAAAAGTGTTTCATGGCAAATAGCCAATAGGGACGCAAGAAGCGTGTTGGGCAAAAAAGGTGCAAAGTAACTGCCCATGAATTAAGGAAAATCAAGCGTGAAGCTACCAAGATGCCATTTGCCACCAGTTTTACCATATTTCAGAGCTGCAACGTTACTGGAGTATCAAAAAGCACAAGGTGTGCTATACTCAGGGACATGGCCAAGGTAAGGAAGGCTGAAAAATGATCACCTTTGAACAAGAAACATAAGATAAAATGTCAAGACTGGGCCAAGAAATATCTTAAGACTGATTTTTCAAAGGTTTTATGGACTGATGAAATGAGAGTGACTCTTGATAGGCCAGAGGCTGGATCAGTAAAAGGCAGAGAGCTCCACTCCGACTCAGACACCAGCAAGGTGGAGGTGGGGTACTGGTATGGGCTGGTATCATCAAAGATGAACTTGTGGGATCTTTTTGGATTGAGGATGGAGTGAAGCTCAACTCCCAGACCTACAGCCAGTTTCTGGAAGACAACTTCTTCAAGCAGTGGTACAGGAAGAAGTCGGTATCGTTCAAGAAAAACATGATTTACATGCAGGACAATGCTCCATCACATGCATCCAACTACTCCACAGTGTGGCTGGCCAGTGAAGGTCTAATAGAAGAAAAAATAATAACATGGCCCCCTTGTTCACCTGCTCTGAACCCCATAGAGAACCTGTGGTACCTCCTAAAATGTGAGATCTACAGGGAGGGAAAACAGTACACCTCTCGGAACAGTGTCTGGGAGGCTGTGGTGGGTGCTGCACGCAATGTTGATTGTAAAGAGATCAAGCAACTGACAGAATCTATGGATGGAAGGCTGTTGAGTGTCATCATAAAGAAAGGTGGCTATGTTGGTCACTAATTTTTCGGGGTTTTGTTCTTGCATGACAGAAATGTTTATTTCTAAATTTTGTGCAGTTATTAGTTTACCTGGTGAAAATAAACAAGTGAGATGGGAATATATTTGTTTTTTATTAAGTTGCCTAATAATTCTGCACAGTAATAGTTACCTGCATAAACAGATGTCCTCCTAAGATAGTCAAATCTAAACAAAACTTTCAAAATTATTAAGCTTTTATATTTTGAGTCTTTTGTGTTGATTGAGAACATAGTTGTTGATTAAAAATAATAATAATCCTCTACAATACAGCTTGCCTAATAATTCTGCACACAGTGTATATTGGATGATGTATGTGTAAAAATATATAATATTTGCATCTCAATGTATTATCAAATATTATCAAAAAGTGTATGTATTGAATTACTGAAATAAATTAAGTGAAACACATATATTATATAGTAATTACAGACAGAGTGATCTATTTCAATTGTTATTTCTGTTAATGCTGATGATTATGGCTTACAGCCAATGAAAACCCAAAGTAGGGAGGATGAAGGGTCTGAGAGATAAAATATTACCTAAATAGATATCAGAGGCTTCACCTTGTGTGGTAGTGAGAGTCACAACCACTATAAAAGCATATCACGGCTGCTGCAGTCCCCAGCATGGTGCATATAGAGTAGGGAGGATTAAGAGTTAAAATCTGAGCTGCCGTATTCCACTGTCACGGGTGGCGCGGGTGACAGGGTGGAGGCCACGCGCAGACGATCTCAGCGTTTGGCCACCAGCCATAATGGTGGAGGATGGTCCATCTCTTTCAGGGGCATTTACCTTCTGTTTAGATGAAGAGAAGGTGTGATGAGATCTCTCTATTTTGGGGAGACGGCTGTGGAGGTCTTGTGCTCGGTCTGGTTGTATCCACCTGTATTGTAGGTCTCTAGGACCCAGCAGATTCCTTCTACCTTTATAAGGAGGTTCATTACCCTTCCTCAGTGCAGGTGATATTTCCTTGTGGACTCTTTATCCTTGCTCCAGCAGAAGCTGAGGTTGTGAGCTCGCTGTGGTCTGCTGAAAGATAAGTGTTTCTTTTCCCCAAATGTCTGTCTTCCCTGGTGTTTGTCTTTAGTTGTTAGTGGAGGGGTCTAGTGCACCTCTCCATCTGATCCTTAGATAAGATAGTGCTAGGATCAGAGAGGGACGAGGTTCGTGGTCGGCGACAGTTGAGGAGACTGTACAGGGACGTTAGGGCAGACAGGGTCAGCCCTAGTAAGTCTAGGGGTCACCGTCTCCTTCTTGTGCCCTTAGCAGTAGGGACCCCTTATTCCCCCCCCCCCCGTCGTTATCCTACGCTGGGTGTCTTCCCCACTCCCAGCGTGACATCCACGAGACATCAAATGGTGAATATAACATTGATTTATTGGTCAACACATTTCAGGGCTTCCAGGCCCCTTCCCCAGGACAAATCAATACCATATTGCCATGTTTCAGGGAGTCCTGAAATCTACTGACTAATAAATCAATATTAGATTCACCATTTGAGGTCTCGTGGAATATGGCAGTGCGCTTTTTAACCCTTAAAGCATAACCACCGTTTACATTTTTATGTAATAATAATGTAGAGCAAGTGATTTTAATAAATTTTGTAATATGGTTCATTAGAAAATTCTGTCTGGTTCCCATTCTAATCCCTCCTCAGTGCACTGTAAGTGAATGTCATTCTGTGCCAGGGCCGTCTTCATGGTGACTACAGACATGTGAGGAGATAATGGAGAGGGGGAGTGGTCTACACTGCTGATGGCAGCTCATGAGGAGCAATGCATCACATTACAGCACAGAGCTGAGTAATGCAGGCTGTTAACTCTTTACAAGCTTCTCTGTTCTGTCTTCTGCCTCCACACAGCAACCTCTGTTAACCCCATGTCTGCTGGCTCTCTGCACAGATCATTATCAGCCTGCTCTCACACACACTGCTATGTGCTGCGGACCTCTCCCACACAGACAGAAAATGCAGCTTTTAGAACACCACACAAAGATGTGTGAAAATCAAGTCATGTGGCATATACAATCATTATCTTAGCTGCTATGTGACCCATCATTAACAACCAGTGCCGGATTGGGTTTTTTTTTTTTTTCAATAAAATGACGTTTACACTTTAATTCTCCCTACTTTAATTTTCTGAAAAAATTACCTTTGGGTTTTCATTGACTGTAAGCGATAATCATCAACATTTATAGAAATAAACACATGAAATAGATCCCTCTGTTTGTAATAACTCTATATAATGTGTGTTTCGCTTTATGTATTGAATTGCTGAAAATAAATTAACTTTTTGATGATATTCTAATTCAATGAGATGCATGTGTGTGTGTTCTATAAAATTCTGGCAAGATACCATATATCAAACTTTCCCTCTTTATCTATATATTTTTCTTTTATTTTTAGTTTCTTTTCAACACACACTAGGGAAATGCTGCAGAAGAGGAAGGTTTTGATGTAATGATTTTTCATTCTTGTAGGTTCATTAAATAGTAACTATTTTAAAGGGAACTTGTCACCCCCTTTTGGGCAATTTAAACTGTGCCCACCAGCTTACACATAATGTAAATGGGGTTCTAGTAACCCCTCGATGTGCCCAGACGTGCCCCTCATACCTCAGAAAATAACTTAATAGGAGGCCAGTGCTGGACACAATAAGTCCAGTAGGCTGGTATATGGTCCTGGTGGATTATGTCTTTGCCACCCCCCCAGCTGCAAAACCCGCTCTGCTATTTTAAAATTGCTGCCCCCATCTGTGACCGGCGCTTGAATGAGAGCCGCACTCGCGCCTGCGCAGTGGAGAAGGTGGCCGCGCTCCACTGAACATAGTGCTGATGTCTCACGTGACTTCACAAATCTCACGAGACATCAGCACTATGTTCAATGGAATGTGGAGACCCACTCCACTGCGCAGGCGCGAGTGCGGCTGTCACTCAAGCGCCGGTCACAGATGGGGGCAGCAATTTTAAATACAGGCGGGTTTTGAAGCCGGGGGGCGACGAGGACATAATCCACCAGGACCATATAGCAGCCTACTGGAATTAGTAGGAGGCCAGCACTGGACAGAATATAAGTTCATATCTCAGGTATGAGGGGCACATAGAGGGGTTACTAGAGCCCCATTTACATTATGTAAGCTGGTGGGCACAGTTTAAAATGCCCAAAAGGGGGTGACGGGTTCCCTTTAAAAGTTATCACAATTTAAATATAACAATAGGCATTCTTCACCTAGGTCAAATTAGTTTGGCATCCCACCTTCCCATGTACACAGAAATTTTGTGTAGGTAGACGTATTTCTGGCTAAAAAAAAGCATTTTTACAATAGGTTTTCATTACACATTTCCAGTATCAGAGAACAAAGGCAAAATTAGTTAAAGGGAACCTGACCCTTCCAGATTGTTAGAGAATAGCCGCCATGATGTTGTTCTGAACAGCCATTTTGTATATAGTTGATATTGAGTATACAGGGCGTAGAAGTTAGAAATGTCAGTTCTTCTGGAAAAAGAACATTAAAAATGATCTCAGAGTGCTTAGCCAGCAGAGAGAAGCTAATTAGATCTGTTCTATGCACTCAGAAGCTTATGAAGAGTATATTGTGTATTTTTTGTTATTTTTCATGGTGAGATGTAGGGAGATCGGCAAAATAGTCTTTCAGGTGATTTGAAACAGAACTTATTATTTGTCAATATTTTAAGAGTTATGTGTATCTTCTAAGAGCCATGATGAGATTAATGATCATAGATAAGCTGAATACAGATGTATAGCTTGTAATGTAATTAGTAGTGATGTTCTCATACTGAACTTTTGCTTTCTCTTTGTTCTTATATACACACGCCTCTATGAAGTCACTTTTAACGCCTGTTTTTCAAAGGTAGCATCCTAGTTTTAAATATGTATAAAAAGCCCTGATGCCATAGTTCGGGGCCAGACCACAATGCCAGAATCTTGATACCATCTTGTGTCTGGACACCTGCGCGTGTCATCGTGCTTTGTATCCTATCTGCTTTGTCGCATTCTCTATAATAAACCCTGCCCCTGCTTTAGAAGAATTGTCTACAGAGTTTTCTCGGACTTTGGTAACTAACGGACAAGGACTTTCTTTCACTCGTTATCACACCCCGATGGGCATGATAAGTAATCCTAGTCCTCCTCGCCCTGCTGTAGGGGCGTAATAGCCGGTGTGACGCTATTTGCGTCACATCTGGTCTTTGTGACGTCTGTACACCCTTTAGGTGTAAAACTAAAGCCGTGCATGCGCAATGCGCATGGTGAGGTCGGCGTACACCTAGAGGGTGTACCAACATCACAAAGAACGCCCTGTGAGACTTATTCAGGGACAAGAAGTCGCACATATGTAAGTGCATAATGTAAATTTTTGCAATGTTACAGAACGCATTTTTTATAGAAAAGCACCACTAGTAATGATATGTCAATGGTGCAGGGACAGGTATTAATAGGGTTGGGGGTGATTTGGAGGGGTCAGGTTCCCTTTAAAGATTCAGTAATATTGTCTGATGACAGATTCTCCACTCCTTAGGTCAGGTTCATACATACATAGTGCTATTGCTGAGAACTACCTTGAGGTTTCTGAATAAATCACTGAAAAACAAGATTCCGACGACATACCAGACACAGAAATTCACCTCAATGAAGCCAAAGGCATCACTCTGGGCGATGTCTGTCTTCCATTCCGTATTTGTCTCTTACAGACGTGCACAAAAACATAGCAGACCTTTTGGCTTTTCTAACAAACACACACAAGCCAAAACGCAAAAACTGGTCATAGTTAATTGATGGGATTATTGAATATCAGGCCCCAACCAATCTACATGGTGTACTTAATTATTAGGCAAATGAGTATTTTGATCACATGATAACTTTTTATACATGTTGTCCTACTCCAAGCTGTATAGACTTCAGAGCCAACTACCAATTAAATAAATCAGGTGATGTGCATCTCTGTAATGAGGGGTGTGGTCTAATGACATGAACACCCTATATAAGGTGTGCTTAACTATTAGGCAAATGCCTTTCCTTAGGCAAAATGGCTCAGAAGAGAGATTTAACGGGCTCTGAAACGTCCACAATTGTGAGATGCCTTACAGAGGGATGCAGCAGTCCTGAAATTGCCAAACTTTTGGAGCGTAATCACTGAACAATCAAGCGTTTCATGGCAAACAGCCAACAGGGTCGCAAGAAGCGTGTTGGGCAAAAAAGGCGCAAAATAACTGCCCATGAATTGAGGAAAATCAAGCGTGAAGTTGCCAAGATGCCATTTGCCACCAGTTTTGCCATATTTCAGAGCTGCAACGTTACTGGAGTATCAAAAAGCACAAGGTGTGCTATACTCAGGGACATGGCAAAGGTAAGGAAGGTTGAAAAACGACCACCTTTGTACAAGAAACATAAGATAAAACGTCAAGACTGGGCCAAGAAATATCTTAAGACTGATTTTTCAAAGGTTTTATGGACTGATGAAATGAGAGTGACTCTTGATGGGCCAGATGTATGGGCCAGAGGCTGGATCAGTAAAGGGCAGAGAACTCCACTCCGACTCAGATGCCAGCAAGGTGGAGGTGTGATACTGGTATGGGCTGGTATCATCAAAGATGAACTTGTGGGACCTTTTCGAGTTGAGGATGGAGTGAAGCTCAACTCCTGGACCTACTGCCAGTTTCTGGAAGACAACTTCTTCAAGCAGTGTTACAGGAAGAAGTCAGCATCGTTCAAGAAAAACATGATTTTCATGCAGGATAATGCTCCATCACATGCATCCAACTACTCCACAGCGTGGCTGGCCAGTAAAGGTCTAAAAGTAGAAAAAATAATGACAGGGCCCCTTGTTCACCTGATCTGAACCCCATAGAGAACCTGTGGTCCCTCCTAAACTGTGAGATCTACAGGAAGGGAAAACAGTACACCTCTCGGAACAGTGTCTGGGAGGCTGTGGTGGCTGCTCCACGCAATGTTGATCATAAACAGATCAAGCAGCTGACAGAATCTATGGATGGAAGGCTGTTGAGTGTCATCATAAAGAAAGGTGGATATATTGGTCACTAATTTTTTTTGTGTTTTGTTTTTGCATGTCAGAAATGATTTTTCCTAAATTTTGTGCAATTATATTAGTTTACCTGGTGAAAATAAATAAGTGAGATGGGAATATATTTGTTTTTTATTAAGTTACCTAATAATTCTGCACAGTAATAGTTACCTGCACAAACAGATATCCTCCTTAGGGCCCTTTCACATCAGCGTTTTTTGAAATTCGCGGCAGATGCGGTGAAAAAACCGCATCTGCCGCGATTACCGCATACCGGCTGCACTTGCGGTGCGGTTGCGGTAAACGCCATGCAAAGTATAAGCTTAATATTTTTGGAAGTTGAAGTGGGGTTTTTTAGATTTGGCTATCTAAGGGCCCTTTCACATCAGCGTTTTTTGAAATTTGCGGCAGATGCGGTGAAAAAACCGCATCTGCCGCGATTACCGCATACCGGCTGCACTTGCAGTGCGGTTGCGGTAAACGCCATGCAAAGTATAGGCGTACTTGCGGCAGGTGCGGCAAGTGCGGTTTTGCACTTGCGGCAGGTGCGGCCGCGAAAAAAAACGCGGCTGACCGCGGTTTTTTTCGCGGCCGCCCCTGCCGCAAGTGCAAAACCGCACTTGCCGCACCTGCCGCAAGTACGCCTATACTTTGCATGGCGTTTACCGCAACCGCACTGCAAGTGCAGCCGGTATGCGGTAATCGCGGCAGATGCGGTTTTTTCACCGCATCTGCCGCAAATTTCAAAAAACGCTGATGTGAAAGGGCCCTTAGATAGCCAAATCTAAAAAACCCCACTTCAACTTCCAAAAATATTAAGCTTTGATATTTATGAGTCTTTTGGGTTGATTGGGAACATAGTTGTTGATCAATAATAAAAATAATCCTCTACAATACAACTTGCCTAATAATTCTGCACACAGTGTAATAAGACCTATCAATAGTAGTGAAAAACCCCTTGAAATCCAGAGTGAGACAGAAGTCACCTATAGTTATAAGAGCCCATCCATCTACTCAGGAGCACATCAATGGAGTGCATCACAGAGACAGAGGACTGACCTTTGAGAAAAGGTCAGTAATATGGTGTGCCACATGCTTGTTTATTTTGGGATTATCTTACTTCAATACCTTATTTTTAAAAAGGAATGTGGTAAGAAAACCTGTATAAAACCATTGACAAGTAAAGTGACAATGGTTGATCTGAAGCCGTACTGGCAGATGTCATCATTTTTGATGGGAGAGGCAACATTGCATGGAGCGCTACCTTTTTTATTAACAGAAGACATCTTGCAGGTTCTATCTTAAAAAAAACACTGTCATTAAGTTATTTTTTCATTAAATTTGTGTATATGTCTATATAAAAACATGCAAGTGTTTTTTCCATGCAAAAGTGCAATCACCACCAATAAGCCCTTTCACACCGTATTCTAGAATGCTGTATATAGGTTCCCAATTCGATGTGAATAACATAAAAAAGACCTTTCGTTATACTCACTTGTGGGGTGGTCCGATCTGATAGGTGTCACAGACCTTGATCCGGCGCCTCCTCTTTGCTTGTGATTGCTGTCCCTCTTTCCTGCTTCATGTGGATGACACTAACCCACAGTATCCACATAGTGTCGTCCACTGCGATCCTGCGCACGTGTATTGTAATGTGCATGCGCGGGCGTTCTTTCACCTTTCCCCACAGCTGAACATTACAATACTTTCTTCTTCCTTCAGAAGGGAAGAGAGATGTGCGCTTGCACAGGATGGCAATGGATGACACTGTGTGGATACTGTGGGTTAATGTCATCCACATGAAGCAGGAAAGAGGGACAGCAATCACAAGCACAGAGGAGGTGCCGGATCAAGATCATAGATGCCCATCAGACCAGACCACCCCACAGGTGAGTATAATAAAAGGTCTTTTGAATTTTATACAGATCAGCTTGGGGACTAATATAAAGCATTCTAGAATGCTACACATAAGGACTTATTGGCGGAGGACACAGCTTACATCAGAAAAACCTGGGGACAGGTTCCCTTTAATACCCTCACCTAGCTCCGCTTTCCAGGGTACCCAGCACCATTCTGCTTCTCTAGTCAGTGATTCTCTGGGTCATTGTATGTGTGAGCTGGAAGTCTCTTTAGAATGAATGGTCTAATGAATACGGAGAAAACTATGTAAATTATAGTTTGCCTAATTTTTATGTTTCAAGATTAGACAGGAATTGAACACTGTCATTGTAGTGAATATATAAAAGGTAAATTTTTATTTGTGCTATACAAGTGCAGTAAATATTTTCATTGCATATTTTCTTTTAGGCATCTATTTTTTGTCATCATTAGACCACATGCACTCGTCAAGTATATGGTATTTTACCTCAGGATTTGTAGCCAAGACCAGCAGTGGGTGATAAATTCAGAAGTGGTGACGTATTTCTATTAGACTTTCCCTTTGACTGCTCCACCCCTGGTTTTGGCTTATAAATACAGACGTAAAATACTGACCAAATAATCAACATGTGCACATGGCCTTATGTTTTATGTAAATTGGAAAAGTCCATGTATTACACATCTTTCTCAGCATTACCTGTCCTGGAGTCTCTTTTACAATGTAAGCCTATGGAGACTCATTCTGATGTTCCTTATGCTTACATTGTAAAAGTCCAACAAAGCACAGCGTGACCTGGAGAGTCTGCAAAGCGGTGACGTCACTGAGAAGAGGAGCGGAGAGATGCTGGATAACAGAGAGAGAGGTGGTAGATGAGTATATTAAACACACACTATACAAGTGAACGTCACCAGATTTGGGCGATTGAAACTAAAAGTGCCACCTATGCTGCAGTTTAAGAAGGTGGCTATTCTACACTGACTGCCCCTGTACACCAAATCATTTTTTAAAACTCCACGCCCTGTATTATAAATTACGAGTTTCTGGTCCAATGGGTTTGATTGCAGCTCGGACTGTGCCACCTCTCTGCACTGTCTGACAGCTTCTTCGATTGATCGATATGCAAATTGCACGTATGCGCACAGGATTCCCTGGATCATAGAGGCGCAGAACAGTTTTAGGCTCTTCCCGCAGTAGGGGAGAGCGCAGTGCGTAGGCGGGATCCAGAGAAGCAATAGCACAAGTGATCAATTCGGGTGTCTCTCCCAGGTGAGGAGGCTATAGGACGGCGAGGAAAGGCGGGTCGGACTGAGCTGCAATCAAACCCATCAGATGGGAAACAGGTATAATACAGGGCAGGATGTTTTTAAAAGTTATTTATTTGGTATATAGGGCAGTCAGGGTATAATAGCCACCTTCTAAGGCTGCCTTCACACTTGCGGGAACCACAAGCTGAGCGCAGGCACCGCAAGTCCTTATGTTTAACATAGGAATGCAGGTGCCTGCGCTTGGGTGCAGATTGGCGTGCGCACCCATTCACTGCCATGTTTGATTTGTACACAGGTGGATGTTTGCGCACAAATTATACATTCTCGTCTGCACCAGGAATGCGACATGTCACGTTCAGGGTGCGGACGAGAGTGTGTGTTTTGTACGCAAGCATGCGCATGCGTACAAATCATACATGGCAGTGACATCTAAGCATCTAATGTGCTTTTTTATGATAAGTACATGGATTTTTTTTTTAAACCAGATTAGTGATACACAATGCATGATCTAAATAACTATGGGGGTCTGTTTAAAGACAAAAAAAAGAGAATTTTGTTTACGTACCGTAAATTCTTTTTTCTTTAATCATCAATGGGAGACCCAGACAATGGGGTTTAGGGCACTGCCCTCCGGAGGTCACACTAGGTACTACAAGTTTGTAGACACCGCCCCCTCCGCTTATAAACCCCTACCGCAGGGAACATCCTCAGTTTGGTCTACAAGCTGCGAGGAGGAAAATAAACCACACCCGAAACCTCGGGAAGAACACCGTGCACAAACGGTTCAACAACCCGGCAAACACTGTCTCAACAGAGAACAGAGCCAATGCAAAACAAGCAAAGGAACAACTGGGTGGGTACTGGGTCTCCCATTGATGATTAAAAGAAAAAAGAATTTACGGTACGTAAACAAAATTCTCTTTTTTCTGGTCATCATAATGGGAGACCCAGACAATGGGGATGTCCTAAAGCAATACCCCAGGGCGGGAAGAGTTCCTCAACAAGACGGATAACATGGTTCCCCTTTAAAGGTGGGCAACCGCCGCCTGTAGAACCCGCCTGCCCAAATTTGCATCCGCAGAGGCATGGGCATGCACCATATAGTGCTTAGAGAAAGTGTGTAGGCTGGACCAAGTGGCCGCCTGACACACCTGTAGAGCAGATGCTCTATGTCGCAAGGCCCATGAGGCACCTACGGCTCTGGTAGAGTGAGCCTTCAATCCCACCGGGAGAGGCAAACCAGAAGACCGGTAAGCCTCTTGAATGGAAGCCTTAATCCACCTGGCTAAGGTTGACTTTGAAGCCGCGGACCCCTTACAGCGACCTGTCGTAAGAACAAACAAAGAATCCGAACTCCTAAAGGAGGCGGTTCTGGACACATAAATGCGTATAGCTCTCACGAGATCCAGAGTATGGTGGTCGCGCTCAACCTGATGAACGGGAGCGGGGCAAAATGATGGGAGAACAATCTCCTGGTTCAGGTGAAAACGTTGAAACCACCTTTGGCAAGAATTCCGGCCGTGGACGCAACACCACCTTGTCTTGGTGAACCACCAGAAAGGGAGACTTGCACGATAGTGCAGCCAATTCTGAGACCCTCCTCAGAGATGTAATCGCCACCAGAAAAGCCACCTTCTGGGACAGACGAGAAAGGGAAACCTCCCTCAGAGGCTCAAATGGCGGTTTTTGCAATGCCGCCAGGACCATGTTAAGGTCCCACGGATCCAGAGGTCTCTTGTAGGGTGGAACCATCCGCGACACCCCCTGCAGAAATTGACGGACCTTCGGGAGAAGCGCCAATCGTCTGTCAAACAGCACAGAAAGTGCTGAGACCTGACCCTTTAAGGAGCCAAGGGATAATCCCAACTCCAAACCCGACTGTAGGAATGCCAACAATGTCGGGATGGACAAGGGCCACGGGGACCGGCCCCCAGAGGCACACCAGGTAAAAAAGATTTTCCACGTCCTGTGGTACATTTTCCTGGAAACTGGCTTTCTAGCCCGATTCATAGTGGCAACCACTGTAGGGGAGAACCCCCTGGATGTCAGCAGCCAGGCCTCAAGAGCCATGCAGTCAATCTGAGGGCCTTGGAATTGAGGTGGAAGAATGGGCCTTGCGCGAGAAGATCTGCGCGTTCTGGAAGAGCCCACCTGCGTCCGCCTGACAGTTGCCACAGGTCCGGATACCAGGACCTCCTGGGCCAGTCTGGAGCCACTAGAATGGCTACCCTGCATTCCGACCTGATTTTCCACAGCACCCTGGGAATCAGAGCCATAGGAGGGAACACATATGGTAGATTGAATCTGGACCAAGTCAAGATCAGGGCGTCCGCTCCCAACGACTGGGGGTCCCATGACCTCGCCATGTATTGCGGAACCTGATGATTCAGCCGTGAGGCCATCAGATCCACGTCCGGAGTGCCCCATCTGCTGCAGATGTCCCGAAAGACGTCTGGATGAAGGGCCCACTCTCCGGCGTCCATCCCCTGCCTGCTCAGATAGTCGGCCTCCCAGTTTTCGACCCCTGGGATGTGAACTGCGGAGATCAGGCAGTTGTTGTCCTCCGCCCAGGATAGAATGCGGTGGACTGCGGCCAGAGCCTCTGCACTCCTGGTTCCTCCTTGATGATTTATATAAGCGACGGCCGTCGCGTTGTCGGACTGAACCCGGATGGGATGTCCTGAGAGGAATCTCTGAAAGGCCAGGAGTGCTAGATAGATCGCCTTGATCTCCAGCACGTTGATCTGTAATGCCGACTCCGACAGAGTCCAGAGGCCTTGGGCCCTGTGGTGTAAGAACACCGCACCCCAGCCCTTCAGACTGGCGTCGGTGGTCACCACTAACCATGACGGTTTGATGAAGGACCGGCCCCGCGACAAGTGATGTGGTTGAAGCCACCACTGCAGGGAATCTCGGGTCGGTTGTGACAGTGTCACCAGCCGATTCAGTGAGATCGTCCTCTTGTCCCACCTGCGTAGTATCTCCAGCTGGAGAGGACGGAGGCGAAATTGTGCAAACGGCACCGCCTCTATCGCCGCCACCATGCGACCCACCAGCTTCATCAACCCACGAAGGGACGATTGTGGTGACAGGAGCACTGCTTGTACTCCCGATCGGATCGCCACCTGTTTGGATTGTGGCAGAGACACCAGGGCTGAGGACGTGTTGAAGTCCATGCCCAAATAAGTCAAGGACTGGGTCGGAACCAAGGTTGACTTCTGAACATTGAGGAGCCAACCGAATTGTTCCAGAGACCGCATGGTCACATCTAGGCTCGCTTGACAGAGGTGTTCCGATGGCGCCCTGACCAGCAGGTCGTCTAAATAGGGAATGACGGCATGGCCCTGCAAGTGCAGGAGAGCCATCATAGAGGCCATCACTTTTGTGAACACCCGTGGTGCCGAGGCCAAGCCGAACGGCAGCGCCACAAATTGGAAGTGTTCCTCCCCCACTGCAAATCTCAACCATCGCTGGTGAGCCGGTGCAATGGGCACGTGAAGGTAAGCGTCTCTGATATCTATGGACGCCAAGAAGTCCCCCTGTGACACAGCTGCGATCACGGAGCGCAGTGATTCCATACGGAACTTCCGAACCAGCACGTGGCGGTTGAACAACTTCAGGTCCAGAACCGGGCGGAAGGATCCGTCCTTCTTTGGGACGATAAAGAGGTTGGAGTAAAAACCCCTGAACCTCTCCCCGGAAGGCACCGGGACCACCACTCCGTCTCTGCGGAGTCCCTCCAACACCAAAGAAAAAGCCTGAGCTTTTTCTGGGGAGGGGACCGACCGATGGAATCGGGATATCGGTTTTGACGTCAGCTCTATCCTGTAACCTCGCGAGACCACGTCTCGAACCCACTGATCTGGAACGTGAAGTAGCCACTCGTCCTGAAAGCGAGACAAGCGGCCCCCCACCTGTGGGGAGGCAGGAAGAGAGAGCGAGTCATGTAGAGGCGGGTTTGGGGGTGGCAGCTGCTGCCCCCGCCGGTTTCTTTGGACGACTCTTAGAGCGCCACTGAGAAGCGGGCTTGCCCCCTCGGTCCGTGCGAGCGGACGGTGCTGATGACTGTGAGCTGGACCGAAAGGACCACTGTTTTGGGTTCCTCTTAACGGTATACCGTGGCTTAGGTTTATTCTGCGGTATTTTAGACTCAGCAGAATCCTTAATCAGCTTGTCCAGCTCTGTGCCAAAAAGCCTGTCACCAGCGAACGGAAGATTCTGCAGAATCTTCTTAGATGTGGCATCTGAGTCCCAAAGACGTAGCCACAACAACCTGCGGATCGCTATAGCATTGGCCGAAGCCACAGCTGAGCGAGTGGCAGTTTCCAGAGTCGCCGTTCTGGCGTAGTCCGCATAGGCCCTCGCCCTCTCGGGAAGTGCCAGGACCTCTGGACTGGACCTTGCCAGGTCAGTGATACCATCCAAGCAGGTAGTAATCGCTTGTAAGGTCCAGACCGTGGCAAAGTTAGGGGCAAATGACGACCCCACCGCCTCATAGGAAGACTTGGCGAGTTGCTCGACCTGTCTATCAGTAGCATCCTTCAGTGAGGAGCTATCAGAGGCAGAGAAAAGGGAGCGTGCAGCAATCCTGGTCATGGAAGCATCCACCTTCGGGACTGCGACCACTCCTGAAGCACCTCCTGGGGAAAGGGGAAGCGATTGTCCTTGGGTTTGCGGACATAACGCCGCCCAGGATGTAACCTGGGGGCTCTAATCACCCTTCCAAAATTAGTATGGTCCATAAAGGAGCCACTTGGTCTAGCCTCCGGCCGCAGCCATTGATAGACCTCCTTCGGGTGCACCGTCACCTCCTCAGGGGGTGTCACGAGACGTAAGGTCTCGTTGATAGAGGACACCAGATCCTCCACCCCATCTGGTGGTTCAGACACAGATACAGACCCGAAAGTCGAACCCCCATCATCTTCCTCACCATCAGAGGAACGCTCCTCCTCAGAGAGAGTCTGGAGCTCGGGTGAAGCCTCACGACGAGCCCGCTTAAGGGGTCTCACAGCAGAAGAGGGAGACACCCGGGGTAACTGGAAGGAGTAGCTGGGCTATCCAGTCTCCTATTAAGTGCCTCCAGGGATTGCGACATGGAGGACAGCTGAGACAACAGAGATTCATTGATCCTGTTCTGAGTCTCCCAAGGCCCTGAGATCACCTGAACCTCGGGGTATAGCACCGGAGCTGCTGACTCAGCAGTGCCAGCCCGGGCCTCTGGGCGTCCGCAGTTATTGCAGGACCCCTCCACCAGTGTTCCATTGCACGTAGCACATGTAACGGTGGCCTCGGCCGCCTTAGCAGCAAGCTTCCTAACTGAGGACATGGCCACAGTAGGGGTAGATAAGCCCAATTGCAGACAATAAAACCGGAGATCCCGGTGGCTTACCGACCGCTGTAAAGCGGTATGAGGGAGCGGTGTGTGTGTGTGACCTCCGCGCCGTCTTCCGGTCTCCCCTCTTGGAGTGCAGACGCACGCTGCATACAGTTCCCAGCCGGGAAGTGAGGGTAAAGATGGCCGCCGACAGAGAAACTGTGGGCGGCGCCGAAGACACGCGGGAAACACACGCACACGCCCCGCGGTGACGTCACCGCACGGGCTGCATCCCATCCTCCAAGCATCCTTCTCATGAGGGAGCTGGAGCCCGCAGGGCGGGAAACAGTGTAAAATACATTGTACACAGACTGCAAATACATATCACACATCCGCAGCCTACGGCCTCAGCCCCTGTGACACACAGGGCGGTCAGCCAGGGTGACCCCAGCACAGGGTACACCCGCAGAACCGCGGGCCCGAGGGCAACGCGCGGTCTGAGTGCCATGAAACACATAAAGTGCCAGACACTACCCCCAGGCACACCGGAGACACAGAGTGCCTCAGTGCCGGTCCGGTCTGTAAGCACCATTCAGGGAGGCCTCGGACGGGGGTGCAGCACCAGTCTGGAGTGTAAGCACCATTTAGGGAGGCCTCAGACTGGGCCGCTCAGCCCAGTCCGGAGTGTAAGCACCATTTAGGGAGGCCTCGGACTGGGCTGGCTCCAGTCCGGTCTGTAAGCACCATTTAGGGAGGCCTCGGACGGAGCGGAGCTGTGCAAGGCTCCCATCTCCCACTCACCAGAGCCCCCCAGAGAGGGATGGAGAGGAGTGTAACAGCGTACCGGGAGAACACCAGGTGTCCAGGCCCTAGGCCCTCCGGTACCTCCACCAGCGTGTGCCACTAAGGGTGAGCGGGGAGGCTGTCACCGGTCCCGACTGGGACCTTATTACCTTGTCTTCAGACGCCATCACGAAAGTAGTGAGAATGCAGTGAAGTGCAAGCAAAGCGTGATCCTCCGAGCACACTAAGTTTAAAACTGAGGATGTTCCCTGCGGTAGGGGTTTATAAGCGGAGGGGGCGGTGTCTACAAACTTGTAGTACCTAGTGTGACCTCCGGAGGGCAGTGCCCTAAACCCCATTGTCTGGGTCTCCCATTATGATGACCAGAAAAAGGACATAACAAGTTCCCTTTAAAGACACCGTGGGGGATGATAGCACATGGATGCATTCACCTACAGAACACATACTTGCTAAGCTGGTATTCGGTCCCTCTGACAAAGCGCAGTCTCTCCAATGGTACTCCAATACTTTGTAACATGGCTTTAATCACATTCTCATAATAGCGGGTACGTAGCTCCAGCAGCTCCCATGGGGCTTTCATGTTATCTAGATAGGCATGGAGGTCTGCAAACAAGATTGTTACCTAGACAAAAAAAAAAAAACAATGATGAATCTATATCATGTTCTATTTTAATGGCTACCCGATACTCTGGTGAAGTCAGTATCTACCTCACACCCAGCCTTTAGGAAGTCTGCAATTTTGGACATTGGCACAAAATAAGCTACATGAGGTTTCCCTGTAGTGGCGGTGCCCCAGTATACTTTAAGTTCACGCTCCTTTACGATCTCTTTTAACTTATCCTCGCCAAGGACCTCCTATACAAAAAAAAAGGCATAAGTTAAAATTCAAGGAACGTTCTTACAATATACAAACAATACACAGTACATATAGTATAGTGTAGCAAATGTGTAAAAGCTGCAGCTTCAGAAAGAAAAACATTTAAAATTAGGCCAAACCAGGAACAGTTATCTGGGCGGATCCCCGCTGGTCTCCCACTGGAGCTTGGCAAGATTTCCCTTACATAAGAGAGGCCAGTTAATCAAGCCTCGTCAGGAGGAGACCCACCCCACACTACTCCTGCCAATCCAGGTCTTCAAGAAGGTCTTCTCAGAAATGCAGCCGCAGCACTCCACAATGAGAGCCAGGCCATGATTAATGGAGCTACGGTAGGGCAGCATGAAATACCCAAGTATAGCCCATAATTTCTTATCGTTTTACTCTCTAAGAGTTCAGCATGGACCCTCACTGGAGCAGCAGGGGAGCAGGGGTAAGTGAGCAGCTTTTATTTTTTTAACTGTCTTTAAAGCATAATCACCTTATTATTAGACAAAATGTACTTACTTGCAGGTTGCGTGTAATCAGTTCTAGCTTTCCCTCAGGCGTTAGACTATCACCCATTCTGACTGGTTTAATGGGCCCAATCTAGGATAGGAATGCTGGAGAAAAAAAAAAACAAAACAAAAAACACATTATATAACATTTATATACATTACAATAGCCCCACAAAGCTTCTGTCCAGCCTACAGCATCTTACACACTTTCCCAACAAATACAATCAAATATGAACAGTTCAAATTCTAAAATACTAAAGATAAGCGTCTATATGATAAATTGTCCCATGGATACAGGCGATACTATACTGCAGCTGCCAAGCATCAGGGTGCCCTAAGGGTGCTGGCACACCTGGACACTTGTGCGTCGCCCAGTGTAAAGGGGCGATAATGAAGCGAAATATCGCCTTAGAGTGGTTGCCTGGTTTCTCAGCACTGCTCTGAAACCAAGCGAGCACTCTGGGGTGATGTGTACACATCGCCCCATGTAACATGACGATCGCCGATGTTACAGGATCGCCGCTGGGTTTGTACACACCCTAGCGGCAATGTCTCCTGTAACATTGCCGGTGCATCGCCGGAGGTATCGCCGCGTGTAAACACGCGACGGCGACGCTGTCGGGGTGCCAAAAACATGCGCTCCCGTGCGTCTCCGACGAGATCTCTGGAGAAGTGTCCACGTGTGACGGTACCCTAAGGTTTACACCGTCCTCGCTGCACGCAGGACTGCGCCGTCCTCGCTGCACGCAGGACTGCGCCGTCCTCGCTGCACGCAGGACTGCGCCGTCCTCACTGCACGCAGGACTGCGCCGTGCTCGCTGCACGCAGGACTGCGCCGTGCTCGCTGCACGCAGGACTGCGCCGTGCTCGCTGCACGCAGGACTGCGCCGTCCTCGCTGCACGCAGGACTACGCCGTCCTCGCTGCACGCAGGACTACGCCGTCCTCGCTGCACGCAGGACTACGCCGTCCTCGCTGCACACAGGATTAAACCGTACTCGCTGCACACAGGATTAAACCGTACTCGCTGCACACAGGATTAAACCGTACTCGCTGCACACAGGATTAAACCGTACTCGCTGCACACAGGATTAAACCGTACTCGCTGCACACAGGATTAAACCGTACTCGCTGCACACGGGATTAAACCGTACTCGCTGCACACAGGATTAAACCGTACTCGCTGCACACAGGATTACACCGTGCTTGCTGCATACCGGATTACACAGTAGTGGGCAACTTCTTTTTACAGAGCTGAAGATGTGTTCGATCTGAAAATGCAAGAGCCAAGTGTGTGCACACATTGTGTCAGTGAAAGTAAACACTTATCCCTCCCTCCAGTCTGCAGCAACTGCTGACAGGCTAACAAAATAGTGGGTGTCTGATTGTGACAGGATAGCGGGGTGAGAGTGTGCCACTCCAGTAATGCAGGAGCTTAGTGCGCGCACACTGCGTCAGTGCAGGTGTACACTTATCCCTCCCTTCCGTCTGCAGCAGCTGTTCACTGTGCACAGGATTAGGCTACTTTCTCATCTGCGTTTTTTCAAATCCGGCAGAATTCCACCTTCTTTGAAAATCCGAGATTACTTACCTGTAATCGTATTTTACGGAGTCCACGACAGCACCGACAGAGAGGCGATCTGCCCACAAGGACAGGAAACCTATGGCTAAAAAGGGACGGTCCCCTCGCCTCCTCAGTTGGTTACAAAGAATTTGAAGGTACTTCCATAACCGTATAAATACACAAACATATTAATCAGTATATCAGGATACCATCACCACAAGCGTGAAAGATCACACAAACACCTTTTCTTAAGTGTAGAAAACCAGTGAAGAATAATAATAATAATAATAATAATTTGGGGGGGGGGGGAGTGAGTGGGTGCTGTTGTGGACTCGGTAGTCATAGTATCGTATTTTCACTGAAAATTTTACAAGATTAAACAAGTAAAACAAAGAAGAAGGGGGAGGGGGAGAAGGGTTGGACAATGCAAATGAGAAGCAATTAACAAGAAGTAAGGCCCCTTTCACATCAGCGTTATTTGCTAATGTGCGGCAGATCCTGCAGTTTTACTGCATCTGCCGCCTAATGGTCGTACTTACGGCGCCGATCCGGCAAGCCCCATGCATTGTCTATGGGGCTTGCCGTCCGTTGCAGCAAGTGCAGTTAGGCCGGATTGATCGGATCCGACACTTGTAGCAGCGAAGAAAAAAAATGATGCAGAGGTTTTTTTTCAGCGTACGCAACTGCCAGATCGTGGCAATACTGCAATTGCCGCAAGCCCTATAGACAATGCATGGGGCGTGCCGCAAGTGCGACCGTTAGATGACAGATGCGGTAAATCTGATAGATCTGCCACAATAAGCGAAAAACGCATTATTACAATTCCCAAAAAAAAAGGACAGTTCTAAGAGGTAAATAAGCTAAGAAAAGGTCAAAGTGAAAATCTTAGTGTTAATATCGATTGAACTCCGAGATACATAAATTAGGAGTAAATAACTGCGTCCAAAAATCTCATCTTATGATGTAATGTGTGTAATCTTTGTTTCTTAAGAGTGAAATTAAACTCGTAGGTATTATGGATTGAAACTATCTATAATTTATGAAATAGTAGGTATGTGTTGTTGTCTCTAGAAGCTATCAATATCCTTGTTGAAGCTAATATTTGGCATACCATATGCCTATGATTAGGGGAAAAATCTTATACCTAAAAACAGGACAGTCAACTGAGGGGATAAAGAGACATCAAGGCAAACGAGTCTGGATATTAGTTCTTAGATCTCTGACCAAATATGTTTCAAAAGTGGGCAGTTCCAGAATATGTGAGTGAGGTTACCCATGGCACCACAATTTCTCCAGCACATAGGAGACTGGGAGGGATTAATGATATTAAATCTATAGGGTGTCAAGTACCATCTGGATAGAAGTTTAAAGTAAGATTCTTGTAAGGCTGGCTTCACCCCACGGTTTCGTTCCTGTTTTTTTGCAGGACCACATGGACAGGAACGGGGCAGATCTGGATTGGTAACTCCATTTGCCATTTCTGAGTCCGGATCCGGGATTTTAAGGGATCCAGACACAGAAAGAGCTGGGGGGAGCTGAGCCAGACAAGTGGTGTCGGCACTGTTACTTTCACTTTAGCAGTGTATTTACAAACACTATCTACATACACTGCTAAGGTAAAATTAAAGAAAGGAATCATTAAATAAATAAAAAAAAAAAGCTCACCTTCCGCCTAGTGTCCCACGGTGCGCCCACCTCCGATGGCTGCAGGACCTTAATCAGCTGACCGGGAAGGGGCGGCAACTCGATCGGCTTATGTGTCACATGACCGCATTAGCTGAGCGGTTTAAATCACCCCCCCCCCCCGACGATCGGTTTCGGCAGGCGATTTAAACCACTCAGCTGATGCCGTCATGGAACACATTAGCTGATCGGGTAGCCCTGCCCGGGCAACTGATTAAGGTCCTGCAGCCATCTGAGGCATGCTCAGTACACTAAAACAGGATCCGGGAACCTATCCTGTTTTTTCCCGGATCCGGCGCCCATAGTCTCCCATGTTATAGGTACCGGATTGCCCTGGATTTGTTTCTGTCCGGTTTGGTCCGGTGTTTTTAATCGGAGCAATTTCCAATTTTGGGGCCAGGAAAAAAAATAGGACAGTAACGAATCCAGGACAGAACTGGCAGAATCGGATGGCCATTTATGGCCAATCCGGCACTATAGGGCTACGTGGGAGGCAAAACAGGATCCTATTCTGTCCTTTTCAAAGCGGACAGAACAGGATTCCAAAAAACGTGGTGTGAAGCCAGACTCAAGAGGTGCATTGAGTGTCCTTTGGCAGTTGAGATCTATATCTATTTGTAAGTCTTTCTCCCAGGAAACAATATTTTTTCATTTCTGCAGGTCGGTGTCATCGTTAAAGATCCGGTATATTAGGTTAGTTTTCCATAGTGCTGAGTTTAAGGGGTTTGACACAGGTTAACTATATTCTGGGGAAGTTTGAAAAGAATTTTTGTTTGTCTTTAATCAATAACCACTTAAAGTCCAGATGACTCAACCCTTTTCACAGATTAAATTTGGAGCAAAGAACATTAAAAGGTAGCAGATGATCTTCATCCAAAATGTCCATCAAATTAACTATTCCTTTCTCCAGCCACAAAGAATTAACAGCTTGGATATGAGAACCTCAAGCACATAGGTATAGGCAGTTTTGTCAGAGAGTGTAGTTTTGAGATTTTATGGAGAATGGTCTCCAAGCTGATATTGTAATTTGAAGGAGAGGGAGCTTCTGTCATGGACTCTATAAAAAGGGGATTTTTGTGCGTAATCACCGTAAAATCCTTTTCTCTGAGCTTCTAATTGGGGGACACGGGGACCATGGGCGTTATGCAGTAGTTCACTAGGAGCCGACACTAAGTAGAAACTCCTTCCCTTCAGTATACACCCTGGCTGGCACAAGCAAAACCAGTTTAGTGACCAAAGCTGTAGGAGAAATAAAATATAGGCCTGTAAGAAGGCCACCATCTTACAAAGAATGCAAAATGGCCCGGAATGGGCAACAGGGAGGGGGCTGTGTCCCTCAATTAGAGGCTAAGAGAAAAGGATTTTAAGGCGAGTACACCCAAAAATCCCCTTTTCTCAATCGCCTCACTGGGGGACACAGGACTATGGGACATCCTAAAGCAGTCCCTGGGTGGTTAGAAAGAAAAAAAAAACAGAAAAAAAATCAATAGCTTTTTGCAAGACTTACATCCTAGAGATGAGCTACCGCCGCCTGCAAGTTACGTCTACCCAGTCTCGGATCTGCCGATGACTGAGTATGGACATTGTAGTGCTTTGCACATCTGTGCAAGCTGGATCAGCTGGCTGCTTTGCACACCTGCTTGGCGGAAGCCTGGTGTCAAATGGCCCAGGATGCACCTACCGCACGCGTCGAGTGCGCTCTTAATCCAACTGGAATGGGTATGTTCCGCAATCGATATGCTCTCTGAATAGTTTACTTAATCCATCTGGCCAATATGGCCTTGGATGCCGCCATGCCTTTCCTGTGACCCTCCGGGAGAGTGAAGAGAGAATCAAACTTCCGGAAGGGTGCCGTTCTAGAGACGTAGTACCCGAGAGCTCTAACCAGATCCAGTGTGTACAGAACCTTCTCAGCACGATGCACTGGAGCCTGGCAAAAGGAGGGGAGAGAGATCTCCTCATTCAGGAGAAAGGAAGAAACCACCTTTGGGAGGAACGACGGTATCGGCCGGAGCACAACCTTATACTGATGGAAAACCAGGAAAGGTACTCTGCAAGAGAGCGCTGCAAGTTCAGAGACACACCGTATAGAGGTTATCGCCAAGAGAAAGGCAACTTTTCAGAATAGGAAACAAAGGGAGACCTCCTTGAGAGGCTCAAAGGGGGGGGGGGGGTCTCTGAAGGGCATCTAAGACCAGATTTAGGTCCCACGCCTCTAGTGGTCTCCAGTAAGGGGGAACCAGACGGGAAACCCCCTGAATAAAAGGTCCTGACATGACATTTTATAGCAAGGCGGTGCTGGAAAAGCACCGAAAGCACAAAAATTTGACCTTAGAGAGAAATGGAAGAAAGACCGGCATCTAGTCCGGCCTGAAGGAAGAGAAGAATTACAGGGAGAGAAAACACAAGAGGCAAGTGGCCTTGAGCCTTGCACCAAGAGAAGAAAGTCTTCCATGTGCGGTAGTAAATGCGAGCCAAGGCAGCTTCCTAGCTCTGATCATCGTATTGATCACTTCTGAGGAGAGACCAGCCTGAGTTAAAACCCAGGTCTCCACAGCTACGCTGTCAAATTCAGGGCCATCGGATGTTCATGGCATATTGGACCTTGAGTTAGCAGGTCTGAAACAAGCCAGGGTGTGTCGGCGACGAGCCGAACTAGGTCGGCGTACCAGGCGTGCCTGGGCCAATCTGGTGCTACTAGAATGTTGGGGACACCCTCCATCTTGATCTTCCTCACCACCCTTGGTAGTAGAGGCAGAGGGGGGAAAGATGAAAGGCAGGCGAAACTGAGTCCAAGGCTGGACTAGTGCGTCCGCTCCTACCGGCAGCGGGTCGTGAGACCGAGCAATGAACCTGGGCACCTTAGCATTCAGTCGCGAAGCCATGAGAACCACTTCTGGAGTCCCCCAGTGATGAGATATCTGCTGGAAAACCTCCGGATGTAGGGCCCATTTCCCCAATGCAATGCCCTGACGGCTGAGAAAATCCGCCGCTTACTTGTCGACGTCCGGAATGTGCACTGCTGAGAGCACTGACCGTGTTGATTCAGCCCAGCGGAGAATTGGTTCCACCTCGCGCATCGCTTGCCAGCTGTGGGTTCCTCCTTGGTGATTGACATATGCCACCGCTGTGGCATTGTCCGACTGGACATGAATATGGCGACCTGCCAGAAGATGATGATGCCTGTAGAGCCAAAAATATGGCCCGGATCTCCAGAAGATTGATGGGCAGAGTGGATTCCCGTGGAGACCATCAACCTTACACCATATGGTGGCAGAAGACCGCCCACCAACTTATCAGGCTAGCATCGGTGGTGAGCACTGCCAAGTGAGGAGGGAAGAAGGACCTCCCCTGCGAGAGGGAAGTTGGTTGCAGCCACCAGCGAAGGGCCTCCTTGACCCTGGAGGGTAACCGAAAGATCCTGTCTAGGGTGAACGGGCTCCTGTCCCAGGCTGTTAAAAGGCCATCTGCAGAGGCCTGAGATGCAGCTGGGCAAAAGGAACCGCCTCCCTTGCTGCAACCATTTTGCCTAGAACTCTCATACCCAAGCGGATGGAGGGAGACGAAGGGCGAAAGAGAACTCTGACACCCTGACGTAGAGCACGGGACTTATCTCGAGGGAGAAGTACTAACCAGCAGGAGGTATCGAAAACCATCCCCAGGAAGGTGATTGTCTGATCCGGAACTGAAGAGGATTTGGACAGATTGACCAACCACCCCAGACGAGAGAGTGTGTCTACGGTAATCTGAACGCTCTCTTCGCAGTCCGCGAAGGAAGGAGCTATGATCAGGAAGTCGTCCAAATAGGGTAGGATGATTACACCCCGGGAATGAAGAATCGTCATGACTCCCGCCATGACTTTAGTGAAAACTTTGGGGGTCGTGGCAAGGCCGAAGGGCAGCGCGACAAATTGAAAATGGTCCTCATGAATCGCAAAGCACAGGTATTGTTGATGCGCCTGGGAGATCAGAATGTGTAGATACTCATCTCGAATATGTATCGAGGCCAGAAATTCTCCCTCCTCCATTGATGAAATGATGGATCGGAGGGATTCCATGCAGAAGTGGCGAAGACTAACAAATTTGTTCAGATGCTTCAGATCCAAGATGGGGTGGACGGAACCGTCCTTCTTGCAAACTACAAAAAGGTTTGAATAAAAACCTTTGAAGCACTCGTCTTACAGAACAGGGATGATGACTCCCGCCTGTAGGAGGAAGTTGACGGCCTTGAAAAAAGTGTGAGTCTTTAATGTAAACCGTGGATTGGGGGGAAGGGAGGAAGAAGAGGGGAAAAAATGATTTGGTGGGTGGGAAACAAACTCGATGCTGTAGCCGGAAGAGACCAGTTCCCTGACCCACCAGTCTTCTGTTACGGCAAGCCAGGCGCGACGAAAGAAAGTCTGCCGCCTACCAAGGTGGTGCCTTCCGTAGACGAGGGCGAGTCAGGACGAGGAGAACCGATGGGATCTGGATCCCTTTGGTCTGGATTGTTTTGAACGGGACTGCCAAGCCATGTTCAATTTTTGTGTAGACTGGGAGCTCCTGTCCCTGCATGGGGAACAGTTTGTATTTTGCAACCTTTCCAGCCAAACGAATTCCGAAAGGAACAAAACCATGTCTGCTGACGTAGAGCAAAAGGGCGTCTCGACTTTTGCTGGGGAAATGAGGTACTCTTCCATCCAGTAGCATCTGAAATTAGTTTATCCCAAAAAGACGGCCGCTAAGATAAGGAAGATTAGTCAGGGATTTCTTTGAAGCAGAATCTGCTCTCCACTCTTGGAGCCAGAGAGCTCTGCGAATGGTAATGGCATTCGAGGCTGCAACAGCTGCGCAATTAGCTGAATCCAAGGATGCATGCATAAGATATTCCCCGGCTACCGAGATCTGGGCCGCAAGGTCCGTCAACTCGGAAGGAAAGCCGCTATCCTGTAGGGAGGAATGTAGTGTATCTGCCCAGATCATGATTGCCTTAGCAACCCATACAGAAGCAAAAGAGGGTGAGAGGGACAAACCAGTCGCCCAGAAGACTGAGCGAGCCAGTTGTTCAACCTGTCTGTTGGATCTTTAATGGAGGATCCATCTGGCAGGGAAAGTAAGATTCTTGCAGCCAAACGGGAAACTGGGGGATCAACTTTTGGGGGGGTCTGCCCAGTCCTGGCCTAGGGCAGGGGAGAAGGGGTAGCGAGCTTCGATAGCCTTGCGGTTTCCAAATCTTTTATCTGTACGGGTCCTATGTTTCTTTAAGATCTCCTGGAACTAAGGGTGATCAGCATAAAATTTTTGTGGGCGTTTTACCCTCTTGAAAAGCACAGCATGGTCTGGGGTGTCACATGGGTTCTTCGACTTTAAGCTGCTGGTTGACAGACGTGATTAAATCCTCGACCATGGCTTGCATGTCAGGAGTATCCAAATCAAAAGATACATTCCGCTCAAGATCCGAGTCAGGATCATGGAATGCATCAGACGAGGGTGAGGCCGGTTCTAAGTCACGGATAAGGGAGGCGTGGGAGCCCTGTGAGGACACAGTAGAAGGACTCCTATGATGTCTCTTTCGCATTGTCCCAGGCAAGGTTTGTTGTTTCTCTCGCGGCCTGCCCTACGTGGCGTGCTGTCGTGTGCCGGAGTGTCCACCTGTGACGCTGATTGGCCGGAGGTGCAGGGCCTGGACCAGGGTAGTAGAGGTTGTCTATGGATTGCGACATGGACTGCGACATGGATTGTGTTAAGGTACCGTTACACGGTACGATATCGTGGACAATATCGTTCAAACGTCACGGGTTTGGAATTGTTCAAACGACATCGTTAGTACGTTGCTGCGCGTTACACCGAGATACGACTACCATAAATCGTTTGATCGCAGATTTGAGAACATGTTCTCAAATCAGTCGATCGTCGTTCAGCCAACCTGCTGCATCGTTGTGTGTGACACCGCGATAACGATGTCGTTAACGACTTTGCCTATTCACAACAGTGAACAAGTATCGTTCGCAGGGTTGTGTGAATGATAGCTGCTCGCCACATTGTTGGTGCGTCGTTAACGATATCTAGACGTGTGACATTTTACCAATGAACCAAAAAGATGTCCGAACGACCGCGCTCCGGTGAGATCGTTGGTGAGATCTTAACGTCATTAAAGCGTGTAACGGTACCTTTAGAAACAGAGCCGAATCAGGTGGATTAGGGCAACAGGGAGGTGCGACGTCGGCAGAGGGCTCCTGGACAGTATTGAAGTCACAAGTCTGACAGCGGGGAGTAGCATGTCCGCTAGGCAGCTGAGTACGGCATTTAATGCAAGAGGCATATGTGACCGAGTAGGTCTTGGGGGCCTTCTTAGTGGTCTTTGAGCTCTGCATGATTATGTGGAAGAGTATATATAGAGCCAATATAAGTCACACTGTAGGGCACAGAGTATATTGAGACAGGGAGAGAAGAGGGAGCAAGAGAATGAGCTGCAGCAGAGCAGGGTCTGCCCCAGACCTAAGTCCATTCTCCGATGTAGCTGCCCAGTGATCCAGTGTCCCCTGTGAAGAGAAGCTGAATGCCGCAGTAACCACCGGGATAACAGTGATCCGGTGTGGTAATGCAGGCTGCATGTGTGAGGAGGACGTAGGAGGGCCGCAGAGAAGGTGCACAATGAAGTCTCGCAAAAAGTGCCGAAAGTAGCCGGACCGCCCCTTGTGGGAAGCGGCCGGGGGGCTGTTCCGGCCTCAAGTGTCGTAACCCAGAGCTGGTCGGGAGGGCAGAGCCAATCGGAAAGCAAAGGACTAAATTAAATTGCGGCCCTGGGAAAAGTGCAGGGTCGGCGCGGAAGGTACATCGCACTGTATTACCGCTATAGTGAGGGAGCCCTCCGCCTATGCCATACCCCCTCTGATACAGAGGAGGGGTTCTCAGTTATGGGCTGTGTCTGTGTAGACCGCTCTGCAGTCATCTCCATCAGGGTCCCTGGAGGGCGGATGGTAAGAGACCAAAAGTATTACCTGATGATGGCTCCTGCAACCCATAGTCCTGTGAGAGGAGAATGGGGAGGGCGGTGGGAAGGTTGACGGTAGCGGCGCCTCCGACCCAGGATCCATAAAGAGGGAGGATGGTGAGGGCCGGGGATCCCAGAGGTGGCATCAGGCACCTGCAACCCAATCTCCTAACTGTGGGATCTGGGGAGGACCATAGGGCTCCTGTATGGCACTGGAAGCCTCGACCCAATTTCCCATGGCATGGGAAGGAGGGGAGAGCTGGTATGGGGTAGCCGGTGCAGAGGGGGATACAGGGAGGTAACACTTCACATGCCCATCTGATGGATGGTGGATGTCGGAACATGAAGGAACCGTCACCGTTGTCAATAAAAATAAAAATGCTGTCCTTCGACGCAGAAGGGGGTACGTGGAGGTAACACTCCACGTTCCCGTCTGTTGGTGGTTGTGGGAGAGCGATGCGCGAGGGCACAGTCGCCCGTCTAATCTTCATCCAGAGAGAGGTGAAAAAAAAATAAATAAATGTGCCCGCTATGACAATGTAGGGGCCATGCATGTGCGCATATTGTGTCAATGCAGGTGTACACTTATCCCTCTCTCCTGTCTTCAGTGGCGACCCACTGCACACAGGATTACGCCATACTCACTGCACACAAGATTATACAGTAGTGGGAGACTCCTGCTTACAGAAGAGAGGAATGATGATGTGCCCAATATGACAATGAAGGGGCCATGCATGTGCACACATTGTGTCCATGCAGGTGTACACTTATCCCTCTCTTCTGTCTTCAGTGGCGACTCGCTGCACACAGGACTACACCGTACTCGCTGCACACAGGACTACACCGTACTCGCTGCACACAGGACTACACCGTACTCGCTGCACACAGGACTACACCGTACTCGCTGCACACAGGACTACACCGTACGCGCTGCACACAGGATTTCACAGTAGTGGGTGACCGCTGCTTACAGAAGAGAGGAATGATGATATGCCCACTATGACAATGCAGGCGCCAATCGTGTGCGCACATTGTGTCAGTGCAGGTTTATACTTATCTCTCCCTTCAGTCTGCAGCAGCTGCTCACAGGCTCACAAAGTAATGGGTGGCAGATTCGGGGTGAGGGTATACCGCTCCGGTAATGCAGGATCTTACTTTGCACACATTGTCAGTACAGGTGCTCTCTCATCGACCTTTCCTGTCAACTTGGGCTACAGTGTGATCCTGTGTGCAACGAGTGGCCACTGCAAACAGGAGAGGGTGACAAGAGCACAAACTTCTCAGCTCCTGAAGTGTCAGTGTGCAGGAGTAAGGATTTAGGTGATGTAGTCTGGCAACTGAGCATTGTCAATCAATATAAAGGAAGATGCAGAGTATGGTAAGTGGGAGGGCAGAATGGGTCACAGAGACTTTGGCCACACCACAGGTGCTCTGAAACACTCCCCCATTCCCCGGTTATATATCCAATAAAATGCTTAATATATAAAATTAAATTAGTGTAGTAAAGATATAATTTTATAGGAGCCAAGTACACTAGATCAATGTATAAATGAACAAACAGAGGCAGGGAAAGCTTCACCACGATGGCAGTATAATCCACATGCTGTGATATCCTGGGCAGGAGCCGGTGTCACTGGAATAGCACTGCCAGTGTAGAAGACTTAAATAGAGACAATTCAGGATCATCCAGTCAAAAATATATTGAAAAACAGGATACTTTAATGGAAAAACATCATGGCCTCCTGACCTGGGAAACCTGAAGCGTATCCGGAGCTCAGAGACGCTTTCCCTGTTCAGGAGAACATGATGTTTTTAATGTTTAATTCAAGTATCCTGTATTTCAATGTAGTTATTCTGGGCTGGATGTGTCTGAATTCTCTCTTAGGGTACCTTTACACGCCGCCACTGTGGCAAGCAACAGGTATCAACCACACGTGCATGTTTTTAACAGAGGATATCAATCGCTGATGCCGCATATACACGCCGCCACTGTGTGCTCCACTGAAGGTATCTGCGTTCCCCGGAAGTGCCGACAGCTCCTGTGGCTTACTTCCTGTTGAATACCTTCCCCGCTTTACACGCCGCTACCACGAAGGAATATGGGCGTACATCTTTCGCGCCGCAAGTACATAGGTGTGACAGAGTTGTGTATTACGTGACGCTCGTACAGTGATTGGACAACGCAATAGCGTCATGAATGGCCAGCCAGCGCAGGAAGGCTGGCTAATACATGACGCCATTGCAATTGTGGACTGTGAATGGACAGCTCTTTAAATATGGCGCCCTGTGAAGGGACAGCCAATGGTTACACAGTAGCCCCCACCAATGATCGCTGATGGGGCGCGGTATCTAGCACGCTGTGGCACGCCCCTGGGAGTTCACTAGGGGATGCCACATCCATGTCTGTGCCCCGATTAGACGCCACTACCATGGCAATTGTGCCTTTGTGTTACCTTGGGTTTTTGAGCACGTCTCAGCAACAGGTATCTGAGTCAACTGCAGGACACCGGGAGGAACTGCCCTATTTACATGCCGCCATTTCGTAGTGATTTCATGGCAACAGGCACAATTATCCCCAGTGCCAGGCAGTTGCTGCCTTCCTGTGGTGGCGTGTAAAAGTACCTTAAGGTCATTGAGTGGTTTCATTTTGGGGGCACCAGACTCCCTTTAAAGTTTGTACTGGCGTAATGGGCATCAAATTAATCATTAACGTGATATTCGATAAATTTGGCTTGGCGAAGCGGAAATGTATTAAAGTAATGGTACCGTTACACGTCGCAACATTGCATTTGCAATTTGCTGGTTGCAGTGAAATCATGGACACATTGTTCTATTTTGTGGCCGTGTACAAATGGAGCAATGTGTCCATGATTTCACTGCAACCAGCAAATTGCAAATGCAATGTTGCGATGTGTAACAGTACCCTTATGATATTGTAGATTGCAGGGGAAAAAAAATGTAAAGATAAATGTATTCTGGGCTGGCTACTGACAGCTGAGGCTACACCATGTCCTTGCTGGTGACCAACTGAAGTAGAGAGCTTATAATGGTGTCTCTCTACAGACGACCTACTGGATCAGCACACCCTATTACTTCATATAACGCTGGGGGTGTAATATATGTATGTGTTATTTTATTTGAAAAGCAGCAAAAACAGTCAACCAGAACAGTGTCAGTGGCTAGTTTATGTAATGGACACAATAAACTGGAGAGCACACCCTAAGTCCAGGATCCACCATGACAGCCCATCAAATGCAGCAGAACAAGTCCAGCAGACTAGACATCCACACTACCACACAGCCTGTCAGCCTGTCAGCATTCACCCCTGCACTGCCGGGCACAGCCTGTCACCATTCACCCCTGCACTGCCGGGCACAGCCTGTCACCATTCACCACTGCACTGCCGGGCACAGCCTGTCACCATTCACCCCTGCACTGCCGGGCACAGCCTGTCACCATTCACACCCTGCACTGCCGGGCACAGCCTGTCACCATTCACCACTGCACTGCCGGGCACAGCCTGTCACCATTCACCACTGCACTGCCGGGCACAGCCTGTCACCATTCACCCCTGCACTGCCGGGCACAGCCTGTCAGCATTCACCCCTGCACTGCCGCGCACAGCCAGTCAGCATTCACCCCTGCACTGCCGGGCACAGCCAGTCAGCATTCACCCCTGCACTGCCGGGCACAGCCAGTCAGCATTCACCCCTGCACTGCCGGGCACAGCCAGTCAGCATTCACCCCTGCACTGCCGGGCACAGCCTGTCAGCAGTCACCCCTGCTCTGCCGGGCACAGCCAGTCAGCAGTCACCCCTGCACTGCCGGGCACAGCCAGTCAGCATTCACCCCTGCTCTGCCGGGCACAGCCAGTCACCATTCACCCCTGCACTGCCGGGCACAGCCTGTCACCATTCACCCCTGCACTGCCGGGCACAGCCTGTCACCATTCACCCCTGCACTGCCGGGCACAGCCTGTCACCATTCACCCCTGCACTGCCGGGCACAGCCTGTCAGCATTCACCCCTGCACTGCCGGGCACAGCCTGTCAGCATTCACCCCTGCACTGCCGGGCACAGCCAGTCAGCATTCACCCCTGCACTGCCGGGCACAGCCAGTCAGCATTCACCCCTGCACTGCCGGGCACAGCCAGTCAGCAGTCACCCCTGCACTGCCGGGCACAGCCTGTCAGCAGTCACCCCTGCACTGCCGGGCACAGCCAGTCAGCATTCACCCCTGCTCTGCCGGGCACAGCCAGTCAGCATTCACCCCTGCTCTGCCGGGCACAGCCTGTCACCATTCACCCCTGCACTGCCGGGCACAGCCAGTCAGCATTCACCCCTGCTCTGCCGGGCACAGCCAGTCAGCATTCACCCCTGCACTGCCGGGCACAGCCTGTCACCATTCACCCCTGCACTGCCGGGCACAGCCTGTCACCATTCACCCCTGCTCTGCCGGGCACAGCCAGTCAGCATTCACCCCTGCTCTGCCGGGCACAGCCAGTCAGCATTCACCCCTGCACTGCCGGGCACAGCCTGTCACCATTCACCCTGCACTGCCGGGCACAGCCTGTCACCATTCACCCCTGCACTGCCGGGCACAGCCTGTCACCATTCACCCCTGCACTGCCGGGCACAGCCTGTCACCATTCACCCCTGAACTGCCGGGCACAGCCTGTCACCATTCACCCCTGCACTGCCGGGCACAGCCTGTCACCATTCACCCCTGCACTGCCGGGCACAGCCTGTCACCATTCACCCCTGCACTGCCGGGCACAGCCTGTCACCAATCACCCCTGCACTGCCGGGCACAGCCTGTCACCATTCACCCCTGCACTGCCGGGAACAGCCTGTCACCAATCACCCCTGCTCTGCCGGGCACAGCCTGTCAGCATTCACCCATGCTCTGCCGGGCACAGCCTGTCACCATTCACCCCTGCTCTGCCGGGCACAGCCTGTCACCATTCACCCCTGCACTGCCGGGCACAGCCTGTCACCATTCACCCCTGCACTGCCGGGCACAGCCTGTCACCATTCACCCCTGCACTGCCGGGCACAGCCTGTCACCATTCACCCCTGCACTGCCGGGCACAGCCTGTCACCATTCACCCCTCCACTCCCGGGCACAGCCTGTCACCATTCACCCCTGAACTCCCACAGCCTGTCACCATTCACCCCTGCACTGCGGGCACAGCCTGTCACCATTCACCCCTGCACTGCCGGGCACAGCCTGTCACCATTCACCCCTGCACTGCCGGGCACAGCTGTCACCATTCACCCCTGCACTGCCGGGCACAGCCTGTCACCAATCACCCCTGCACTCCGGGCACAGCCTGTCACCATTCACCCTGCACTGCCGGGAACAGCCTGTCACCATCACCCCTGCCTGCCGGGCACAGCCTGTCACATTCACCCATGCACTGCCGGGCACAGCCTGTCACCATTCACCCCTGCCTGCCGGGCACAGCCTGTCACCATTCACCCCTGCACTGCCGGGCACAGCCTGTCACCATTCACCCCTGCACTGCCGGGCACAGCCTGTCACCATTCACCCTGCACTGCCGGGCACAGCCTGTCACCATTCACCCTGCACTGCGGGCACAGCCTGTCACCATTCACCCCTCCACTCCGACAGCCTGCACTTCACATCCACAGCTGTCACATTCACCCTGCACTGCCGGGCACAGCTGTCACCATTCACCCCTCACTCCGGGCACAGCCTGTCACCATTCACCCCTGACTGCGGGCACAGCCTGTCACATTCACCCCTGCACTGCCGGGCACAGCCTGTCACCATTCACCCTGCACTGCCGGGCACAGCCTGTCACCATTCACCCCTGCACTGCCGGGCACAGCCTGTCACCATTCACCCTGCACTGCCGGGCACAGCCTGTCACCATTCACCCCTGACTGCCACAGCCTGTCACCATTCACCCCTGCACTGCACACAGCCTGTCACCATTCACCCTGCACTGCCGGGCACAGCCTGTCACATTCACCCCTGCACTGCCGGGCACAGCCTGTCAGCATTCACCCTGCATGCCGGGCACAGCCTGTCACCATTCACCCCTGCCTGCGGGCACAGCCTGTCACCATCACCCACTGCGGGCACAGCCTGTCACCATTCACCCCTGCACTGCCGGGCACAGCCTGTCACCATTCACCCCTGTACTGCCGGGCACAGCCTGTCACCATTCACCCTCCACTCACACAGCCTGTCACCATTCACCCCTGCACTGCGGGCACAGCCTGTCACCATTCACCCCTGCACTGCGGGCACAGCCTGTCACCATTCACCCTGCACTGCCGGGCACAGCTGTCACCATTCACCCTGCACTGCCGGGCACACCTGTCACCATCACCCTGCACTGCCGGGCACAGCCTGTCACCATTCACCCCTGCACTGCCGGGCACAGCCTGTCACCATTCACCCCTGCACTGCCGGGCACAGCCTGTCACCATTCACCCATGCACTGCCGGGCACAGCCTGTCACCATTCACCCCTGCACTGCCGGGCACAGCCTGTCACCATTCACCCCTGCACTGCCGGGCACAGCCTGTCACCATTCACCCCTGCACTGCCGGGCACAGCCTGTCACCATTCACCCCTGCACTGCCGGGCACAGCCTGTCACCATTCACCCCTGCACTGCCGGGCACAGCCTGTCACCATTCACCCCTGCACTGCGGGCAACAGCCTGTCACCATTCACCCCTGCACTGCCGGGCACAGCCTGTCACCATTCACCCATGCACTGCCGGGCACAGCCTGTCACCATTCACCCCTCATCTGCCGGGCACAGCCTGTCACCATTCACCCCTGCAACTGCCGGGCACAGCCTGTCACCATTCACCCCTGCACTGCCGGGCACAGCCTGTCACCATTCACCCCTGCACTGCCGGGCACAGCCTGTCACCATTCACACCCTCACTGCGGGCACAGCCTGTCACCATTCACCCCTCACTCCGGGCACAGCCTGTCACCATTCACCCCTGAACTGCCGGGCACAGCCTGTCACCATTCACCCCTGCACTGCCGGCACAGCCTGTCACCATTCACCCCTCACTCCGGGCACAGCCTGTCACCATTCACCCCTGCACTGCCGGGCACAGCCTGTCACCATTCACCCCTGCACTGCCGGGCACAGCCTGTCACCATTCACCCCTGCACTGCCGGGCACAGCCTGTCACCATTCACCCCTGCCATGCCGGGCACAGCCTGTCACTACCTCAATGCACAGCTGTCACCTTCACCCTGCACTGCCGGGCACAGCCTGTCACCATTCACCCCTGCACTGGGCACAGCCTGTCACCATTCACCCTGCACTGCGGGCACAGCCTGTCACCATTCACCCTGCACTGCCGGGCACAGCCTGTCACCATTCACCCCTGCACTGCGGGCACAGCCTGTCACCATTCACCCCTGCACTGCCGGGCACAGCCTGTCACCATTCACCCCTGCATGCCGGGCACAGCCTGTCACCATTCACCCCTCACTGCCGGGCACAGCCTGTCACCATTCACCCTGCACTGCCGGGCACAGCCTGTCACCATTCACCCTCACTGCCGGGCACAGCCTGTCACATTCACCCTCACTGCCGGGCACAGCCTGTCACCATTCACCCCTGCACTGCGGGCACAGCCTGTCACCATTCACCCCTGCACTGCGGGCACAGCCTGTCACCATTCACCCCTGCACTGCCGGGCACACAGCCTGTCACCATTCACCCTGCACTGCCGGGCACAGCCTGTCACCATTCACCCCTGCACTGCCGGGCACAGCCTGTCACCATTCACCCCTGCACTGCCGGGCACAGCCTGTCACCATTCACCCCTGCACTGCCGGGCACAGCCTGTCACCATTCACCCTGCTCTGCCGGGCACAGCCTGTCACCATTCACCCTGCACTGCCGGGCACAGCCTGTCACCATTCACCCTGCACTGCCGGGCACAGCCTGTCACCATTCACCCCTGCACTGCCGGGCACAGCCTGTCACCATTCACCCCTGCACTGCCGGGCACAGCCTGTCACCATTCACCCCTGCACTGCCGGGCACAGCCTGTCACCATTCACCCCTGCACTGCCGGGCACAGCCTGTCACCATTCACCCCTGCACTGCCGGGCACAGCCTGTCACCATTCACCCCTGCACTGCCGGGCACAGCCTGTCACCATTCACCCCTGCACTGCCGGGCACAGCCTGTCACCATTCACCCCTGCACTGCCGGGCACAGCCTGTCACCATTCACCCCTACAGTGCCGGGCACAGCCTGTCACCATTCACCCCTGCACTGCCGGGCACAGTGGGCCACACCTGATCACTTCCTACTGCAGCACCCACACTGTCGGGCTCTTCAGTCCGGATTCCTATGTGCCAGTCCTTAGACGGGCACTGACCGTGATCATCCCTCCCGACCTCCGGAATGAATCTCTTACCGGTACACGTGTTTCTAGTGGAGCCCACAGACAGCTCCTTCCCAGTCGCCGCTGATTGCGTCAGACGTTCAGATCGATGCTCTCGACGCTCGGCCAGCAGCGCCTGCTCCTATTGGGTAATGTGATTGTGTTTACCTATAGGAGGGCGGGCGCTGCACGTAGCGGTTATTGCTGGTAACGTTATGTATGCCGTGGTGTTCAGCAGTAGAGAGGTAGAGCCCGAGCAGTCCCGGCGCGGTGAGGAGTAACGGGCGGATTGGTGCCGGACTTGTCCGAGGGTTTGTGGAAAGTTGAGCAGAGTTTGGCAGTGGGGCGGGAGTCTGTGTACTGGGAATGGCGTCCAGTGCCCCAGGGGGGAGACTGCACGTGTACTGCTGTCAGCACATGGGGGGCTCTGCACTGTGTGTTCTGCTGCCCCTCTGGGGATCCCTCCTAAGGACTCCTCCACTGCTGTCTTTGGGGTGGCTTTCCGAACTTTGGGGAAGTCGTTTGTTGAATGCAACCAACTGCCCCAACTGAGCGTAATCTAAGTACAGGGATCGTGCCCCTATAGAAGACACAGTAAGGGCTCAGAACTGAGCAAGTTAAAGAGGGCGGTCAGTGCACCCACTGGAGGGCACAGAAAGGGGCCCTGTACAAGATCAGTGCAGGGGCCCCGCGACATGATCGGTACAGGGGCCCCGGCAATGATCGGTACAGGGGCCCCGCGCAGGATCGGTACAGGGGCCCCGCGCAGGATCGGTACAGGGGCCCCGCTCATGATCGGTACAGGGGCCCCGCTCATGATCGGTACAGGGGCCCCGCTCATGATCGGTACAGGGGCCCCGCTCATGATCGGTACAGGGGCCCCGGCAATGATCGGTACAGTACAGGGGCCCTGTGAAGAGCTGCAGTGTCCTGGCTCGCCTGTCCCCAGTAATGGTCCGTTAGAACACTCCCAGCAGTGATCCGTTGTCTAAAAAATAGTGAAACAACTTTTTTTCAGTTTGTTTCGAAAAGAACAGAGTGTTTAACTCCTTCACCCCCGGGTGGCTTTTCGTTTTTTTTTTTTCCTCTCCTTTCTTTATATTTCTGTCAATGTGACATATGAGGGCTTTTTTTTATTTTTTTTGTGGAACGGTTTGTAATTTCAGGTGAAATAAATTATTTTTATCATATATTGTAGTGGAAAACAAGAAAAAAATCAAAGTGCAATTACACATTTATTTTTTGGGTTGTTTATTCGCCATGATCACTATATAGTAAAACCGACGCGACGGTGTGTGATGCCTCGGGTCGGTACGGGTTCGTACATACCAAACATGTATACCTTTACTGGTATCTAAGTGATGAAAAAAAATTCTGAAGTTTTTAAACAAAAAGAAAAAGAATCACACTTTTTGCTCCATGTTCTCTGACCCGCAGCGTCCTCATTTTTCGGGATCTGGGCTGTGTGATGGCTTATTTTTTGCGTCTTGAGCTGACATTTCTTATGATACCATTTCTGGGTGGATGCGTTGTTTCGATCGCCTGTTATTGTATTTTATAGCAATGTTGTGGCGACCAAAAAAAGTACCGTAATTTTGTTGTTTAGATTTCTTATCCGTTACACAGTTTACAGCTCTGATTGTTTTATATTTTGATTGGCGATACCACAAATGTGTTTTTATTTCATTTTTTTTATAGTTTTATTTTCAATGGGGCAAAAGGGGGGTGATTTTAAACTTTTTTTTTTTTTTTCCCTCTATTTTACACTGCCCCTCAGTGTGCGACCACTTGTTATGCAGAGATGTTTCACTGTGCTCTGCAAAATTATCACTTACTTCCGGTGACATCACTCAGACATTGTTGGGAGGAAGTATTTCATGATGGCATCCGGGCTCATCTGACCCCGCGCTGTCATGGCAACGTACTGAGGCATCACAGAGCCGCCGATGGTGGTGGGGAAGAGCACAATCCCCCGACGCAGTGCTTTAGATCATGCTGTCAGTGATTGACAGCGCAATCCAAAGGGCTAACAGTCGCTGATCCAATAGTTGCTGCTAGCTACATGTCACTTGATCAGATCAGCTGGTATGTGCAGGAGATGATGCAAGCTCAGCATGTGAGCTTGCATCATATGGAGGGAGGCAGCCAAGGGTGGGGTATACGTCCTTAATTATGAAGGTGTTACATTGAAGACTATGGAGAATGGGTCCAGTAACTGATTGCTATGTAGCCATCAGTTTCTCTTTCCCTTGTAAAGGATCCATTTTTTGCTTGCAGGATGAGTTTCAAAAGTAAGATAAATAGCAGCCGGTTAGTGGATCTGTTTTCCAAAGAATCCCACGTTAACAGATCATGCAAAAATGTATTTTCTCAAAATGGACAAAATAGTTGTGTTTGCACAACATTTTTTCAAGGTATTGCTGCTGGATTCATCCCAACAAATGTTTACTGGCCACGTGAACACAGCCTTAGACTAAGTCTGAAACGCAACGGCTTCGCCCTGCTCCAGTTGGATGACAGGTCTCTTGCGTGTCTGTATAACTAGGGATCTGATAACGGGATGATCGTAGTTTTATTTTAAAAAGGTTGTCTGGTCTAAAATGATAATTCTGCAGTCACTCTGTGCGACTGTAGACTTATTAATCCTCCCAGCGCCTCCACGGTGCACTGCAAGGATTCACTGGTTGCTAACCTGTGAACAGAACGCAGTTATGTGGTATACATGTTCCTGGCCACTTCAGCCAGAGCCCCTGAATGGGCGCAGCTCTGCTCAATACAAGTTTATGGAGCCAGGCCACGCCCACCATTTTTACAACGGACAGCCACAGATCCCCGAAAATCGCAGTGTCAAACCAGCCTAAAGCCCCCGTCACACACAACGAGATTGTTAGCGAGATGATTGTAACATCACAAGTTTTGTGACGCAACAGCGATCTCGCTAATGATCTCGCTATGTGTGACACTTAGCAGCGATCAGGCCCATGCTGTGAGATCATTGATCGTTACAAAGTGCTCTGGGTCATTTTTAGGTCGTTGGTCTCCTGCTGGGAACGCTGCATCGCTGTGTTTGCAAGGGACAATGGATTAATGGTGGGGTTACACGTCCCGATATCGCCGCGATATCGGAGGCAACGCCGCGGGAGCGCGCATTTTTTGAGCGCTTTTCCCGATATCGCATCGGCGGTTTACACGCTGCGATATCGGGAAACAACGTCCCTCCGATGTCTACGCCCACCAACCCAGTAACGACCATTTAACATGGGAGTTAATGGGTAGCGTCGGCGTACACATCGGAGTTGGGCTGTCAGACGCAGCGATCCTGCTACAACGGCCTTGCGATATCGGGGAGTTGAATAGCTCTGCTATTCAACTCCAATATCGTTTTGGCATCGTTCCAGGATCACGTTGTACGCTCACACCGTACAACGCGCACCCGATATCGGCTCCAACTCGCGACCCACGTGACTTTTTGTCGGAGTTGGGTCGGAGTTGGACGCCGATATCGCGGCGTGTAAACCCACCATAACGGTCTCAATGCCACGCCCGAGAGTGTCAATTCCCAACGACCTCTGCATCATCCCAGATCGTTGCTGAGTCGCTGATGAGATCTGAAGTCCACTTTACACACACAGATATCTGTGACCAACTTCTGAACAGATCTCTGGTTGCAGTGAAATCATGGACACATTGTTCCATTTTGTGGCTGTGTACAATGGATTAATGTGTCCATGATTTCACTGCAACCAGAGATCTGTTCAGAAGTTGGACACAGATATCTGTGTGTGTAAAGTGGCCTTGACTGTTTGACATCTCACCAGCAACCACATAACGACACATCAGCGATCCCTACAGGATCGTTATCGTTGTCAGGATCGTTGGTGCGTTGTTGTGTGTGACGGGAGGTTAATACTAAATCTCTATCAATTTAACATCCTAATCTTATCTTTTTTCTAATACACTTACGGTAAATAAAAAAAATTCCCTATCTTTCCCGCACTGCTCTAACTACTTTCTTTGTGATGGTACTTTGTTTAAGAACCTTGGCTAATCAAGCAAGCTGTTATCAGGGGGCAGAGGCTGGGGCAGCTGCAGTGAGCAGAGCCCCTGTGCCCACCCTTAGATGAAGTGTCATCAGTGACATCTGTTTCAGGTGCTAGGCGACTCCATCAAGAGGAGCATCATCACTAAGGCCTCATTCACACATCCGTGCCGACACATGTTCCTTTATGGCCCCATTCACTCGTCCGTTTTTCCGCACGTACCATGTCGCTGTGTGGAGCAGATGCGTGTCCGTGTACTCCACATGACTACATGTCCATTTTTATGCGGAAGCACGGACCGCTTTTACTGTGAAACGTCCATGCACATGGATGTCATCCTTGTGACATCCGTGTGCACGGACTAAAGTTACAAGCCTGAAAATAAAGAATTTCATACTCGTCTCGCTCCAGCGCTGCCTGCTCCTCTCACTTCCGCTCATTAGGCTCATGCATATTCACTTCACTGAGCCTGACAGCGGCCCGGACGTGAGAGGGACAGCGCCGCTGGAGAGAGGCGAGTATGCGGTGACAGGCCATTCGTATGCTATCCACGGACAGCACCCATTGTGTCACATGTCCGTGACACATGGATCTACGCCCCGCCTCCAAACAGCCTTGCTTCACACGTACGAGGTGACACGGATGTGTGAAAAAGGCCTAAGGAAGTAGTAAAAAAAGGTCATTTTGAGTAGTGAGGGAAGGATAGGGGATTAATTAAGGTATGTTAGAAAAAGGATAAGATTATGACTTTAGAGATTAAGTAATATATTTTAGTTTTGGATCACCCTTTTATTAACTGAGATGAGACCTGCTGGACTAGCCAGGCTCGCTCCCCCTTTTAGGTGCCAGCCAGATGATCAAACTGTGTTCTCTGAAACGTTGCATTTTGGAGTAAAAAAAAAAAAATACCTGACTTCAATTCCTATTTAAAACTGATAAATGAAGATGCACACAAACCTCACACCCAGCATGTATTACAGAGAGGGGCAATCGGCCAAGAGAAACATTTGAAATTTGGATTACATTGCATCAATCAAACCACTGGTGGTGAAAGTGGAAGTTGGCATTTTTCAGGTATTTGGCTTGGTAATTGGGTATTGGTTTTCATTTTTAGTAATGTATATTGTTATCCATGAGCTGTGCATGTAAAATAGAAGTCTGCACACCTATCAATGTTAATCAATGTGTTGGTTCACCCCAAATTTCTATCTGGAAAAATGTACTCCAGTCTCATGTGTTTTTCACATGAGACTCGTCTACACATCTCAGTGGGTGTGCAAACAATAACTGATGCAATGTATCCTCTTTTAATGGAGAAACTGCAAAGATTTAATAGAATAAAGAATTTTGACATCTATGTATATTGTCAGAACCGTAAATTCAGCCTATCATACAGCGGAAAAATGAACGGTTTCACATGCGCTCATGTGAACTGACCCTAACGGAAACATCAGAGCTTGTTTGTGGCCTCTTTGTTTTGTGCCTGCAGCCTTGTAAGGCCACTATTCACACAATGCACTCAGGTCCAAAAGGTGGTGAGGTGGGAATAAGTGTCTAAAGTTCAGAAATCTGAAAATTCTTTGCAAACCTTTTCAGTTAATGTGGTTCTTGTTTTTTCTTTTCCCTCAAGACATTTTTTGCAACCCTATTGACTATCTGCAATAAAACATTTGATGGTTTTGTAATCACGCCCCAATATCAGCAATTGCAAGTCTTGCATCACTCCGACTTGTAAACATTTTTTACTTTTACCAGAGTTGGTTAAATTGTTTTTTGCCTGAGAAAAACAAGCTGCCTATTAATTCCAGACTATGCAGCCTTGAGTTGAAAAATGAACATAAAAATGATCTGCAAGTAGCCTCTTCAGAGAGGAAGAAAACGAACTCTAGTGCCACCTATAGGAAGTAGCAATCCTAAAAGACAAAAGCGACCCTTTTAATGAGCCTTGTCAAAAGAGTTAGGATTAAAGGGTCGCTGTTTACTTTTAGGATTGCTACTTCCTCTAGGTGGCACTAGAGTTTGCTTTCTTCCTCTCTGAAGAGGCTATTTACCTATTTAATCTCCCAGAGGATCATTGGGGCTTTTCAATCTCATACTGCCTTGCTAGATCTGGCATGTCAATCCCTCTAAATGTTATCCTTTAGATCCCCATAAAATGATGACGTGGTCAAAATACCCACTTGCCAAATAATTGTGCATTGACTATATTCGTTCATAAATAATGTGATTCCGTTATTAACTGCAATCCTTATTGTTGTGCTATTAATGAAATGGACTTTTTCTGCAGAACATCTCGAACCAGCTGACTCATGAAAGTGCTCAATGACCCTTCCATGCCTGGAGTACGTGCTGAGCGACAAGTGTTGTTGTATCCTACAGACTGGAAAGATCCTCTTCCAGGAACTATGGAAGAGATAACTATCAGTATTAGAAATGATCGTGTACCTGGGTCTAAGCGTGAAAGAGATGACGTTACCGCGCTTACCCCTTGTGCTAAGAGGTCACGTCCTGATAACTTTACTTGTAGCACCCCTTCATCTGCCCATACAGTGGCACCCCAACGGCTACATTTTCCATTCTTTCATTCACAAAATGAAAATGCTGAGGAAGAGGAGTTGGATGATTCTTTATTGGAACTCACTGAGGGTGAGCAAGAGGATGACACGGAGTTGAATTATACTTCAGAACAAGAGGACACCTTGCTGCGTGATGATGATGACCCAAGCTTTGCTGCTGAACCCCTAGAAAAGTGTAATCTGGTGGTCACATTTAGACCTTTAGAAAGTAAAGGTGAGAATGATGGAGCTTCACTTTACAAAACACTGGATATTTGGGAAGCTTCTAAAGCTTTAACTGAAGAACCAGAGGGTGACGGAGACCTAAACAACTATGCTACCATGCCTCCCTCACCCTGCCAGTCAGCCTTAGACCCAGTAGAGGTGATTGAACCAATTCAGTCTAGTGTTTGTAGCGTGAAATCTCCAAATAAGCTTCCTCCCCCTCCTACATTGCTGGGCAGTGACCAGTCAACACCATTGCTGAACATAAAGGAAGTGTCTTCTTCTAAGACTCCCAGTTCAGCTTCTCCAAAACATTTGCAGACATCCATCCCTTCGTCAGGGAGTGATTCTGCAGTGATTTGGAGAGCTAACCTGGAATTTGCTTTTGATAGTGACATTGACAATCTCTTGGCAATAAGTCCTGGGGTTCCTTTCTCATCAAATAAAGTCAATGGTGTTGAATTGGCTGCCATCACCACTAAAGGTAAGAGTCCTGGAATATCTTCCCAGGACTTGATAGCCAATGGTGCAAGTTGCAGTACTTCAGATGCAGCGCAGCAATACTCCCCCCTTAATATAGCAGGATTGTCCAAGGATCCTCATCATCATGCAGCTGAGCCAGAGCCCTCAAAAGTGCCTTCCACAACTCCCTCTGTAGTTTCTGTTGAGCCAAAACTGAACATTACATCGTTGAGAACTGAAAAAACTGTCGAGTTGGAAAAGTCTTCTAAGGACGGAGAAAGTAAAGCCGTGCAGAATAAGTCTACCGCAGGTCCGAGCAAGCCAAATACAAGTGCTGCACCAACCTCAAACAGAATTGAGTCCAAGGTAGGCTTCTTACATTATATTGGGGTATTTCCAAAAGAATGATACAGAAATGAAGGGATTTTATACAAATCGGGACAGCTTAAGAACAAACTTTCTGTCAATGCCACTTTTCTTTTTTTGTTTAAAAGTATTTTGCAGTTTATAAGAAGCATCAGGATTTAAAACTCAACCCTAATTTAAAGGTAGAAATTAGGGGAAAAAAGTTTAATTTAAAATTAGGGTTCCATCCTATAATTTGTTGCGTCTCATAAACAGTATAGCTTGCCCAGAGGAGGGGGGTGCGGAGGTGGTGGAGCGGTGTCACAAGAGGCAGGGTCATGGTGGTGGGGGTTAATGGTGGCCCAGTGGGGCAATGCTTCGGGGTGCCCAAGTCTGGGAAGAGGTGGTTTCCCGGCAGGTTATCACTGAGCCCAGCCCACAATGGCCGGTAGGAAAATGGCAGCAGCGCAAGCGTAGATGATCTTGGACAACTGAAATCTCCATCAGCGCAATCGCCTCCTTCGCAGCTACTTTTCTTTCACCCATTGCATTGGAAGCAGAGCACATGCAGATGAAGTTCTTAGCTGTCCAAATTCTTCATCTGCGCTGTTTGTTTGCTATGGGAGTTCAGTCTTTTTCCCTGTGGCATTGCTTTGCCTGCTCCATGTCGTCCTCATCTGGTGAGCCTGAAAATAAGGTAACCGTATCTTTGACAGGACCCAACTACTCTTGGCAAGTCATGTAGCCCACTCATTCTAACTGCTACCTCAGTCAGAGCTTCCTTTCCTTTTGGTAAGGGCGGTATCAGACTCACGGTTTTGTCCTTGGCAGCAGCCATCAAAAAGTGGATACTACTGGATCTGCGTTGTTCCCCATTGACTTACAATGGGGAATCTGGCACATGCAGTTGCATCCGGATTCTGCCAGATGCAGCAGAAACTGTTTTTTTTTTTTGTTGCCCTACAAAAGAGTAAAATGAGGCATTTATTGGAGTTGACAAAAAATTGCCACCAACCAAATCCAGAAGGGCTCAATTAAAATGAAAGCAAATGGGTGCTAGATCCAGTTTTACCAAATCGGGCATGATCCAGTAAAACTGGATACGGTTCTGCCTACTGAGCATGCAGTTCACTAGAATATCTATCTATCTCACCAGTCACCCGCTGCTTGCTTCTGGGGCCACCCATTCGGCTTCATGAATATTCACTGCACTGACCGGCAACAGGCCAATCACAGAGGCTTAGTCTTTGTTGGTGTATGGCATCTATCATGCCCTCATAATGTGAAAAATAAGTAATGGAAAAAATTCATAGGACTTTGCTGTATTTTTCATTCTCAGCACAGATAAAGGGGGCAGCTGCAAGCTACTATCCTCAGCTGCCTTGTGTTACCTTGGCTGGCAAAAAGAATTGCATCTTATTTTTAATTGCTAGCCAAGGTAAAAATAGGCTGCTGGGGGCTGGTATACTCAGTGTGGTGGGGGACTATAGTTATTGGGCCCCCACGCTATAGAATAGCAGCCCGCAGCCGCCCCAAAATTTGGCACATTCATAAGAAGCGTCAAATCCTAGCACTTTACCTGGCTTTTCCAGTTACCCAGTTTGCCAGAGTCACCAGGGCATCTTGCATGCGTTTCGCTCGTTGTGTCTCCAGCCTTATACTGATACTGCACTACCTCAAATACATCCCTGTGCTTGATGTACATGTAATGATACTTTATGGTGTGAAACTGAATATTAACAAATAAATAATAGTAAGCCCGGCACATCGCAAATTTTTAGTTTTGCCATTCTTATAAAGGAGTTGTCTGTGCTGTGTCCTATACTGCTTACCAAGTGAGTGCTAGTAAGAACCCCTTACACGGGTAGTGAAAGTGCTCAACCTCGTCCTTAGAAATTGCAAGCAAAGCCTTCCACTGCTGACGGCAGCCTCTGTGTTTGTATAGTGTGCTGCTATCTGCTTCGTGCTGCTCCGCTGACTGCTTGGCACTAGCACACTGAGAAAGCAGACGGCCACACATGGTTCACAAGGTACCGGTTGAGGATCCCTGCTTCAGCAGTTCTGGTTTCTGTTTATTGTTTGGTTTTGCTTGTGTCCAGTTTCCTGCTTCTTTCTTAGGCTGGCTTCACACTGCGGTCAGGTCAGATCAGGTCAGATTTTGTGTACCAAAACCAGGAGTGACTCCAAAACCTAGAGGAGGTGTCAATCTTTCAATTATACTTTTTTCTCTGCAAGTTCCTCTCCTGGTTTTGGAACACAAAACCTGACCTGATCTGACCTGACCGCAGTGTGAAGCCAGCCTTACTCAGCTCATGTTTGCTTCTGCAGTACTGAATTTGTAATTAATGCAGGACATTTTTTTTCACTTATCGAGCATAGCCACCTTTTGACGAGTCACCATGTCCAGATAAGAAACGTAGAGGATTCTACAATTGCAGTAGCGCTGCTGCCCATTCGTTATGCTGGGTGCCGACTGATCAGACAATCATGATCTCTCCTTAGGCCCCTATGTATCCAAACATTGACGTATCCCTAGAGCTAATACCATCCAGTGTATGTTAAGAGTGTCCTTTTTGGCACGTGATTAATAATGGGAGTAAAGAACCACCATATGGCACCATTACCTTATGTTCCGTAGACTATGGGACATGCTGCATGTACAAGTAAGGCCACGTGCACACGCTGAGTATTTGATGAGTTTTTTTACCTCAGGATTTGTAGACAAAACCAGAACCTGAACAATCAGAGGAAATGCCTAATAGAAACACCTGCACCACTTCTGTATTTATCACCCACTCCTGGTTTTGGCTAGAAATCCTGAGGTAAAAAACTAATCAAATATTCAGCGTGTGCACGAGGCCTAAGGGTGCCCAGGGCTCACAACAAAGTCTGTACTGCTCGACTATCCAGCAGTAAGTAAACACGTACGCATTTTGCTAGCATTTGCAAAAAAAAGAATTTCTATCCTTGAAAATTGAGACAGTAGCTACATATATCTGCTGTAGACAGACTAAGCGGTGAATCTTATCATTTGGCTGTGTGCCCGTACCAGCAGTGTTGGTGAATAGAGTTTGCAGAATGTAGGAGGATTTGTTCAAGGCCAAAAATGATGTCAGTATTCAGCTGTTATGATATTATAAATTAATTCTCAAGTAAAGGTATGTTTTATTTGTTTTTGTTTTTTCCCCCTCGCCCATGACTGGGCACCTGAGAGAGTAGGATCTGCCCCTATCCCTGGGCAGGAAGCCAAGAGCACACAATAAAAAGTCAACTCCCACTTCCTCCTTCAATGTGGTTTCTGTCCTTGGAATGTCGCAGCCTAGGGCAAATGGCTGGAGCAGAAACCCCATAGTGTGTTCTATAGCAATCTTTAGTAAGAATGGCAGCAAGTACAGGAACCCAGTTTGGCACTGACATGCGAACCTCAACCTGGGAGGGTCTACATTTAATGCTTCAGTATCTACCTACGTTTGGTATTTGACCTAGAGGTTGGTGCCTGGCCTGAGGCCTATTGATTCACATGTCACGTGCTTGCCTGGCCTTTAGCCTTTTGCGTTTCTTATTGACATGCTGTGGCTTAGGCTGGCTTCACATTTGCGTATGGGAAGGCAGCGTATTGCTGCGTTCCCATACGCAGTCAAACGCATGCGCACTGTGTTCCTATGTTTAACATAGGAACGCATAGTGCTTGCGTTTGCTGCGTTCGGGTGCGGATGCGGACGATATCTGCTCCTTCTGGTGTCCAGCATCCGCACCCGGGACGCAGCCAGTTGCATTTTTTTGTGCGTTCGGGGAGCTTGGAAAATCAGCAAGTGTCCCCAAGCGCACAAAAAATGCATTGGCTTCAATGGGTCCGCAGTGTTCTGCGCAGGAGAACGCTGTGGACCCATTGAAAAATCTCCCGGTGGCCGCCGGTGATGTCACAGGAGCTCACCGACGGCCACCGGGAGATCAGCTGGAGCCACTGCTGTCCTCTTCCTCCCCGCCGCTGGTAATCTGCTAGCGATATCGGCGGGGAGAACAGCTGATCTGACAGCTGTTTAATCTTCCCTCGCTGACATCTCCTCTCGGTGTCGGCGCGGGAGATTCAAACAGCTGTCAGATCAGCTGTTCTCCCTGCCGACATGTCCCGGAGCTTACCGGCGGCCGGGAGGCGGAGATCTCCGGTGCTGATCTCCGCCCCGGACACCGCTGATTGGCTGCTGGGCTCCACAGTGATGTGTCCGCAGGCGGACATTCTCCACTGCGGACACATCTTTCGGCCCTGCTTTGCACTGCGTTTGTGTCTGCATGCCATCAGCATGCAGACACAACGCTAATGTGAAGCCAGCCTTAGTTGGTTAAAGAATCTGTCATGTCATAAGATTCAATGTTGATATCTCGGTACTGTCTGACCTATTGTCTTGTGTGTGTGGTTTGCCGCCTCATGTCTAGACATGAACAGACCTGTGTAAGTTCTGGTGGTTCAGCCAGCCTCTTAAAACTCTACAGCCGATGACTCTGATTTTACCCCCAGCACGAACCAATCAAACACTGCAAGCAGCCCACACCGGGCCATGCACCAAACATACTGTAGCCCAGCGATGCTCGTTTAAGTTCTTTGGATGCGTAAAGCATTCAAACTCCTATTTCAATCAAGTTCACTCATCTCTACTTCTGGCTTGTGTGCTGAGCTTTTAAGTAAATGAACATCTCCATTTCAGTTTACCTTTGTAGTTTGAGGTGCAAGATGGATATAGCTGCACTAAGTTGCATAAAACTACTATAAGGCTATGTGCGCACTTGCCGGGTTTTGGGCGGTTTACCTGTTTAAACCGCCGGTTTGTTTACATTAGTTTTATGTAAATTTATGTTAATCCAAACCGGCGTTTGGATTAACATTAAAACCAATGTAAACCGACCAAGGCTGTGCACACACCGGCGGTTTACACAGCCTCATCCGTTGCTAACCCGCAGGTTTCGCAGCGGGTTAGCAAAGAATGAGCTTGTTCTATAAAACGGCAGTTCTGCAGCGGCTGCAAGCAGAATCATGTGCTGCTTCCAGCCGCAGCAGACCCGCCGCCGAGAACCCGCTGTGCAACCGCCGGCTCCTGCCCGTCACCCGCCCAGCTCCCGCCGCACATACCCGCCAGGAAGCCGGTGGACGGCGCCGGAGCTTCCTGACGGGTTCCGCCCAGCCGCCGCCGACCAACCCGCCGGTAATGTGCACATACCCTTAGGCCCCTTTCACATAGGCGTTTTTTTGAAAATGTGGCAGATCCAGCAGATTTGCCGCATCTTCCGCCTAATAGCCGCACTTGGCAAGCCCCATGCATTGTCTATGGGGCCTGCGGCAAGTGCGGTTTTGCCGGGTGAAGCAGTTGCGGCCGCGAAAAAAAACGCTGCTGAATGTGGTTTTTTTTTTTCCCGCTGCCGCAGTTAGCAGGACCGTACTTGCCACACCCAACCACAATCTCCATAAACAATGCATGGGGCTTGCCGGATCAGTGCCACAAGTGCAGCCGTTAGGCAGCAGATGTGGCAGATCAGGCAGATTTACCGCATTTTCAAAAAAACGTCTATGTGAAAGCAGCCTTAGCCAGTTAAAGCGAACCTGTCACCCCCTCCAGGCATCTAAAGATAACATAGCCACCTTCTGCAGCACTAAGGCTGCATTCTGAGCAGGTGTCTATAGCATTTATGCTCCCTTGATTCACTGAAATAAAGACTTATATAAAATCTGTTTCAAACCAGACCCAAGACCGGGAGGCGGGTTTTCAAGTGTCTGTCTCCCTCCTCTGTGGTGTCAGTCATCCTTCTCTGCTCTCTGTGCGCCGCCTCCAGGGCCATCTCCCTGCATTACAGAGCTTTGTCAGCTCTGCTATAACATAGAGCTGCTGGTATAAGAGACCCCACAGTAGTAAATCTAGCAGGAGGACGAGCAGACAAAGCACTGCCTGCTACGTAGCAGCCCTTGAGCTGAGCAGGTTTCACTTTCAGTTTCTTGTACCCAGCAGCATTGCTCCGTCCTCAGCCCCTGATCTAAAGCACAAACTCAACTCTTCTGCACTGCTGATAGCTCAGCTCAAGGGCTGCAATGTAGCAGGCAGTGCTTTGTCTGCTCAAGATTTACTACTGTGGGGTCTCCTATAACAGCAGCTCTATGTTGTAGCAGAGCTGACAAAGCTCTGTAATGCAGGGAGATGGCCCTGGAGGCGGCACACAGAGAGCAGAGAGGGATGACTGACACCACAGAGGAGGGAGACAGACACTTGAAAACCCGCCTCCCGGTCTTGGGTCTGGTTTGAAACAGATTTTATATAAGTCTTTATTTCAGTGAATCAAGGGAGCATAAATGCTATAGACACCTGCTCAGAATGCAGCCTTAGTGCTGCAGAAGGTGGCTATGTTATCTTTAGATGCCTGGAGGGGGTGACAGGTTCGCTTTTAAGGCTCCTAGTTGGAATCACAAAATGGCCTTGTTGATACAAAGTGATTAAATATTCAAACCTCAATCTACCCTCCTGCTATTGTGTGGTAATATGAACTTGTTGGTGCTAATTCGAACGCCACTATACCAGTCTGCCCTCCTAAAGGAGGCGCTAGTTGAGCTCCCCCAGTATTTGGGCTGATAAACATCAATTACCCGGCCGCCTCATATCATTGTAAAGGGACAGAGGGGGAGCATTGGACCCTTCGCCCTGGGCGCCCCAGGGTAGACACTAACACCCTGTGCCAACAACCACTCCTGAGGAACCCACCTCTACATCTATGGTGGGGAAAACGCGTCGAGTGAAGACTAAGTGCGACAACATCAGGATAAGCTAAGTGATACCCTAATCTATTCTGTGGGGCACTGGTAGCCCTGCCTGTGAGTGACCCTAGCGGTCTTTGGTACATCTGACTTCCTCAGGGTTTAAATTGTATATTACTTTAGTGACAGGTTATAATATGTTTGATGGGTGAGATAAAAGGTGAAGGTAAGACTATACTGTTTTCTATTTAATTTTGTTCCTAGCAACTGCTGGGTTTACTGCTAGTACATTTGTATTGGTATGGGAATTGAGGCATGTAATAACTGTACTGTGTGACACCTGACACCTCCATTATCCTTTGATAGGAAGGAATTCTCTCCCCATACAGCTGTTTTTCACTGTCCGTTAGGTGACCGTATTTTTGTGGACACCAAGTTAAAGGGATAGACCCTTAACTCTGAGGACTGTCTCTCCTTTTTTGAGATACCTTCCAGCATATATGTATACCTGAGCGTTAGGGAGGTTTAGTGTACCAATAGGCCTGCATCCTTAGACACCAGCTAAGGGTTAGTAGGGACAACCGCCGTGGAACGGGGACACCATCTAGGGGGTTTCTGTATGTGTATAAAACTCCGTTGCCAGGCAGGGTGAGTGAGGGAGAGGATAGGGTTGGGCCACATGTGCCCAAAACCCCACCGATACCCCCCTTGAGAAAGTCAGCTGCACACTTTGATTGGAACTATAGTTTCCTCTTCTTTTAAATATGTATCATTAAAAGTTATATTTTAGTAGTAATTCCTTGGACACACATATATAAACATCAATTTCCCAATCTACCCTCCAGATATGGAGTGTAAGGGCAGCTTCACACTGCGGTCAAGTCCGGTCTGGGGCTGTCAGGGATGAACCTGACAGCCCCGGACTCTATCAGCACACAGAACTGGAGGGCTAATTTGTCGTCTGGTCTGGTATGCAGCTGCCGCCGCTGATAGGTCAGTACCGCGGCTAGCTCGTGAGCTAGCCGCGGTCCTGACCCATCAGCAGCGGCAGCTGCACACCGGACTGGAGGGCAAGTTAGCCCTCCAGTTCTGTGTGCTGATCCAGTCCAGGGCTGTAAGGTTCATCCCTGACACCCCCGGACCTAACCGCAGTGTGAAACTGCCCTAAAGATGAACTTGTCTGTGCCAAGTTGGGCGGCTGTATACTGATCTGTTCTCCTAATGGAGGGGAGAGCTGGACTTGCCAGTATGGGGCTGATAAACTATCAATATCCTAATAATTGGTGCTGCACGATGATCAGGGTTATACCAGATCTGGTGAAACTATTTCAAAACCAAAAAATCCAGCTGCTTGAAGTCAGGAAATGGGCTCATTGGTAGATCAGTGGAGCTATTTTCCCCAATAACTACCCGTATTTCAGGATTGAAGTCGTAAAACTGACCTTGCTTATAAGGCTGGTTTCAAACAGAATCCTGTTGTTTCAGGTTGCTACCTGGCCCCATTAAAGTGGATGGGGTCATTCCATGTCCAGTGAACCAATGATTAGTACCTCTATTTTTAATTCTTTTGAGATTATTTGATGATAGCATGTCAGACAATGAAAAAGTGTGATTTTCGGTGTTGCCTGCTTTACATTTTCTATCATATCTCGGGCTAGAAATAAGAGAGAGAAACAAAATAAACACCATTCTACTCAGAACTGTGCAGGCTTTCACCAGATATGTCACAAGAGGATCTTTGTTAATGTTTTACCCATGTGATCGCAAGCGCAAAATTTTAAACCGCATTTCCGAAATATCGAGTAAATTTAAAACTGCCCATGTGCCTGCTATGCTCCTAGCCACATCTGTAACTATAAAAAAATAAAAAAAGTCTGGCCGAACCCCAACATCATCAGGTTCGCCTATCTCTAATGCTGACAAATCATGTTATTACGCCAACAGCTTCCCTTAAAGGCTCGTTCTGCACCAAGCTTGTTTACCCTAATAATTTAGTGTTGTAATCTAAGCGCACACACCGCAGCACCGTGCACTTGGCGGTCATCTCCTTCACACAGCTGCGGATTTGGCGTAGTGTTTCATACAGAAGGAGATGACTGCTGCGTACAATTCAGAGTTTACATTGGTGAATGGGGGTGGGTGGTCATATTGAAGACTGGGTGGGTGGTGTGCTTCTAGGAGACTGGGTGTAAACAACAAGTAGTGGCATCTGCTCCTCCAGATGCAAAACGGTTATCTAGGTAACTGTGCACAATACTCACAGGGTGTATATTGCAAACAGTTAGCATTTTGCTGCCAACATGAGCACAAAGATTTTATAAAAAAACCCGGACAACCCTTTTAAGGGAAGGGGCAGGAGCTATGTCAGTCAGATACTGCAGCCTATGCCCCCTGGGATTCTTAATCAAAGCATCATCACACAGGAAATGGGAAAACAAGTAGATTACCAGTTAGTGTAGTTAGGGAATTTTTAACACAAATATGGACAGGGATTTAGTTTGAGTTTGGACCACCCCTTTAGTGTTGTCCTCCTCACAATGGTCTATTTTGTGCTATGATCTCTGTGAATTCGGCCTCCACCCCATGGATCTCAATAATGACTATTCCTGACCCTTGTCTGCCTCTTATCATCCTGACCACTGTAATTAGACCAATTAACAGAAATGTGTAAGGCTGGAAACACACTGTCCGTGTGATATAGAGTCACTCGGAGGAGTGTCGGATCATTAACCCTTATCGACCTAGAAACACAAGCAGTTGACGCCACCGTCCTGACTGGGAGAGGTCGTTCAGGGTTAATGATCCGACACTTGAATATCACACGGACAGTGTGTTTCCAGCCTAACAGTCATTCATAGTGAAGATACACAAACTGGATTTGTTGTGAAAAATTTCAAAAACAAGTCTTTAAAGAAAAAGCCCCTAAGTAAAAATCGATTGAGCCATACTTATTTGTGGATTTTTGGCGTATTTCCACCAAGCGACTGAAATGGAGCAGGAAAAAATATCCCCTGGTCCCTGTTTGGACTTTGTATCTTGCTCTTCAGTGTTTCAACTTCCAACTACGGTACCTTCAGATTAGCCTCTAGTCGCATCTGGCTTTTGCATTTTACTAACTAATTAAATTCATGTGGACACAGATCTGTTCAATAACAGATGGAAACAAAAGCAGAAGGAGCCATTGCCAATAATGAGATGTGACTACTTTCCTGTGTGGTTCTTGGGTGCGGGGAGGGGAACAAATAGTCCCACATACTACGGAAACTAAACCGACTGCATTCTACCCAGTGGGTCTTTCTGCTTTTTTTGCGTCTTTAAAATGGAACCAAAAAGGTGAACTTGGCTGATGGCACACTTCGCTTTTGTCAAATAAGGCGAGATCCTTTTAGGATCGTTTTTACCCATTTACTTCAAGGGTGTCAGGTAGAATCCTGTTATTTCCTGACACGATTAAAGTGAATGGGCAAAAAAATGGATCCTGAAAGATTCAGGTTTTTGCTGAAAACTTGATCTTGCCTATTTTGAAAAAACCTGAAGTGTGAAACCAAGCCCTTTCTGTATGAGACATTGCATTATTTTGTGTGCTAAGTAAAGTGTATTATTAATGTGTTGACTTCCTCCTGCTTTATTAATTTTTGATCACTGTATCGGCAATGTGTACTGCTTCATGTGACGGACTTCTTTATTACTATTACCACAGCCCTTTGTTCCTACCTGTCCTTACCATTGCGCATGCTATCTCGTAGGGTCAGGATACAGAGACCAGGCGGAGACCAGGGGTCATTTAACTCCAGAAGCTTCGAGGGAGATTGGTATAGGGTTTTTCTTATTTCATACTTGCCTTGACTACATCTAACAAAAATTATCTACAATATTTTTTTTATCGTTACGTAAAATTGCCCAGCCTTACTTCGTATCCATTAATTCCTATTTCCTACCAGTTGACCAGAATATATAGTGGATCTAAGAATCCATTAGCTCATGTTATCAGATACATGGTCAGGTGTGGATTTTCAGCCTTAAAGGTGGTGTCCACCATCAAGAAACTATAAAATGACATAAAATAACACACTTGGTAGGTACTCGCCCTCCTTGGGTCCAGCACCACTATTACGGTCCCACTATATTAACCAGAGTCGTAATATCATGTGAATGGCTCGTGCCACCACTCCAGTCAGTTGCTGAGCTTAATGTGTGTTCGCTGTTGACGAGAAAGACTGAAGATTCTGCGCTGGACCCAGGGAGGGGGAGAACGTGCTGAGTTTATTTGATGTCCCTACCGTAAAGTGACCAACCCTGTTTGTTAAACAGGATATAATCCTTGCAATGTTTGCAACTATCTTGCCATTGTGCAATTATAAACACAGACTTTTTGTTTCTCTACCTAGTGTGTCCCATGCATGCGCAGACTCAAGACACTGTTGTATTAAAAGTATAACAAGTTTATTTGCTAACACAGTTATGCTTAAATCACAGTGTGTTAAAACACCATAAATAATATCTTCACTAACACACAATTAAACCACAACAGTAATATCACTCTCACTATTGTAACCCACCTAACACTAATCCTATATGGAGAAGGTTAATGCACGAATTCAGGGGGTTGGAACATTATTAGCAGGGGCAATTGCAGGGTTACAAGGGGCTGATACCCAGCCATGTGCTTGTGATCCTGCCTCATGCCGGTTGAATTTGAAGTGACTTTGACGGGCCTGTGTGACAGAAAATGCCCAAAAGTGACACCATTCTAAAAACTGCACCCCCTCAAACTGCTCAATACCACATCCAAAAAGTGTGTTAACCCTTCAGGAGCTTCACAGGAATTAAAGCAATGTGGAAGGGAAAAAATGAAAAAATTACTTTTTCCCCTAAAAATGTTAATTTAGCCCCAAATTTAGCGTTTTCTCAAGGGTAACAGCAGAAAACGGAGCATATAATTTCGTTGTGAAATTTCTCGGAGTATAAAAATATCCCATATGTGGTGGAGAACCACTGTTTGGGCACACAGCAAGGCTTGGAAGGGAAGGAGCAACATTTGACTTTTGGTGCGCAAACTTTGCTGGAATCATTAGTTGACACAATGTGACATTTGGAGAGCCCCTGATGTGCCTTCATAGTGAAAACCCTCTACAAGGGACCCCATTTTGGAAATTAGACCTCTCAAGCAATTTATCTAGAGTTGTACTGAGTACTGTGAACCCTCAGGTGCTTCACAGAATTCTTACTATTACCTTACTATTGTGCATGCTATCTCGTAGGGTCTGGATACAGAGACCAGGGATCGTTAACTCCAGAAGCTTCAAGGGAGATTGGTATAGGGTTTTTCTTATTTCATACTTGCTTGACTACATTTAACAAAAATCGTCTGCAATATTTTTTTTATAGATCTAGAAAAAAAGGAGATTTTATTGTTGGTAAAATCACCCAGCCTTACTTCGCATCCATTAATTCTTATTTCCTACCAGTTGACCAGAATATATAGTGGATCTATGAATCCATTAGTTCATGTTTTCAGATACATGGTCATGTGTGGATTTGCAGCCTTAAATGTGTAGTCCACCATCAAGAAAGTGGGCCCACACACTGTAGATGACATAAAATAGCAAACTTGATAGGTACTCGCCCTCCTTGGCTCCAGCACCAGCTGCCCTCCACTATTGCGGTCCCACTATTTTTAACCAGTCATAATGTCATGTGAATAGCTCGTGCCACCACTCCAGTCATTTGCTGAGCTCAATGTGTGTTCGCTGTTGACGAGAGACTACAGCAGCAGCAGAGGTTCTGCGCTGGACCAAGGGAGGGGGGAGAACGTGCTGAGTTTACTTGATGTCCCGTCCATAAAGCGGACAACCCCTTTTGCTAAAATGGGATATAATCCTAGCAATGTTTGCAACTATCTTGCCGTTGCGCAATTATAAACACTGTCTTTTTGTTTCTCTACTTTATCTAGTGTGTCCCATACATGCACAGACTCAAGACACTGTTGTATTAAAAGTATAACAAGTTTATTTGCTAACACAATTGCGCTTAAATCACACTGTGTTAAAACACCAGAAATAATATCTTCACTAATGCACAATTAAACCACAACAGTAATATCACTCTCACAATTGTAACCCACCCACCTAACACTAATCCTATATGGAGAAGGTTGCAGGAGGTTGGAAGATTATTAGCAGGGGTAATTACAGGGGGACAGGGTTACAAGGGGCTGATACTCAGCCATGTGCTTGTGGTCCTACCTCATGCCGGTCGAAGTCCAAGAGAGGGTGCAACAAAGGAAACATTGGGTAATACCTCTAGAAAAGGGCATGTGCCAAGTTCCGTTTTCCTTTGGCTGATTTTTCCCAACTAATGATCTCCCACTCCTCCTCCCATTCTGGGAAGAGCGGGGGTGAAGTAGGAAAATCGGCTTTCTAGGCCTAGTCTGCTTTGTATTTCCCATTGTCTTTTCACCCACTACTAAAATTGAGAAACTGTAGCACATGTGTTGTACATAATCCTTACAATTGTGTAGAAATATATACCCGGGGGGGCGTGGCCTGACGGAGATGTGAGCGGTCGCTGCACAGAGTGCTTCCGCTTGCATAAGCTGTGACCACTGTCTCCCCCAGCCCAGAAGACACCGTAATTAGTGAGAGGAGGTCATTAGGTACCTTTTTTTTGGCTGCCGGAATCCCGCCATGACCCGCAGGAAACAGCGGGATCTCTGAGTAGGGGAGGAGAGCCGGACCCAAAATGGCACCGAATCTGAGGAGGAGGCGGCTAGAGAAAAGGCGGCCTGCTTGAGGAGAATGGCGGCTACAGCTCGGCTACAAACATTAGCCAGAGTGGAGGAGGAGAAGTAAGATCCCTCTGAGCAGAGAGATGGGTCTGGGGGCAGAAGAGGAGGTACAGGAGTGGAATGTGGATGTGGATGGGCTGGAGGCTGCAGACTCCCAGGACAGTGCTAAAGCTGGGATCCCTGCTGACCCTGGGGAGCACAGCAAAGGAGAGCCCACTATTAAAGACATCTTTAATATAGTGTCCCTCTGCAAAGAGGCATTAACAACCCTGATCCAACAAGTAAATGGGATTCAAGGAGAGGTGGTTAACATCAGAGCTGACATGAAAAAGGCTGATATCAGGAGTTGTGATGTGGAACAAAAAGTGGTTGCAGTAGAAGACCAGATTAAATTGCAGAAAACCCAAAAGCAGTGTGTGAAACAATTCTAACACCTAACTGTTAAGACTGATGATCTAGAAAACAGTTCTGGATTAAATAATCTCAGGATAGTTGGGGTCCCCGAAAAAGCGGAGGGCTCAGACCCCGCTGAGTTCATAGAGTTGTGGCTCAGATCTAAAGGTACCGTCACACGCGGCAATATTGCTAGCAATTTCACTGGCAATTTGCTGGTTGCTGTGAAATTATGGACACATTGTTCTATTTTGTTGCCGTGTACAAATGTGTACAAATGTAACAATGTGTCCATGATTTCACAGCAACCAGCAAATTGCCAGTGAAATTGCTAGCAATATTGCCGTGTGTGATGGCACCTTAAGATGGGGGAGGAAAACTTGTCCAGACTATTTGTGGTGGAGAGAGCACACAGAGTACCTACAAGACCCCAGCCTCCTGGCTTGGCTCCACGTACCATTCTTGCTAGAATTCTAAACTACGGTGACCGGGACAATATTTTGAGAAAGGCCAGAACCATTAATGATTTGACGATTAATGGACAGAATATCTCCATTTACTCGGACTATTCGGCAGCAGTGCAGAAACGAAGGTTGAGATTTATTGAGGTGAAACGGTGCCTGAGAGGAATGGGCCTGGAATACTCAATGATGTACTCTGTCAGATGGTGATTGGTTGCACTAGGTCAAGTGCACTTCTTTCAGTCCCCCAAAGAGGCCACAGAGTGGAATGATAGAAATAGCAGGAAGCTGAAGGGCCTGTCACACGTGTCAATGTCGCCCGCGATATCGCTCATGCGTCACATATTATTCGTCGCCTGAGCGATGTGGAATTATCGCAGGTAAGATGTCACACGCGTCAATATGACCCAGCGATGCGGTGATGTCGCCATCTTGCGAGCGATTTTATTTAGTCGCTTGTACGTTGTCAAAATAGAAAATACGTCGCTGAGTTTAGTGTCACACGCAGCGAAGCACAAGGTCTACTGAGCGATGAGCGACAGGTTTTACATCTGGCAGTGAAACCTGCGATCAGCGACATATCGCTGGTTGCATCGCTTGGTCACACGCTTCAATGTCGCTCCTGCGTCACTTTTACGTCGCTTGAGCGACTGAAAATCCGTGACGTATGAGAGACATTGACAGCGATATCGACGCGTGTGACATCCCCTTAAGGAAGAAAGGAGACTTGAGACGGCAGTCAGTGGTCTCTGTACTTCAGTGTGGAGGACTTCTGACGGCAACGTTTTTGATGGAGGGTAGGTGGTTGGGCTGTAGCGATCTGGCTGGTCTAACAATTACACAAAATATTAAGTTTTATGTTTGTGATGTTGACATAAGGCGGGAGGGGGAAGAGGTGCATTGGTATATCAGTTGAGTATATCATTTTCACTATTTGTTGCTCTAATAATAAGGGTAGAAAGCGGTTTAGATAGAGCAGGAAGGCGTGGGAGAGGTTAGGCAGTGATTTTTCCCCAGTCTCAGTAGAGAAGCTAATTAGGGAGGGTACATATGTGAGGTCAGAAGGGGGGGAGATAATAGGAAGTGGTTGGAATTGTTAAGGGTAAGGTAGTTTAAAGTTTGGTGTTGGAAATGTTTGGGGGGGGGGTGGAGGGGAGGAAGGGAGGGGACTGGAAAGAAGAGGGGGATAGTAGTTGTAGACAGCAGGTACAGAGGGGTTTGGAGCAAAGGTTACGGTCTATGCTAGATTATGGCTGGAGTTGTTAAGGTGTTAAACTGGAATGTTAGGGGTCTGGCAGATAGAGGTAAAAGAGCGGCGGTGTTACAGCATGCCCTTTCTTACAAGCCATCCACAATATGTCTGTTGGAGACTCACTTGGTTAAAGATCGGGTTGGAGTTCTAGCCAGGAAATGGATTAGGCATGCGTAACTATGCAAGGGGGTTTCATTCCTGGTCCATGTGTTACTGCCGTATGAAGAAGTGGAAGTGCGTCTAGATAAGGATGGACAATGTGTTTTTGGTGTGTCGTGTGTATGGGCAATTGATGTGTTTGGTTGCGGTATATTTTCCACCACCATACTCGGGAGAAATTACAAGAGATCCTGCAGTTAACTCAGCGGGGCATGGAGGGAGATGGAGAGACGCCCTTTGCAAAACATATTAGAGAAATTGGCTTGGTAAATTTGTGGAGGGGGAGGAATTTAGATGTGAAGTGTTGTTTCTCTGCATCTCCTAACGCCATGTCATGTATTTACATGGCACTTGGGGATAGGCATATGGATTTAGAATGTAGAATACTTACCAAGGGTGGTTTCAGACCATAAGCCATTGAAAGTGGTATGGCATATTAGAAAGAAGCAAAATCAGCTCACCTCCTCTCCAGTCCCGTTGCACGTATCATGCAGTGTTGCAAGTAGTATGAGGGTGAAGCAGAAGTCCATGTGCTTTTAATGAAAACGGAATAAAAGTTATTTTTTACGGATATTTCCCACGCTGGACTTCGGCTTCACCTGGTATGGCATATTGGTACAAGAGTCCGACATCAGAAAAGGGACTGGAAGGTGCACCCAGCTTGGTTGAAATCGCTGGATATGGATAAGATTATGGGCGAGGTAGAATGTTTCATTGAAAATGTTGGAAGTGCATCTGATGGTGTAGTCTGGGACACTATGTAAGCTTTTGTTCGGGACTTGTTTATTAGAGACATTTCGAGGTGCAAGATGGAGTCCCGGGGGGAGGAGCTTCAGGCGCTGGAGGACCTAAGGGCGACTGAGAGGGACGCAATAAGTCGGCCCACCTCGGAGACGCTGGGGAATCTTAAAAAAAGATCAGGAAGTAGTGTATGAGTTACACGTTCGCAATGCTAAGAAGAGGAAAGAATTTCAGAAGGTCTCGTTTTATGAGGACGGGGAGAAAGTGAGACCTCTTTTATCGGTAGCTGCTGCTGCCCAAAGGGAATCATCGTACGTCTATATGATGAGGGAGGCGATATGGTGGCAGGTACTGACTGTATACTTAAAATCTTAAGGAGACTTATACATGTCTGGTTGTCGGTCTCGAGGGGGGAAATACAGAATTTTCTGATAGAAGCGAGGTTGCCGCGGCTTAGTGACGACGATGGAGAAAGCTTGGTGTTTTGCCACGTCAGAGTGACAGGGCGTATACGCCCTTACTTACGGTACCGCTCATTAATATACGAATTGGGCACACTGAATACGGTTTTATGGTAAAACAATAATGTAACAATTTATTAAGATTGCATCAGGATAATTCTCAAGTATTGAATGGCAGTTTTATAATATTACCCTGTTCCTTTGATTTATTTCAAGTGAATCATACAATGAATTAATGTGAATCATAGTATATAGAGAAATAAGCACCAATACATTACCAACTATTGTAACATCACTTCTCCACCGGAGGGACCTTCGTGTCAGCAAGAAGGAAATACTCTGGTCTTGTCATCACAGAAGTCGTATGTCCACAGTACCTTCTGGAATGTCCCATCACATCACCACAGAGTTATGACACATCATCTTGTCTTGTAACATCAATCGGAGAGGCACGATGAAGACTAGAGCTCAGTGGGAAAACAAAACGCTGTATTCGGATGTCAAACGAATACAGGTACATAAAATGACTTCACCATCAAGGAGTTATAAAACACCATCTGTCTTAATTGACAGAGAGCTCCTGAGAAGTCTCCACAAAAAAACCCTCTGTTTCATGATTCCTTCTACTTCTGTAAGGGTTAGACAATGGAAGCATAAAACCGGTTAATGTTTAGAAGTTTGCCTTGTCGATAAAACCGAATTGGCCAATTTCTGTAATCTCGAGAAGTCTACTTATAAACATTATTCTAGACAATCGATGTGTGTATTTCTCATGGAACATAATGCATAAATGAACATACACTATTTGAATCAGGATTTTGGATACCATACCACTGTTTGTAAAAACAAATATCACAGTGGTCACTTGTGTACAAATCAGGATAATGAATCCTTGAAACACACAGCTTCAAAGACCATAGAACAATTAACATTGTTTTACGGTATTAACACAGAGCAAACACTTTGTGGATAGCAAGGACAGTTCAGGTGGATGAACTAGTTTCTCAGTATCAAAGTTGAGCATCAATGATATTACACTGCAGTATATTGCAATATATAGTGTTTGGATTCAAACAACCATATTTCATATTTGCAATACATTCCACACTTGGTCTAGTGACCACACTTTATCAAAGCATATAAACAATATGTTACAATATGTAGGCTATAAGATATCCATATTTTTATTAGCACCACACTTGGAAGCACAGCTATTGGAGGACGCCTTGGCTTCCATGGCAAATAAGGCCCCGGGGGCTGATGACATACCGGTGGAGGTTTACAAACAGTTTAAAGATCTAGTGTTTCCTAGACTGAGGGAGGTTTGCCTTGGAGGAGAGTAGGTTACCATAATCTAAAGGAGGATAAGGATGCCAAAGGAGGATAAGGATGTTAGGCTGGCTTCACATTTGCGTTTGTGTCTGCATGCTGATGGCATGCAGACACAAACGCAGTGCAAAGCAGGGCCATTTTGATGTGTCCGCAGCGGAGAATGTCCGCCTGCGAACGCATCACTGTGCAGCCCGGCAGCCAATCAGCGGTGTCTGGGGCGGAGATCAGCGCCGGAGATCTCCGCCTCCCGGCCGCCGGTAAGCTCCGGGACATGTCGGCGGGGAGAAACAGCTGATTTGACAGCTGTTTGAATCTCCCGCGCCGACACAGAGAGGAGATGTCGGCACGGGAAGATTCAAACAGCTGTCAAATCAGCTGTTTCTCCCTGCCGACATCGCTAGCAGATTACCGGCGGCGGGGAAGAAGAGATCAGCAGAGGCTGAGCTGATCTCCCGGTGGCTGTCGGTGAGCTCCTGTGACATCACCGGCGGCCACCGGGAGAGATTTCAATGGGTCCGCAGCGTTCTCCTGCGCTGTCAAGCGCTGAACACTGCGGACCCATTGAAGACCATGCATGTTTTGTGCGCTTGGGGACGCTTGCTGATTTTCCAAGGTCCCCGAGCGCACAAAAAAATGCAACTGGCTGCGTCCAGCGGACGCTGGACACCGGAAGGAGCATATATCGTCCGCACCCGAACGCAGCAGACGCAAGCACTATGCGTTCCTATGTTAAACAGGAACGCAGTGCGCATGCGTTTGACTGCGTATGGGAACGCAGCATAAGCTGCGTTCACATACGCAAATGTGAAGGCACCCTTAGGAGTTATTTCATTACTGTCAGGATGCCAAAGTTATGGCGACCAGACTGGCGAAGGTGGTTACTGCTGTTATACATCAGGACCAGTTGGGGTTTATGCCGAATAAATCAACAGCCATTAATTTGAGGAGATAATGCGGGAAGTAGGGTTTTGGCTTCCTTAGATGCTCATAAGGCGTTTAACAATGTGAAGTGGGACTATTTGTGGATGGTGCTTAGGGAGATGGGCTTTGGGCCAGTTTTTATCTCTTGGGTAAGGTTGCTCTATTCCTCCCTGAGGGCACGAATAAGTGTGAACGGAGAGAGGTCATATGGGTTTAACCTTACCTCTCCCTTGTTGTTTGCTTTTTCGATTGAACCACTTGCCGCTCATATTCGTAAGGTTAAAATGGTTAAAGGATTTAAATTCGGATCCGTGGATTAAAAGATTGCACTTTATGCCGATGTCCTATTGTTCCTTCAGAATCCTTGGGAGTCATTGAATCAGGCGGCGACTACTGTTGAGAGGTTTGGGACAATGTCCGGACTGAAAATAAACTGGGATAAATCCCAATCTCATGATTGTAGATAGAAGTGGGGTGGATGAAGTGGGAAGTGGGGTGGATGAAGTGGGAGAGTTGGGATGTACCGGATTTACAATTGTGGACCAATTTTAAATATTTAGATATTTAGGTTGCCAAACCAGTAACAGAATGTTAGATTGACTGTACTTCCACTCCTAGTTAAACTAAAAGAGAATACTAAAACGTGGATTAAACTGCGTCTCTAGGTTGTAAGCGGGACGAATCTGTCCAAGATTGTACTCGTGCCTAAACTTTTGTATGTGCTGCACAATTCACTGGTGTGGCTCCCTTGGCATTTATTCCAGCAGCTTGGCTCTTTTTCGAGACTTGGTATAGGGTGGATGACAGCCCCGGATAAAATTAGAAATACGGCAGAGACCCAAGGAGGAAGGAGGTATTGCTGTGCCTAATCATTGGATTTACAGTGCGTTGTGAAAGTATTTGGCCCCTGAACTTTTCAACCTTTTGCCACATTTTAGGCTTCAAACATAAAGATCTAAAAATTCTATTTTTTTTGTAAAGAATCAACAACAATTGGCACACAATCGTGAAGTTCAACGAAATTTATTGGATGTTTTAAACTTTTTTTTAAAAAATAAAAAACTGAAAAGTGGGGCGTGCAATATTATTCGGCCCCTTTACTTTCAGTGCAGCAAACTCACTCCAGAAGTTCAGTGAGGATCTCTGAATGATCCAATGTTGTCCTAAATGACTGGGAATGATAAATAGAAACCACCTGTGTGTAATCAAGTCTCTGTATAAATGCACCTGCTCTATGGTAGTCTAAGGCTTCTGTTTCAAGTGCAGAGCGCATCATGAAAACCAAGGATCACACCAGGCAGGTCCGAGATACTGTTGTGATGAAGTTTAAAGCCGGAATTGGATACAAAAAGATTTACCAAGTTTTAAACATCTCAAGGAGTACTATGCAAGTGATCATATTGAAATGGAAGGAGTATCGGACCACTGCAAATCTACCAAGACCCGGTCGTCCCTCTAAACTTTCATCTCAAACAAGGAGAAGACTGATCAGAGATGCAGCCAAAAGGCCCATGATCACTCTGGATGAACTGCAGAGATCTATAGCTGAAGTGGGAGAGTCTGTCCATCGGACAACAATTAGTCGTGCACTACACAAATCTGGCCTTTATGGAAGAGTGGCAAGAAGAAAGCCATTTCTCAAAGATATCCATAAAAAGTCTCATTTGAAGTTCGCCACAAGCCATCTGGGAGACACACCAAACGTGGAATAAGGTGCTCTGCTCAGATGAAACCAAAATCAAACTTTTTTTCCACAATTCAAAATAATATGTTTGGCGTACAAGCAACACAGCTCATCACTCTCAAAACACCATCCCCACTGTCAAACATGGTGGTGGCAGCATCATGATTTGGGCCTGCTTTTCTTCAGCAGGGACAGGGAAGATGGTTAAAATTGATGGGAAGATGGACCGAGCCAAATACAGGATCATTCTGGAAGAAAACCTGTTGGAGTCTGCAAAAGCCCTGAGACTGGGACGGAGATTTATCTTCCAACAAGACAATATTCCCAAACATAAAGCAAAATCTACAATGGAATGGTTCAAAAATAAACGTATCCAGGTGTTAGAATGACCAAGTCACAGTCCAGACCTGAATCCAATCGAGAATCTGTGGAAAGAGCTGAAAACTGCTGTTCACAAACACTCTCCATCCAACCTCACTGAGCTCCAGCTGTTTTGTAAGGAAGAATGGGCAAGAATTTCAGTCTCTCGATGTGCAAAACTGATAGATACATACCCCAAGCGACTTGCAGCTGTAATCGCAGCAAAAGGTGGCGCTACAAAGTAATTTTTTTTTTATTTTTTTTTTTTGTTAAAGTTTAAAATATCCAATAAATTTCGTTCCAGTTCACGATTGTGTCCCACTTGTTTTTTCTTCACAAACAAATTAGAATTTATATCTTTGTTTGAAGCCTGAAATGTGACAAAAGGTTGAAAAGTTCAAAGGGGCCAAATACTTTAATAAGGCACTGTATTTCCTGGCATCGCAAAGTCAGCATTTTAGAGGCTGGACATCAACAGAGGTGTGAAGTTCAGTGCAGGCAATGTTGAGCTATTTTGTACGGAGAGTTCCTTTGGTACAGGGTTTAGAAGCAGGTATTTTTGGTAGGTTGGGTCGAAGGTTCCCCACACTGTGCCTTATACATAGGATCTGGAATAGAATTAAAAAAACGTAGGGAAGTTAATGGACTGACAGTCTATTCTCCCATATGGATGAACGATCATTTGAGTGAGTTTTATAAGTTGGGGGATTGTTAAAGAAGTTGCCTGATGCTTTGTATGTACTTTACAATGGCAGCCATCTTTGTCTCTCTAAGAGCCATTCAGTTTATCATGTCTATTCACTCTGAACTTCATATACCCTTAGCAGAAATGCAACATGGCAATAGTTGAAGCCTGGGAACATAGAAAAATATGCAGACATAGGTATGGGAGCATAGGAAAACATTTCCTACCTTGTCTCCTTGTCTTCCCGTATAAGAATTCCAGTTATGGGGTCAGCGGTCTGTGACCATATGAGCATTAGAGCAGCAACCAGATGTCTAAATGAATGCGTCAATAGATTCAGGACTGTTTTGTAAGACATTTCTTGATGAAGGTGTTGACAGGTTTAGAACTGTGCATAACACATTACTTTTTTGTATGAATATGTCCCCACCATCTTTACAGGTATTACCCTATTACGTACGGTATTACTCTCTTGTTAGGAACCCCGGATTATGGTATATAACCTTGCCCTTCTAATAAAGGATGTGATTCTCTCTCAAAGACCTGACTGCTGTCTTTTCTTGAGTGTCTCCGTACACAGTAGACCGGTGCCGATCCTACTTTATTTTTCTTTTAAGTGACTCTGTCTACTCTGGTTAGCTTAAGCATCTCCGCTTTATTAGGATCAGAGTGTCTTGTAAAAGGATCTGTTATCTTTCACAATTGTTAGTATACCACAATTTAAAAACTTTTGAAACTTTACAGGCTGAATTTCAGCTGCCGATCATGGATTGGTTCCGTTACATCAGGGTTCAACATGCCTATAGGCGCATTGGAGGTGCAAAGGGACATTGTTTTGGATTACATTTGCATAGTAGGGCCCACGAAAGGGATTATTTCCACTGTCTATAAAGATCTTCTACATACTTTTCTGTTGCGGCATCCGATTCGGGCACAAGATAAATGGGGGAAGAAGTAGGTATCTTTGATGCAGTGTGGGAGTCTGTCTTGGAATATATTCCTAAATTGTCATAAAGTGAACCGGGAAGGATGTCGCAGTTATACACTATTCATAGAGCCTATAGATCCCCTGAAATCCTACATGGGGTTGGTGTGAGAACTACCTCTGAATGTCCGAGATGTATGACTGAGGGAGCGGGTGTATTGCATATGTTGTGGGAATGTCCGAGACTACAGGTGTTTTGGGTAGTAGAACTTAGTCTGACTGAAGGAAGATATGAATTTGTGGTGCCGCGGACTTCGTTGGTGTGTATATTGGGTTATGGTGAAGGAATTGAAATTAATACACCAAAGTTGAAAGTTGCCAGATTATTATTCATGGCTAGGAAATTGATTGCCAAGAACTGGATCAGGGCCGAGCCCCCCACTAGGTCAGAATATGTTAAGCAAGTGGATTATACAATCTAGCTTGAAGAAAGTATTTATTACAAGAGGAACTCTGTCAGTATTTAATAACCTATGGAGGAGGTGAGGAGTGGCATTGGGAGTTAATGGTTTAAAGAACGGACTCCTATTTCAGCTATATGATATGTTGTACAGGACTGTATAATGTATGGATTTGTTACGCTCTGCTCCTACTATAAGAGATGATGTACTTGCTGTCTACAGGGGGAGGTGGGATGGGAAGGCTAATTAACATTTGAAATATGTAATGTGAGGAAAATTCAGATTACAGTTTTGTATTAAGACTTTATTCTGGTTAATAAAAACATCTGATTAAAAAAAAGAAATATATACACACTTCGTCCCTTCTACACCTTTAAAAACAAAGTACAGAAATATGCCCTTGTGAGTGAAATTGCCCTTTTGCGGTAATGTTTGGCATTCAAATGGCGACTACGGTTGCCTTACTTTTCATTATTGAGAAGTTGTAAATGCCCTAATATCTGCTAATTGATAGATTGTATTTTACATTGGAGATAAAAATGCCGTCTGAGTTTATAGTCCGTAGTTGAATGTCAATTGGTTAACTACAGTCTGTAAGCAGTGGAGGAAGGTCTGTTTGGGAGAGCTGACAGGTCAGTGTGGTCATGCTGCTGAATTTCTATCAATTGGTGGATATGGGGGAATTCATGTGTAAGGGTAAGGGTGCTTTCACACCAGTTATTTGGAATGCGTGCAGAACCTGCAGCCCCCCCGGATTCCCTCGCAATTGGTTATGATGCAATAGAATGCACCTGCCTCACACATCAGTGACAATTCCGGTGCATGAGTGTCCCGTTACATCAGGTTGTGTATCTTTTTTTTTGTTTTGTTTTGTGTTTTTTTTTTTTACACCTGGATCCAATGGAAAATGTCACACCCACTATTCTGCTGGTTCCGGCTTCCATAGAGCACCAGTCTAATTGAACCCGTGATGCCCCGGAACTAGGTGTCGGCTGGTTTTAAATGCACACCAAAATCTTTCCAAAATGCATTTTTCATCTCTGTGAAAAACACTGTGACACCTGGATTAGGGGGAACCGTAGGCAACTTTATGCACCTGCAAGTGCCTGCGGCCCCATTGAAAGTCACTGGGGATGAAAACAGGTGCAGGTGGTAGGGAAGGAGCAACATTTGACTTTTAGAGCGCAAAAGTTGTTGGAACCGCTAGCTGATACCATGCTGCGTTTGGAGAGCCCCTGATGTGCCTACATAGTGAAAACCCCATTTTGGAAATTAGACCTCTAAACGATTTATCTAGATATATACCGTATTTTTCGCTTTTTAAGACGCACTTTTGTTTCCCCCAAACTGTAGGAGGAAACGGGGGTGCGTCTTAAAGAGAATGTTAAAAAAAAAAAAAAAAATGTAAAATTTAATATCACATTACCGGGCCGGGGGGTGCGGGTGCCAAGCGGGGGTGCCGGGGGCAGGTTCCGGAGGGTGAGGGGCACGGGTGTAGGACCGTAGGTGCGGGGGAACACCGGTGGCAGCAAGCGCTGGGCGCTGCCATGTTTTTTGTGGGCGGCTGCATTCAGTATGTGCAGCCGGCCGGTAGAGGTAGACACTGCAAATTGGCCGCGGGTCTCCTCTATGGGCGCGGCCATTTTGTTGAAGTCTATGTTGCCGGCTGTATATAGTGAATGCAGCCGCCCACAAACAAACATGGCGGCGCCCAGCGCTCGCTGCTGCCGGTATATCTGTACAGCTCCAGTCCTACACCTGTGCCCCTCACCCTCCGGAACCTGCCACCATCGGTAAGGCCATGTACAGGGGATGGGGGCACATAAAGAAGATGGGGGGACATAACAGGATGAGGGCAAATATTCAGGATGGGGGCATATACACAGCCCTGGGTGGCATGTGCCAGCCCTGGGGGAACGTGTGCCGGCCCTGGGGGACGTGTGCCGGCCCTGGGGGACGTGTGCCGGCCCTGGGGGACGTGTGCCGGCCCTGGGGGACGTGTGCCGGCCCTGGGGGACGTGTGCCGGCCCTGGGGGACGTGTGCCGGCCCTGGGGGACGTGCGCCTGACGCATCACCGGGAAGCATGTGCCAGCCCTGGGGGGGTGTACCATCACTTGGGGACGTGTGCCAGCTGTAACCAGAATAAGGGGGCCATACCTAGGATGTGGTGCTATATCCAAGGATGAGGGACCATGTACCAGGAAGAGGGGGCTATGAGGGACATATACCCTATATGATTTGTAAGACGGACATTGACATTATAAGACGGACCCCATTTAACATTAAAAATTATTTTTTCCTCTTTTCCTTCACCAAATTTGGGGGTGCGTCTTATAATCAGGTGCGTCTTATAAAGCGAAAAATACGGTGTGTGTATGTGTGTGTATGTGTATGATTATATATATTATATATATATATATATTATATATATATATATATATATATATATAAATTATAAATATAATTTTTTTTTCCACAACAATGTTGTTTAAAAAAAAAAAAAAAATGGACCATACAACTTGTTGAGCTATGTGCAATTTCTCCTAAGTACATTAATGTCCTATGTGCAGTGGAAAACTTTTGTTTGGGCACACGGGTCGGAAGGGACGATGCCCCATTTCGGCAGGACTTGGGTGCGAACGTTATGTCCCTTGTAGATTCCCTAACATGCCAAAACAGTAGAAACCCCTTCTCCCCCCCCCTTCCTCAGCTGATTTTTTCAATTGTATAACATTCGCCCCCCCCTATAATATATATATATATAATCTAGCTAATAAAAAAAATGTGTATATATAACTAGAAAAGAGTACTCTGCAGCACTCAGCTACTACCAATGATGTACAAATGCTGACAAGCTATATATATTTGAGAAAAAAGTTTAAAAGCTTATCTTTTTATTTCTGAAGTTCTTGGTACATACATTGGCCAATGTCTGTTTGCTCATCAACTGCGACAAAGTGACTTCAGGTCCAATGAGTCCTACGCTGATATCCCTATCCTCCTTGTCCACCCCCCCACTTCTCAGTGGGCCGACTCCATCTCGACCTTAGATCACCTGTAGTTAATGAGGGTGCAAATTGCAGCATGGAGCCAGCAACTCCATAAGATACAAAACAGAAAAAAAAAAAAAACTGCACAGCACTCACAGACTAATGTGAACTGGTGCCAGAAGGGATGCTGGATCAAATAACTAGAGAGAAGTACCCCACATGTAATCAAAAACTACTTTTGAAAGTAAAAATACAGGAGTGGTACTCCTAAGGGTATTACCAAGTGGTCTAGAGGGGGGTGGGGGTGGGGGTTAGAATAATCACCAATCTTTCCTGGTGTACCACCCGTACAACCAGGATCTTTAGCGTGTGGTGTCTTTCCACACACCAAGCGGGCTCGACACTTAGGGTAGCAGATCTCGTGACGCTGACATCAGCACAGCTCCTGTGATGAGGTCCTTCAAAGTAAGTGTCCCAGCAGTCTTCCCTCTCACTGCAAAGCTTCTTCTCAAACATATCTTGTATCACTTGCTGTTATCAGCCACTATAGAAAACGCACTAATGTTTTTCCAATGATTGTAATAGACTCTCCTATAAATATCCCTATTGGCAATACTCTGTATCACCTGATGGAGGTGAGCATTACCGCCGAAACGCATTGATTAAACCCTTTCAAGAATCAATATCTTCTCCCCCATTTTGCAAAGTGCACCCATCAATGAATTCATCTAGGGGTGCAGTAATCATATTTACGTCAGAGATGTCACAAAATGTTGGGTATTGAATGAAAAAGATACATCTTTATCACATTTTATCACTAGAATGTTGTTTTAACCAGATTTCCATTGTACAAAATGGGAATAGGTAAAAAAGGCCCAATAATTTGTCACCCAATCTTTCCTCAATGAAACAATACCCTGCATGTGAATGTTTTGTACAGTACTGTTAAGCCACACGGCAGGGCTCAGGAGGGAATGAGCGCAATTTGATTTCTGGAGCACAGATTTTCCAATAATTTCCAGAGCCCCCTTGGTGTCAGACCAGCAGAAACCCCCTCAAGTGACCACGTTTTGGAAATTACACACCTCTGGGAGTTCATCTATAAGTTTATCTCTGAAAAACACCCATGGAGGCAAAAGTAAAAAATGTTGTTGAACTAAAAATTCTATATAAGCCCTTGTAGTACCCAGTACATTGTAGTGCCCCTACGTTGTGCCCAGCTCATGCTTCTGGAGAAGCACACCCTGTAAATTAAGCAAACTTCTTTACTACAATAATAAACATGTGGACGTCAACTGTTGTTTGGACACATTGTAGCTCTCGGAATGTGGGGGAACATTTGGATTTGGGAGAGCAGGTTTTGCTCTTTTGGGGGGGGCAAGGAGCTGTAGCACTTTCCCAGAGCCTTTGTGCTACCAGTAAGGTAGAAGCCTGCATTTCCATTAACAGATGAAAGACCTGAGCAGAGACTTTATTTTTTGTTGGTTGAGTTGAATGCTTTTGGTAGCAATTTGGGCACAGAACATTTTGGATTAGTTGACATTTAACCAGTGCTCTATGCTGAACTCTTACATTCATGTTTCCATCTACTTCTCAAATACATGATTCAGGTGAAACCCCCGATGGCTCCGGTTACTAATGAGGCAGAAGAGTAATGGTGGGGTTACACGTCCCGATATCGGGACGATATCGCATACAACGCCGCGGGAGCGCGCATTTCGGGAGCGCTTTTCCCGATATCGCATCGCCGGTTTACACGCTGCGATATCGGGAAACAACGTCCCTCCGATATCTACGCCCACCAACCCAGGAACGACCAGTTAACATGGGAGTGAATGGGTGACGTGAGCGTAGACATCGGAGTTGGGCTGTCACACGCAGCGATGCTGGTACCACGGCCTTGCGATATCGGCGAGTTGAATAGCTTTGCTATTCAACTCCGATATCGTTTTGGCATCATTCCAGCATCGCGTTGTACTGTCAAACAGTACAACGCGCACCCGATATTGGCTCCAACTCGCGACCCACGTGACTTTTTGTCGGAGTTGGGTCGGAGTTGGACGCCGATATCGGGACGTGTAAACCCACCATCAGGGTATGTTCCCACACATAAGGTTTTGCTGCAGCAAAATCTCATGGGTCTCTCAATGTTTCTCTTGACTCCAGATTTTCTTGGCAGGGAGAAACATGCATTTTCTGCTGTGCATTTCCCCCGTTTTGTTGTGCGCGTTTAGCACGTTTTTGCTGTGTTATTAGTTGTTGTATTTTTTTCTGCTTTTTGCCAAAAGTGCACAAAAGAATTGACAGTTCATTCTTTCAAATCCGCAGCAAAACGTGTGGTGTTTCCACTTTCTGCAGAAAAGAAAAACCAATGTGTGTGTGGACAGCTTATCCCTGAATCACATAGGTTTTGCTGGGAACCAAAAACTCCGGATTAGATTCAGCATAGATTAGCATAAAACCAAGGCAAAACCTGAGCCCAAAAACGCGCTGTGAACAAAGCCTTACTCCGGACTCCGTTGGACCTCTGTTCAGCGGTTTCCTCCTTTTTAAAGACGCACAAAATTGTTGTTTACCCAACTTTTGTGTACAATACACAATTATGTCTGAATGCTGTTTTTCGGAGATTGACATGTAATCCCCAGTATAAGCACTCGGCACAGAGCTCGATATTAATAGAAGCCAAGCCTTACTTCGATCTTTGAGAGGCAGACTAAACAAACACGTTATTGCTATTTTTATGTCGTTCACCTTGTGGTATAGGCAGGTGTGGGATTCAGATTTCTAATACAGGTTCCGTGTTTGTGTGTAGGGAAACCACACCCGCATTAAGCCACACCCCTGCCTCGAGCATATATGAATAATGCTTCTTACTGCGCATCACCCCCCACTGCATCGCCGAGCTCTGCTCCTTACTGCGCATCACCCCCACTGCATCGCCGAGCTCTGCTCCTTACTGCGCAACACCCCCCCACTGCATCGCCGAGCTCTGCTCCTTACTGCGCAACACCCCCCCCCACTGCATCGCCGAGCTCTGTTCCTTACTGCGCAACACCCCCCCCACTGCATCGCCAAGCTCTGCTCCTTACTGCGCATCACCCCTGCGCCATCGCCGAGCTCTGCTCCTTACTGCGCATCACCCCTGCGCCATCGCCGAGCTCTGCTCCTTATGTACCCCGCGCATCACCCCTACTGCGCACACCTGCGCCATCGCGAGCTCTGCTCCTTACTGCGCATCACCCTGCGCCATCGCCGAGCTCTGCTCCTTACTGCGCATCACCCCTGCGCCATCGCCGAGCTCTGCTCCTTACTGCGCATCACCCCTGCGCCATCGCCGAGCTCTGCTCCTTACTGCGCATCACCCCTGCGCCATCGCCGAGCTCTGCTCCTTACTGCGCCTCACCCCTGCGCCATCGCCGAGCTCTGCTCCTTACTGCGCATCACCCCTGCGCCATCGCCGTGCTCTGCTCCTTACTGCGCATCACCCCTGCGCCATCGCCGTGCTCTGCTCCTTACTGCGCATCACCCCTGCGCCATCGCCGTGCTCTGCTCCTTACAGCTCCTCTGTCCAGTCCCCGTCACCACCATGCTGTGCTCCTGTTTGTATGGAGTGAAGAGAGCAGAAAATGCATGTGGACCGTAGTGCCGGCTACAGAATCGGGTCGCCGCTCTAAATCTTTCCAGTTCTGAAAGCCAGGTGCTTTTTTAACAAGCAGTTCCTGAGAACCTGGCAGAACCCCCTGCATCCTATCCCTGGGTATAGGTAATTAGGCAGCTTTATTTCTCAAGTCGGTTTGATTACAGAGATACCAGAATTATATAGGTTTTTTTTTTTTTCTTTTCAGGTTTGGCTACTATCACACTAAAAATCACTTTTTTTTTTTTTTTTTTTTTTTTTTTTTTTTTTTTTATTCCTTTACATAGTCACTATATGGGACATTATCTCTTAGTAGTCTGTTTGCTGGTATACCAGCATTGCAATACATTATACCTGTCAGTGAGACACTAACAGAAGCTTCTCATACCATGCTTCTGCCATGGTCTAGCAGACTTGCTGTGGCTGGGTGACGCAGAGGTCACCATGACTACTTTGTGTTGGCATGACAGTGATCAGGCCCTCGCAATTACAGTGCAGGAGCGCTGATCCATCAGGACAAGGAGTGAACTCCAGACACAACCTGACAGCCCCGGACATGCAGAAACTGAGGGCAAATATGTCCTACGATCCTGTTTTAAACAGGAATTGTTTCTGCGTGTTTGTACCGCTGTCCAGTGCTGACATTTCAGCAGCGCAGCTGCAGGGATGCTGCCAACGGTGCTGAAGTTTCAGTCGTGGAGATCTTCAGGTGCTGAACTTCAGCGACGGCAGTGCTGCACTCTCCATGGTGCTGAACGAGCGCGGCAGCATTTCACAGCTGCCACTGTGCCAGCACCAGTCATCCGGGAACCGGTACGATTTTTTTTTTTGCCGGATCCGGAGCGATCTGGCGCCTATAGACTCCCATGTTGTGGGTGCCGGATCACCCCAGATCCCGGAAGATTCAGCTCTGCTCGTTTTTGGCACCGGACACAAAAAATGATGCAGACTCAGATTTTGTGTCCAGTGCCAAAAACAAAATTAACCGCATCCTCCCGGAAAATCACAAAACCGGATTGCAAATAACAGCCATCCTGCACCATAGGGATGCATGGGGGGGGGGGGGGCAAAATTGGATCCGGATCTGTCTGGTGTGAACAAAAACCGTGGTGTGAAGGCGGCCTAAGCCGAGCTCCTGTGGGGGATCATAGATTGAGCTTTCACTCCTTAAATCGGGTGGGCAACTCCAGTCCTCAAGGGCCGCAAACAGTTCATGTTTTCAGGATTTCCTTAGCATTTGACAGTTGGAATCATCTCCGGTGCAGAAGATTAAATTCTCATCTGTCAAATGTTAAGGAAATCCTGAAAACCTGCACTGGGTGCTGGCCTTGAGGACTGGAGTTGCCAACCCCTGCTGCATGGTTCTAATATCTGTATATTCAAGGGGAGATACACTTACATATTACTGAGAAAGGAGATGGCAGTTGGTGTGTGTGGGTTGTTTTGTTTTTTTTTTTTTTTTTGTTTTTTTATTTCATGCAAAGAAAAGGGGACGAGTAGGTATGAGCTAGAAGCAGACACAGATACTCCACTTAGGGGTCACCTGTATTAACAGTTAGAATTCTCCATACAACTTAATGAGTATCAGCTGTCATCTGTCTTGGGAGAAAATTTTAATTCACTAAAGACCCCATGAATTGGGAATTTTCAGAAGAAATGATCCGTCCAGGAGGAGAAAGAAGCAGATTTCTCCAAGAAGATGTATTGTAAAATATATTTTTTATTTCACAAGTGTTATTATTTTTACTTTTTTTTTTTTATTATTTTTTTATTAATTTTGTAAAAAATAAAATTGTGGTTATGCTTTAAACATTGAGTATAAGACTGGGCATGCAACTGTTTATGCTCTCATCTGAGAGAGTTGGGTCTATTATGCAAATTGAAGTGTTTTTATACTGTGATACGATTTTCTCGGATGAGAAGATTGAGAAAAAAGGTCATCTTCTTCTCCATTCTGTTTTCATTTCCCTTCCCCGACCTCCTCAGACTGGCTCTGTCTGAGGAAAAAATTGGACATGTGCACAACCCCATAGGCTGACTACACCCCACGGTTGTGGTGTTTCAGACTCAGTTTGGTGCTTTCCAGGAAACACCGGACAGAACCTGACTGCCCCGGACAAACAGAACCGGAGGGCACATATCCCTCCAGTCCTGTTTTCTGCCAGAATCGGTAGATCGCAGCTGCTGAAATTTCAAGATCCCCGCTAGTCCTGAAATCTCAGGCTGGGAGCTCTCCAGCTGCTGAAGTTCAGCAGCACTCGCCACTAAACTTCAGCAGCCGGATCTGGGAGGATCCAATTTATGCAGATTTTTCCCCCGAACATTGCGAGTTTTTCTCCCGGACACAATCTCCTGGATCCTCCAGGACAGATGGAAACCGGTTGGCATCCGGCTCCATCCAGCCCCATAGGAATACTATGGGGCCGAATAAGCAAATTAACATTTTCCTCTAAGAACATGCTTCTCCACACTACGTCCATATTATGCCTGTTTCACACTATGGTTTTGCTTTTGTATACAGTGAGATATTGATTTGATTTAAAATCTTACCTTTCAAAGCGGGTGTACACATTTATGCTGAACTGTGTGTGTGTGTGTGTGTGTGTGTGTGTGTGTGTGTGTGTGTGTATATATGATATATACACTCCTCTACTATATAATTGTCTACCACCACCATCCTGCCCCCGCACCACCATCCTGCCCCCCCGGCTCCGTCCTGCCCCGCTTGCCGCCATCCGCTCCGTCTTGCCCCCCTTCCACCACCATCCTGCCCCGCTTGCCGCCATCCGCTCCATCCTGCCCCGCTTGCTCCTTCCTGCCCGCCCCCCACCCGTCCCGCCCCCCCACCACCACAGTCCTGCTCTTCCCCCCCCACCACCATCCTGCCCCCCCGGCTCCATCCTGCCCCGCTTGCCGCCATCCGCTCCGTCCTGCCCCGCTCGCTCCGTCCTGACCCTCCCACACCACCGTCCTGCCCCCCCCCCCACCATCCTGCCCCCCACCACCATCCGGAGGCCAGGGGGAGCGGAGTATCGCCATATACCATAGTGCTGCTATACATGTGCTGTAATGTACCGCCATATACCATAGCGCTGCTATACATGGTTCACTCACGTTGACTGAACAAGTTCTGTCAGTCACAGTATGTCAACTACATACATATTCTAGAATACCCGATGCGTTCGAATCGGGCCACCATCTAGTATATACATATATGCACACATTAAAGCCTGTTTGGCATCACATTTTCTGAGTGTGTGTGTGTATAAAATTATATATGATGCCAAGTAGGTATTAATCAAGACAACTGCACAAAGTGAGAATTGATGTCACAACCTACAACTTTAGCTGTTAAAACTAATGTCGATCATTTTTGTCTTCCTTCCCATTAAACAGTTTGTAGCCCCTTCATGTCATAAAGTGCAAGATTCTACAGATCCTGTGAAAGAAAAGCCACGTATTGCAATTTCACCAGTGTATAGACCTTCCTACAGGTACAAAATTTTGTGCGATCAGTTAAACAATATAGATGCCAGATTATAGTATTATATGTCCTATTTAAATTAAGTCTTTCAAAAACTGAACTTCTCATGCTTCTCACCTCTACTTAGATCCAGTGTCAGCACCCGGGCAAGTGCCGAGGCCCTCTACAAATGGGGGCCCACTCTCTGTCTGGCAAGCACTGCATACGGTGTCCCCGGCAGATATATTGGGCCTTTGGTAACTGTTTCTTCCTCCCCAGCGTCTGGACTGCTGCAGCTTATGAATAGTAATAAACCGGCAGCAGAGACCTGCGCTGTCACCTGCAGGGTGGTGATGATCTCCTGCAATTATTGTTATACAGCGCAGGGAAGGGGAACACAGACGGCGCACGTGGGTGAGAAAACAACATACGGGGGAGCACACAAGGGGGAAGACAACGCATAGGGAGAGAGGGCACAGGTGGGTAGTAGGAAGAGCTCATGGTGGGGGGGGGGGGGGGGGGGAGTTTACAGGGGGGGAAAAAGAGCACATTGGGTACAGAGTAAAGTATAAACTTTCACCCACAAACCCCTCCACAGTTCTGCACCTCCCTACATCTCTCTCATCTCTGTGTCTTGCCCTACCTGCGCCCTCCATTCTGCTGATGGCCTAAGACTAACATCCTCTGTAATCTGAAAATCCTACTCCCTTCTTCAAGACTTAAGAGCTGTGCTAATTCTCTGGAATGCACTACCCAGGACAATTTTATTAATTCCCATTACCCACATTTTTTTTTTTTTTTTTTTTAGCAGACCCTAAAATTACCTCTTTAGACTGGCCTGTCACCTCACCGCACTTATGGAGAATGGCAGAATAGTTAGATATCTGGTGTCATCTGTTTACACTCTACACGCACTAAATGGCACTTTCTGTCCCTGTACAGATCCTGGCTGGTGACCAGTTTATGCAGCAGTATGTGACTCCCCTATTTATTACATTGACTAGAAATAAGCCCGATGCTATCGCATTGGGAGTGCTGTGAAATTAACATCTCTGTATGCTTAGTGTTGCTGACAGGAGCAGTGGACATGTTTCACACTGTTTGCGCTTTTCAACATATTTGTTCTATGTCACCCCTCCGCATTTGTGTATTGTATGTGTTGGGTCATGTGGCCACGGGAGATTTAAACACAGCTGTGTTTAACTCTCCCGCGCCAATACTGCCAGGAGATCGGCAATACCGCCAGCAGCTGATGTGATAGGTTGCCCGCCGTCAGGCTGGCGACCAATCACATCAGCTGCTAGCGGTATTGAAATCTGGCGCCAATACCACTAGCAGCTGATTGGTCGTGTGCTGCCAACCATCTGAGCAGGAGATTGGTTGCATGCCGGGCCAAATCTCCCGCCAATCAGCTGAGCAACGGCAGCCAGCTTTAAATCTCCAGGTGTAACAGGTCAGATTAACACCCCCCCCACCCGCCCAGAATATACCCGGGGTTTAAAGTGACCTAGGCCAGATTATACCCCGGCTATATTATGGCTTAACCCAAACTATACCCCAGGGTATAAACTGGCCTAGGCCAGAATATATGCCCCTGTGGGCCAGAATGTATGCCCCTGTGGGCCAGAATGTATGCCCCTGTGGGCCAGAATGTTGCCCCTGTGGGCCAGAATGTGTGCCCCTGTGGGCCAGAATGTGTGCCCCTGTGGGCCAGAATGTGTGCCCCTGTGGGCCAGAATGTGTGCCCCTGTGGGCCAGAATGTGTGCCCCTGTGGGCCAGAATGTGTGCCCCTGTGGGCCAGAATGTGTGCCCCTGTGGGCCAGAATGTGTGCCCCTCTGGGCCAGAATGTGTGCCCCTCTGGGCCAGAATGTGTGCCCCTCTGGGCCAGAATATATACTCCTCTGGGCCAGAATATCGCCTGGGTATTATGGGCTAGCCCAAACTATACCACAGGACCATTAAGTGATATAGTCAATGACGGGTCACAGTCAGTGCACACGGTTCCCGGTCAGCGCACAAGACTCAAATACTCAAGAATGGGGCCGTAAACATCGCACAGGGGGTCCCAGACAGCACACCGGGGTCCCAAACATTGCATAGGGGAGCAGAGATGGCGCACAGGGGCCCTGTCTCTTAATCCCCCTTGTGTGCTGTCTGTTTCCCCCTTGCACACTGTCACTGCCCCTGTGCACTGCCTGGGGCCCCATGTGCTACCTGGTACCCGATTTGCTGTCTCTGCCCCCCTGTGTGCTGCCTTGGGCCCGTGTGCTGTCTCAGCCCCCCTGTGCGCTTCCTGGGGCCCTGTGTGGGCCCCTGTGCGCTGCCTGGGCACCGAGTGCCGCGGAATAGCAATAACGTGTATGTCACTTGCGGAGGCGCAGTTTGTGGCCTGCGCAACTGACAGTGCCAGTGCCGCGATGCATTATGAGATAGCTTTACATCCCCACTGGCAATTATGTATGTAGATAGCTGAACCATATATGATTGGCACTTTTACCATTAACCTTTTAATTTCTCCCCTCTTTCCTCATAGATTGTAAGCTTGTGAGCAGGGACCTCAATCCTCTTGGTATCTGTTGAATTGTGTTAAGGCTGGGTTACACGCAGCGACATCGCTACTGATGTCGCTGCAACGTCTCAGGTTTTGTGACGTTGCAGCGACTTCGCCAGCGAAGTTGCTGTGTGTGACATGCCGCAATGACCAACGATCAGCCTGCTGATCGTTACGGAATGGCCGGGACCATTTTTCAATCGTTTGTCCACCGCTGTCAAGCATGCATCGGCATGTTTGACAAGGGCAACAACCAGCGACACCCAGTGTGCACCCGACACCCTGACTGATCCCAGCGACAGTCGGGTGTCGATGCATCGCTGGGTGATCGCTGGTGAGATCTGCCTGTGTGGCATCTCACCAGCGATCACATAGCGATGTTCCAGCGATCACGATTGTTGGTCGGGTCGCTGGAACATCGCTATGTGTAACCCCAGCTTTACTCTGTATTGTCTCCTATTGTCTGTACATGTCCCCTCTGAATTGTACAGTGCTGCGGAATATGTTTGTCGCTATTGAAATAAGAAATTACAATCTTTAATCATTTTTTTTTAACAAAAGTCACCAATTATAGATCTACAGAATTATTTTAATTTCTTAATTTAGAACTTGTAATTCTATTTGACTATCTGTCTTAAGCGGCCGTCACACGCTACGATTTTAAGCCCGATATTGTTTAAGCGATCTCCTTTTTGATCGCTTAACCGATATCGTTTTGGCATCGTTGCATGTAATCAAGCGATTTTACTATGTAAAATCGCTTGATCGTGACATCGCAGATCTGAGCTCCGGAGCTCAGATCTAGCGATGAACGATGTCACGATCTGCTTCATCGTGGTGTATGACACCACGATGAACGATCTCCCAGCGCAGAGCCTATGCTGGGAGATGGTAACTATGGTACACGTCGGGTAACTAAGCGCCGCGCGGCGCCTAGTAACCCGATGTGTACCATAGTAACCAGCGAGATCGCGGCTCCACATCGCTGGTGAGTCTGTCTGTGTGACATCTCACCAGCGATGTGAGCGATATTGTAAGCGATCGCGCGTGCACGTGATCGCTTACAATATCGCTAGCGATACCTTAGCGTGTGACGGCCACTTTACAAAATGCATTTTTACTAAGCTTTTTCTTATTTTGATGTTTCTTTTGTTTTGTTTTTTTAATGGCTGCATTAATATTGTGTATTTTAGAGCATATCTATCAGATAGCGACTTGGAGAGATATAAGAACATTTATTGTAATAATGTTTTGATGCACATTGACACTACAGGACCATGTCGGTTAGAAGGTAAGTAACCTATTGTTTGTACGTATGAAGAAATGTATTTGTATGCCGACCATGTTGAAGCCATTTATAGAAAATAGACACTTGCTTGATTTGATCAATTCCTGAAAGGTGAAGACAATATTTTTTTTTTTGTCTTCCCTTTTTGTGAGCGGTTCCGTGAAAAAAAAAAAAAAAAAGCTATTTTCCTCTTATTTATTGTTTCTTTTACCGCATTCGCTGCATTGGTTTAACTATCTTCTATTTTGATAGATGAGCCCTTTTTATGAATGTGTTATATACTCGCCGATCATCGGATTTCCGGGTTTCAAGCAGTGCTCTTGTCCTTTTCTCACTCGCGTGACGCGATTCCGACTATTCGGATCACACTCAGATTTATTTGTGAGCCGTAAGATCCTTTTACAATGTCAGTCTATGGAACATGAGAATCTAGCTCCAAAGATGTACATTGTAGGTTGTCTGCTGGCTTGTACACAGATCACAGTGTGATCCGAAGATTCAGAATCGCGTTATGTGCGTGAGAAAAGGTCAGGAGCGTTTCTGGAAACCAGGAAAGACTATGATCGGCAAGTATGTTAACACACTTGCACTATATAACATACACATTACACAGGTTTAGGACATAAAACATGTAGTGGGAGTGCATCTTTAAAAATTGTCAGTTCTTTTATGAACCTCTGTTTAGGTAACACTTGTTAATTTTTTATTATGCATCAATTATATATTTGTGTGGTGTATGAACATATATACCGTACATACTTGAGTATAAGCCGTGTTTTTTAGCACACTTTTTGCGCTGAAAAGTGCCCCCCTCGGCTTATTTTCGAGTCAGTGTCAATGAGAGGGAGCGGCTTTGTAGGGTGACCGGGAGCTAGAGGAGGCCAGCGTGGGCTGCAAAGGCAGTGGGTGGTCACGTGAGCCCGCCCGTTAGTTTAATATAATATGCAATGGACTCTCCCCACCCATCACCTCTCAGCGGTGAAGCTGACGGTGGGGGGGGAGGGGGGGGGGAGTACTGCATATTACATTACACTTGGTATGCACCCCCTCATCACAGTATATGGCCCTCATGCTGCCATACACTAGAAATTAATAAATGATTTTACCTCTCCGTCGCTGTCCTGCAGCACCATCTTTCCTCTAGTCTTCCTGTCTCTCTCCGGGCCATCTGATCATGTGAGCGGTGCAGCAGAGTGACGTCATCACTGCACGTGCTGCTTACATGATTGCACAAACAAGAAGACCGGAGACAAGATGATGTTGCAGGACAGCAATGGAGAGGTAAGTTAAATCATCTATTAATTTCTAGTGTGCGGCAGCAGGGGGGCCACATACTGTGATTTGGGGGAGGGGACATAATGTAATGGGGATGCTAGCTATATACCAGGATGGGGGGGGCTATATACCAGGATGGGGGGGGGGGCTATATACCAGGATGGGGGGGGGGCTATATACCAGGATGGGGGGGGGGGGGCTATATACCAGGATGGGGGCATGGGGGGGGGGGGGGCTATATACCAGGATGGGGGGGGGGGGGGCTATTTCCAGGATGGGGGGGGGGGCTATATACCGGGATGGGGGGGGGGGCTATATACCAGGATGGGGGGGTGGGGCCTATATACCAGGATGGGGGCTAAATACAGTGATGAGGGGTTATATACCAGGATGGGGTGCTGCTGCATTCTCACCCTAGGCTTATACTCTAGTCAATAAGTTTTCCCAGTTTTTTGTGGTAAAATTACGGACCTCCGGCTTATATTCGAGTCGGCTTATACTCGAGTATATACGGTGTGTGTGTGTGTGTGTGTGTGTGTGTATGTATATAATATACGGTATATTATATATATTTTATATTTATGATAAATTGCCTATTAGTACTATAAAATGACTTTACAGAAATTGTTTTAAGTGCTGCAATTTAATGTTCATTCCTTACCTGAAAAAAATAATTTATCTGACACGTTGTTGTGTAGTAACAGGAAGTACACACTTTTATGCATATGCATTTGACATATAGGATTTTAAAGTTTAATGGTTGATTGCATTTGACTTGCTTTGCCTCTGTTGTACAGATCCTCTTTATGAGCTGGCCTCATTATTGAAGAGAATCAGCCGAGACAATCAGAATTGGCAGCATCATTCGGATCTTAGCAAAAGGTATTCAGGGGAAAACATTCAATCCATGCCAAATGTTTAATGACAAACCTCAACTCTCATCTACTGTAAATCTTTTATTTAGTAGGTCAACAAGGTCCATCTTCGTGCATTGTGTGGCATGTCTTAGGACTGTTTAATGTGGCATAATTTGTTTACATTTGTAGAAAGACTTATGTAACATTATAACCTCAAATGAGTCTAATCTAATACTGGCGTTGTTTGAATCTTTTGATCATGAGCCAATTTTGCTAGGTTTTTATAATGCTACTAGATGGCGGCCCGATTCTAAAGAATCGGGTAGTCTAGAATCCATATATAGTTTATTTACTAATAGTTAGGTGAGTGCGGTGAAATGAATTGTGTGTATACAGGTGGCTCAGTGGTTAGCAGTGAATGCGGTGGCTCAGTGGTTAGCAGTGAGTGCGGTGGCTCAGTGGTTAGCAGTGAGTGCGGTGGCTCAGTGGTTAGCAGTGAGTGCGGTGAGATTGGTCAGCACAGCGGCGTGGGCAGAGTGGTTAGCACACACATAGATACATACACACACACACTCCGCTATAGTTAGCACCGACCCTGTCTTCGCCGCTTGGATCCTGAGTCGACATGTCTCCGCCCGCGGACGACTGGATCCAATATGGTGTCCAGGAAGTTTGGCGAGACTTTTTGGACGCTATATTGGATCCAGTAGTTCGGGGGTGGCGACATGTCAACTGAGGATCCAGGCGGCTGATGCAGGGGCGGAGGTAAGTATAGCGGAGTGTGTGTGTGTGTGCGGACAAAGTGAGGGAAGTGCGGACAAAGTGACGGCAGTGACTACATACACATATATATACACACGCTGTACATTGCATATGGAGGGGAGGCTGGAGGGCAGAGGGGAGGCTGGAGGGCAGAGGAGAGGGGAGGCTGGAGGCAGTGGCATAGCTGGCGTGCTCCGGGCCCTGGGGCAAGATCAGCACCCAGGACCCCCATGTGAGGACCGGGGGGGGTGGGGTGCTGGCAGACAGATGTGAGGCCCTGGGGGGATGCAGACTCACCGCGGCCGGCGTGCGTCTGCTGTAGGAGGAGGGGCGGGCAGAGCTGGCGGACAGGAAGTTCCGTCCTCCCTCCTTTCCGGGCGCTCGGCTGCTGTCAGCACGGGGCCCCCCAGGGGGTGGGGGCAATGGGCCCCTCATGCCGGGGGGTACGGGGTGCTGGGCCCCCTGCCCCCCCACTAGCTACGGTACTGGCTGGAGGGCAGACGGAACTTCCTGCGAGCGGAACGTTCCTCCGCCGCTCCCTGTAGCCGGGCGACCCCGCACTGGTGACGTCAGCACCATGGGTCCGGAGGCCATCACGGAAGTACCCTCCGGGTTTTCCGGAAGTGGCCTTCGACTTTTATATATTAGATAGTAGCACCAAGTTATAATATTCATATTAGTTTAGACCAGGGTCTCAAACTCTGCTGGGTTAATGAGCCGCACATAGAAGAAAAATATTGAAAGTGGGGGGCCGCATTCTTTCTAGGACTAAGTGCCGGTTTTAGTAATTCCAGATTCCAGTAATGTCCCCTTCTTGTAGTAATGTCTGCATCCTGATTATCTTCTTGTAGGATTGTCCCCTCCATATTCCCTTTCTTGTAGCAATGTGCCGATCTTGAGCCCCTCCTTCTTCCTTGTATTAATGTCACCATCCTGTTCCTCAGCTTGTAGTAATGCCCCATCCTGGTACCCATATTGCATTAATGTCACCCATATTGATCCCGATATTGCAGTAATTTCCTTCATTCTGGTCCCCATATTGCTGTAATTTCCGACATTCTGGTCCCCATATTGCAGTGATATTCCCTATTGTGCCCTATGGCTCTTACACCAAAGCCATCCGCCGACCAATTGGAGGCCAGCAGCTGACATCAGCATATGACGTCAGTTGCTAGCCTCTGATTGGCGGTAGTTGCTGTTTATGTATCTGAGGAGTGCTTTACTCTGGCAGTGCTGGCAATATATTTTGAGCATGGATGGTGGCATGGTCAGTGTAGACCATGGTGGGCAGAAGGCAGCATTCTCCAGGTGACAGCTTGCAGGCTGTACAAAGCAGCCTGGGGGGCCACATGCGGCCTGGGGGCTGTGTGTTTGAGACCCCTGATTTAGTCCATAAGGTCCATCATTTTTGACAACTCCCATCTTTTGTCAGAACAGTTTGGGGAAGGTGCTTTTCTTTTTCCACAAGATTGTGTCCCAGTCAACAAAGTATAAAAGGTCCATAGAGACCTGGTTGGATGAGTTTTGTGTGGAATAACATGACTGGCCGCAAACAGCTCAGCCTCATCCACCTTTCAGATGAAGTAGAATGGAGATTGGGAGCAAGGCCATCTCTAACATATGTGTGTTCACACAAAAGCTCTTTTGGATGAATTTGCAAAGAGTCCTACTTTGGCTATGTTCATACTCTGCATTTTTTATTTCTTTTTTTTTTGTCCTGCATTTTTGTAGAATTTCCAGTAGCAAAACTAAATCTTCTTTTGAAAAAAGAAAAAAAAAAACAGAAAGGCATAGCGTTTTTTTTTTGTTTTTTTTTATGTGTCGCATTTTTGCAAGAAATGTACACTACAAGAACAGTGAATAAAGAGAGTTGGGGAAAAAAGGGGATCCTTGATGCTATTTCCTTCTTCTTCATTCTGCATTTTTGTATGGTTCTGCTGTATTTTCGACTGACAGTGCAAATACCCTTCCCCCTTCACCCGCTATCTGGTGTCACCTTCGCTGGCAATGAAAAATACAAGGGAGCCTTAATAATAATGATGACCTCCACACTGAGACGCCAAAACTGGGGGTTACCCTGTTCTTCCAGCTGCCATGTAGCAGTGCCAGACTGTGTAATAAAGGGGTTGATGTCAGCGCTTTTTTTTTTTTCGGCAACCAACATCAAGCCCTATTGCTAATGTCAGCTGTCAGTATGACAGCCAGCCACTAGCAATATTTTCAGCAAAGAAAAATAAATAACAAAAAAACAAAACAAGAGTGAGAAATACTTTATTCCAAGCAAAATACACCGACACCTAGTTCACCACTTTATTATATCTCCCAGCAATTACCCTCTGACATAATCCGTGACATTCCAGCGATGGGTGAAAGTCCATTCACCGTCACAAGATCACCTAACTCATTCAACTGCACGGTGAATAGATCAGCTGAACAAATCATCTAACTCAAGCACCGATCTCTGACCCAGGCAGCTGACAGCCAGCTATCTTTTAACTGGTCACCTGATCTCTTCACATCGCTAATGAGTGAGTTTAATAACGTTTATCTACATTTTCACTAGATGCATTTAGGAGCTAAAAGGAGGGTAGGATAAGTGTTAATATGCTCTAGGGACAGCTTTTAATAGCTTATGAGGCATTTTGGGGGTGACAGGATCCCTTCAAGCACCAATCTCTTCACCAGGCAGCTGACAGCCAGCTATCTTTTAACTGGTCAGCTGATCTCTTCACCATGCCTCTTAATGAATCAGCAGATCTTGTGCCAGTGCCTGGACTTCATTCATTGCTGGCCAATCATGGATTAAGTTCAGGTACTGGCACAATATCTGCTGATTCATTAAGAGGCATGGTGAAGAGATCAGCTGACCGGTTAAAAGATAGCTGGCTGTCAGCTGCCTGGTGAAGAGATTGGTGCTTGAAGGGATCCTGTCACCCCCAAAACGCCTCATAAGCTATTAAAAGATGTCCCTAGAGCATATTCACACTTATCCTACCCTCCTTTTAGCTCTTAAATGCATCTAGTGAAAATTTAGATAAACGTTATTAAACTGACTCATTAGCGATGTTAATTAGTGACTACTGTATGCATAGTCACCCAGGCAGGCTCTCCCTCTTCATAATATCACGCCTCAATAGGCGTGATTTTCAGCGCTGATTCAAATGCGCGCCTCCCTGCTCTCCTCTGCCGGCAGAGGGCTGCAGTGCGGCTGTATGACGCGAATCGCGTCATTTCCGGCTTCGGGTGACGTATGTACACCTGCGCCGCTCTGTTATGCCTCCAGCACGCATGCGCAGTGCGGGGCCAGAGCATGTAACCCAGGCACCAGGGAGTTTGCAGCCAGTAGCACCTGGGTTACATATGTGCTGCCAATGAAAAATACAGGGAAGCCCTATATAGAAAAAGAAAAAAAACGCAAACCGTTTTCTAGAAAACACATTTATTTACATATAATCACCATTTCTATGAGGCCACCAACATCAGTTGTCATTGTATTGTAGTGGCTCATCCTGCTTCTACTGTCACACGGGGAACAGGAATTCCAAAATGGTGGAAAATCACATTCTGCAATAGTGCTGTGTTTTTGGTTGGAAAAACAATGCAAAAACAGGCTACAAACGCTGCAAAAACGGATTGTGTAAATAGCAATACATTTTTGCAGCGTTTTTTCCATTAGAATGGTGTCAATGGAGAAAACAGGAAAAAAAAAAACGCCACACAAATTGACACGTTCATTCTTTTTCTGTATGTGTTTTCTACCCCAAAAACAGACCATTAAAAAACTCAGCGTCTGAACAGCATTTCTTTAAAATTCATTGACTTTGCTGGGCATTACAGAAAGTGATCCGTTTTCCATGCAAAAATGCAGCACAGAAAACTAATCAAAAATGCACATAGCCTTAAACTCCAAAATGTTGTAGAAAACCTTCCAAAAATGTGGAAGATGTCATAGCTGTAAAGAATGGACCAACTCCATATTAATATGAATTTAGAAAAAGATGTCATAAAAGCTCTTGTAGATGTAATTCTTAGGTGTCCCAAAACTTTGTATGTTGCTTCTCCCTTCACCAATGTGTGTCCTAAACCTCAACATGCTCTCACCCATCCAACCATCATTGTTCTTTCGAATCAGACCATAGAAATCACAGATATTATAGTTGTCTATTTTCTTGGTTAAATGGTCCATATAATATAGATAGCACAAGAGGTGTTTGTGTTCTTTTTCTTAATAAATACTTTTTATCTCTGTATCATTTATATTTACTTAGAGGTTCATACTGGCTGGGTCTAATATTGGCCTGACAGCATCAACCTCGGGCTTAGTGCCAGCTAGAAATACATCGTTGGCGTTAACCCATTATTACTCAGTCTGCCACCGCTACACGGCAGCTGGAGGAGACTGGTACAGCGCCAGAAAATGGCACATCTATAAATGCCATTTTCTGGGGCAGCTGCGGGCTGCAATTCGCAGCGTGGGGGCCCCAGAATGCTTGGGTTGGGCTGAGGTTTCCAGCACCCAGATGCCTAGTTGTACCTGGCTGGAATCCAAAACTACGGCGATGCTAAACAGTTTTTTTTCTTTTTATTTCACGAAATCATGAAGAAAATAAAAAAGAGCTCCGCTGTATTTTGATTACCAGCCAGGTAAAACTAGGTAGCTGGGGGTTGGTGGCAGCATGTACCTGCCTGCTGTACCTGGCTGGAAATCAAAAGTACAGCGAAAACCCAGGTAATTATTATTATTTTTTTTTATTATTTGAAACACTAATCAAAAGGTCTCTGCTGTATTTTTGATTACCAGCCAGGTAAAACTAGGCAGATGGGGGTGCATGGCACTATCAGCTCATACCTGCCTGCTGGACCTGTCTTGGTGACCAAAACTACAGCGGAGCCCAATGTCACATTATCTTGAAATGCTTTTTTGTTTGTTTTTTCAAAATCCGCACGAAATAAGGCACCAAAAACACTGCTTTTTCATCATACCGCCAAAAAAGGCAATAAAACACGATCAAAATGTCGCATGTAAATAAAGATGGTATCTCTGGAAACATCCTCTTGCCCCGCAAAAAACAAGCTGCCATACTGTTTCGGCAGTAAAAAAAAATGAAAAAAAGTTACAGCTGTCAGAATACAGAGATGCAAAAAAGTGTGTTGTTTTTTTTGTTTGTTTTTTTCAAAATTGTTTTATCGGTGTAAAAGCTGCAAAACAAAGAAAACGATATAAATAATTTATCGCTGTGTTTGTACTGACTCTGACAATAAAGCGATCTTATTACTTTTATGATACAGTGAACGTCGTAAGAAAAAAATCCTGAATTTGTTTCTTCTTGATTCTGCCTCATAAAAAAACAGAATAGAAAGCGGTCAAAAAATATTGTGACCCAAATTGGTACCAATAAAAGCTTCAACTCATCACGCTAAACACAAGCCCTCACATGACTGTCGGCAGAAAAATAAAAAAAAAACTGCAGCCTTCAAAATTCAGTGATGGAAAAAAACAGTATTTTGTAAAAAAGCGTTCTTAGTGCAGTAGTAGCCAAACCTAAAGTAATATTATATAAATCTGGTATCACTGTGATCGTATTGATCTAGTGAATAAAGCTGCCTAATAACTTGTACTGCAACGGTATAAAAATAGTAGTAAAGCCAATTCTTCAACTGATGTTGATCTGTATATTCTGCTTCCCAAAGATGGCAGTACGGCGCAGCTCATGTTTATACTGTGCTCTACGCTGAGCGCTTAAATTGGCGATTGTATAAATCTCAGAAATACGTGATTAAGACAAAATTCACAAAGATTCACTGTAATGAGGCAGATGGAGTCCGCTTGAACTCCCATCTGACCTGTGATCCGGTGGTGTCCATGATTTTATGTATCTTTTTTTAAGCATGCACGAAAGTGGGGTCAACCACAATCTCTTGTGCACCTTTGAAAAGGACACTGCCGAAAAGAGGCCAAAACGGAGTCCAGAGTAACTCTGCTGCCTCATTAGTGAATGGATTCACCTGAATCATGTATTTCGGATATGTAGCTGGAAACTCAAATGTAAGTGCTCAGCAATGAGCACAGGATAAATATGGGCTGATCCAAAATGTTCTGTACCAAATCGCCACCAAAAGCATTCAACTCCACCCACGGAAAAACAAGTCTCCACCAAGGTCCATCATATGTTAGTGAACATGGCACACCTAAACCATTTCCACTAAATCTAATATGGCGCTCCTTCCTTTCTGAGCTTTGCACTGTACCTCAATCAAGACATTGCACAACAAATTGTATGGTGTATTTTCTTCTGCTGCCCTTGTTAGAATACAAAATTTGGGGCTAAAACATGTCTGTGGGAGAAATGTTAGTTTTTTGTTTTCCTTTGTTAGGTAGCTCAATGTTCCAAAATTCTGTGAAGCCCTGGGGGTTCAAAGTGCTCACCACACATCTACATAAGTTCCTAGTGGGGTGTAGTTCCAAAATTGGGTCAATTATGGGGGGTTTCCACTCTTTAGGCACATCATGGGCTCTCCAAACTCAACATTATGTCTGCTAATGATTCCAGACAATTTGGAGTTTGAATGTCTCCTTTCCTTCTGAGCCCTGCCGTGTGTCTAAATAATTAAAAGTTGAGACACAGAACAGAGCGCAATGGGCAGTGGCGTAACCTCAGGCCCAGGGGCCCGATGTAAAAGCTCCAACGGGGTCCCCAATTATGGCAAATCTTTAATAGTATTAGTCTTTTTCTATAGAACAGAGGGACTTTTGGGGCCCCTCTAGGCTGCAGGGCCCGGGTGCGATCGCAACCCCTGCACCTATTGTAGTTCCGCCCCTGGCAATGGGTCTTCTCGTTGAAGGATGATTAACACACTTATGATTGCATGTGCTCACCTAAGCCAGTTGTGAAAACCCACAACTGGTATAAGCATTCGTACAGCTGCTGTATCAGCACTTCCACGTGCAAGGTGGCGTATATACAGAAATCCAAAGGATAGTACTTCCGCAATCCGTGCTGCTGTTGAAGAAATGAGGGCCACACAGGGTCTTTATGCAATGGTGTTCATTCCCATTTCGGGGCCGTCCCAGCTCCTTCATCAGGAGTTTTTTGTACCCCTGATGAAGGAGCTGGGAAGACCCTGAAATGCGTTGGTAATAAGCACCATTGCATAAAGACCCTGTGTGGCCCTCATTTCTTCCTACAGCCACGCGGATTGTGGAAGCACTATCCTTTGGATTTCTGTGTGCCTAAATAAAAATTCTGTTAAGGACTTGGGGGTTCAAGGTGCTAACCATACACCCTAGATAAAGTCCTTGAGGTATCTAATTTTCAAAATGGAGTCACTTGTGGGGTGTTTCCACTGTTTAGGGCACATCAGGGGCTCTCCAAACGCAACATGGAATCCGCTATTCCAGACAATTTTTCGCTTGAGAAGTCAAATGATGCTCCTTCTCTTCCAAATCCTACCGTGCGTCCAAACATTAGTTTTCCATCACATATGAGGTATCTGCTTACTCGGAAGGAGTTACTGAACACATTTTAGGATCCATTTTCTCCTGTAACCCTTGTGAAAAAGCAAAATTTGGTGCTAAAGTAACATTTTGAGTAAAAAGGTAAAATGTTCATTTTTTTCCTTCCACATTACTTTTGTTCCTGTGAAGCACCTGAATGGTTAATAATAAACGTCTTGAATGTGGGTTTGAGTAGTCTCTCTCAGGTGTGTAGTTTTTGGAATGGTGTCACTTTTGGGTGTTTTCTGTCACATAGGCTCCTCAAAGTAATTTCAAATGTGATCTGGTCACGAAAAAAATGGCTTTGTAAATTTTGATGGAAATATGAGAAATGGCTGATGAACTTTGAACCCTTATAACTTCCTAACACAAAAAAATTGGTTCCAAAATTGTGCTGATGTAAAGTAGACATGGGAAATGTCATTTATTAACTGTTTTGTGTGATTAGCTCTCCGGTTTAACAGTATAAAAATTAAGATTTTAACAATTGCAAAATTTTCAACTTTTTTGCCAAATTTCTCTGTGTTTTTTTCACAAATGCAACAAACCTCGTCCTACATTTACTACTAACATGAAGTCCAGTATGCCATTAAAAAACCACTCTCTTAATCACTGGGATCCATTGAAACGTTCCGGAATTATAACCTCATAGAATGATGCTGGTCAGAATTGTAAAAAATGGTCTTGTCATTAATATGTAAATCATGCTCTAGGGTAAAGGGGTTAAAGGGAAATTGACAGGTCCTCTCTGCCCTCCAACCCAGCAGCATTCACATCTGTATAACTAGATTCCTGCCTAACCAGCCCTGTCTAATGTTATTCACTAAACTAAATTTAATCAAAAAAAGCTTGTGATTTCCCTATGCTAATTGGGGCTTTGACTAGTTTAATGTGTCGTTGTTTCCCCTGGTTAGTTGGCCTCTTTTCATGTTACTATGCTCCTCTGGGTGTGCTATGGTTTCCTAGAGCTGGTGTCACCATCACCTGTAAATCTTGCACGCTGGTCATGATCAGAAGTGCAGAAGCTGTTCTTTTGATCATGTGCAGTGCAGCTCCTTGAAGCCAGGACGTGTACACCCAGCGTCAGAGGCACGATGTGAGTGAACAAAGGCATGTGCATGGGTGAGATTTCCAGGAGCGGACTGTGATGCCAACTAGTGGAAATCATGTTATCACGGCCACAGTAGCATAATATGGAAAGAGGCTGACAAGTCTGGGGAAAAAACTCACCCTTCAACTAGTGAAGCACTAACTGGCATAGGAAAGCGAAGAGGTTATAAATGATTTTGTTTTTTTAAATTGATTTACTTGAATAACATTAGATAGCTGCTGGTTTGGAAGTTATACAGGTGTGAATGTTGCAGAGTTGGAAGGCATAGGGGACTAGGCAGGTTCCCCTTTAAAATGTGAAAACCCGGTGTAACGTCCAAGACTTTTATTATGCAAAAAAAGATCACTGAGGATGTAGGCCACATTCACACATTGAATATTTAAGTTTATAACAGTATTTGTAGCCAAAACCAGAAGTGGGTGAAAAATCCAGAAGTGGTGACGTGTTTCTATTATACTTCGCCTCTGATTGTCCCACTCTTGGTTTTAGCTACAATTACTCAGGTAAAAAAACTCGCCAAATACTCACCGTGCGCTCATGGCTTTAAAGGAATTGTCCAGTCTAAAATGATGATCCTGCAATACTCCCACTGCCCCCACTGTGCACTGCAAGCATTTGCGCTTTCTAAACTGGGAACAGATCGCAGTTATGTTGTATGCAGCCATTCTGCTAGAACCCCCGACTAGTGGTGTGACCTCGCTCAGTACAAGTGTATGGAGCAAGGTCTTGCTCACTAGACAGCCGCGCTTATAAGTGAGATGAACCCACGCCATACCTTGTATTGAGCAAGGCCACGCCTACTAGTCAGATGCACCCATGCATACCTTGTATTGAGCAAGGTCACTCCAACTAGACAGCTGTGCTTGCTAGTCAGATGCGACCACACCATACCCTTGTATCAAGTGAGGTCGTGCCTACTAGTCAGATGCGCCCATGCCATACCCTTGTATTGAGCGAGGCCATGCCTGCTAGTCAGATTCACCCATGCCAAGGTTGCATCCACTAGTTAAGTTCTGACCAGGAATATGTATATCGCGCAATTGTGGTATGTTCTCTACTTGGAAAACCAGCTAATCCGCAGAGTGCGGGTGATGGGAGGACCGGTAAGTCTGCAGTCATATCATCAGTTTAGAACGGACAACCCCTTTAATATGTAATATAAACTCAGGTCTTTGCTTCAAGTTCTGGACATGTTGCGTTCATGGTGCTGACGAGAATGTGTGATTTGTACGCAAGCATCCGCATGCATACAAATCACACATTGAAGTCTATCAGTGCGCACGGCCATCCACAACCAAGCGCATCACCGTACGTCCCCATGATAAACATAGGGATGGGCGGTTCTTGTGCTCGGCTTGCATTCGCGTCCGCAAGTCTGAAGGCAGCCTTAGTTGTTATGGAGGCCACTTAACACCTTCCTTTATTTTCTCACTTCCCCTATACTTGTGTGAAATGTCCTCTGCTTGACAGTAAAACCACTTGTCAATCTGTAGGAGTTTCTGTAACAAATAGCCCACCCTGTAGAATAATACTATCTATATGGATACACCTATATAAAACGGGAATGGTTGGTGATATCAACTTCCTGTTTGTGGCACATTAGTATATGGGAGGGGGACATAGGAAGGTAGGACGGCACAGCAAAATTTACTGGAAATATATAGGGATCACTAGACTATCTTAATTTAGTACATACAACAAGCGAAAGAAGAAGTCAATAAAAGCGATGTATCGCTTTTATTGACTTCTTTTGCTTGTTGTATATATGGAAGGGGGAAAACTTATTTCTAGGTGGGTGGTGACCATGGCGGCCATTTTGAAGTTGGCCATTTTGGATCCAACTATTTTTTCAATGGGAAGAGGGTCATGTGACACACACAAACTTATTGAGAATTTCATAAGAAAAACAATGGTGTGCTTGGTTTTCACGTAACTTTTTTCTTTCAGGAGTTATTTACAAGTTTATTACCACTTATAAAATGTGTTCAAAGTGCTGCCCATTGTGTTGTATTGTCAATACAACCCTCTTCTCCCACTCTTGACACACTGCAGAAGAAATGCTATCACAGGCTTCCAGTATCCGTTGTTTCAGATGCTGCACATCTCATATCTTCACAGCATAGACAATTGCCTAAATAAAATGGGAATAATGATGTTAACTTAAAGTAACTCATGAACGAATAAAGTTACGTTAAAACCAAGCACACCATTGTTTTTCTTATGAAATTCTCAATATGTTTGATGTCATATGACCCTCTTCCCATTGAAAAAAATGAAGTTGGATCCAAAATGGCCGACTTCAAAATGGTCACCACCCATCTGGAGAAGTTTTCCCCCTCCCATATACTGAGGTGCCACAAACGGGAAGTTGATATCGCCAACCATTCCCATTTTATTTAGGTGTATCCATATAGATGGCCCACCCTGTAGTCATTCATTAGCTCAGCACTACAAGATCTTAAAGGTAGCTCTGCCTATATGTTTTGTCATGTCCATAGCCATTCTTTCTGTATAATAGCCCAGTTGACCCCTTTTCAGCTAATTTTTTTTGGTTATACATAGAAGATATAGCAGGAGAATTTGTTGGTTGGTGAATGCTAGGGTTTGCCATCGCATCTATTGCTTAAAATATTTCTCTGGCAGCAAACGAACATGTCTTCATATTGATAGTGATCAAAAATTATTTGGACAGTGACAAATGTAACATAATTTAGCCGCATTGCATTTGAAGCAACACTGTCAAAATGTATTTTTAAGTGTTTCCTTTCTGCCTTTAAAATGTATCTGATAGCAGATTTCGCATTAAACACTTCATACATAATTAACAAAAATATCTTTGACCTGATGAGGCTGGTGGATTTGCAATGAAAATCCATTGTCAGGATGACTAGTGCAATCTTGATAATTGAGGTTTTAATGAGTCCAGGTACCAAGCTTGAGAGTTCAAATCAGTGTGTTTCGCTTCCACAGTCTCAGCCTGTTTGACAGCTGCAGCTTGTACTGAGCAGTGTGAGATGTCAGCAGGAGTGGCGGCACTGGGAAGCTGTCAGTCTTGCGAGGTGGGTGGAATACAAGTTTCAAAAAAAAAAAAAAAAAAATCTACAGTCATTATAGCCTGGAACTGCACAGTAAGTACATCAGGTCTTGGTGATCTATTTAATAATGTATGCAATTTGTACTGCGACAGATCCGCTTTAGTATAAGGGCTTTATAAGAAATATTGAAGCCGAAGATACTTTTTAGCATGTAAAAATAAATAGCATAAGTTAACAATTCTACAAATAAGCATTTTCTTTAGACAGTTTAACATCTACTAGTAAGTGATAAAATCTCAATCACATTGACATTCCAAATGCTGAATTTCCTCCCTTTTCAGATGCTATGCCAATATTTTTCTGCTGCCGTCTTCATTTGCTGCTCGTTTCTGGGTCTTTCTGCTTTCAGTTTTGTCTTCAGTTAGTGGAAAAAATGCTCAGTCAGATTGATGTTAAGTGACTTACTCAGCCAATGATGAATATTCTATGACTTCACCTTAAGAAGCTGTTGAGTTTTTTCGGGCAGTTATCTATCTGTAATGTGATGTGGTGTTTTTCCTCGTTTTGCAGCATTTGCCTATATATAGCTATACATTCTGCTCCGATTCACTTAATAATTTATCCTTCTACATTTGTCTTCAGTCAATCATCAGTAAACACCAGTGACCCAGTTCTGTTGGCAGCCATACATACCTATGCCATAACACTTCTTCCACCATGTTTGACAGATGATGTGGTGTGCTTCGGATTATGTGTCTTTCCTTTTTCTTATTCCCGATGTTCTCTTTTCATCATCGTGGTTCAAGTTAATCTTGGAACCATCTGTCCATAAAATATTATTCTAGAATGGAGCAGACGTTTTTATGTATTCTAGTAAAATCTGATATTACCTTTTTGTATTTTTGGATGGTATTAGTGGTTTGCACGAGATGACCTACCTGGATTTATATTCATGACGGCATTTCCTGATTGAAGACTTTGTAAACACTTTTTTTTTTTTTTTTTTCGTGACATATTGGACTTCATGTTAGTGGTAAATTTAGGATGATATATTTTTTGTGTTTATTTGGTAAATAAACAAATTTGGTGATGATTTGGAAAATGTTGCAATTTTCAAACTTTGAATTTTTATACTTTTAAACTAGAGAGTAATGTCACACAAAATACATGTCTACTTTACATCAGCACAATTTTGGAAACAATATTTTTTTTGTTAGGAAGTTAGAAGGCTTCGAAGTTCATCAGCAATTTCTCATTTTTACAAGAAAATTTACAAAACAACTTTTTTATGGACAACATCACATTTGAAGTGACTTTGAGAAGTGTACATAACAGAAAACACCCAAAAGTGACACCATTCCAAAAATTACACCCCTCAAGCCACTCAAAACCACATTTATGAAGATTATTATCCCTTCAGGTGCTTCACAGGAACTAAAGCAATGTGAAAGGAAAAAAATTAAAATTTTACTTTATGCAACAAAAATGTTACTTTAGCCTCAAATATTGCATTTTCACAAGGGTAACCGCAGAAAATAGACACTAAAATATGTTATGCAAATTCTGAGTACGCTGATATCCCACATGTGATAAAAAAGAAAAAAAAAAAACAATGGGCGTACAGGAGGGCTCAAACGTGAAGGAGCAACATTTAACACTTCAAAGTTTTGAAGTAAGATTGAAGGTAGACCTGGTGAGCTGTCACACAGGCAGACTGACCAGCGATCAATGGACTAGAGACATTGTGGAAACGATTTAAATATAGTTTCCACGATGTCTTCCTCCCGCTGCCAGGCTGCGGTAAGCTTGAGCAGGCTGGTCTCCAAGGTAAACTGCGGGTATCTAGGCAGCGCGCGCTGCCTAGATACTCGATGTGTACTTTAGTTACCAGCCTCCTCCGTTCACCGGCTGGTATCTAAGGTACACAGCGGGTAACTAGGGTTGAAGCACTAACTTTCTTTTCAATATTGTTTAACATAATTCCACTAGACATCTGCCACGGCAAAAGGTACCAATATTACATTACATGTAGCTCCCATAAATATGACAATTTTAATTTTGACATCAATAGAGATGTAGGTTCGTAAGGCATATTTCCGCTTAATTGTGCAACCTTCCGAACTAAAATGTAATGTTGGCCAGTGGGACGACTGCAGATATGTCATTTGTCCTACCATTGGAATGATGAAATCATAACCGAAAATATGAGAGCATTATCTTCCACCTACGATGTTCCCAGGCAGTTATGGGAAAGGCTGCACTTTCTTAGCTATCTTTAGGTATAAAAAAGCAGCCCACATGAGGTCATCAGGGGGAGGTCGGTGGGTGGGGCAGAAATTGACAAGTTGCTTATATCTGAACAAGGAACTGGTGGCACAAATTGGTGCTTGTGTTATTTAGGACCTCTACCAGTGATGAGGTGGTGGTTATTATTATATGTACTTCTGGCCTGGGAGTGGAAGGTATATACCACGCTCACTGAGGGCACCTTAATAAGCCAGCACCTACAGTGCAGCTGCGGCCCTCCCTTATCTTCAGTGTCAGCTAGAAGGCTGCCAGTTTCAGTGGCAAATTCATCACAGTAACAAATTTTTCAAATAAATTTTAGCACAAGGGCCGGGTTCACACAGCATTTTCTCCTACAGTCAGGGCTTATGTCCAAACCCTGCAAAACCGGATTCGGGAGTGTATGCCTATTGGAGACGGGGGAAGTAAGACGTTGTCTACTATGTCTTGCTGCTTGCCTCCATTAGGCATGTATGGCTGAAAATGATCCACGACTGAGCACACAGTGACTCCTGCTTCATTATAATTGATGGCGCATATGCCAGAATCCCGTTAAGCGGGGGTACAGACCTAAGCCCAAAAGAGCCACTGACTGTAGCAGATGCCAGTATAACAGGAATTTGTACAGTATTTATTAAGATAAATGGGGGTACCTTTAGATTTCCAGGCTAGCAGGACATTGGATGGAGAAGACAGAGCGGGATTCGGCATAAGCCCTAGAATAAGAGCCGGTTGCCTTGAAAATACTGCAGGAGAGCCACCAAATCCTGCCCATGGTATACATGACCATTTATCTGTGTAGCTGTACCAGTGAACACTGAAATGGAAAGTTGCATTGAAGTTGTGAGCTAGACAGGTGTGAGAGAGCGCCTTCTATTTTTAATAGTGAGGGCCAAGACTACCCTAAACCTCGGCTGTTTTAAAATTAATTTGGGAGGGGTATATGAGGAGGGACAGAAACACTACGATGTTGTTTAGGAATATATTTTGTGATCAGTTTAGGTTAGTTCACTTCTCTTGATATTGGGATTACTAGTTATTTTATACACCAGGGATTCCTTAGCTAGTATGAACAGAAGGGGAAATAACAGATATCTCCTACTTTTTTCAAGACTGTCAAGGTCTTCTAAATATCCAAAGTTCGTAACATGACAGGGATGCCCCTCGAGTGAACCTCACAATTAGGTTTAAAGCGAACCTGTCACCCCCTCCAGACATCTAAAAATACCATAGCCACCTTCTGCAGCACTAATCCTGCATTCTGACAAGGTGTCTATAGCATTTATGCTCCCTTGATTCACTGAAATAAAGACTTATATAAAATCTGATTCAAACCTGATCCAAGACCGGGAGGCGGGTTTTCAAGTGTCTCTCTCCTTCCTCTGTGGTGTCAGTCATCCCTCTCTGCTCTCTGTGTTCCACCTCCAGGGCCACCTCCCTGCACTGGAGAGCTTAGTCAGCTCTGCTACAACATAGAGCTGGGAGACCCCACAGTAGTAAATCTAGCAGGAGGATACTGCCTGCTACGTAGCAGCCCTTGAGCTGAGCAGTTTTCACTTTCAGTTTCTTGCACCCAGCAGTATTGCTCCATCCTCAGCCCCTGATCTAAAGCACAAACTCAACTCTGCTGCACTGCTGACAGCTCAGCTCAAGGCTGCTATATAGCAGGCAGTGCTTTGTCTGCTCGTCCTTCTGCTAGATTTACTACTGTGGGGTCTCCTATAACAGCAGCTCTATGTTGTAGCAGAGCTGACAAAGCTCTGTAATGCAGGGAGGTGGCCCTGGAGGAGGTGCACAGAGAGCAGAGAGGGATGACTGACACCACAGAGGAGGGAGACAGACACTTGAAAACCCGCCTCCCGGTCTTGGATCAGGTTTGAAACAGATTTTATATAAGTCTTTATTTCAGTGAATCAAGGGAGCATAAATGCTATAGACACCTTGTCAGACTGCAGCCTTAGTGCTGCAGAAGGTGGCTATGGTATTTTTAGATGTCTGGAGGGGGTGACAGGTTCGCTTTAAGGAATAATGGGGGTGCTGAGGATGGTAGAAAACCATTTTGTAATGAAAGACTGTAAAGCTATCTGGGTTTGAACGTTTTTTCATTTTAAGGGTTTTAATTGGCAACTGCAATGCTGAGTTAATTCTGGAACATAAGGGTGCAGTAGATTGTTGCCAAGGAGTGGGTCGGGGAGTGAATGAAATAGGATTTCCCTTTGATGTGAAGAGATCTGTTGTGTTATCTGTTAGAAAAGTCAGTAATTCGGAGACTTTTCTCTCAAGCTTGACAGAAGTAATCTCTGGTATTTTGCAGCATTTATAGGCGAGACCTGTAGAGGGGTTTTGATAGTCTGGTGAGCTGTGCAATAGGACGATTGTTTACCATATAGATGATTAGATCAGTGAAGCATACGTTCTCTAATGCACTCGTGATCAGCTCTCTTAGAGGACTTGGTAGCCCTTTAGTTGGTTGACTTTTGTAGCTGTCTCTAACTTGTTTTAAAGCTACAATTTTTTTTCAGCTGGATGTATTCTAACCATTTTGGATTGACACTTACTCAAAGAACTTTCTTGTGTTTCCATGGGATAAGTCCTTCTTTCTGATGTACTTTGCTCACCTATAAAATACTTAAAGAAAAGAAAAGAAGCGAGTCTTTAATGGTCCAAATGTTATAAAGGTTTGAACATTCAGCAATAAGTTAAAAGGCTGAAGGGGGACATGCAAACTGCTCATCAGTTAATTGTCCAATTTTTTTTTTTTTTTTTTTTTGACCATGCGAAAAAATGCAAAATCTCTGAAAAATAATTCTTATTTCAATATGAGATATATATACATACAGTACAGACCAAATGTTTGGACACACCTCATTCAAATTGTTTTCTTTATTTTCATCACAATGAAAATTGTAGATTCACACTGAAGGCATCAAAACTATGAATTAACACATGTGGAATTATATACTTAACAAAAAAAGTGTGAAACAACTGAAAATATGTCTGATATTCTAGGTTCTTCAAAGTAGCCACCTTTTGCATTGATTACTGCTTTGCACACTCTTGGCATTCTCTTGATGAGCTTCAAGAGGTAGTCACCGGAAATGGTTTTCACTTCACAAGTGTGCCCTGTCAGGTTTAATAAGTGGGATTTCTTGCCTTATAAATGGGGTTGGAACCATCAGTTGTGTTGTGCAGAACTCTGGTGGATACACAGCTGATAGTCCTACTGAAAAGACTGCTTTTATTTTTTTGCCATAATACAAATTCTAAGTAAAGATAAACGAGCGGCCATCATTACTTTAAGAAATGAAGGTCAGTTCGAAAAATTGGGAAAACTTTGAAAGTGTCCCCAAGTGCAGTTGCAAAAACAATCAAGCGCTACAAAGAAACTGGCTCACATGAGGACCGCCCCAGGAAAGAAAGACCAAACGTCACTTCTGCTGCGGAGGATAAGTTCATCTGAGTCACCAGCCTCAGAAATCGCAGGTTAACAGCAGCTCAGATTAGAGACTAGGTCAATGCCACACAGAGTTCAAGCAGCAGAGCATCTCTATAACAACTGTTATGGCCACTTTACACACACCAACTTATCTGTCCAACTTCTGAACAACTTACTGGTTGCAGTGAAATCATGGACACATTGTTCCATTTGTACACAGCCACAAAATGGAGCAATGTGTCCATGATTTCACTGCAACCAGTAAGTTGTTCAGAAGTTGGACAGATAAGTTGGTGTGTGTAAAGTGGCCCTTAAGAAGGGACTTTGTGCAGCAGGCCTTCATGGTAAAATAACTGCTAGGAAACCACTGCTAAGGACAGGCAACAAGCAGAAGAGACTTGTTTGGGCTAAAAAACACAAGGAAAGGACATTATACCAGTGGATATCAGTGGATATCCAAATTTGAGATCTGTGGTTCCAACCACAGTGTCTTTGTGCAACGCAGAAAATGTGAACGGATGGACTCTACATGCCCGGTTCCCACCGTGAAGCATGCAGGAGGAGGTGTGATGGTGTGGGGGTGGTTTGCTGGTGAAACTGTTCGTGATTTATTCAAATTAAAGGCATACTGAACCAGCATGGCTACCACAGCATCTTGTAGCGGCATTCTATTCAATATGGTTTGCGTTTAGTTGGACCATCATTTATTTTTCAACAGGACAATGACCCCAAACACACCTCCAGGCTGTGTAAGGGCTATTTGACCAAGAACGAGAGTGATTGGGTGCTACGCCAGTTGACTTGGCCTCCACAGTCTCCTGATCTAAATGGTTTGGGGTGAGCTGGACCGCAAAGTGAAGGCAAAAGGGCCAAAAGTGCTAAGCATCTCTGGGAAGTCCTTCAAGACTGTTGGAATACCATTTCCAGGGACTACCTCTTGAAGCTCATCAAGAGAATGCCAAGAGTGTGCAAAGCAGTAATCGAAGCAAAAGATGGCTACTTTGAAGAACCTAGAACATAAGGCATATATTCAGTTGTTTCACACGTTTTTGTTAAGTATATTATTCCACACGTGTTAATTCATAGGTCTGTACTGTGTGTTAGTGTGTGTGTGTGTATATATATAATATTAATGTTACATGTATATTAATAACAAAATGGAGAATCGGCACAAACTTCAGGTGCTGATTCCCCCTTTTGTTATTAAGGGTGCAAAAAATCCTGGAACCGGTGTTCAAACGTAGTAAATATAAGAAAAAAACAGGCAGCACGTCCAAAAAAATCAGTAAAAGGGACACCCTTTATTGGTGCACTCAGCGGTGCAATGTGTCGACCTGTGATGGTCTTTGTCAAGCACCGTGCTATGATGATAGGTCGAAACGTTGCACCGCTGAGGGCTCCAATAAAAAGGATGTCCCTTTTATAAGCGAGTTAAGTGCCCCCCTCGGCTTATACTCGAGTCAGTGACGGCTCAGAGTGTGGGGGGACGGTGTCCGGGGGCTGGAGGAGGTGGGGGAGGCTGTAATAGGAGCGGGTGGTCACGTGTCCCCACTCATTAGTGCAATGCAATATGCACTGCGTCCCCCTGTCCATCAGCGGCAGGGGGAGCGGTGCATATTACACTGCACTATGTCAGTGCTCCACCCAGCCAGTGGTATATACAGCTCCGGCTCCCCTTGTGGTATATACATGCGCCTCCCCCCTGTGGTATATACAGGCCCCCCCGTTGCTGCCGCACACCTGTAAAAGAATGGCACCTGTAATGACGTCATTGCTTGTGCGCGGTCACATGGATGGACGCCGGGTACAAGCAGGAAGGAGAGCGGAGGATGCACGCGCGGTGACAGCGAGGAGGAGAAGTATGAAAGATATTCTTTTACAGGTGTGCAGCAGCAATGGGGGGGGGCGCCTGTATATACCGCAGCGGGGGGCGCCTGTATATACCACTGGGGAGGCTGCTGTATATACTGCTGGGGCCTGTATATACCACTGGGGAGGCTGCTGTATACCACTGGGGCTGCTGTATATACTGCTGGGGCCTGTATATACAAAATTTCCCCATTGATAAGATGACTAAATTGTATGTGTTGCTTAGGCTGGTTTCACACTGGCGTTTTTTTTCCCATCTGTGTGTGTCCATCACAAACTGTGGATGCACCTGCATCCGTTTTCGGCCCCATTAAGAGTCAAGGCACTTGCGGGTGCATCCAGATGTGTCCAGTTTGCCCTGAATCCGTGTTGATGCTGGTGTTTACATATTTCACAGAGACAAAATCTGTATCTTGATGCAATTTTTTTTGCAGGGCACAACGTATGTTTTCGGGGCTTATGGAGCACAGAATCAACCGGACTCCGGATCCAAGTGGATCTGGACTTCTGGTCCGTGTTGTATGAACTGCCCATAGAATGTGTGTCATTTACCTTCCTCCGGATCCCGGTGAAATCTGTACGGGGTGCTGGTTCATCCAGTTTGTCATTGCGGAGAAATCCAAGGGCATGCATGCTTTTCCTGCATGCCCTTGGATTCCAAAATACACTAGTGTGAAACCAGCCTTACTCTACTACATTTGAGCCACTATATTGAAATGCTTACAATAGTTTTTTGTTGCCATTGATATGAAGGTATAATCCATGTTTTGTTTTTGGTATTGTTTCTTGTTGTGTCTTTAGGCATCATCCTCGGGTTGGAACTAAGCCATCTAAACGTACCTTAAAGGAGTGGGTGACAAAAAATGGAGGGTCTACTGAACGTTTTAAGAACATTCCAAGTGTATTCCAAAGAAATCCAATTCCTACAGATATACCTTTCAGCTCTTCATAGCGCCAGCCAAATGTGAATGTAGAAGTTTTGGAGTGTTGCTTTTTTTTATTATTATTTTTCTTCAAATGTTTGTGGTTTATCTACTGAACAGACCTTGTTACATAGAACCAGCAGGTGCCTCCTGTTGTGATGTTCTGAATCACTCACTGCTGTATTGCATTTGGGGTCATTTTATATGCCGAGACCCATGTTTTTTGCTTTTATTAAAGCATACCCGAAGTTTTATAACTGTTGTGGATATCTCTTCGTTCAGCTGCTCTGTTTATAATAAAATTTACATTTTTCCATTTGTGTCTGGGTGGTAATTGATGCGCTCTTTCCCCAAGTTTATTGCGTATATTGAGTTTGTATTGGTATGTTCTAGCTTTGCTCCTATTGTCCTCTAAATATAAATCATTTTTCTTTCCAATTTAGTTTTCATAAACCCATCTGTCCCCTTTATATTTTTCTTTCCATTTTCCAGAATACATCTTTCCACCTTTTTCCTCTACTAGGTTTGGCCCTGGCTCGCGGATTATGTCGGTTTAGGAGAGAATTATGAATTGGAATTGAGTTTGCTGTAAACCATTCCCCTCTGCTTTCCCATCCACTTCATGCAGGATTAAAATCAAAACCAAGATTACTATGAATGCACCATCCTGCCGGAGAGGGTGGTGGATAATACAGTAATAATGCACAATAGAGGATTCTAGCGTGTTCTGGTTTCTGCACTGCTCAAAGTGACACAAAAAGCTTTCTCATACTGTAATTCACCCTTGGGCATTTTTTTAGCATTTTATAGAAAAATTATTTTTTTTATCTTTCTTATGAAAAGGGAATTATTCTGTGCTATTGTTGTTGCTGTAATTGCATGTATATATAAACCTCTAAGCCACACTAATGGGAATGAAAAGACTTCATGTCTTTATCAACCTTTTTTAGGTCAATATGTGAAATAAAGATGTTCAGTGGAAAGACAAATACCGTTTCTAGGGCATGTTATTTATTGGAGTCATTTTACCATCTCTTTAGGAAAACATATGCAGGATTTTCTGTGGCTTGAATTGAATATGGAATACCACTTGACTTTGCCAATCTGTCCCCGCCATCTGTCACTAGAGGACTGGCACCTGCTTGTGCATCACCTCCACTATCTTACATCTGCCCAAACCTTTATCAAAATGAGGCCACATTGCACTTCTTTCACAACTTACAAAGTCCAAGAGAAGCAATAGCGTGGTGCAAAGATTTTACTAGGGAACTGTATGACCAGCTGTGCCATGCTGCATTTGAAGGTAGTTGTGGTATGTGCAGAGTGTATAGTGTCACATTGGTCTGTTTTCTCTTTCGTTGTCTTAAATGTTATTTTTTTTAGTGTAATGATCTTGTATAAATAACACATCATTGCTACCATCCTGCAGTTTTCCTTGAGCACAGAGGTGACCTGATGTCCTTGGCTGACCCATCCCCCTCTATATACTGGCGATTTAATATTGATATAAAATCTGATTTCAGATACACTGTAATCCCAGCAGATTATCCAGCAAGAGACTGAAAACCAGTTCATGGATTAATCCTGAGTGAGAGAATATAAACTGACATATACACTATACAGGCATATACAGATTTGCTATATAGAACATTTTGCAATATGTATGATATAATTTTAGGCTAAGTACCCTTACAAATATTTGGTAACCCATTAGATAGCATTAAGGTTGACTAATCCAGTGCTTTGTAATCTGTGTAATCATTAAGGTTTGTTACAAATATACATAGGATCAAATTATATACGCCCCTTATATATCAGCGTTAACAATTTACTTGATATACCTAGAAATGAGTTAGCAGTATATAGAAATAAACACTGTAGACTGTAAATTCTGACCCCCTCATCAGTAGGAGGTGTTTGTATTGGGCTTTTAATATATCTAATGTATTAGGAGTTCTTGAAGCAATTTATTGAGGTTTAGGGGTGGCTTAAAAACCTTGAGAAATGCTGCCTTAGACAATTGGTGTAGCAACAACATTTACAGTACTGCAAGAAAAAAGTTTATTTGCATTGAAAGGTTTTAAATAAACATTCTGTAATAAAATCTTAGATCCTCCACAACAAGCCTTAAGGGTACTTCACACACTGCAACATCGCTAGCGATGTCGCTGAAACCTCACAGGTTTTGTGACGTAACAGCGACCTCTCCAGCGATGTCACAGTGTGTGACATGCATGTGAAGTCACTGATTGCTACAAATCGTTCAGGACCATTTTTTGGTCCTTGTTCTCCCGCTGGTCAGCACGCATCGGTGTGTGTGACAGCGAGAGACAAACGATCAGCGACCTCCCAACCAATACCCAGCGCCGCACATTAGATGCTGGGCACTGGTAACCAGGGTAAACACCGGGTAACTAAGCAGCGCGCGCTGCTTAGTTACCCGTTGTTTACCCTGGTTACCAGTGTTCTCCCGCCTAGCCCAGCCTGTAAGCGGGAGGGCGCTGGTAACCAGGGTAAACGATGAGTAACTAAGCAGAGCGCGCTGCTTAGTTACCCAGTGTTTACCCTGGTTACTAGCGATGTCGCTGCTGACTGGTCGCTGGTGAGTATGCCTGTTTGACAGCTCACCAGCGGCTGAATAGAGACTTTCCAGCAATCCCAGCCAGGTTGGATTGCTGGTGGGATGGCTAGAAAGTCTCAGCGTGGGGGCCTTTAAATCTCTTTAAATCTCTTTAAAGTGATCCTAAACCCAGAAACTGACCCCCCCTTATCTTTAGACCTGTCCCTGCACCCCCTCTTATCATTTCTAGCCATCCCTTTTGCAGAAAAAAAATTGCTTTTGTAAAGTAAGAGAAAATGTTATAATAATTTGACCTGTGTGAGTTCTCTCTTTCTGTGGAAGCCGAGATGGGACGGGCTTGTCTGCTGCTGCCTGGTAAATATGCACGCGCCACTGCTTGTAAGAGCCTGGCTGCGTCATGAAAGTGGGCGGAGCTAAATCGCGCCATGCCAGAGCCCCGCCCCCATTCATGACGCGGCCAGGCTCTTACAAGCAGAGGGGCGTTCATAATTACCAGGCAGCAGCAGACGAGCCCGTCCCATCTCGGCTTCCACAGAAAGAGAGAACTCACACAGGTCAAATTATTATAACATTTTCTCTTACTTTACAAAAGCGATTTTTTTTTTTTTTCTGCAAAAGGGATGGCTAGGAATGATAAGAGGGGGTGTAGGGACAGGTCTAAAGATAAGGGGGGTCAGTTTCTGGGTTTAGGATCACTTTAATTAATCTTAAAGGTGCTGTCCAAGCCTGGGGCATTAGTCTGTGATTCCAGACTTGTGAATCCTTGCAGTGTGCAGTGTGCATGCTTTCAGGCTTCTCTAGAGCTGGATTGTATGTGACTCAAGTATGTGATTTGCATACATGCAGTAACAGGCCAACTAGACACGCGCAGTCTTGCTCAGTACAGGTGAGTTGAATGAGGCTGGACACGGCTAGTCAGAATACGGCCAGAAGTATGCAAATTGATCGCCTGCCTCTGACACTGAAACTGGAGCCTTCTGACAGCACACAAAAGGAAAACATGATCTAGCAAAACTGAAAATATTAGATAAGGCAAATACATGAGGCTAATGTAGAATGTAACAAAGGAAATGAGGCATAGCAAAACTGATTAGGAATACAGTGCTGTGCAAATTAATTGGGACAAAGCAAGTCTTTACTTGTTTTTCTTGCATTAATTTTACTATTTCTGATAAGTGTTTTATCAGTTCTTGGTGTCCTTTTGCTTTTTCTTCTACATTTCCCTTTTCTTTTTGGAGAAAACGATCCAGTTTCATTGTGTGTACGAATTACGCTTAAAACTGTAGATTTTCCAATACCAACGGTGGAAGCGATTTCTCTTAGGCTTGAAACACACACACTGGCGTGAGACTCGCGCAAGTGCAATGCGAGAAACTCACATTGCACTCGGACCAGTGTTGCCCTATCAGGCAGGGCATACTGGTGCAAATCCCCGCACTAAACTAGAATTGCGAGTGGCCATTATAAGTATATGGGTGCGAGAAAATCTCGCACCCATACAGCACACTGTGGGCTAGTCGCACGAGTGTGCTGTCCAAATCGCTTCAAACTTAGCGGCTCTCAAAGCCGCCTAGTTTGAATTTGCCGATTTCCCGGTACAGTAATCAATCATGTGTCAGCGCTGACACATCATTGTGAAAAACTATTGTGTTAAAAAAAGATTAAAGTTATATGGCTTATTAATGATTTTAACCCTTTCTGCAAGCTCTGCTCTGCATGTCAGCACAGAGCCTGCAGATGCGGCTAATAAAAGCTGATATAGGAAGGGTTAATGTGCTGTTGTGTATTGCCATCATGTGTACACAGTGTATACACTCTGTGTACACATGGTGACATCCCACCCTGGCAGTGGAGGGGTTAATGGCAGTTTTAATCTGATCCCGGCATTTGTCGGGTTTTAGTTTGTTTTATAAAAGCCAGTCTGCTTCTGCACTGAGGGTGCTGTCTGTGGTCCTGCAGAGCTTGCAGAGGGGGTTAAATGATTAATAAGCCCTATAACTTTAATCTTTTTTTAACACCAGAGTTTTTTACAATGATGTGTCAGTGCTGCTGTGACAGCGCTGACACATTATTGATTTCTGTGACGGGAAACCGGCACATTTAAACTCGGCGGCTTTGGCAGCAGCTGATTTTAAAATCAACGGAAAATGCTGTCCACGGACCTGAAGTTTGCTTCAGGACCATGGACAGCATCACATTCACATGCACCACATACGCACTCACACTGGCAGCACACTCACATTCATACAACCATGCACACTCGCCACATGCACCACATACGCACTCACACTGGCAGCACACTCACATTCATACAACCATGCACACTCGCCACATGCACCACATACGCACTCACACTGGCAGCACACTCACATTCATACAAACATGCACCACACTCAACCGAAAACACACATTACACTCGCATCACTGTCGGGCATTAAACATGCTCCGTGTTTGATGCACAACAATGTGCCTCCAGCCTTACAGTCAGACTTGTATGTTCATTAAGAGTAATAATTCTAGATCTCTTCCGTGGAGTAACATCCATTAGTACAGGCACGAATCACACTCAGGGAAAAAGTACAGTAAACCACTCCTCACAGAAACAAGCTCTCAACTAAAGCTGAGGGGGCAGCTAGCTGTTATTTCTCCTTCGCCTCATTGGGGGACACAGGACCGTGGGTGTTATGCTGCTGTCCACTTGGAGGCGACACTAAGCAATCTGCAAAAGAGTAACAGTGGCTCCTCCTCTGCAGTATACACCCCCTGGAGCAGGCACTGCCTCCCCAGTTTTTAGCTTAGTGTCGAAGGAGGCACACGTCCATTTTCCTCTTGGTGAATTTTCATCATAAAGAAGAAAAGTGGGTCCGACGTGGCCCCCGGCATGCTCCCTCCTCGGCCACCCACTGTTGGGGCGCTGGGTTGAGGTTGAGATTCGTTACATATGCCGTACTCCTTTCTCGGCCTCCCACTGTTGGGTTGCTGGGTTAAAGTTGAGACAGCCCAGCATAACATCCACCTTCCTCACTCCCTGCGGTCTGAGGTGAAGTAGAGATGACTGCCTGCCAGATGACGTCCCTCTAATCACCCCTGGGTGTTTTAGGCAGTGGCAACACCAGGTATCAGCAGCACAGGCTGCATGGGCTGGAGACTGCATGACTGCCTGCAGCAGCGCAGGCTATGCAGGAGCCTGCACAAGAGGATGCTGGGCTGGATGAGAGGGCACTTACTGCAGCCAGGCCTCAGGCACAAGGCTGACAGGGGCACAGCAGCAGGACACTTGCAAGCTGCATCCAAGTGCAGCTGTCATGCTCAGTAAAGATCCTCTGCTATACTGGCGGTTCTCCGCCAATGCCAAGGGGGGACATTACACACTGTAACCTCTTTTCCCCCGTTTTTCTGGGCCCCCCAGCGGTTTTTTTCGCGCCTCCGCGCCGGCCCCTCACTATTTCCGGGGACCTCAACTAATTGAGGCCCCGGCTTGGGCCTAGCGCGGAGGTCGCCGCCCCTGTGCCGCCCCCGTCCCGCCCCGCTGGATGACGCTGACCGCGCGTCATAGCGGGGGCAGAGCCGAGAACGGGCGCGGTTTCCAGGCTGGATCCCGCCCGTTTAGCTCCGCCCCTTCCTCCTTCTCCTCCATGGTCGCCATTACACAGCACGTGGAGCGTTCAGCCATCCAGGGGGGACACAGGATCCGGGCGGCCTGTTGCACAGCGGCGCTGGGACTGGTAAGACCTCTGCAGGGATCTCCTCTGCAGAGGTTCTCTGTCTCTCTCTCCCTCTCCTCCACATCCCCTCCTGCAGCAGGCACTGTTACAGGGGGAAAGTCTCCACAGTGACCCTATTCAGCCACCACTAAGGGTCCAGGCACCTAGCTGGATAGCTAGAGAGTGCCTGTTTACTCAGGGGTCTCCTGGTTACCTCTTTTTTCTACACTATAGCCCATACCACAATGTCTGGCAATAAGAGTAAGAAAGGCTCCAAGGCAGCCAGCACTTACTATGCTACCTGCACTATTTGTCAGGCTGACCTCCCTGCAGGATGCACCTCGCCACATTGTGAGAGCTGCACGCAGGCTGCAGATACTGAGACCCCCACTGCCCGGACTGCTACCAGTGCCCCTGACCCTACCCCTGCATGGGCCACAGTTATGTCTCAGAATATGACGCAGTCCGTTGACAGATTGTCTGCCACACTGCTGCAGTTTATGCAAGCCCGTTCGCCTCCTGAATCCGCCGTTCAGGCTTCGGCGTCTCAGCCAGAAGTCTTGGAACCGCGACATACTGCCGACCCTGCCCCGTCAGTCTCCGACTCTGGCCGTAAGAGACCTCCTCCATCTCCAGAGTCCCCTGCGGGCTCTGCATCCCGCAGGCGTCAAGATGACGCGCAGGAGTCCGAAGGTCTCTGTTCTACGGACTCAGAGGGTCACTTAGATGAGTCCCTAGACTTAGATGCGACCGATACGGTGGCACTGGTGGAGGATTTGATTACTGACATCAACCAGATTCTGGAGGTGTCAGACCCTCCGGCTGATGTGCCGGAGCACAAGGTGTCCTTTAAAAGAGCCAGGAGACCACACAAGCATTTCTCGGACCATCCAGAGTTCCAGGAAATTCTTAAAAAGCATAGGTTACATCCTGACAAACGGTTTGGTAACCGTAAGGCTCTGGAAACGCGTTATCCTTTTCTGCCTAAGGTTACCCAGGATTGGACAGATCCGCCACAGGTGGACCCGCCCGTATCCCGTCTCGCTACCAAGACCCTCCTGTCCTTACTGGACAGTTCATCCATAAAGGACGCCACTGACCGTCAGGTGGAGCAGATGGCGAAGTCCGTTTTTGAGGCCTCAGGCTCTTCTCTAGGCCCAGCCTTTGCTTCAGTCTGGGCCTCGAAGGCTATTATGACTAGAGCTAATTCGGTACACTCGGCTCTTCGGTCCCTGCAGGTCGACCCGGCCTTGTTAGACCAGGTTACTCAAATAGCGGTTACCGCCGAATATTCTATGCATGCTGCCTTCGATTCGGCTAACTGTGCCGCGGCTGCGGCTTCCAACGCCATAACTATTAGGCGAGCCCTCTGGTTAAGAGAGTGGAAGGCAGATGCAGCGTCAAAAAAGTCGCTCACATGTCTTCCGTACAATGGTGGCCGTTTATTTGGCGAAAAGCTGGATCAATTGATTTCAGACGCCACTGGGGGTAAGAGTACCTCTCTTCCACAACGTCAGATTAAGCGACCCTTCACTCGTCACCAACAAACCCGTTTCCGATCCTTTCGGAACTCATTTGGTTGGTCAGTCTCGAAGCCCCTGACGGCGGCCAATAGGTTCCCCCCGTAGGGAATGCACCCAGACGACACGGAAGACTGGTGCAACCTGGCAGTCCCATTCTCGCCAGTCCAGATCTAAGGGCTCAAAGCCTAGCAGATTCTCTTCTTCCTGACTCTCTCCCCTTCGGGAGACACTATTCAGGTTGGCGGCCGACTTTCTCGCTTTCGTCAGGTCTGGCTCGCTTCTACCGACGACAAGTGGGTAAACACCTTGGTGTCTTCCGGATACACCATAGAATTTACGGCCCTGCCTCCAAATCGTTTTTTTCTGTCAATCCCACCTGCTCATCCGCCCAAAGCTCGCACCTTCTTTCAAGCGGTAGATTCCCTTTTGACAGCCGGTGTCATCGTACCGGTACCGCCAGCCGAACGCTTCCAAGGGTTCTACTCAAACCTTTTTGTGGTACCCAAAAAAGGAGGAGCGGTTCGCCCCATTCTAGATCTAAAACAGTTAAACTCCTTCGTGAAGGTTCGACATTTCCGCATGGAGTCACTGCGCTCCATCATAGCGTCCATGGAGAAGGACGAATTTCTCGCGTCCATCGACATACAGGACGCTTACCTTCATATCCCAATCGCGACAATTCACCAGCTGTTTCTCCGGTTCGCCATCAACCAGGACCATTATCAGTTTGTGGCCCTCCTGTTCGGCCTAGCGACTGCTCCCAGGGTGTTCACCAAGGTCATGGCGGCTGTCATGACCATACTGCACACCAGAGGAATGGTAGTCCTCCTCCCATACCTAGACGATTTGCTCATCAAAGCTCCCTCCTTCAGGGAGTGTCAGCAGAGTGTTTCCATCACGGTGGACACCCTGCGTCGTCTAGGCTGGTTGGTGAATCTGCGGAAGTCGTCACCAGTCCCGTCACAATGTCTAACATTCCTCGGGATGCGCTTCCACACCCCCAGGGGTCTGGTCCTTCTCCCTCAGGAAAAGGCGAAGGCCCTTCGACAGGGAGTCCACAGCCTCCTACGGCCGTTTCCTCAATCGATTCGGTTCGCCATGCGAGTCTTGGGCAGGATGGTTGCCTCTATGGAGGCGGTGCCGTTCGCTCAACTTCACCTCAGGCCTCTCCAACGGGCGATTCTGACTTCGTGGAACAGGAACCCTTCTGCCCTGGACAGATTATTCCGGTTGTCTCCTGCAGCAAGGAGTTCCCTCCATTGGTGGCTCAAACCTCGTTTCCTCACAAGGGGAAGGTCCTTTCTACCGGTTTGCTGGAAGATAGTCACCACCGACGCAAGTCTCAGCGGATGGGGAGCGGTACATCGTCATCACACGGCACAGGGAACGTGGTCCCCAGCGGAGTCGGCCGAACCCATCAATCTCCTGGAAATCCGAGCCATATTTCTAGCTCTGAAGGCCTTTCATTCCATGCTGGCAGGAACACAAGTCCGGATTCAGTCAGACAATGCCACGGCCGTGGCATACATCAACCATCAAGGCGGAACCCGCAGTCTCCAGGCCATGCACGAAGTGCAACGCATTCTACACTGGGCAGAATCGACGAACTCAACGCTGTCAGCAGTTCATATGCCGGGAGTGGAAAACTGGGAAGCGGATTTTCTCAGTCGCCAGGGCATGGACTCGGGAGAGTGGTCTCTACATCCCGACGTGTTCCGGCAAATATGCCGTCGCTGGGGGACTCCGGACGTAGATCTGATGGCATCTCGGTTCAACACGAAGGTTCCCATGTTTATAGCCAGATCTCACGACCCGCGAGCTCTAGGGGCGGATGCCCTAGTTCAGAATTGGTCTCCGTTCCAGCTGCCTTACATCTTCCCTCCTCTGCCTCTCATTCCCAGAGTGGTGCGGAAGATCAAGCAAGAGGGCATTCAAGTCATTCTCATTGCCCCAGACTGGCCCAGACGGGTATGGTGCGCCGATCTCGTGCAGCTCACGGCGGACGTTCCCTGGCGCCTCCCTTGTCGCCCCGACCTCCTGTCTCAGGGCCCGTTTTACCACCAGAATTCAGACGCCCTGAATTTGATGGCGTGGCCCTTGAGACCTGGGTACTAACCCAAGCAGGTTTCTCCTCTGCCGTTATTCAGACCATGATCAGAGCACGGAAGTCGGCATCGGCAAAAATTTATCATCGCACCTGGAAAGCCTTTTTCGCGTGGTGCTCTTCTCGGGATCAACCCCCTCTTCCCTATTCCTTGCCGTTAGTTCTAGGGTTTCTTCAGTCGGGGTTAGAATCTGGTCTCTCCCTAGGTTCCCTTAAGGGTCAGGTTTCAGCTCTTTCAGTACTTTTTCAATGCCGCCTTGCTGTAAAGCCACAGGTTAAAACTTTTCTCCAAGGAGTCAATCACATTGTCCCTCCGTACAAACGCCCTTTAGATGCATGGGACCTTAACCTGGTACTTACGGCTCTGCAGGAACCTCCCTTTGAACCTCTTCGGGACACCTCTCTCCTCCTTCTGACTCTGAAGGTGGTTTTTCTAGTGGCTATCACTTCCCTTCGCCGAGTGTCGGAACTCTCTGCGCTTTCTTGTAAGCCACCCTTCCTGGTTTTCCATCAGGACAAGGTTGTACTCCGTCCGGTGCCGTCATTCCTGCCTAAGGTTGTCTCCTCCTTTCATTTGAATGAGGATATTTCATGGCCCTCCTTTTGTCCGGCTCCGGTTCACAGGTTCGAACGAGCTTTGCATACTCTGGATCTCGTCAGGGCTCTTCGCATTTATGTGTCTAGAACTGCACATTTCCGTAAGTCAGATACTCTGTTCATTCTGACGGAAGGCCCTAGTAAGGGTATGCCAGCTTCCAAGGCTACACTGGCTAGGTGGATTAGATCAGCTATCCAAGAAGCCTACAAGATGAAAACTACTCCTCTTCCAGCGGGGATCAAGGCACATTCTACCCGAGCCGTGGGGGCCTCTTGGGCCGTTCGGCACCAAGCCTCGGCTCTCCAAGTGTGTAAGGCGGCCACCTGGTCGAGTTTACACACTTTTACCAAGCACTACCGTGTTCATACCCAGTCCTCGGCGGACGCTAGTCTGGGTAGGTGCATCCTTCAGGCGGCAGTTGCTCACCTGTAAGTATTTATCTGTTTACTGACTTGTTCAGTATCATTAGTTCCATTGTCTTTCCCACCCAGGGACTGCTTTGGGACGTCCCACGGTCCTGTGTCCCCCAATGAGGCGAAGGAGAAAAGGAGAATTTTGTGTACTCACCGTAAATTCCTTTTCTCTTAGCCTCTAATTGGGGGACACAGCACCCGCCCTGTTGGCCGTACCGGCTTTGTTACTTGTAGTTTTTGTTACTCTTATATTGTTACATGTGGCCTTGCCAGGCTTTGTTGGTATTGGTTAACCTTGTTGATTCTCCTACTGCTTTAGCACAAAACTGGGGAGGCAGTGCCTGCTCCAGGGGGTGTATACTGCAGAGGAGGAGCCACTGTTACTCTTTTGCAGATTGCTTAGTGTCGCCTCCTAGTGGACAGCAGCATAACACCCACGGTCCTGTGTCCCCCAATTAGAGGCTAAGAGAAAAGGAATTTACGGTGAGTACACAAAATTCTCCTTTTTCTGACTAAAACCAGACAAACCACATTTTTTTACTCAAGGTTGTACACTCACACCTTTTCAAACCAGTTGAAACTGGTTTGAATCACTGACTGGTAACCCCAAATTACGATTTTACTTAAAAAATGCTTTGTCCCAATTAATTTGCACAGCATGCTCGTTTTATGGCTGGCTGTGTGTGGCTTACATAGGATTCGCTATTCGGTCGAATACACAAGTGTTAAGAACTACTTGATACGAATCTTCCGAAGCCAAGTATTTCACTACTTCGCTCATCCCCAGTGGCAGCATTTTGTGCTTGTGTTTATTGGGGAACGTTGGACATTGACGGACTGAAGGGTTATTAAATACACCCGGCTTTAACTGGTGATTATATATACAGCACCCCTCCCTGTGAAAGCTTTAATAAAGTGACACTTACAGAGCAGCTGTGGCCTTTATCCTCTGTAAATTCTCTGATTAACCAGACGATATGAGAGCGGCCGCTGTTGTTGTTTTCCTCACAATTGGTGGGATCGAGATAATAGTGTGTGGGACCCCTTCTCCTAGACTTTAAAGATTACCTGTAATAGCTATTGCTGCTGGTGTCTTAAGATCAGCTCAGCACTAGACTGTCAGATTGAAAATACTACGGGTGCATCTCGATGAATTAGAATATCATCAAAAAGTTAATTTATTTCAGTAATTCAGTACATAAAGTGAAACGCATATATTATATAGAGCCATTACAGAGTGATCTATTTCAAGTGTTTATTTATGTTAATGTTGATGATTATGGCTTACAGCCAGTGAAAACCAAAGGTTATTATCTCAGAAAGTTAAAGTAGGGAGGATGAAGTGTTAAAAACTATGCTGCCATATTCCATGAGATATCAATAGGTAAATATATTGATTTGTTAATGCATTTCAGGGCTCCCTGAAACGTGGCAATATGATATTATTTAATTGCAGACTTGAAGAAAGAAAACCGGGCACTGGGTCCTATCTTCGGGCAATTATTACATTATGTGGGTTTGCGACACACCCGAACGGAGTTGCTCATAACCCATATATGGACTGAATAAATTATCCATATGCCTGCAACCCGGTGAGTGCCGCTCTTCTTTCTGACAGTATTGATATTATTTAATGCCTCCTGAGAAAGGGGCGAGAAAGCCCTGAAACGGGTTGAATAATAAATCAATATTATATTCACCCTTTGATGTCTCATGGAATACTGCAGCGTGATTTTTAGCCCTTCATTCTCCCTACTCTCTATATGCACTACGCTGGGGACAGCAGCAGTCATGATATACTTTTATACTGTGTTTCCCCGAAAATAAGATCGTGTCTTATATTTTTTGGGCGCCAAAAGTGGCACCCTGTCTTATTTTCGGGGGGGGGGCGGGGGGGGGGGTCTTATATTGGCAGCCCCAGCCACTGCAGCCTCCTATCCACACACACCCATACACTTACAAAAACACACACATACACATATACACACACATACTCACACATACACACCGCTTCTTACCGGCTCCCCCGGCCTTCGCTGTGGCTCCCCGCTGTCCTCGCTGTCCTCCGGTGTGTCCATGCTCCTCCAGTGTCCCCTGTATCCCCCAGGTGCAGCCGCGCTGGAGCAGATGGGGTTAATCACAGCCTAGCTTGCTGTGTGCCCCTGCTCATCTCTGCCCAGCGTGATGTCACTCACTGCAGCCCGGCTCGAGCTCTGATTGGCTCCCAGGAACCAGCGGGTGCGGCCGGATGACGAGCCAATCAGAGCTCACAACATCATCTGGCCGCGCCCGCTGGTTCCTGGGCGCCAATCAGAGCTCGAGCCGGGTTGCAGTGAGTGACATCAGGCTGGGCAGAGATGAGCAGGGGCACACAGCAAGTTAGGCTGTGATTAACCCCATCTGCTCCAGTGCAGCTGCACCTGCAGGACACTAGAGGAGCCTGGACACACCGGGGGACAGGTACCAGGAGGCGGCGGTGGCCTTATATTCCCCAGAGCCCCCCCCTAGGCGGTCTTACTTTCGGGGGGCCTTATATTAGCAGACCCCCCCCGTTCCCCCTACCCTGTCTTACTTTCGGGGGGGTCTTAAAATCGGGGAAAGATGGTAGTGGTTGTGACTCTCACAACCACACAAGGTGAAGCCTCTATCTATTCAGGTAATATTTTATCTCTCAGACCCTTTACCCTCCCTACTTTAATTTCCTAAGATAATGTCCTTTGGGTTTTCAGTGACTATAAGCCATAATCATCAATATTAACAGAAATAAACACTTGAAATAGATCACTCTGTAATGACTATATAATATACGCATTTCACTTTATGTATTGAATTACCAAGATAAACTTTTTGATGATATTCTAATTCTTTGAGAAGCACCTGTATAAGGTGTGTGTCAGTGACCAAAGGTTACAAGGCTACCCGAGGTCACCAGGAGCAAACAGTAGCAGAAGGCCCTTGCTGTGACTGGTTCAGAAGACATCAAGGATGTTTTTTAATCTCTAGGCGAGGAGGTATCTAATCAACGGTCCCCATCACTGACTGACAGTTCTGCAGTGCGCAGCTCACCACCTGTTCTCAGCCTTGTAGTGGGAAGTGCCCAACCTGTTCTACCACCAGTATGAAAGGCTGGATGCCGTCTACCAAGCTGACCTTGTCTGTCACCAGGCTGGCAATATGGTGGCTTACGAGGCCCTCCTGAGAGCAGCAGAGCAATGAGGCTGCAGAGCAGGAGCATCAGGGAGAGTGTGAGGCTGCAGAGCAAGAGCATGCATGCTAGCTAGCACCTTGGCGTCCCATGGCCCACCCTAGCCAATCAGGAGACCAAGGCCCCAAAGGTCTGAGTTGAAGACTTTCCCTTTCTGGAGAAAGATGGCGACCTGGATTCGTTTCTGCTGTCATTTGAGTGGACCCCTAACTTTGGGTGGGGAGGCAAGGAGGTGCCCCATGCATAATTGGGGCTGGGGAAACAGGTTTGGTCTTACCCCCTGTCTAAGTGCTGTTGGTGGTCTTCCAATATTAAGAAAAAAACTAACCAATTTTGTATTTTTCAGCAGGCACCTGCCCTTATTGATGTTGCCAGTTAGTTTTTTTTTTTTCCCATATATTCTTAGTATAACTGGTGACACCAATGTGAACAGGCGCCGGCTGAAAAATACAAAATTGGTTAGTTTTTTCTTATATTGTTAGTATATTTTTTTTCTGTCTGGGCACCCTCACCCTATCCCTGCCCCCATAGCCTTGGTGTGTCCACCATCTTATTTTAGCCAGGTTCTTAACTGCCCACACATACAAATTTTAATCGCATATAGAGGCATTAGGTTAGGTACCCCATACAGGAGAACACCTTGTCGTTGGTTATCGGGCTTGCACGGATTGGCCAATAGATCAGCTAGGTTTCTCCAATTTCTGATATTCCTAAGCAGTTTTGCTATGCCTCATTTCCTATGTTACATACTACATTAGCTTCATGCATTTGCCTTATCTAGTACTTTCACAGCAGTTTTGCTAGATCATGTTTTCCTTTTTCTTGTGTCCCAGAGTGCAGTTGTATGCTTTCCTACATATGTGGTTTTTCAGCTGACACTTGTTCACACTGGTGTCGCCAGTCAGGTTTTTCATTTCTTGTTAGCACGCACATAGGGTACATCCAATAATTGTTCCCTCGCTCAAGTATTGTAAAATTTCTCCCATGCACAACCACTTAATAGCTTAATACCCAGCTCTATCTCCAATAGTAAGCCAGTTAGACTTCATACTGAGTCATACTGATCAATAGTTCCAAAAATGGATTGAGGCTGGAATACACAATGCGGCTAGGTTAGGTGTTTTCGTAGCCAGGCCCTCCCTAGAGGATCTGATCCCTAGAGTTAAGCCAATTCTACTTTGATATAGGAGGTGTATACAATTAAAACACTTCCTAAAAACATTACCCCCTTAATCAAGATTCTTATGGTCCAAGACGCAATTCAAAACAGAAACATAGTAACAAAGTCTACCTTCAACCTTAAAAACTAGAAGTCCATCTAGTTCAACCCATAGCCTAACATGTTGATCCAGAGGAAGGCAAAAGAAACCCATGTGGCAACACTAAGCTCCACATTGGGGAAAAAAATTCCTTCCTGACTCCAGATACGGCAATCAGACTAATTCCCTGGATCAACGCCCTATCAAAGAATCTAGTATGTATAACTGGTAACATTATAGTTTTCAAGAAAGGCATCCAGGCCCTTCTTAAAGGTTAGTAGTGACTCACTCATTACAACAGCATGTGGCAGAGAGTTCCATAGTCTCACTGCTCTTACAGTAAAGAATCCGCGTCTGTGATTATGATTACCGTATATACTCGTGTATAAGCCGACCCGTGTATAAGCCGACCCCCCTACTTTTGCCCCCAAAACCTGGGAAAATCTATTGACTCGTGTATAAGCCGAGGGTGGACCCTAGCACAAGTATACAGCCCCAGCAGTGTGGTATACACCAGTCCCAGAGGTAGATACAGCAGCCCCAGTGGTAGTATACACGCAGCCCCAGTAGTATATACAGCCCCAGTGGTAGTATATACAGCCCCAGTGGTAGTATACAGGGCCCCAGAGGTATATAGCAGCCCCAGTGGTAGTATACAGGGCCCCAGAGGTATATAGCAGCCCCAGCGGTAGTATACAGGGCCCCAGAGGTATATAGCAGCCCCAGTGGTAGTATACAGGGCCCCAGAGGTATATAGCAGCCCCAGTGGTAGTATACAGTGCCCCAGAGGTATATAGCAGCCCCAGTGGTAGTATACAGTGCCCCAGAGGTATATAGCAGCCCCAGTGGTAGTATACAGGGCCCCAGAGGTATATAGCAGCCCCAGCGGTAGTATACAGTGCCCCAGAGGTATATAGCAGCCACAGCGGTAGTATACAGTGCCCCAGAGGTATATAGCAGCCCCAGCGGTAGTATACAGTGCCCCAGAGGTATATAGCAGCCCCAGCGGTAGTATACAGGCAGCCCCAGTAATGCAGGCCCCCCCAGCGTCTCTCCGGTCACCTGTAAAGCAAGCTATACTTATCAGTGTCCCGCTCGCACCCTCCGCTGCCGACATCCACGATCCTCCATCTTCATGCGACTCCTCTTCCTGTTTCCTGTGCGCGTCGCCGGGAATGACGTCATTGCCGGCGACGCGCACAGAAACAGGAAGAGGAGTCGCATGAAGATGGAGGATCGTGGATGTCGGCAGCGGCGGGTGCGAGCGGGACACTGATAAGTATAGCTTGCTTTACAGGTGACCGGAGAGACCCTGGGGGGGCCCTGCATTACTGGGGATGCGGGGGCTGCTGTATACCGATGTATACATCGGTATGTACCGATGTATACATCGGTATACAGCACTGACTCGCGTATAAGCCGAGGGGGGTACTTTTCAGCCCAATTTTTGGGCTGAAAAACTCGGCTTATACGCGAGTATATACGGTAAACCTTCTTTCCTCCAGACGTAGAGGATGCCCCCTTGTCCCCGTCTCAGGCCTAAGAGTAAAGAGATCATTCGAAAGTTCTCTGTACTGTCCCCTCATATATTTATACATTATTATAAGATCACCCCCTAAGCCTTCGTTTTTCCAAGCTAAATAACCCCAAGTTTAATAACCTGACTTGGTATTGCAGACCCCTCAGTCCTCTAATAACTTTGGTCGCTCTTCTCTACACCCACTCTAGTTCAGCTATGTCTTACTTATACACCGGAGACTAGAATAGTTGTGGTCGCACTAGTGACTTGTATAGAGGTAAAATTATGTTCTCCTGTACTGCACTGGGAGGGTACTTCTAAATCAAGGATAGGGTACCCCAGGCCTCGAGAGGCGCACACATTTCAGTTTTTCAGGATTTCCTTAGTATTGCACAGGTATTATTGAAACACATGCACTGGTGATGATTCCAACCCCTGTGCAATGCTGAGGAAATCCTGAAAACATGCACTGTGTGCAGCTCTCAAGACCTGGAGTTCCCTACCCCTGTTCTGGACAAATACTCTCCTGGGTTAAAGTGCTCTTGGTCTGTCCCCCACAGATCTGCAACGAACCTCATTTATATTACACTGGAAAAATTACCTGATTACGGTATTACAAAGGGAGTGGTATCTTCTTGCTCGCACATGGCACCTCAATCTGCTCCAGATTTCAGGATACAAGCCTTACGTTAATGTCTAGATAGTGGATGGAGCCCTCAAAATTACACGCCATTTTCCCTTCGTTCCAATCTAACTGTTGGAGATGTGGCATTTCTGGGCATACGATAAACTACAACCATTTTAAACGGGAATATCACACATGATGCAGACAGTTACCAGCACCACTGTAGAGCTTGGACCAGCCTTGTTCCTTTTACATCACTGAGGGATTCCAGGGTCTTTCTATAAACACTCTCTACTGAAATTTTTATAATAGCTGCTAGAGCCTGTATCCAGGAATGCTGGAAGAGAGTGGAACAGCCCTCCTTCTCTCAAAGGATTGTAAAGGTTAATGAAATGCTTATGGAGGATATCACCTCCTCTATCAATGACTCGTATTCTGTTATTTGAAATACATGGTACCAATTGATGGATTTTTAACAAACCACTGAATATTGCACATGATTGTGATGGAGAGATCCCTCCCCTGATATTGATCCCTTATACAGATGTGTGTATAAGGCTGAATACACATGGGAACACACACTTCTTTTTCTTTTGTTTTTCTTGACTCTGTTCTTGATTTTGTCCTTTATTTCTTCCTTACCCTCAGTCCCTATCATCTTCTCTATTGATCCCTGAAGGTACCTTTACACGCCGCTACGACAGGATGGATACAACCCGCTACAGGCTACAAATGTAGCTTGTAGCGTCAATATAGCCCGTAGTAGCGGCGTGTGAAGACGGGACGACACAGCCGGCTACAGATACATCTGTTTCCCAGCACTGCTCGAAAACAGATGGCTACAAAGCCGATTGTAGCGAGCTGTATCGGCGTGTAAAGAAGGAACAGAAGGGTTGTTTCTACACCATGCTATGTAGCTGGGGCGTGACACAGGCTCCGGGTTTCCGCGCCCCTTCAGCGATCATTGGAGGAAGCTCCTGCGTTGCGATTGGTTGTCGCCGCACAGGGCGGCATATTTAAGGAGCTGACGAGTCACACTACACAATTGCTCGAGCGTCATGTATTAATCAGCCTCCTGCGATGCCTGCCCAATCATGGTATTCTTGCTTTGTCCTATCGGCGTACGGAATTCTCGTAATCCACAATTGTGGCACGCCTATGTGCTGTCCCTGCTGCAACAGGTACGCCCATAGTAGCTGGTTGTAGCGGTGTGTAAATGAGCTACGATGAGCTACGGATGGCTACTTGAGACACCCGGCGATGTATCTAGCTATAGATGTAGCGTAGCGTAGCGCACCTTGTGGCGGCGTGTGAAGAGGGTGCGTTGACCGTTTGTAACCATTTGTGCGTGCTCGTGCACGTGAAGTAGCGGATTGTATCCATCCTGTCGTAGTGGCGTGTAAAGGTACCTTTATGGTACCTTTAAACGCCGCCACGGCAGGCTGGATACATCCCGCTACTTCACGTGCACGAGCACGCTCAAACGGTTACAAACGGTCAACGCATCACCTTTACACGCCGCCACAAGGTGCGCTACGCCACGCTACATCTATAGCTAGCTACATCGCCGGGTGTCTCAAGTAGCCAGCTGTAGCTCATTTACACACCGCTATAACCAGCTACTATGGGCAGACCTGGTGCAGCAGGGACAGCACATAGGCGTGCCACAATTGTGGAGTACAAGCCGTCCGTACGCTGATAGGACGAAGCAATAACATCCTGATTGGGCAGGCATCGCAGGAGGCTGAGTAATACAGCACGCTCGAGCGATTGTGTAGTGTGACTCGTCAGCTCCTTAAATATGCCTCCCTATGCAGCGACTACCAATCGTCATGCAGCAGCTTCCACCAATGATCGCACATGGGGCGCGGTAACATGGAGCCAGGGTCACGCCTTTGCTACATTGCAGCTACATCGCAGGCTGTCCCGAGTTCCCTTCCGTTGCCTCTTTACACGCCGATACAGCTCGCTACCATCGGCGATATAGCCATCTGTTTTCGAGCAGAGCCCATAAACAGATGTATCTGTCGCCGGCTGTAGCGTCGCGTCTTCAGACGCCGCTACGACGGGCTACATTGACGCTACAAGCTACATTTGTAGCCTGTAGCGGGATGTATCCAGCCTGCCGTGGCGGCGTGTAAAGGTACCATTAAAGATAAAGTTAAAAGTAAATTAAATTAATCGGGCAATCAAATATAGCTCGTTCTGCAGTGGTTTTTAGGTCCTGATGTATCGCAGAACACCTATCACTACTTGTCTTTAAATGTATGTCTGGTTCTTTCAGTATTTTGTGTATCATATTAATATCATTCTTTATGCCGTTTAATTCCTTTTCAACTTCAAGTGCACCTCAATGAATACATAAAATGAATTGCACATATAGATTAGTGGTGAGCGAGTGCAATCGTTACTATTCGCACGAACATTGTGGTATTCAAGCTATTTGTTAAATTGTGTGTATTTGTGTACACACCTCACGATATTCTAATTTCCTGCCACTAAATATGCTAGGCTTCTTAACCAATCACAGTAATGCTGCAGCCATCTTGGTTGTGGCATTACTGTGATTGGTAGGCCACGCAAAGTCATAGGGTCTATGTAAGCCCTGCTGCTATCATCTTGCGCACATTGCATCTAGAAACAGTGTAGTAGTAGAATAGCGAGAGAGCGAGCAGCATGTAGGGAGAGTGTTTCAGGCATCTATATTACACAAAAGCTTTTCTCCTTCGCACCATTGGGGGACACAGAACCATGGGTGTATGCTTTTCTGCCACTAGGAGGACACTAAGTAAACATAAAGAATTTAAGTCTTCTTCCGCAGTATACACCCACTTGCAGGAAGTAGGATATTCAGTTTCAGTTTTAGCTTAGTGTCGCAAGGAGGCACATGTGCTCTGTTTGTCAGACCACATTCAGAGACAATTTTACGACCTTATTTTGGATTCTACTGTTATTTTTAACTTTTATTCTTACATTTTTCAGGCGACTGCACCCTTCAGGGAGAAACTCTCTTATATAAAGGGATCGTGCAGGGATAACCCACGATACTCCGTGCCCGAGTTTCAGTTAAAGGTGACGGATCCCTCAAGGGCTTCGATTCCAAATTCATCACCAGAAGGTATCGCGGAGTGTTGCCTCCACTTTTTTCCTTCTGCAGCCGGGCCCATTTTTTCCTGCATTTACTAGCCGGACCACGACCCTGTCTCATCCTTAAGTTAACCCTCTAAATGCACAGTATAGACTAAAGTGTCCGTGCAGCTCCCGCCACATCCCCCTTTATAACAGAGGCGATGGAAGGGAAGCAGATGAACCCTCTCCCCCTCTCCAGTCAAGGAGAGAGAGGAGCAAGGAAACATCTCCTCGCAGCACTGCACTGTGTTTCACAGGCAGCATCACCCAAGGTCCAGTGGCCCCACATCTGCGGCGGCTCCATGCCGGGATGCACACCTCCAGTAAGATTAGGGGGCGCGCCTGGGTTATGTGACACGAAGTCACGGGGGCTCTGAACACACAGACGGATTGCTGCAGTCAATCATCGGGACCAATCTGGAGTCCAGCATATCTGCAGGACAGGTATGCTGCACAGGCAGGCGGCCAATCTGTCATCCTCTCCATTCCCTCTCACCAAAGAGGGTTTGGATTGAGGTCCGCAGGCATCTATGCCTTGTGTCCTCACTCTAGCATATCTGCACGACAGGTATTATGCACAGACAGGCAATCAAACCCTCATCCTCTCCATTTTCTCTCACCAAAGAGGGTCTGGATTGAGGTCCGCAGACATCCATGCCCATCCATGTTTGAAATAACAAGAAATAAATCTTCAGCTCACCTGGCCCAGTCTGCCCGGTCCTCCTTTCATATAAGGTCAAAACATTCAAAATATTTTTTGTACGAACACAGGGGAAATTCGAGTAACTTGTGGGTGAGTGCTATTGAAGCAGTCCCGGCCCCGCCGTGTGGCGGTGACAGGGTTAAATTGCTTCAAAATACTGAAGCAAGGTGGATCCTGAAACTAAATACTAGACATCCAGCAGGATTAAATCTTAAGCATGAGTTAGTGTATTTATATTCTCTATCCGGGACCAAGTGTCTTTCGGTCCGTGCCGCTGCTCCAATAAGTATCAGAAACACTGGAGTGCTTTTAAACAAGATATCTTCAGTTTTATTTTCCGACGCGTTTCGGAGCTAACACCCAGCTCCTTCCTCAGGGAATGACCTCTGCCTGGGGCCCCTGTATGTTGCCTGGGGCCCCTTTGTGTTGCCTGGGGCCCCTTTGTGCTGCCTGGGGCCCTTGTATGCTGCATGGGGCCACTGTGTGTAGCCTGGGATCCTGTGTGTAGCCTGGGGCCCCTAGTACTGCCTGGGGCCCCTTTGTGCTGCCTGGGGCCTCTTTGTGCTGCCAGGGGCCTCTTTGTGCTGCCAGGGGCCACTTTGTGCTGCCAGGGCCACTTTATGCTGCCAGGGGCCACTTTATGCTGCCTCGGGCCCCCATGCGTTGCTTGGGGCCCTGTGCACGGCTTGTGGCCCTGATCTACAGTTGCTGTGGTATACGGAGGGGTATAATCTGGCCTAGACCTGTTTATACCCCGGGGTATAGCTTGGGCTAGGCCAGAATATACCCGGGGTATATTCTGGCCCAGGGGGGTATAATCTGGGCTAGCCCAGTTTATACCCCGGGGTATAAACTGGGCTAGGCAAGAATATACCTGGGGTATAATCTGGGCTAGGCTACTTTAATCCTGGGTATATTCTGGTCGGGGGTTAGTCTGGCCTGTTACACCGGGGCGCAGCCAAGTACAACCTCATACAATCCCAACAGCTGATATAGAAGCTCTGTACCTTCCCCCGGGTAGGCTGTGTTAGGTCAGCACACAACCTTTCTCTCCTCACCGTCCGCTCATTAGCCTCATGAACGTCCACTCTGAGAGAGCTCACAGTCTGTGTTAAATCTTCACACAGCTCTCTACACAGCAGCTCCTGCTGCTGTCCTGACACACTCCACACCCTCCCACAGCCCAGGGCAGCTCATATCATCTCCTATTCACCCGCACACCTGGGTGTCAGTGCTTTAATCAGCACTCAGCTCCAGCAGCAGCTAACCCTGTGTGTGCTGCTACCGAGCAGAAGATACAATCTCCCATATGCTGTGTCCCGGTCAGGGGACACATCGAGGTCGCATCACCACAACATGATAGGTGTAAAGCAGGCAGGAGATTCCAAATGGAGGAGGCGGCGATGAAGAAAGAATAATACCGCCCAGTGGGGCGTGTGCTGCTGCATCGAGGAGGGGCAGAATGGAGCCTAGAGCTGCCTTTTCAGTCCCCAGCCTCAGGGACTTCTGTAAGTTATAAGTTATTTTTCTGCTGTTTTATAGGGCGGATTTAGCTCAGAGAGGGATAGCTAGGGAGCAGCTAGGAATGTGCAGGGATAGGTAATGATAGTGTAGGGGCTTAGATCCATGTGACAGGTTCCCTTTAACTCAAATTGTTAGCTGGACTTTTTCTTTCTATCTATCACTGTGACAATTACACCCAGTATATAGGACAGGAGAAGTGGTACTGTGCAGTGTATGTACCGAATAATACACATACTGAGAATTACACCCAGGAAAAAACTGAAAACACCAGCACTGCCAGAAAATATAAAAAGTGTGCAAAACACATATTGTTTCCAAACTGCAAAAAATTTGGTTGAGACATTTAGCAAAAGATTAAATAATCTTTTGAGCCACACCGCCAAATGTCAAGGCATTCTCAGATAGGGTGGTCCTACTCTACAATTTTTAATTTACACTGTGTCAAAAGACCTCAATAATATATATAAAGTGGACCATACAAAACCATTACTCACCTTTACATATCAGACCTGCTTCCAAGGTGCCAGATCAGTGCAAGTGATATAAGGCAACCTAGACCCTCCCACCTGCAGCTTCCACCACTAATGTCAGGGCTTTTCAAAGTTAACCCCCACCGCACTGACCCAGCCTTTATGGATAACAGCAGGTTAGGTTCAGGTGAATGAAGCAAAAACTGAGCCTGTGTGCTGGGTGTGATAACCGTGTGTGACCAGTTACCAAGAATACAAATGTCAGTACAGATGGAAACGGACAAAATCTAGTGTGCGCAGCGAAGTGGTGGTCAGCCACTAAACCATACCCAGGAAAAAACAGAAAACGCCAGCACTGCCAGAAAATATAAAACTTGTGTAAAAACACATATTGTTTCCAAACTGCGAAAAATTTGGTTGAGACATTTAGCAAAAGATTAAATAATCTTTTGAGCCACCCCGCCAAACGTCAAGGCATTCTCAGATAGGGTGGTCCTACTCTACAATTTTTAATTTACACTGTGTCAAAAGGCCTCAATAATATATATAAAGTGGACCATATAAAACCATCACTCACCTTCACATATCAGACCTGATTTGTATGGTGCACTTTATATATATTATTGAGGTCTTTTGACACAGTGTAAATTAAAAATTGTAGAGTAGGACCACCCTATCTGAGAATGCCTTGACGTTTGGCGGGGTGGCTCAAAAGATTATTTAATCTTTTGCTAAATGTCTCAACTAAATTTTTTACAGTTTGGAAACAATATGTGTTTTTACACAATTTTTATATTTTCTGGCAGTGCTGGCGTTTTCAGTTTTTTCCTGAGAATTACACCCAGTATACAGGACAGGAGAAGTGGTACTGTGCAGTGTATATATACAGAATAATACAGATACTGAGAATTACACCCAAATGAAAACAGATTGACCAGCTCACCAGCAGTAGCTCATAGAGATGCAACAATTCTCATCGACAGAGCAAGTAACTCCTTGCAGGTAAGGCTGCTTTCACATTACGATTTTTTTCCTGTCCGTGGGGATCCTGTTTTTTGCAGGACCCCACGGACAGGAAAGGACAGCCTCGGGTGTGTGCCTACGGATGCCAATTCTGTGATTTTCACGGATCCGAACACAGAAAAGCCTGAGCCTGCAAAGCAGGGCACTTTCACTTTCGCAATGTATATACATAGATTGCGGAAGTGAAGCAAGGGTTAAAGATGAAAAAAAAAACATCCTCAACTCTCCGGCGTGTCCTGCGATGTGCGCTGCGGCATCTACCGTAGCTCCAGGGGCTTGAGGACCTGTGCATCAGATGACTGAGCGGGGTGGGACAACCTGTTCAGCTGATCGGTCACATGACCACATCAGCTGAGCGGTTTAAATCTATTGCCAGACAAAAATCAATCGAACACTCAATCGGCGGGCGGGAGATTTAAACTGCACTGATGCGGTCATGCGACCAATCAGCTGATGCTCAAGCCCCGGAGTTACGGTAGATGCCGCGGCGCACGTCGCGGGACAACTCCGGAGAGGTGAGGATGATATTTTTATTTTTAACCCTTGCTTCACTTCCGCAATCTATATATATACATTGCGGAAGTGAAATTACATGGTAAAGAGTAGTTTTACTGTACTGAGCATGCTCAGTACACTAAAATCGGGTCCAGGAAACGATCCGATGTTTTCCCGGACCCGCACTCCATAGGCCCCCATCTTAATTGCCACGGACTGCACCAGATTCGATTGTGTCTGATTTGGTCCGCTGTGCCCAAAATCGGAGCAGTCTCTGATTCTGGGTACAGCAAAAAAACGGACATAATTGGATCCGTTACAATTTGGGCACAATCGGATGGCCATACAGTCCCTGACAGAAGTTATGTCGCTTATTCATGTTATGTAAATAAAAGCTTATAACCTGACATTAAATTCATCCATTGGTTGTATGAATTACTCTTTTGAAAGCAGAAACCCTTCCAAATTTGGTTTAGGTTAAGAAAATAAATTGGCATCAATGCTGAAATATTGATCATTTAATGAACTCAGAATGGTCAGATTTTGGGAAGACAAAAATTTTGTCACCCACAGAAAGTAATGTGCTATTCAAGCAAATAATTAACTTAAAATACAAATGTATGTTGCATAACATTGGTGAATGAAGTTATGGTGCTATTAGAGTCATATTTAATAGTTTGTGTGACTTCCATGAGCTTGAAGGACTGCATCCATGCGGTTCAACAATGATTCATACAATTTATTAATGAAGTCATCAGGAAGAGCAAAGAATGCAGTCTTACATGCCTCCCAGAGTTCATCTAGATTCTTTGGTTTTGTCTTTCAAGCTTCCTCTGTCATCCTACCCCAAACATGCTCAATGATGGTCATGTCTGGAGGAACTTTGTTGTAGAGATGGAGCACCATCCTGCTGCAGAATTTGACCCCTTTTATGATTTGGAATGTAAGAGGTAGCTACCTTAATGCTTCTTGATATTTTAGGCTATTGATATTGCCTTCCACCTTGCAAATGTTTCGCACACCCCCATACTGAATGTAACCCCAGACCATGATCTTTCCACCACCAAATTTAACTGTTTTCTGGGTGTATTTTGGATTCATATGGGCTCCAGTAGGTCCCCTGCAGAATTTGCGGCGGCTGTGGTGTAATTCTACTGAAGATTCATCAGAGAAATCCACCTTCTGCCACTTTTCCAGCGTTTAGCAGGCTGTGGGACTTTGCAAATGCCACACGGCTTTTTATTTGCCCTTTGTTTAGTGCTGGCTTATGGCCACTGATTTGATCGTGGAGGCCATTTCGAGACAGAATCCTACAAACTGTTCTAGTTGACACAGGGACTTGAGGTGACCAGGTCTGTTGGAGCTCTGCTGTAGTTGAAGAGGGGCTTGCTTTGGATTTTCTAACCAACAAACATTCAAGCTGAGCAGTTACGGGGTCTGCCGGACCTGGGCTTGTCAAACACATCTCCAGTCTCTTCAAATCTTTTTTTAACTCTTTGTACTTGACGCTGAGACACATTAAAGGTGCCAGCCACCTCTGCAGTGGATCTGGTCTTCAGCCTCTTAATAGTTAAGGCTTTGGTCGCAGGGTGGATTTTTGGCATATTGTCAGAGCTCAGCTGCAGTTCAAGTGAAGGTCTGGGGTGCTGGGATTCTTTATATACACACCCACTAATAACCGATCATTTACTGAGCACAGGTGAGGATGTAAACTAGGATTGGGTGCATTATATGGCCAGGTGACAAAACTTTTGTCTTGCCAAAACTTGACCATTCTGTATTCATTAAATTATCAATATTTCAGCATTGATGGCAATTTATTTTCTTAACTAAACCACATTTGGAAGGGTTTCAGCTTTCAAGAGAATAATTTATAAAACCAATGGATGAATTTAACGTCAGGTTATAAGCTTTTATTTACATAACATGGATAAGCGACATAACTTTTGTCAGGGACTGTACAGGACCAATCTGTGCCCATAGGCATACATGGGGGCCAAATTGGATCCGTGGCTGTTTTACAATGGATAGCCACTGATCCTCAAAAATCGCGATGTGAAAACAACCTAATAGGGTGTAAGGTTTTCAGTCTTTTTTGCTATATCTGTTGTTATGTTTGCATTTAGTGTATTTTGTCGGCCATCTTGTTTCCTGTCATGTGTAATGACTTTTGCCCTCAACCAATATGGAGTTCTCAGCTTGTTGTCGGCCATCTTGTTTCCTGTCCTGTGCATTGACTCTTGCCCTCAAACAATATGGAGTCCTCAGCTTTGATGTCCCTGCCCTGTTTCTTGCCAATTGCCCTTTTAAACTACTTCAGCTGGTTAACCTGTGCTCCAGAATCAGGCCTGCAATCTGTCTGTGACTTGCTCTCTGAAGCCTGGATTCATTCTGCCTGGAATCATTTATGAACACAGAATCCTGGTTGCCAGCAATATCTGACAGGGAAGTAATGAACTCTGAATGCTTTCCCTGAGACTTGTACTATGCTTTAATACTCTGATGTCCTGGGTTGTTTTGCCTTGCACTCTGCAACTTACATTTATGTTATCCTGTTGATGCACTAACTTGTATGAAGCAATACAAGAGCTGCTTAAGAAGCGTATGTCTCATGTGTCTCATTATACCCATGCATTAGACTCTATATAGACTGTATCATATATGACAGATTCTGGAGCCATAATAGAGTCTGCTGGGTCTAGGACAGTGCTGCATCTGCTGCCACCTGTATAGAGATTTCTGGATCTTTTGCCATTGGAGAGCTGCTGCAGACCGTGGATCTGAGATATCGATATATGTGATGATAGTGGTTGTGGCTTCTCACAACCTTTCCAGGTGAGCACATTCCCTTCTTTTAAGTCAGGAGTGTTACCACAGGTAAACACTATTGTGCTCCTTTTCTTCCTTTCCAGCCTCTCTGCCGTGCAGCTTCTGGGAATATGGAGGACCCCGTTAAACATCTGTGCGACGTGACGGATTCAATCCTTGCTGACCTACAGGCATTGAAGACCAGCTTTGCAAGCCTGCGGGATCGCGGTGATCATAATCTGCAGGTGTTCGGACAAACCACGCAGGACTTACGAACCCGGATTGAGGTTCTGGAGGGACGCGTCCACATCCCAACTTCAACCCCGGTTATTGGAATCCCCAAGCTACCACCATTCCGTTTTGGCGGTGAACGGGAAAAATTCAGGGGATTCATTAATCAATGCAAACTGTTTTTTTGCGGCTCATGCGCCACAGTTCCTTACTGAGCGATCTAAAGTATTGACAATAATTATGCTGCTCTCCAACAAAGCTCTCACATGGGCAAACCCCCTAATTGAGACTGACGATGACTGTCTAAATAATCTTGATGCTTTCATTTCAGCTATGGGGCAGGTATTCGATGATCCAAACCGCGGTGCTACAGCGGAATCAGCCATGTTAACTTTAAGCCAAGGTAAGCGCTCGGTAGCGGAGTATGCTTTGGATTTCCGGAGATGGGCTCTCGACACCACTTGGGATAGCTCTGCTAAGAAGTCGGTTTTCCGGAAAGGATTATCCTCTGTGATTAAGGACGAACTCGCTCGTGCCGACCCACCTACAGCATTAGGAGATTTTATCAACTACTGTATTCGGATCGATGCTCGGCTTACTGAACGCAGACAGGAGAGATGGTCGGAGATAAAGCGCACTAATCATTTATTTCCTCCCTCTCCAGCTAAGGAGTCCTTGAGCAGGATTATACGAGAACCCGAACCTGAGCCTATGCAGGTGGACTCTTTACAGAGACGGGTCAGTGATGCACGTAAGGAACATCGAGTAAAGGAAAATCTGTGTTTCTATTGCGGTAAGTCAGGACATTTCATTATAAACTGCCCCAGTCGTTCTCGTAAGACAACTGCAGCCATCATACACTGCGAGTGCTGTGAGAGGGGTTCTGTCAGGTCCGAACCACAGATCCCAGAGAGAGTAGAGGATACAGACATTGATTACTCAGACTTGAACTCTGTTATCTCTGAGCCGGATGCACGTGTTACTGCAGCAGTTTTTCAGGTTTTTTCAGCGGTTTCCCAGCTGAGTTGTAAGAACAACAATTCTCATTGCTTTATTCCCCTCAAGCTCAGGGTTCACTCTGTCTGGGTATCTACCTCCGCTATGATTGATTCAGGGCAAGCGGCAATTTTATGGACATCTCCTTCGCTGAGAAACTTGGAGTACGTTCAGTAAAGAAGGCTACTCCTGTACAGATGGAGACCGTAGATGGCTCACTGTTAAACTCTGGACCAGTGGATCAGGAGACGGAGCCCTTAAAGGTCCTCATGGGTAATGACCATCAAGAGAGTCTGTCATTTATGCTCATCTCTTCTCCTCATTTCCCTATTATTCTAGGACTGCCGTGGCTGCAGGCTCAGAATCCTACGATTAACTGGGAAACTAAAGAACTGCACTTTCCAGAGAAACAGATAAGTCCAGAAGCTTCAGTCTGCTCCATTCCTAAAGGACCAACATCAGTCTCTGAGCTACCAGCCATATACCGTGAGTATGCTGACGTGTGTGACAAAAGGAACGCAGACCTGCTACCCCCTCACCGTCCATATGACTGTCCAATAGACCTGTTACCAGGTGCGGGAATAGCTTTTGGCAAGATTTACTCTTTGGCAGGGCCTGAGCTAAAGGCTCTCAAAGACTATATAGACGAACATCTAGCCAAGGGCTTCATACGCCCCTCTTCATCTCCTGCTGGTGCACCAATCTTCTTTGTGAAGAAGAAAGATGGATCTCTTAGGCCCTGTATAGACTATCGGGAGCTCAATAAAATCACGATCAGAAACCGTTACCCACTACCGTTGATCCCTGAATTATTGGAGAGAGTACGGCATGCAAAACTCTTTACAAAGTTGGATCTCCGTGGGGCCTATAACTTGGTCCGCATTAGACCTGGGGATGAATGGAAGACAGCTTTCAGGTCACGCTACGGACACTTTGAATATCTAGTAATGCCGTTCGGTTTATGTAATGCTCCAGCAACTTTCCAACATTTGGTGAATGACATTTTTAGGGACCTCCTGGATACATTCATTGTCATTTATTTGGATGATATTTTGATCTTTTCTAATTCCACAGAGGAGCATCACAGACATGTGAAGATGGTCTTAGAACGCCTTCGACAACACCATCTGTATATCAAACTGGAGAAGTGCGAATTCCATCGAACGGAGATCCAATTTCTGGGGTATGTAATGTCATCACGAGGAATTAGTATGGATGAGGGTAAGATCCAAGCCATTAAAGCCTGGCCGGTCCCCAAGAATGTGAAGGAGGTCCAGCGCTTTATAGGGTTTGCTAATTTCTACAGGCGTTTTATCAGGAACTTTTCTGAGGTTGTGTCTCCCATTACACGGCTTACCCGCAAGAACTCTGCTTTTACCTGGACCCCCCAGGCTCAAGAAGCATTTTCCCGTTTGAAAGAGAAATTCACCACGGCACCTATTCTGGTGCATCCTAACCCTGAACTGGCCTTCATAATAGAGGTGGATGCCTCAGACAGTGCCATCGGAGCTATCCTCTCCCAGAGGACAGGTGAGAAAGAAGTCTTACATCCCTGTGCTTTCTTTTCCCGGCGGTTGTCTCCTGCAGAACGGAACTATGATGTGGGTAATAGAGAATTGTTGGCCATCATCGCAGCCTTCAAGGAATGGAGACACCACCTTCAGGGAGCTGCGCAGCAGATAATCGTGTTGACTGACCACCGCAATCTTGAGTTTATCAGATCGGCTAAGTGCTTGACTCCTCGCCAGGCTCGTTGGAGTCTTTTCTTAAACCAATTCAGTTTTGTTATCTCCTATAGGCCAGGATCGCGTAATGGAAAGGCCGATGCGTTGTCTAGACTCTACTCAACTGAGACAATTCCACTCACGTCTCGTAAGACTGTTATCTCTGATTCCAGGTTCCTGGGAGTGCTTCATAATCAAGACTTGCTTAACGACATCAAGGAAGCATACCATACGGATCCCTGGCTGGCACAACCGTCTTGTGAAGTAAGTCTTGTATATAAGAACGGTGTGTGGATTCAGGGGCAACGCCTGTATATTCCTGAAGCAGTCAGGGTGAGAGTACTGCAACTCGTCCACGATTCTAAGATAGCGGGGCATAGAGGAGTTCTGAAGACTCAAGAATTCCTGTCTCGCTTCTTTTGGTGGCCCACATACAGAAGAGATGTTCTAGGTTACGTCACTTCTTGCGAAGTCTGTGCCAGATGCAAGACTCCACGATCTTCGCCTACGGGTCTATTACAACCCCTACCCGTTCCATCCCGTCCATGGGGATCCATATCTATGGACTTCATTGTGGAGTTGCCAACCTCTCAAGGAAAGAACACAGTTCTGGTGGTGGTGGATCGGTTAACAAAGGCAGCCCATTTCATTCCGTGTGTTGGTCTACCCACGGCGAAACACACATCGGACTTAATCATTCAAAATGTGTTTCGCCTGCATGGCGTACCGGATGAGGTTGTATCTGATCGAGGGGTGCAATTCACTTCAAAGTTTTGGCAGCACTTCTGTGCTGCGTTGGACATCAAAGTTAACCTGTCTTCTGCCTTTCATCCGCAGACAAATGGACAAACCGAGCGGACTAATCAGACCCTAGAACAGTATCTCCGCTGTTTTATCTGCCACCTACAAGATGACTGGGTGGATTTGCTTCCACTGGCTGAATTCTCTTATAACAACTCACAGAGCGCTTCCACCAAGCAGTCACCCTTTTATGCCAATTTGGGTTATCATCCTAACATCCTTCCTCGACTTCCCATAGATTCACCTCTTCCAGCTGTAGCCGACAGAATCACCTCTCTACAAAGGAACCTCGATCTGCTTAAAGAGAATCTGGAATCAGCTCAGGACAGGTATAAAAAAGCGGCAGATAGGTTTCGTAAACCTGCACCAACCTTCAAGGTAGGAGATTTGGTCTGGCTGTCAACTAAGAACCTTAAATTGAGAGTACCATCATCCAAATTGGGTCATAAGTACGTTGGGCCCTATAAGATTAATAAGCTCGTCAGCAACGTTGCCTGTCGCCTTCAACTTCCAAGATCTATGAGGATTCACCCCGTGTTCCACGTTTCTCTACTAAAGGCTGTGACTCCCAATTCATTCCCTGGTCGTTCTTCTTCCCCTCCTGCTCCGGTACTCATCGATGGCCAGGAGGAGTTTGTCGTGGAAAGGATCCTGGACTCCAGGTTGCGTAGAAACGGGGTGCAATACCTGGTAAAGTGGCAGGGCTATTCTTCTGAGGACAACTCGTGGGAGCCGGCCTCCAATCTCCATGCTCCTCGGTTACTCCGCCAGTTCCATCGGAGGTACCCGGGAAAGCCTGGCCTGGGGCCATCCAGAGGCTGTCCCTAAGGGGGGAGTAATGTAAGGTTTTCAGTCTTTTTTGCTATATCTGTTGTTATGTTTGCATTTAGTGTATTTTGTCGGCCATCTTGTTTCCTGTCATGTGTAATGACTTTTGCCCTCAACCAATATGGAGTTCTCAGCTTGTTGTCGGCCATCTTGTTTCCTGTCCTGTGCATTGACTCTTGCCCTCAAACAATATGGAGTCCTCAGCTTTGATGTCCCTGCCCTGTTTCTTGCCAATTGCCCTTTTAAACTACTTCAGCTGGTTAACCTGTGCTCCAGAATCAGGCCTGCAATCTGTCTGTGACTTGCTCTCTGAAGCCTGGATTCATTCTGCCTGGAATCATTTATGAACACAGAATCCTGGTTGCCAGCAATATCTGACAGGGAAGTAATGAACTCTGAATGCTTTCCCTGAGACTTGTACTATGCTTTAATACTCTGATGTCCTGGGTTGTTTTGCCTTGCACTCTGCAACTTACATTTATGTTATCCTGTTGATGCACTAACTTGTATGAAGCAATACAAGAGCTGCTTAAGAAGCGTATGTCTCATGTGTCTCATTATACCCATGCATTAGACTCTATATAGACTGTATCATATATGACATAGGGTTAATCCAAGGCTTGTTAAAGCAGTGCTCTGAAATCAGGCGAGAGGAGATTTATCGCCGCGAAATTCCCCAATTACACACCGCAACTGGGAGGCAATTTCACGGCGATTGATCCAGGGCAACATATCACCGTCAGGATTCCCAGACGCGTTTGCGGCGTGTAAAGGTACCTTAAGGGTACCTTCTCACACTGCAACCGTGGCGAGGAATATTGACGGCGATATGTCTCCCTGGCACCATCGCTGTCAAATTGTCTACCAGTTGCGGCGTGTAATTTGGGGGTTTGGCGGCGATAAAAAACCTGTCGCCTGGTTCCGATTTCACAGCACTGCTCCAAAATCAGAGGCAATCATGAAGTCTAAATTCCCTGCACTTGGCGTGTGAACGGGCGATAGTGATGGAATCTGCATCGCCTATTGATTTCCCGGAGGCGTGCCACAGCGTGCTGGAGTCCGTGCCCCGCCAGCGATGATTGGTGTTGGCTACTGTGTTCCCATTGGCTGTCACTTGACACCGCGCCATATTTGAAGAGCTGTCCGTGCACCACCACACAATGGCAATGGCATCATGTATTAGCCAGCCTTCCAGTGCAGGCTGGCCAATCATAACGCTATTGAGTTGTCCAATGAGCGTGTTTGGGGCGCGGTGGAGACCGGTCTGGCATGCCTATGTTCTCACCGCGCTGACCAGGTACGCCAACATTCCTTTGGGGATTGTGGCGTGTGAAGTGGCAAGGGAAGTCGACCGGATTGGTTCCGCTGTTGGTGAGGCGATTTCCGTGGCGACACATCGCCTTAGGTTGAGGGCCGTATTGCGGCGTGTAAAAGCGCCATTGGCGATCTGAGGCAACCATGAAAAACATGCTCGCGCACGTTAGATCGCCTCATATCGCCACCAAAAATTGCGGCATGAGAAGGTACCCTAAGAGGTGTTGTATCCTGAAAGAAACCTATGAAGCTGAATGCAAGTCTCGCAATGAAAGGTTTCTGAACAAGGGGTTATAAACATGGCATTTTGGTCAGAGCAAAGGGAATCTTAACAGTTGTTGTAGAGCTGTGTCTGCTACTAGAACGCTGTGTGGCATTGACCTGGTCTCTAATCTGAGCTGCTGTTAACCTGCAATTTATGAGGCTGGTGACTCGGGTGAACTTATCCTCTGCAGCAGAGGTGACTCTTCGTCTTCCTTTCCTGGGACAGTCCTCATGTGAGTCAGTTTTTTGTAGCACTTGATGGTCTTTGCAACTGCACTTGGGGACACTTTCAAAGTTTTCCCAATTTTTCGGACTGACTGACCTTCATTTCTTAAAGTAATGATGGACACTAGTTTTTCTTTACTTAGCTGCTTTTTTCTTGCCATAATACAAATTCGAACAGTCTATTCAGTAGGACCTTCAGCTGTGTATCCACCAGACTTCTGTACAATACAATGGTCCCAACCTCATTTATAAGTCAAGAAATCCCACTTATTAAACCTGACAGGGCACACCTGTGAAGTGAAAACCATTTCCAGTGATTACTTCTTGAAGCTCATCATGAGAATGCCAAGAGTGTGCAAAGCAGTAATCAAAGCAAAAGGTGGCTACTTTGAAGAACCTAGAATATAAGACATATTTTCAGTTGTTTCACACTTTTTTGTTAAGTATATAATTACACGTGTTAATTCATAGTTTTGATGCTTTCAGTGTGAATCGACAATTTTTATAGTCATGAAAATACAGAAAACTCTTAATACTTAATGCTGTAACCCATTGTAATATACTGATTATCAAGAAAACTCAATAAACATTACTTGAAGTGAAAATACAGAAAACTCTTTGAATGAGGTGTGTCCAAACTTTTGGTCTGTACTGTATATAAAATTGACAGTTATCATATGTCATTGGTTATAGGATGGAAACACTTGCATGGTAAAACAAGTACAAAGGCAAGAGATCAGAGAGAAGGAGAAAGTAAAAGAAAAAGTCAATAAAAGGCGAGAAGAAAGTGGACATCAATTGGGCAAAACTGGAGAAGAGCACAATATAAATATAGCAGTAAAGATAGTAAAAGAGGTATGGAGGCATCGTACTGCTCTACAGATGTATTCCCTCAAAGTAGGGGTTTTGCTCCCTGTATAAATCCTGAGAATTTACATTGAAAGGACTTAGGTCTGGAGAGATAGGAAAGCTGTATGTTACAATACTCCGAGTGCTTTATTGAAGACCCTCATTTATGTCATGTTATCTGGAGGATATTGTCCAGTGTATGCCTTCCTTAGGTAAGAGTGCTTTTAATGTATGCCCTTGTGTCTAAAATATGTTTGATTTCTCTCAATCAAATCGTTACAACACTCCCAAGTTCATCTCAGTAGTTAAAGAGAACCCGTCATCATGAAAATGCATTCTAATCTGCAGGCACCATGTTCTAGAGCAGGTTGGAGGAATAAAGCAGATTGATACAATGTTTGTGAAAGAAGATTCAGTATGATCTGTGTTTTCATCATTTAATCCTCTGCTCTTTCTATTGTTTTCAGTCAAGTGGGCGGTGCTATCAGTGATTGACAGCTATATTTGTATGCACACTTACATAAAGACAGCTGTCCGTCACTGATAGGACCGCCCACCGGACCCAAAGTCCCTGAAAGAGCAGGGGATTAAATGATGAAAACACAGGTTATACTGAATCTTATTTCACAAAACTATGTATCAATCTGGTCTACTCCTTCTATAACATGGTGCCTGCAGATTAGAATGCATTTTCATGGGCGGCATGGTGGCTCAGTGGTTAGCACTGCAGCTTTGCAATGCTGAGGTCCTGGTTTTAATTCGAATGCGCTGCACATAGACCTAATGTTAAAGCTTTCAGGACCCTGGATAGCGGCAGATACAGTACGCAGATTACGTTTCATTCAGAAAATAGTAAATGCCGACAATAGCCGGCAATAATGTAATTGCACATATTAACCCTTAACATGCGTAACTATGTGGACAGCATGTCGCTAGGGAGGGTGGGCACTCCATACAGACATGTTGCCACATCTATTATTAACATTAACCCTCTGTTCATCCCTGCGACAGCCATGATGCTAGTGCATATTCCACATGTTTAGTGCCGCAGCAAATATTCTTTCAGTGTATGTCGTTTTTTGCTTGCACCTTTACATTCAGGTGATGCCGGTCATTATTTAATACATAGTATAACTATTTTTTGACCGAGCACCCACCCCCAGCCCTGTAGCCTCGCCTATCCCTCCATCTTGTTGTAGCCCAGGTCCAGAGACATACCAAACCAGCAGGTTTTAATTGCAGCTCACAGGCAGAAAAAACCTATACTAGCAATTGCATACCGCATGTAGTGACATATTGTTAGGACCCGGTAAGTTGAGAGCACTTTGTCGCGGTTATCGGGCTCTTCCACAGTGGCCATTGTTGAAGCTAAGTCTCTCTATTTTTTCTATACTCCAGAGCAGTTTTTGCTGGGTTTCTCTGTCACATATGCATTATCTTAGCTGTACATAGCCCTGTTTCATAGCCATGATGCTAGTGCATATTCCACATGTTTAGTGTCGCAGCAAATATTCTTTCAATCTGGGAGGGGTCCAAGTGCCAATCACAGATGCTGTCACAAAGAGTGAGCATCTGTGATTGGCTGCTGAAGTAACCTGAAACCAGCCTGTACAGTCTAGCATCTAGAATGTATGGGCAGATTCCAGGTTGCTCCAACAGCCACTCACAGATGCCCATTCTCTGTCACAGCATCTGTGATTGGCTGTTGGGTCCATCACACTTATAGTAATGTAAAAATAAATAAATAATTTTAAAAAAGTACAAAGCGCTCCGTGCTACATCATTATTTACTTTTACAGTACTAAGATGTCAGAGAATGGGTGAGGGGCCCAACAGCCAATCAGAAATGCTGTCACTGAGAATGGGCATCTGTGATTGGCTGTTGGAGTAATCTGGAATCAGCCCATACATAGTTTGGTAGAATGTATGGGCTGGTTTCAGGTTACTCCAGCAGCCAATCACAGACACCTATTCTTTGTGACAACATCTGTGATTGGCTGTTGGGCTCCTCACCCATTCACTGACATCTTAGTACTGTAAAAATAAATAATTAATAAAAATTTGCATAGCACTCCATGGTACGTTTGATTCTCAGCAGAGATAAAGCAGACAGGTACGGACTGCCACCCCCAGCTGCCTGGCTTTTCCTTGACTGGCAATTAAAATACAGGTAAGCCCCTTATTTTTTTCAATTATTTAAATAAATAATTAAAAAAATAAATGAGTGGGCTCCCTCCATATTTTGATCGCCATCCAGGTAAAACCAGGTAGCTGGGGGCCTGGATTCTCAGCATGGTAAGGCCCAAGCGTTCTGGGCCACCCGAACTGAAAACCGCAGCCTGCAGCCGCCCCTGAAAAAGGCTCATTCATCATAGCGACATTTCCAGGTGCTTTACCTAGCTCTTCCAGTGGCCCTGGTAGGGGGTGGCACGCTGGGTAATAATGGTGTTTGTATTGTCAGCTGGTACTAAGCCCAAAAATCATGGTGTCAGGCCAAATTAGACCAACCCACCCTCCATGAATTTCTAGTAAACATTAAGGTACCCTTACACGCTGCAACTGCTGTGTAGCAACTGAGAGGCAATCGGGAATTCCATCACGGTTGCCTTGAAATTGCTATGAAGTTGCGGCGTGTAATTGTGGAACTCAGTGGTGATTTTCAAAGTTGCTTCCGGTTATGGTTTCATAGCATTGTTCTAAAACCAGAGGCAACCCAGAAGGTGAATTGCCCTGGTTTTGGCGTGTAAACGGGCGATAGGGATGGAATCTGCGTCACCTAGTGATTTCCCAGAGGCGTGCCACAGCGTGATGGATACCGTGCCCCATCAGCGATGATTGGTGGGGGCTACTGTGTTACCATTGGCTGTCCCTGCACAGGGCGCCATCTTTGATGAGCTGTCGCTTCAGCACCACACGCATCTGCACCTACACAATAATACACTACCTAAGTCCAATGACGCGGCCATACAATAGCGCAAGATAATGTTATGTTGTTCTTATGATGTACTATGTACATTATCCTAGGCTACATGGCAGTTCATTAATTGACGTACTCATCACAAATGGGTGTCATAGGGCACGCACTGCTATGTTTTGGGAATTTGGTGACGCTGTTGTGTTTATTACGCGACTCCCGCTCCGCGGCCGGCTGCCTTGTTAGTGTACACAATGTTGTTTGGCGGCGCTAGTGTGCGTCATGATGTCATGACGTTAGTTTCGCTTTCGCTCCGCATGCCAGGTGCCTGGACCTCCCCTGCACATGCCAGCACAGTCATGACCGCCACACAGCTCGCACCAACATAGGGTCTGGCGGAACTAATGATCCTGATCGATCTAGCAGACCGCCATGACTATTGGTGTGAGCACCATCACCGGCACCCACGGCTGCGCAAACGCAGCATCCTCCGACGGATACAGCGTGTCCTGCTTCACAAACTGGGGTGAAGAGGACCTGTAAACAGGTCCAAAAAAAAATCGCGGACCTAAAGCACAAGTGCCCAGGGCGCATTGTTGATGTTCAGGCCAGGACAGCGAGGCTATGTGGTGAGTATGTGACAATGGTAAACACACACATTGCAACCTACATATATTAAACAATCCACTCACATCATGTAGGATTGTTATATGCCAGATAATGTGGCACAAATCACCATGTTGGGTTGCCGCTGCATGTTGCCTACACCGCAACATGTTCGTGTCACACAAACTCATTTGCCATTGAAATGTGCATGTCTTGAGTGTAACTTAACCTGTGTTATTTTTAAATTTGTTGTGTGTTGAGGGTCAATGTGACCACTACATATCAATGGCATGGTCAACACACATAAAACACGTTTGCACACATATGTGGAGCCTCTGAGACATAAAATTGACCAACACAAAATGCACAATATCCCACACGGATTACAATATGTATGTTATGTGTTGTCAGCCATGGTGCAAACACCTGGGTTTTAATGGCTGAGCTACATATTAGAAATAAACCAGCTAACATGCAAAACCAAGTTTACTTTGTAAATCAACATATTGGCCCACTGTTGTAGCACTCCAGTTCAAACCACTAGTGGTGCCAACACTAACAATGGCGCCTAACATTCACGCTGTCAGGACATAGCCAAAGACACTAGGTGGCTGAGCCATGTTGTGTCCCTTTGAGCTGCTTTATGTTCCAGATAAATGAGGATGCGGGGTCTGGGGAGCCCCAAAACTCGCCCCCGTCCCCCGGGATCTCACCACAACCTGGTCCTGAGGCCCCGCCCAGCCCAGCACCACCTGGGACCCCACCATCCCCTGGGCCAGAGCCAGCACCCAGCCCAGCACCACCCGGGACCCCACCATCCCCTGGTCCAGAGCCAGCACCGAGCCCAGCAACACCCGGGACCCCACCATCCCCTGGTCCAGAGCCAGCACCCAGCCCAGCAACACCCGGGACATCACCATCCCCTGGGCCAGAGAGCGGGAATAGTGGTCTCCACTCACCACCCCCTCAGATGGCGGAAGAAGGTTCGCCATATGTTGGTAAGTGTCTGCTAACGCATACACCATGACCAATGTCATAACTGGTGTGTGTTTGAATCATGAGTATGTTTTGTTATGTATTGTTTATCATTCCTTTCAATGTTTTGCAGAAGGAGATGGAGCACGTGCGGCCGGCTGGTCTATCAGCACATCGCCATCTCCTCCTGATGGTACACGGGATGGTGATGAAGAGCGTATGTAACTTCACTTTCATTACACACTAATTAACACATCCACAAAGCCTGCTACATCACTAATCTCCTTTTTTTCCCCATACAGGTGTACCAACTGTTTTGGATCTGCTGCGTGCACACCAGGAGGCCCAGCACCACCTACAGAGGGAACACCGGGAAGGGCAGCAAAAACTTGCCCGCCTGGGTGCCATGATTTCGGCCCTACAGCGGGCCCAGAGCCGCATGGCCCCTGACCCTTCCGCCCAACCCCAATAATGGAGGCATACACAAAGACTGAATTTTGTCCATGTTGGACCTAGTTATTTCCCACATTGACCCTGTTGGCACCCTTTTTTGTTTTCAGGCCACGTTGGCCATTTTTCTTATAGTGGCCCACATTGGGCCCGTGCGTAGTGTGTCTTGGCTACTCCTAAACAAAACCAAGCCTTGTTGTGTGTGCTGCCAATGTTGGGCACACATGTGGTTGGTGAAGAAATTGTTGCTCTAAAACTCCAGTGTGGTCCTTGCTGACAACACCCACAGGTTTTTGGTACACATTGTAAATTTGGCTAACACACTGGCCCATGTTGGAACCACAGCTCTATGTTGTCACATAGTAAACATGTCACCATACTGTCCCATCACTCCCGGCATGGGCCACAATGTGGCCTGAATGTACCCTAGATGTGACCCACATCCAACCCACCCCTCCACACACTTGTGCAGGTAACACAGTTATGGGCATAGTGTTATGTTAACTAATTGTTTATTTGTTTTTGTTTTTTAAAAAAGAAAATTCAACAGCCAAAATCTGGCATAATTAGGCCATAACAAAATTTAACCGCCAAAGTGTGGCAAAAAATGGCTAATGCCAGTCCAAATTGCCAAGGTAGTGCATTGGCTAGTAGTGTCCGCTCTCTTCCTCATCCTCTGCTGGATCAGACAATGGCTCCTCCCCCACCTCCTCATGGTACACCCATCTTCCTTGGGAGGATGATGTTTGGCGGGTGGTTCTTCTTGGGGGAGGTGGAGTATCAGGTCGTTGGGACCTCCTCACCCTGCGTCTGGCTGGCGCAGTGGGCCATGGGGTGGTCTTCTGTAGGAGTTGCATCATGGCCCCCCATCGCAGTGATCCATTTACGCCCACCTCCAGGACACGAAACATGGCCCGCTCTGCCATGTTCCGCTGCTCTGACACCATCCGGGCCAGCATTTCGCTGGCGACATACCCGAAACCAGAGCCGGGGATCCTCTCATGGTCAAGGAGGACCTGTTTTGCCCAGGTACCCAGCTCCATATTTGGTGGTGCAGGTGGTCGTCTCCTACGAATCTCAGAGCTGGGCCCTGGACCCGGCCCCCCACCACTGGTCCCGGGCACTGGCTCTCCCGCAGATGTCGATGGGAGAGCCTCACCAGCTGCTGACTCCTCTTCACTGGAGCCAGGCGCCAGAGGGGCCTGAAAAAGAAAGAAGTAAACAAAAATATCAAAAACATGAAGCAGTATCATTGATCACAATAGCCCACAAAGATACACCATCAAACAGAGCACAAAACACACCATGGAGAAAAGCCAGGAAACCAAGAGAAGAGTTGACAGGTACAAAAGGACAACAACTGCACTAGTGACATATACTCACCTGCGGATCCAACATATCTAGGAAACGTGATCATAAACAAAAGAAACAGTTGCACACATAATAACTGGATGTTTCCCGCAGGATCAGTTTCAACTTCCGGGGAACCACGTTCCCTTAGGTTGACGACGCAATTGCAGCGTCTAAATGCGGCATCGGCGATCTGTATCAACTGTCAAAAACGTGCACACGCCACCGATCGCCGGTAATAGTTGCGGCGTGTAAAGGTACCTTTAAAGAAAACACAACACAGAGACAAAATTGTTTTATTAGAAATAAAACAAAAAACACATTTAAGGACTCCATCTTTAATTTAAAAAAAACCCTCCCTCCGATGTAATCCACTGGCAGAGTAGGTTCAGCTCTCCTTCATTGGGACAAGCAGGCGCAGACTGAGCTGGCTGCTGTGACAGAGGTCAATCAAGTTTACAGGTAAACCCCCTCTGCCCCAATCCATGACTGTAATGTCCAAGCTCAGGGTTCGGACACAGGTTTGAGTTACATCCAGCCCCGAATTCGGACTTTACAAAAAGGTCCAGGTGAGTCCACCGATCCTGAGCATCGGTGGGTTCGCCCATCACTACTTCTAGACATTTTCTATAATATAGTCAACCTGTGCTATGTGTATGAGAGTCTGACCATACTTCACTTCTCCAGATCTGTCATTGCTGCTTCTTAGTTGTACCCTTCTAAATCTATATATTTCATCCTCTGTCTTTTCCACAGTACTCTCACTCAATATCTCTTAAGTACCCTATTAGCTATGCACTGCCTGACAGCCCTGAGAATACCCGGATTCTGCAAGGCTCAAAGGAAACAGCTATTGTCCCTCCCCATTTGCAGACCATGCATGTGCCATGACAATGGAGATGATGCCAACTCACTTACCGCACAGGTTCGAGATATCAGCTTGTTGCACATACTATGCAGGACACGGTGCATGCGCCGGTATCTCTGCACACTTCAGGGGTACACTGGTATTAATCGAGTGCAGTGTATAAAGGCTATTGCACATGGCCACAGCTCAGGAGAGCAGATCTGGAATTGAAATAAGGTAACACTCCTGCCTCATACTCCTTAACTACTGAGATCTGGTGAACTTGAAAGTGTTGTAAAGATTTGATTGAGAGATCAAAGGGCATACATTAGAAGCACTTTTAACCTAAGGAAGGCATACACAAGACACTACCCTCCAGGTAATATGATAGAAACTTGGGTCTTTTACTTTCAATAAAGCACAGTGCATATTGTAACATACAACATTTTTATCTCTCTATACCAGGGGTCTCAAACTCGGCTGGGTTGGTGGGCCGCACATAGAAACATTTTTTTATCGGGGGGCCGCATTGCTTGTAGGACTACGGGTACCGTCACACCAGGTGACATCGCCGGAGATATCGCAGGCGACGCACGGGAGTGCACACATTTTTGGCACCCCGCCAGCGTCGCGTGTTTACATGCGGCGATACCTTCGGCGATGCTTTGGCGATGTTTCAGGCGACGTCGCTGTTGGGGTGTCTAGAAACCCCAGTAGGGATCCTGTAACATGGGAGCCTATGGCTCCCATCGCCTGTAACATCGCCATTCGCGATGTTACACGGGGCGATGCTTACACATCGCCTGAGAGTGGTTGCCTGGTTTCACAGCAGTGCTGTGAAACCAGGCGACCACTCTCAGCCGATTTTTCGGCGCAAAATCGCCACTTTACACGAGGCGACTCACCAGTAATGACGCTGATGATAGGCCACGCCCCTGCATCGCCTGCAAAATCGCCGGCGATGTCACCTTGTGTGACGGTACCCTAAGTGACATTTTTAGTAATACCAGATTTTTTTGGTCAATGTAGTAATGTCCAAATCCTGATCCCCTTCTTGTAGTAATGTCCCCATCTTGGTCCCCCTCTTGTACTAATATCCCCAACCTGATCCCCTTCTGTAGTAATGTCCCCCATGCTGGTCCCCTTTTGTAGTGATGTCCGCATCCTGGCCCCCATAGTGTAGTAATGTTCACATCCTGGCCCCCATAGTGTAGTAATGTCCTCCATGCTGATCCCCTTTTGTAGTGATGTCACCATCCTCACCCCCATAGTGCAGTAATGTCCCCCATGCTGGACCCCTTTTTTAATGATGTCCCCAACCTGATCTGCCTTCTTTTTACACACACATATATTCACTCACAATCACACCCACTCGCACATTAACTCACCCACTCACACTCACACACACACTCACACTCACTCACACTCACTCATGTGGAACAAAAGGGGGGGGAAGCACAACCCATGAGCGGTACCTGGTGGTCTAGTGGGGGCGTCAATAACAGATGTGGGGGGTTCGCATCTCACCTTTGGAGGTTCTGCAACCCTGCACAACCTCGGCGTATCGCAGTGGAAGGCTCCAGACTCCAGTGGTTGGGGTTTCCTCCACGAGCAGCTCCTTCTTCCAGTCAGTTGACTCGAGCAAGCCGATCACCTGACCCTGTGACGTTCTCGGTTACGTCACCGCAGGTCCTTTGGAGTCTGTTAGCGGAGACTCTGGTTCACAGCTGCTCCTGCTGCAACCTTAGAATGGAGATATGATATTTGTACAGAAGTGTGTGATTATAACAGAAGTGCTAGAGCACAGGAGGCACACGTTTAATTACCTTTAATATACCACAACGTGTTTCCATGGCGGTCCGCCGTCTTCATCAGGTAAATCCACCTGATGAAGACGGCGGACCGCCAAGGAAACGCGTTGTGGTATATTAAAGGTAATTAAACGTGTGCCTTTTGTGCTCTAGCACTTCTGTTATAATCACACACTTCTGTACAAAATTGCGCACTCTGACACCCACAGGCACACTCACAGGCACTCAAGAGGCACTCACTCACAGACACACACACTAACGGACACTAACAGACACTCACAGGCACTCACACTCGCAGGCACTCACAGGCACTCACACTCACAGGCACTCACGCTCACAGGCACTCACACGCTCACAGGCACTGACGCTCACAGGCACTCACACTCACAGACACACCCTCACAGACGCTCACACTCACAGGCACTCACAAACACAGGCACTCACAAACACAGGCACTCAGACAGTCACAGGCACTCACTCACAGACATCACACTCACAGGCACTCACACTCACAGGCACAGGCACAGACACTCACAGGCACTCACAGACACATGCACTCACAGACACTCACAGGCACAGACAGGCACTCACACTCAAAGGCACTCACAGGCACTCACATTCACAGGCACAGACAGGCACAGGCACTCACAGACACTCACACTCACAGGCACTCACACTCACAGGCACTCACACGCTCACAGGCACTGACGCTCACAGGCACTCACACTCACAGACACACCCTCACAGACGCTCACACTCACAGGCACTCACGCTCACAGGCACTCACACGCTCACAGGCACTGACGCTCACAGGCACTCACACTCACAGACACACCCTCACAGACGCTCACACTCACAGGCACTCACAAACACAGGCACTCACAAACACAGGCACTCAGACAGTCACAGGCACTCACTCACAGACATCACACTCACAGGCACTCACACTCACAGGCACAGGCACAGACACTCACAGGCACTCACAGACACATGCACTCACAGACACTCACAGGCACAGACAGGCACTCACACTCAAAGGCACTCACAGGCACTCACATTCACAGGCACAGACAGGCACAGGCACTCACACTCACAGACACTCACACTCACAGGCACTCACACTCACAGGCACTCACAGGCACAGACACTCACAGGCACTCACACTCACAGGCACAGGCAGGCACAGGCACTCACACTCACAGGCACTCACACTCACAGGCATAGACAGGCACAGGCACTCACACTCACAGACACTCACAGACACTCACAGGCACTCACAGGCACTCACACTCACAGACACTCACACTCACAGACACTCACAGGCACTCACACTCACAGGCACAGACACTCACAGGCACTCACACTCACAGGCACAGGCAGGCACAGGCACTCACACTCAAAGGCACAGACAGGCACAGACACTCACAGGCACTCACACACACTCACAGGCACTCACATTAACACACACTTTTATTACTTTAACCATGCTGGCAGTGGTCCAGTGCATGGGGCCGCCGCGGTCTCCTCTTTAATATTACTTCCGACCGCTTCACTCTGCTGCTCGCTCTGCCACCGTGTTAGTTCAATGCAAGCCGCCGTCAGCCAATGAGAGGCCCGCAGGTGACGTCGCCGTATGACGTCACTTGCGGGCCTCTCATTGGCTGAGGGCTTGTATTGAGCTTACAGAGCGGCAGAGCGAGCGGCAGAGACAGTGAAGCGGCCGGAAGTAATATTAAAGAGGAGACCGCGGCGGCCCCATGCACTGGACCGCCGCCTGCATGGTCAATTGTCCAAGGTGTCAGGGGCCGCACAGGGAAGCCCCAGGGGCCGCATGCGGCCCGCGGCCCGCGATTTTGAGACCCCTGCTCTATACTTATGTCCTTTCAATGAAAATTCTAAGGATTACAGGGAGTAAAACCCCCACTTTGAGGAAATACATATGTAGAGTGGTTCGATGCCTCCATACCTCTTTTGCTATGTTTTACTATATATATATATACTTATATAATCGGGAGTTTGGAATTCGGGCACTGTAGCCGCATCCCAAGCTCCTTTGCGGCACTGCGAGTGATGACGCGCAGCGTCATCGCGAGCCGCAGCCGCACTACCGTTAAAAAAAAAAAAAAATATGCTCACCTCTCCCCGAGTCCCCGCCGTCTCCCCCGTCTTCCTGCAGGCTCCCGGTGGCTCCCGCAGCCTCCCAGTGTCTGCAGAGGTCTTCTACTGCACTATAGGACCTGCGGTGATGTCACATTCACGTGACACCAGGTTACTCCATGGTAACCTGGTGTCACGTGACTGTGACATCACCGCAGGTCCTATACTGCAGTAGAAGACCTCTGCAGACACTGGGAGGCTGCGGGAGCCACCGGGAGCCTGCAGGAAGACGGCGGGAGACGGCTCCCACACTGCCCCTCATTACTAACCACTCACCCACACTGACCAGTCCCCTGAATACTCTGCACAGCCCCCTGTATACTCCGCACAGCCTCCTGTATACTCCGCACAGCCACACCCCCTCCTGTATACTCCGCACAGCCGCACACCCCCCTGTATACTCCGCACAGCCCCCTGTATGCGCCGCACAGCCCCCTGTATGCGCCGCACAGCCCCCTGTATCGCCCGCACAGCCCCCTGTATACTCCGCACAGCCCCCTGTATACTCCGCACAGCCCCCTGTACACTCTGCACAGCCCCTGTACACTCTGCACAGCCCCCTGTACACTCTGCACAGCCCCCTGTATACCTGCACATGCCGCACAGCCCCCTCTATACTCTGCAAAGCCGCACAGCCCCCTCTATACCTGCACAGCCCCCTGCATACTCTGCACAGCCCCCTGCATACTCTGCTCCCCGCACAGCCCCCTGCATACTCTGCTCCCGCCGCAGCCCCCTGAATACTCTGCTCCCCGCGCAGCCCCCTGCAGACTCTGCTCCCCGTAAAGCCGCCTGCATACTCTGCTCCCCGTACAGCCCCCTGCATACTCTGCTTCCCGCCAGCCCCCTGCATACTCTGCCTCCCCGCACACTTGCCTTGCATACTCTGCTCCCCGCACACCCCGCTGCATCTACTCTGCTCCCCACACGCCGCCTGCATACTCTGCTCCCCACCGCTCACGCCGCCCTCTATACTCTGCTACCCGCAGAGCCGCCTCTATACTTTGCTACCCACAGAGCCGCCGGTATAATCTGCTACCTCAGAGCCGTCTGTATACTCTGCTACCCACAGACCCGCCTGTATACTCTGCTACCCCCAGAGCCCCCTGTATACTCAGCTACCCACTGACCCGCCTGTATACACACAATTCATTTCACCGCGCTCCCGATGCAATTGCATCGGGCCTTTTTACTAGTTTATTAATATTTGGAATCACCTGGCTCAGAGGATGTTCATTCAGTTGTTTAATTTTGTAGAAATAAAGCAGATCACAGACATGGCACAAAACTAAAGTCATTTCAAATGGCAACTTTATGGCTTTAAGAAACACTAAAAAAAATCAAGATAAAAAATGTGGTAGTCAGTAAGGGTTACTTGTTTACACCAAGCAGGGGGGAAAATTATGGAATGACTGGATTCTGAGGTAAAAATTATGGAATCACCCTGTAAATTTTCATTCCCAAAACTAACACGTGCATCAAATTAGATCTGCTCGCTAGTCTGCATCTAAAAAGGAGTGATCACACCTTGCAGAGCTGTGGACTGACATGAATCATGGCTCCAACACGAGAGATGTCAATTGAAACAAAGGAGAGGATTATCAAACTCTTAAAAGATGGTAAATCAACACTCAATGTTGCAAAAGATATTGGTTGTTCACAGTCAGCTCTGTCTAAAATCTGGACCAAATACAAACAACATTTGAAGGTTGTTAAAGGCAAACATACTGGTAGACTAAGGAAGACATCAAAGCATCAAGACCGGAAACTTAAAGCAATATGTCTCCAAAACAGGAAATGCACAACAAAACAGTGATAGCTGGGGAGGCATATACTAGCTGACAGGTTCCCTTTAAGTCCATGCCTCAGAGACTGCAAGCTGTTATAAAAGCCAGAGGTGGTGCAACACAATACTAGTATGTATCGGAGTGTTCTTTTGTTTATTTTACATGATTCCATATTTTTTCCTCAGAATTGAGTGATTCCATAATTTCCCCCCCGCTTGGTCTACAAATAAATGTAACCGTTACTGACTACCACATTTTTTATCTTGATTTCTTTTAGTGTTTCTTCAAGGCAGAGAGTTGCCATTTGAAATGACTTTAGTTTTGTGCCATGTCTGTGATCTGCTTTTTATCTACAAAATTAAACAACTGAATGGACATCCTCTGAGCCAGGTGATTCCATCATTTTTGCCAGGGGTTGTATATACAGTGTATATATATATATATATATATATATATATATATATATATATATATATGTGTGTGTGAAAAATTGGACAGCAGCACTTTCTTCATAGATGTCAAATGTAGATTTATTTCCCCAGGACCGCAACGTTTCAGTGGATTACTCCTCGTTTGTCAAGCACTGCTTGACAAATAAGGAGAAATCCACTGAAATGTTGCGGTCCTGGGGAAATAAATCTACATTTGACATCTATGAAGTGAGTGCTGCTGTCCATTTTTTCAACTATACACTGAGCCTATGGATTAGTGGTAGGGGGGCTTGCACCCACAGTATTAATTTTTGTGTTGTTCTGTTTTTTTATACTATATATATATCTCATATATAATTGCCGAAGGCACGTTTTTGTCGGACCCCGGCACGCCGTGGCTTTGTCACTATGTGACGTCACCACGCCGTGCGAGGCATTGCCCGCGTAGCGGGCATTGCGACCGCCGCTGTCATCCCGCCACTCGGCATGAGGGGCCCATTGCCTCCACCCCCTGGGGGGCCCGTGCTGATACCCAGCCGCCCGCCGTGCGCCCGGAGAGGAGGGAGGACGGAACTTCCTGTCCGGCAGCTCTGCCCGCCCCTCCTCTCCTCCTACAGCACACGCACGCCGGTGGCGGTGAGTCTGCACTCCCCCCGGCCATCTGTCTGACAGCACCCCCCCCCCCTCCAGCCTCCGCTCTCCCCTCCAGCCTCCGTTCTCCTCTCCAGCCTCCCTTATGCCCTCCAGCCTCTGCCATCCAGCCTCCGCTCTCCCCTCCAGCCTATCCCCTCCAGCCTATCCCCTCCAGCCTATCCCCTCCAGCCTCTGCTCTCCCCTCCAGCCTCCGCTCTCCCCTCCAGCCTCCGCTCTCCCCTCCAGCCTCCGCTCTGCCCTCCAGCCTCCGCTCTGCCCTCCAGCCTCCGCTCTGCCCTCCAGCCTCCGCTCTCCCCTCCAGCCTCCGCTCTCCCCTCCAGCCTCCGCTCTCCCCTCCAGCCTCTGCCCTCCAGCCTCCGCTCTGCCCTCCAGCCTCCGCTCTGCCCTCCAGCCTCTGCTCTGCCCTCCAGCCTCCGCTCTGCCCTCCAGCCTCCGCTCTCCCCTCCAGCCTCCGCTCTCCCCTCCAGCCTCCGCTCTCCCCTCCAGCCTCTGCCCTCCAGCCTCCGCTCTGACCTCCAGCCTCCGCTCTGACCTCCAGCCTCTGACCTCCAGCCTCCGCTCTGACCTCCAGCCTCCGCTCTGACCTCCAGCCTCCGCTCTGCCCTCCAGCCTCCGCTCTGCCCTCCAGCCTCCGCTCTGCCCTCCAGCCTCCGCTCTCCCCTCCAGCCTCCGCTCTCCCCTCCAGCCTCTGCCCTCCAGCCTCCGCTCTGCCCTCCAGCCTCCGCTCTGCCCTCCAGCCTCCGCTCTCCCCTCCAGCCTCCGCTCTCCCCTCCAGCCTCCGCTCTCCCCTCCAGCCTCTGCCCTCCAGCCTCCGCTCTGCCCTCCAGCCTCCGCTCTGACCTCCAGCCTCTGACCTCCAGCCTCTGCCCTCCAGCCTCCGCTCTGCCCTCCAGCCTCCGCTCTGCCCTCCAGCCTCCGCTCTGCCCTCCAGCCTCCGCTCTCCCCTCCAGCCTCCGCTCTCCCCTCCAGCCTCCGCTCTCCTCTCCAGCCTCTGCTCTGCCCTCCAGCCTCTGCTCTGCCCTCCAGCCTCTGCTCTGCCCTCCAGCCTCTGCTCTGCCCTCCAGCCTCTGCTCTGCCTTCCAGCCTCCGCTCTGCCTTCCAGCCTCCGCTCTCCCCTCCAGCCTCTCCCCTCCAGCCTCCGCTTTCCCCTCCAGCCTCCGCTCTCCCCTCCAGCCTCCGCTTTCCCCTCCAGCCTCCGCTCTCCCCTCCAGCCTCCGCTCTCCTCTCCAGCCTCCGTTCTCCCCTCCAGCCTCTGCCCTAAAGCCTCTGCCCTCCAGCATCTCCCTCCAGCCTTTCCCCTCCAGCCTCTCCTTTCCAGCCTCCAGCCAATCCCCTCCAGCCTCCAGCCAATCCCCTCCAGCCTCCAGCCAATCCCCTCCAGCCTCCGCTCTCCCCTCCAGCCTCTGCTCTCCCCTCCAGCCTCCGTTCTCCCCTCCAGCCTCTGCCCTAAAGCCTCTGCCCTCCAGCCTCTCCCCTCCAGCCTTTCCCCTCCAGCCTCTCCTTTCCAGCCTCCAGCCAATCCCCTCCAGCCTCCAGCCAATCCCCTCCAGCCTCCGCTCTCCCCTCCAGTCTCTGCTCTCACTTCCAGCCTCCGCTCTACCCTCCAGCCTCTGCCCTCTCCTCCAGCCTCAGCTCTGCCCTCCAGCCTCCGCTCTGCCCTCCAGCCTCCGCTCTCCCCTCCAGCCTCCGCTCTCCCCTCCAGCCTCCGCTCTCCCCTCCAGCCTCTGCCCTCCAGCATCCGCTCTCCCCTCCAGCCTTTCCCCTCCAGCCTCCCCTCTGCCCTCCAGCCTCTGCCCTCCAGCCTCTGCCCTCCAACCTCCGCTCTCCCCTTTAGCCTCTCCCCTCCAGCCTCCGCTCTCCCCTACAGCCTCTGCCCTCCAGCCTCTGCCCTCCAGCCTCTGCTCTCCCCTCCAGCCTCTCCCCTCCAGCCTCCGCTCTGCCCTCCAGCCTCCGCTCTGCCCTCCAGCCTCCGCTCTGCCCTCCAGCCTCCGCTCTCCCCTCCAGCCTCCGCTCTCCCCTCCAGCCTCTGCTCTCCCCTCCAGCCTCCGCTCTCCCCTCCAGCCTCCGCTCTCCCCTCCAGCCTCTGCCCTCCAGCATCCGCTCTCCCATCCAGCCTTTCCCCTCCAGCCTCCCCTCTGCCCTCCAGCCTCTGCCCTCCAGCCTCTGCCCTCCAACCTCCGCTCTCCCCTTTAGCCTCTCCCCTCCAGCCTCCGCTCTCCCCTACAGCCTCTGCCCTCCAGCCTCTGCCCTCCAGCCTCTGCTCTCCCCTCCAGCCTCTCCCCTCCAGCCTCCGCTCTGCCCTCCAGCCTCCGCTCTGCCCTCCAGCCTCCGCTCTGCCCTCCAGCCTCCGCTCTGCCCTCCAGCCTCCGCTCTCCCCTCCAGCCTCTGCTCTCCCCTCCAGCCTCCGCTCTCCTCTCCAGCCTCCGTTCTCCCCTCCAGCCTCTGCCCTAAAGCCTCTGCCCTCCAGCCTCTCCCCTCCAGCCTTTCCCCTCCAGCCTCTCCTTTCCAGCCTCCAGCCAATCCCCTCCAGCCTCCAGCCAATCCCCTCCAGCCTCCGCTCTCCCTTCCAGCCTCTGCTCTCCCTTCCAGCCTCCGCTCTCCCCTCCAGCCTCTGCCCTCCAGCCTCTGCTCTGCCCTCTAGCCTCTGCCCTCCCCTCCAGCCTCCGCTCTCCCCTCCAGCCTCCGCTCTCCTCACCCCTCCATATGCAATGTACAGTATCTACTATATAATTGCCGTAGGCACTTTTGTGTGGGTACCCGAAAAGACCGTGGCTATGTCACTCTGTGACGTCAGCACGGCGAAGCATTGGCCGCGTAGCGGCCAATGCGAGTCGCTGGCCTGCGCGAGCAATGGCCGCGAGGCCATTGCTCGCGCAGGCTGAGGACGAGCAATGCGAGTCGCTGGCTTGCGCGAGCAATGGCCGCGTGGCCATTGCTCGCGCAGGCTGAGTACGAGCAATGGCCGCGAAGCGGCCATTGCGAGTCGCTGGCCGAAAATCGAACCAGAGGCTCGGCCTCAAAGTTAACGATTTACCGGTCAGGTAGCGCGAGCAATGGCCGCGAGGCCATTGCGAGTCGCTGCCTGAGCCGCGCTTCTAATTGGTCGGCGCCAGCGAGTCGTTACACTTGCGGCGCGCTTGCGGTAATCCTCATACAAAGTATAGTATTCTAGACACCCGATGCATTTGCATCGGGCTCACAGCTAGTATATATATATATACAGTGCCTACAAGTAGTATTCAACCCCCTGCAGATTTAGGTGGTTTGATAAGATGCAAATAAGTTAGAGCCTTCAAACTGCAAACGAGAGTAGGATTTATTAACAGAAGCATAAATCTTACAAACCAAAAAGTTATGTTGCTCAGTTGAATTTTAATAAATTTTAAACATAAAAGTGTGGGTCAATTATTATTCAACCCCTAGGTTTAATATTTTGTGGAAAAACCCTTGTTTGCAATTACAGCTAATAATCGTCTTATAGAAGACCTGATCAGGCCGGCACAGGTCTCTGGAGTTATCTTGGCCCACTCCTCCATGCAGATCTTCTCCAAGTTATCTAGGTTCTTTGGGTGTCTCATGTGGACTTTAATCTTGAGCTCCTTCCACAAGTTTTCAATTGGGTTAAGGTCAGGAGACTGACTAGGCTACTCCATCACCTTGATTTTTTCCCTCTTGAACCAGGCCTTGGTTTTCTTGGCTGTGTGCATTGGGTCGTTGTCTTGTTGGAAGATGAAATTACGACCCATCTTAAGATCCTTGATGGAGGAGCGGAGGTTCTTGGCCAAAATCTCCAGGTAGGCCGTGCTATCCATCTTCCCATGGATGCGGACCAGATGGCCAGGCCCCTTGGCTGAGAAACAGCCCCACAGCATGATGCTGCCACCACCATGCTTGACTGTAGGGATGGTATTCTTGGGGTCGTATGCAGTGCCATCCAGTCTCCAAACGTCACGTGTGTGGTTGGCACCAAAGATCTCAATCTTGGTCTCATCAGACCATAGAACCTTGAACCAGTCTGTCTCCGAGTCCTCCAAGTGATCATGAGCAAACTGTAGACAAGCCTTGACATGACGCTTTGAAAGTAAAGGTACCTTACGGGCTCGTCTGGAATGGAGACCATTGCGGTGGAGTACGTTACTTATGGTATTGACTGAAATCAATGTCCCCACTGCCATGAGATCTTCCCGGAGCTCCTTCCTTGTTGTCCTTGGGTTAGCCTTGACTCTTCGGACAAGCCTGGCCTCGGCACGGGAGGAAACTTTCAAAGGCTGTCCATGCCGTGGAAGGCTAACAGTAGTTCTATAAGCCTTCCACTTCTGGATGATGCTCCCAACAGTGGAGACAGGTAGGCCCAACTCCTTGGAAAGGGTTTTGTACCCCTTGCCAGCCTTGTGATCCTCCACGATCTTGTCTGTGATGGCCTTGGAATGCTCCTTTGTCTTTCCCATGTTGACCATGTATGAGTGCTGTTCACAAGTTTGGGGAGGGTCTTAAATAGTCAGAAAAGGCTGGCAAAAGAGATAATTAATCCACACGTGTGAAGCTCATTGTTCTTTGTGCCTGAACTACTTCTTAATACTTTAGGGGGACCAAACAGAATGCTGGTGGTTTGAGGGGTTGAATAATAATTGACCCACACTTTTATGTTTAAAATTTATTAAAATTCAACTGAGCAACATAACTTTTTGGTTTGTAAGATTTATGCTTCTGTTAATAAAACCTACTCTCGTTTGCAGTTTGAAGGCTCTAACTTATTTGCATCTTATCAAACCACATAAATCTGCAGGGGGTTGAATACTACTTGTAGGCACTGTATATATATATATATATATATATATATACATATACAGTACAGACCAAAGGTTTGGACACCTTCTCATTCACAGAGTTTACTGTATTTTCATGACTATGAAAATTGTAGATTCACACTGAAGGCATCAAAACTATGAATTAACACATGTGGAATTATATACTTAACAAAAAAGTGTGAAACAACTGAAAATATGTCTTATATTCTAGGTTCTTCAAAGTAGCCACCTTTTGCTGTGATTACTGCTTTGCACACTCTTGGCATTCTCTTGATGAGCTTCAAGAGGTAGTCACCGGAAATGGTTTTCACTTCACAGGTGTGCCCTGTCAGGTTTAATAAGTGGGATTTCTTGCCTTATAAATGGGGTTGGGACCATCAGTTGTGTTGTGCAGACGTCTGGTGGATACACAGCTGATAGTTCTACTGAATAGAATGTTCGCTGCTTTTTTCTTGCCATAATACAAATTCTAAGTAAAGAAAAATGAGTGGCCATCATTATGTGGCACCCTGGCACCTTGTTGGGCACCACAGAACTCCTTGGGGCATGAATGGAGCTAACAGCAAGCAACACTCACAAAACACCAACAACACCTTAGGACACCTGGTTTCACCCCGAGCCTCTAGGGGGAGCTCCACTGGTCACTTTGAGCCAGTTCCCCCTATAAATAGGGTCTTGGAGGGAGAAACTCCAGAGTGTGTGCAGACGCTACAAGAGCTGCAGGTAGCCACCACAGAGAACCAGCCCGTCTAACAGGAGGTTTAGCCACCTGTTCCACCTGAAGCACCTACCTACGAGCGCCCAGGGAAGAGTACTGATCCTGCTCAAATTTTTTTACAGTGCCCTCAGTGCTGCTAACCAGGTGAATCAAGTTCCATTGAACACACTGCCCGGTCCGACTGGATTCCACATCCACCCGACCTTAGTCAGAGAAACAGAGAAAGGAAGCCTACAACAACTGCTTGCTGTGAACCTCCAGAAGTGCTGACTTCATCCTCACCCGGTCTGAGCGTACCTGAAAACCCATCAGTAAAGGTACTTAAAAGACTCTGGTGTGTCTGTGTCTGACTCCTGGGCCTAACAGCAGTATTACCGCAGCTGCCTCACAACATCTTGTGCAGCTCCTGGCTCCGGGGACTCCCGCTCATCCTGTGGGGAGCGTTCCATCTTGCTGCCTAACATCCCCCGGAGGCCTAGCAGCGCCAGTGACGTTACCGGAACACCCGCAGGTGGCGTCACGAAGACAATCAACATCCCTACTATTCAGCCATCCCCCCTATTGATCTGGACCACCGGGCCCCACAGCCGCAGGCGCGGTTCCGTGACAGAGGAGAGTCAACGCCTGCGACGTGAACGCCCCGGCCATGGTGAGTCAATTACTTTAAGAAATTAAGGTCAGTCCGAAAATTGGGAAAACTTTGAAAGTGTCCCCAAGTGCAGTTGCAAAAACCATGAAGCACTACAAAGAAACTGGCTCACATGAGGACCGCCCCAGGAAAGGAAGACCAAGACTCACCTCTGCTGCAGAGGTTAATTGGAGTCACCAGCCTAAGAAATTGCAGGTTAACAGCAGCTCAGGCTCCTGCATGGAGCTGTCCGAGTTGCTGTAATGACATTCATTACAGTATCCTCCGCTCTGTTACTGTAAATGTGGAGCTGTCCACCGCTATGTGTTCAGCACCACGGCAGCAGGGACAGCTCCGCATTTACAGTAACAGAGCGGAGGACACTGTAATGAATGTCATTACAGCACCTCGGACAGCTCAGGCAAGGAGATGCCGGGTCTGTGCTGTACGTAAATAGCGTACAGCACCTTAGACAGCTCCATGCAGGAGCCTGTACCAATGTACAGTACGCTAATTGCGTACTGACCCGCTGCCGACTTCTAATGTTCAGAAAATTCACCCGACAATTAGCGGCTAAAATTTTACTTAGGTGTTAACCCCTGCAGACACATGGTGTGATGACACCATGTGTCAAGAGAATGAGGACACTGTCTTGACACATGCTGCCACCACACCAGCATGTTATCAACCCCGCGAACACTGGGTTATGTGCCGCATCAGCAGCCTCTGTGCAGACATGCCGCGCAGAGGTTGCAGATGTGGTTAATAGCCACAGAAAGCCAGAAATTCATTAAATTTGACTATTCATCTGTTGTTTAACTAATCATCTTGTACCGCTGCTGTCACAGCGGTACAAGATGATTGGTTACTGTACAGCACAGCGGGAAATTTAAACTCTGTGGCTTTGACAGCTGCGAAGTTTAAATTCCCCGACAAATGCCGTCCGCGGTCCTTCAGGACCACGGAGAGCATCACACGCAGCACACACGCACTCACACTCGCAGCACACTCAGATGAATACAGGCAGGCACACTCACCACACGCACCACACTCGCACCACACACACCCCAAAAACACGCATATCACTCGCATCACTGTCGCGCATCAAACACGCTCCGTGTTTGATGCACGACAGTGCACCTTCAGCCTTTTTCTTGCTTTCAAGAAAGGAGTGTGCATTTGATTAAATGTACCTGGATTACCACATACACAGATACACACACACACATCACCACATACATGGATGCACACACAAACATAACCACATACACAGATGCACACACACATCACCACATACATGGATGCACACCCATTACCACATACATAGATACACATACATATCACCACATACATGGATGCTTTTTATAATAGATGTTATATTATTCTTTTTCCAGAGCATAAATAGCTAAGTAAAAAAAATCAACATATAGTAAATGTTTAAACGATAAAAAAAGGCAGAATAACAACCCAAAAAATTGTGTAAAGAAAAGTCATATTTGTTTAGGATGCCAAAATTATACTCACGTAAACTAAAGCTTCCCCTACAAAAAAACACGCAACTCTATCAACTGAAAAATAAAACAGCTACGACAACTGTAGCCAAAATAGTTGTGGGAATGTTTTTTTAAGTACGGTAGTTAAAACAATATATGTAGGAAAAGACATGGCATAAATTTCGGGAGCTTAATAATGTTGTATAAAAATATTATGTGCATAAGTTTATTCAACACATATGCGGACAAAACAATTTTAAAATCACTTAAAAATACATATCAAGGGGGACCCTGCACATTACATTAAAAAAATAGTTGTACAGACACAGAAAACACTTTAAAACTTATGATGGTTCAGAGGGAATATTAGCAACTGGTTGCTGGCCGTAAATGCAGTGAAAAAGGTGCACATGAATATATATATGAGTGCTGCAATTATAATTGTACAATGAGGAAATGTCCTTCCCAAAGGGGTACAACAGTGTACAGTAGGCAATATGGTACACCAGTATAGTGATAGTTGACATATCTTTAGTGTGTATTGCCACCTTTAACTGCAAAGACAGTTTGCTTGCTTTTATATTAGTAGTGAATGAATCCTCTTTTTAGAATATTTGCTTTCCTTTGCTACAGCAACTGAAAGATTGACTTATGTTTTGGATCATTGTCATGTTGGAAAGTCCAAATGCGCCACATACACAGCTTCTTGGCTGATAAATGCAAATTCTACGCCAATATTTTCTAATAAGATTCTGCATTCATCTCAGCATCTATTTTGACTAAAGCCCCTGAGCCAGTGTAGCTCACGCTTCTAAACGCGCAGATTTTCCTCTGTTTCCTTTGTTTTCTATATTCCCCTACCTCTATGTTTCACAGTGTATTGTGAGATCTTTTTAACTCCTCTGTTTGACAACTCTCTATCAATGTTCCCTCTAAATGTATGCTCACATGGAGTTTTATGTTAAGTTTGACGCTGCTTAATTTCAAAATGTATTTAATTTTATAGAGGGGAATTTGTCTGCCAGCTTTAAGAAGGCAGATAAGCTGATAAGGAGTCTTATAGCCGCAATGCTCCTCTGGGAAATATGAAAATTGTCACTTCAGTGAGGAAGTGAATGAACTCTAGTGCCACCTTTAGGTAGCTAAACACAATATATGACATAATGGAATGGAATAATGGAAAGGTGTTCTCATGTATATCGGGTCCCTATTTCCCTTACCTTATGCCTCTGTCTGTGGTGCAAATGCTTATAAGGGCACAAGCCTCTGAGTGCAATTTAAAACCTACGTGTATGGGTGTGGTAGGAAGTTGGGCTACAACAAGATGGTGGAAAAACATGGCTAATCTTGACTAGGCTATCGGGGGAAGAGTGCTCAGTCAAAAATAGCAATATAATAATTTAAAGATGACTGGCACACCTACAGGTTCAGGTGGTAGCTGGAAAAAGACTATATGTATTATTAGAAAGTGATCTGCTGCACACTAAACACAATATGTGACATAATGGAATGTTTGACTAATATATAAGAAACTAATGCAAATTTTGGGCTAAACTCATGTTTTAAACACACTGCTATTATTTTGAACACAACTGTATTAAAAACCTCTGTGAATACTCTGGATATTAATGACATACAAAATTAAACAAATTGTCACTTCAGTGAGGAAGTGAATGAACTCTAGTGCCACCTTTCGGTAGCTGTCCTCAAAGTCATAATCGACTCTTTAACAAGCCTTTTAATATGACCAAGGATTTGGATCAGATCAGAACACCAAACTGCAGACGCTGCGTTTCGGGGTAATTGCCCCTCATCAATGCAGTGTATAGGAATTTTGATCTGGCTGTGTGAGTGTGCTAAGACGAGGTCTGGAGAACTAGCTTTTTACCTCATGGAGAGGAATTTGTCTGCCATCTTTAAGGAGGGGACAGTTACCCCGAAACTCAGCATCTGCAGTTTGGGGTTCTGATCTGGCACAAATCATTGGTCATATTAAAAGGCTTCTTAAAAAGTCGATTATGTGTCACATCGCCATTGGACTCGGTGGCCGGTGTTCCTGCCTCGGCCGCTGGGAGGAGCCGGATTCCTTCGGCTGGTGGCGCCGGTGATAGGAGGGCCTTGTCCTCATATGGAACTGCTCCCGCGACGTCTGCCTCTGTCGCTGAGCGCCGCTGTGTTTCCCCTCTGGGTGGTGTTGGTCGCAGAGGAGCGGGCCCTGCAGAGGGGTCCGTTAGGCGCAGCCTGCGTTCTTCTGTCAGAGGTGGGGTGGGTGGAGCCAGTCGTGCATCTCCATCTGGCCTGGTTCTAGGGGCGGTCCGGATGAGGTCATCAGGCTGTGAGCTCCAGCCTATGGGAGGTAACCGCGCCCTTCAAATACATTGGAGCCTGGCTTGCAGGCACCCAGATATAGTTTTGGTTCCCCAGTGACATATTGTGTGTTTGGTTTTGACTCTGACCTTTGCTTGGATTTTCGACTCTGTTACCGCCTGACGATTTTGTACCTTCGCTGCCCTCTCGGTTTTGACTCTGACCTTTACCTGGATTTTCGACTCTGTTACCGCCTGACGATTTTGTACCTTCGCTGCCCTCTCGGTTTTGACTCTGACTCCTGACTATGTTCTTCGGTTCCTGATTTTTCCCTTCCTAGACGACCTCCCTGCTCTGCTGCTCTCATAGGTAGCTACCTCCTGGGCTCCGCGGTAATTCCAGATCCCTGTATAGGGGTTAAGGGTCTTGGGGTTTCTCGGGGTGCTGCCTTACCAGCAGCTCAGCCTCACAGTGGATGGTCGTCACATTATGACTTTGAGGACAGCTACCGAAAGGTAATAATTTAAAGAGGACTGGCACACCTACAGGTTCTGGTGCTAGCTAGAAAAAGACTATATGTATTAAAAAGTGATCCGCTGCACACTAAACACAATATATGACATAATGGAATGTTTGACTAACATATAAGAAACTAATGCAAATTTTGAAGCTGAAAATTGACATTGCAGAAACTGCTTGAGGAAACAACATGAAAAATGAGAATCTTAGTTAATGCATTGGCCATTGCATGTTAAGCCCGATAACCTACGCCAAGGTGTTCTCATGTATATCAGGTCCCTACCACACCCATAGGCCTGTTTCACACATCCGTGTCACCACGGTCGTGTGAAGCATGGTCGTTTGGGGGCAGGGCATGCACACATGTGTCACAGACGTGTAACACGTGTGCAGTCCATGTGCTATCCGTGGGGCCGTGGATAGCACACGGACAGCCTGTCACCTGCATACTTACCTCCTTCCAGAGCCGCTGCTCCTCTCTCTTCCGGTCTGTTCTTGGGCTCAGTGAGGTGAATATTCATGAGCCCTAATGAGCGGCATCGGAAGTGAGAGGAGCAGACACCGCTGAAGCGAGGTGAGTATGAAATTCTTTATTTTCAGGTTTTTCACTTTTGTCCGTGGTCCGTGCACACGTATGTCATACTGTGAACATCCGTGTGCAGGACATTTGGACGTAAATGCGGTCCATGGCTCCACATAAAAACAGACAAGTCGCCATGTGGAGCACACGGACATGCATGTGCTCCACACGGAGACATGGTCCGTGCGGAAACACGGACGTCTGCACGGGTCCATAGGGAATCATGTGTCCCCGTATGTCCGTGCCTCCGGCATGTGTCGGCACGGACCGCACAAGTGCCGGAGACACGGATGTGTGAGACTGGCCACACACGTAGGTTTTAAATTGCACTCAGAGGCTTGTGCCCTCATAAGCATTTGCACCACAGACAGAGGCATAAGGTAAGGGGAAATAGGGACCTGATATACATGAGAACACCTTGACGTAAGTTATCAGGCTTAACATGCAATGGCCAATGCATTAACTAAGATTCCCATTTTTCATGTTGTTTCCTCAAGCAGTTTCTGCAATGCCAATTTTCAGCTTCAAAATTTGCATTACTTTCTTTGATTTGATTTGTGGTCAGCACTATGATCCACTGGTGTATTTCGTCAAAATGAGACAGAGAGTACTAAGAGTACCTTTGTCCATCAAATATATGAATGGTAATAAACGTTCAGTTCTGGACCTGTGTGTGGATGACTTTGTATGGGTGTTTTTTAAGCACATTAGGTGGAAGTTTGCATCTGGGGCTCCGGGCTCTAAGGTTATTGGTCCATTTAAGGTGACCGCCATTCTCAACCCTATTATCTTCCAACATAAACTACCACCAGTGCTAAATGTCCACAACATATTCTATACATCATCGCTCAAGAAATGTGTTGGGTCTCGGGAGTTGACTTTATTACCACCACCACCTATCTACATATTTGGTAATTAGGAGGGTCAGCTATCATTTTTTCTTCAGGGGGAAGTACCACTGTCACAAGTTCACTACTGTCTCAAGTTGATTGCTCAGGTATTGTACAGTAAATGTGTTTATTTTTTTTTGTACCGGCAAGGGTTAATGTCAGTTTTCTTTTGCTGGTACTAGCCAGGATTACACCAGGTGACAGCCAGGATCAAGCATGTGATGGTGGGGGGGGGGAGGACCCACTTAGGGCTGTCAGGGCAGGAAGGGTGAGGTGTCCCATCCCCCACTCCCTACGGTTAAGATCTTCCTTTCCTATTCCTTCCCTGTTGTGCCGTGCGGCAGACATTGCCTCTGTCCGTTCGCAGCATAGATAAAATGCTACATGTACACAATAATGAAACCTCGACAGGACCTCTTCAGTGTTCTTGTCAACTTCAGTACTACAATACAGACTGAACTCTCCATCACAATTTGCCCTTACACAAAGTATAATGCTTCCATAGATCCTCCAATACATTATGATACTACCAAACTACCCCAACACAGTATAATGCTGTCACAATACCTCCAACATGGTATGATGCTTCCACAGTTTCTCTTCAAACAGATTATGATACCATCAGTGTCCCTATTACCATATGATGTTCCCATAGTGAGCCTAAGCATGGCATAACACCCCTCATGGCATGATAACCCTAAAGGCCACGTCACACGTAACAATATCGTTGCCGATATCGTTCAAAAGTCACGTGTTCTGTGACACTGATCAGTCGGCTGATCGTTCATCGTTTGATTTGAGGACAGGACCTCAAATCTATCGTCGTGCGCCTGGTGGACATGCAGCAACGCTGCGTGTGACACCGGGAGACGACCGATAAGCCAGCTCCCAGCGCCTCTCTGCAAGTGCTGGGAGCTGGTATCCAAGGTAAACTGCAGGTAACTAGACAGCGCGCGCTGCCTAGATACCCGATACCAGGGACCCGCTGGAAGTCATTAACATGTGTGTCTATAAAGAGCGATGTAGCAGTGCTGAGATTGCGTTTATGGACTACGTCGGACGGAAGAGGATTTTTTAATAAAGTTGGAGTCACTAAATGTCTTTTTTGTTTTATTTCTAATAAACAAATGTTTCTCTGTGTTGTGTTTTTTTTTACATAATTTACTAGAAATTCATGGCGGTAATGTCTACTATTGGGGTAAACGCCATGAATTTCGGGCTTAGGGCCAGCTGATAATACAAAGCTGACCCTAACCCCTTTATTGCCCAGTGAGCCACCGCACCAGGGCCCTGGAAGAGTTGTATTCAGTGCCAGAATATGGCGCTTCAATGAACGCGCCATTTTCTGGGGCGGCTGCGGGTTGCCATTCGCAGCGTGGGTACCGAGAAAGCTTGGGCCTCCCTGCGCTGCGGATTCCAGCCCCCAGCTGCCTAGCTGTACCTGGCTGGACATAGAAATAGCGCGGAGCCCCAAGCATTTTTTTTTTTATTTCATGAAATTCCCCTATATTGTTGTGTCTGGCCAGGTAAAAATAGGCACCTGGGGGTTGGTGGCAGCCCGTCGCTGCCTGCTGTATCCGGTTGGATACAAAAATACGGCGAAGCCCACGTCAATTTTTTGTTCTCAAAAATCCAAAAACAATATGAATGAAAGGGACTGCATCTTTATTAACCCCTCGACCATGGTCGATGGTTTAATAAAGATGCAGTCCTTTTTATAGGATTGTTTAATGGATTTTTCAGAAAAATTTTGACGTGGGCTTCGCCATCTTTTAGTATGCCAGCCGGATACAGCAGGGACAACGGGCTGCCCCCAACCCCCAGCTGACTATTTGGACCTGACTGGACACAGAAATATCGGAAAGCCCTTATTTTTTATTATTTCATGAATTTCATGAAATAATTTAAAAAAAAATGCATGGGGTTCCGCGCGATTTCTATGTCCAGCAAAGTCCAGCTAGGCAGCTGGGGTCTGGAATCCGCAGCGCAGGGAGGCCCAAGCCTTCTGGGCACCCCCCGCTGCGAATGGCAGCCCGCAGCCGCCCCAGAAAATGGTGCGTTCATTGAAGCGCCATGTTGTGGCGCTGAACCCGACTCTTCCAGGACCCTGGTGCAGTGGCTCACTGGGTAATAAAGGCGTTAGGGCCAGCTTTTTGTTATCAGCTGGCCCTAAGCCCGAAATTCATGGGGTCACGCCAATATTAGACATGACTGCCATGAATATCTATTAAATTGTTTAAATAAAAAAACAACACCAAGAAAAAATATTTTTATTTGAAAAAAAACCAAAAAAAACACAATTAGGGACTCCATCTTTATTTAATAAAAATCCTCTTCCGTCCGAGGTAGTCCAATTTAGGGTTCTTCTTTAGCTCTGCTACATCTCTGGTAGAGAACCTCCACTAGAGATGTAGCAGAGCTGTGCACCCATGGGAAAGTTCATGTGAGTTCATGCAGGCAAGCATGAACTCACATGAACCTGACAGCACTGTGACTTCAATTGAACAGCTGACCTGAGGGCCGCTTTACACACACCAACGTCTGTGACCAACTTCTGAACAGATCTCTGGTTGCAGTGAAATCATGGACACATTGTTCCATTTGTACACAGCCACAAAATGGAACAATGTGTCCATGATTTCACTGCAACCAGAGATCTGTTCAGAAGTTGGTTACAGAAGTTGGTGTGTGTAAAGCGGCCCTTAGTCAGCTGTTCATTTGAAAATCCAGGCGGGAAGGTCAAAAAGAGAAAACCGGTATGAAAACTGGATTCTCCCGAGTTGCCCCGGTCCGGGGCAATCCGGGACCAGAGAACCCCATGTTATGGGGCGCCAGATTGCACCGGACCGGTACAATCTGGGAGAATCCGGTTTTCAAACCGGTTTCTCCCGGATTGTACCCGTCCGTTGCAATCCGGCGCCCCATAAGAGCCGCTTTACACACTCCAACTTCTGTGTCCAACTTCTGAACAGATCTCTGGTTGCAGTGAAATCATGGACACATTGTTCCATTTTGTGGCTGTGTACAAATGGAACAATGTGTCCATGATTTCACTGGAACCAGAGATCTGTTCAGAAGATGGTCACAGAAGTTGGTGTGTGTAAAGCGGCCCTCACATGGGGCTCTATGGTCCCGGATTGCTCCGGACCGGGGCAATCTGGGAGAATCTGGTTTTACCTCAGTTCACGACCGCGGACAGCTCCCTGCTGGCCGCGGTCGATTCTGCACTCCCCGGCTGCCTGACAGCAGGATCCTCTGCTCCCCCGCAGCCTCCCCACCCGATCCTAAGTTAGGATAGAGTGGGGAGGCGGTGGAGGGAGCGGAGGATCCCGCTGTCAGGCGGCAGGGAAGCTGTCTGCGGCTGTCAGCACTGTTTAAAAGCCGGCAGCTTTTTACCGCTGGCTTTTAAACAATGAAGTGGGGAATTGCAGGTTTTTCCTCTGCTGCCAGACCTCTTTATAGGGTCCAGCAGCAGAGGAATTACTCGCAATACTCGCTTCCCCATTGACTTATATTGGACTCGCTAGACTCGTAACGAGTACCTGAGTATCGGGACCTACTCGTTACGAGTGTAGCGAGTCCGAATATTTCAGTACTTGCTCATCCCTAGAGGAGACGTGTTTGTAGGAGACTGGAAGGAAACGACTAGTTTCACATTTCTATGCAGCGTCCAATACAAACACACCCCCTGGATGTTCTCTGGCTGCCGCAAATATGTGATATCTAGGTAATCCTGCAAAATGTTGACAGCATGTATATTACAAACTGTCAACATTTTGGAGCCTAGATACAGATATGAATTATAGCAAAAGCCCGGACAACCCCTTTGGCTGCTTGATATTCTATATTATAGCTTCCTAATAGGAAGAACCAATAATATTGACCTTGATAGTCTAAAGTGTGCAGTCACAAGCTATCAGTCACATTAGGAGAGGTAATACTATTTTCTATTAGTTCTTATGTATCTTCTGGTTTCTTCTGCACTTACAGTATATCATAATCACTGCGTCTCTTGTTCTCACTCCATTTCGCAGTCACCTTTTTCCTGTCCAATACACGAAAAACTCACCTTTGGGATTCATCAGCAATTCCATTCCTAGGTAAAACTGTCTTTCTGCAATTAAGTACTATGATAGACAGATACTTGTTCCTTAAATCATTTCTTGTACATATTTGTTGTATATTTCCGTTCATATTTGAACAAAAGTAACACTTGATTTTGAATGCAGATGTATGGGTCTTTTTTAATACATTGTGCTTTTCAAGCATGTCAGTTCTTGTCACACTGCAATGATGTTCAATTGTATCATAAGATTGTAATTGCCTTATTATATATTTTTCATTTACGGTAGATGTTCTGTATTTTGATGAAGGTCAGAGAGTGACTGAAACATTTATTTGCCTTATTTGAGAACACCTTTAATAAAAATAAATATTTTTTGGACAATATAATTTTGTGTACCGAAGTTTTTTCTACTCTGACTTTAACTTCAGAGGACCGACTATCAGTGCAGTAGACCCTTAAGCTGGGGTTACATGTAGCGATCTCGCTATTGATATCGCTGCTACGTCACAGGTTATGTGACTTAGCAGCGACCTCGCCAGCGACGTCGCTGCGTATGACATTCCGCAAGGACCAGCGATGAGCTCGCTGATCGCTGAGGAATGGCCGGGGCCATTGTTGGGTCGCTGGTCTCCCGCTGCCACACAAGCCAATGCATGTGTGACGGGGCAGCGACCAGCAATCCCGAGTCTGCGCCCGACACTATGACCGATCCTAGTGACCGTCGGGTGTTGGCGAATCGCTGGATGATTGCTGGTAAGTATGCCTGTTTGGCATCTCACCAGCGATCACATACCGATGTTCCAGTGATCCCAGCCAGGTCGGATCATTGGTGGGATCGCTGGAACATCGGAACGTGTAACGGTGCCCTTACTCATTTTTGACTGGATAATTTAAATGCCTAAGCATAAGAGACAGCTTGTATAATATAATACTTTTATATACCCTGGAGTGCTGGCTTCCTATCTTGAGATTTTCCTATCTAGAGATATGTTTAATAAACTGAGCAATCAAGCTGATAACTGGCTACAATGCTAAATTTCAACTTGAAACCTTCTTACACTAGACTTATACTACATTCCTGCACAATGTCCATATTCCATTTAGGGCAATTCATGCTTCCTACCCCATGAGGCTGCACTGTCATTATGAAGTAGGTTATAAAGAGAACAATGAGCACAGATTAGAATTCGCAAGAGATAATGTGGCCCAGATCTAATCTTTACTACCACAATTAATGGTAACGTAAATTTAATATTATCTAGGAGAAAGAGGCATTTGCAGTAGGCAAATAAATTTTGGTAGAATTGACCATAAACACAGTATGTTTACCTACTAAATAGCAATAAGTCCGATGCTATTGCATCGGGAGGGCAGTCTTTGTGCCTGTGTCTCCTTGTGCGCTCTCTCCTGTCTGTGCTGTCTCTTCCCCTGTGCGCTCTGTCTTAAGGGTATGTCACACGCGTCAATATCGCCTGCACGATCTCGGCTGCACGTGACGTTGCAGCGATATTGATGCGTGTGACATACTGAATCAACCAGCGATAAATCGCTGGTTGATGATCGCCAGGTTTTAGAATCTGTCCTAAAACCTGGCGATGGTCGCCCGGTGGACACGCAGCATCGCTGCGTGTGACACCGGGAGTAGCGATATTCCAGCTCCCAGCGCCTCTCACAAGCGCTGGGAGCTGGTATCCAAGGTAAACTGCCGGTATCTAGGCAGCGCGCGCTGCCTAGATACCCGACGTGTACCTTAGTTACCAGCCTCCTCCGCTCACCGGCTGGTATCTAAGGTACACAGCGGGTAACTAGGGTCCCTAGTTACCCACTTTGTACCTTAGATACCAGCCGGTGAGCGGAGGAGGCTGGTAACTAAGGTACACGCCTAGTTACCCGCTGTGTACCTTAGATACCAGCCGGTGAGCGGAGGAGGCTGGTAACTAAGGTACACGCCTAGTTACCCGCTGTGTACCTTAGATAAGAGCCGGTGAGCGGAGGAGGCTGGTAACTAAGGTACACGTCGGGTATCTAGGCAGCGCGCGCTGCCTAGATACCCGCAGTTTACCTTGGAGACCAGCCTGCTCCCGCTTCCAGCAGGCTGGCAGCGGGAGCAAGACATCGTGGAAACGATATTTAAATCGTTTCCACGATGTCTCTGGTTCACTGATCGCTGGTGAGTCTGCCTGTGTGACAGCTCACCAGCGATCAGCCGTCAATGTCGTCAGCGATCATCTCACTGACGACATTGACGCGTGTGACACCCCCTTTACTAGTGCCTTTCTCTCTGCTCTGTGTACTCTCAGTCCATGTGTGCGCTGTCTCTCCCTGTGTGTGCTATCTCTCTCCATGACTCTGCCTCCCCCTGTGCCTCTGCCTCCCCTCTGCATTCTGCCTCCCTTGTGGCTTCTGTGTCCCCTGTGCCTTCTCCCTCCCCTGTGCCCCTGCCTCCTCTGTGCCTTCTGGCTCCCGTGTGCCTGCCTCCCATCACTGAGCCACCATACAATGCTCACCACCGAGCCAGCATACAGTGCTAACTACTGAGCTACTGTAGAGTGCAAACCACTGAGCCACCATACAGTGCTGACTACTGAGCCATTGTACCATGCTAACCACTAAGCCACCATATACAGTGCTAACCACTGAGCCACCGTACAGTGCTAACCACTGAGCCACCGTACAATGCTAACCACTGAGCCACCGTATACAATGCTAACCACTGAGCCACCGTATACAGTGCTAACCACTGAGCCACCGTATACAGTGCTAACAACTGAGCCACCGTATACAGTGCTAACCACTGAGCCACCGTATACAGTGCTAACCACTGAGCCACCATACAATGCTAAGCACTGAGCCACCGTACAATGCTAACCACTGAGCCACCGTACACAATGCTAACCACTGAGCCACTGTACAGTGCTAACCACTGAGCCACCGTACAATGCTAACCACTGAGCCACCATACAATGCTAACCACTAAGCCACCGTACACAATGCTAACCACAGAGCCATCGTACATTGCTAACCACTGAGCCACCATATACAGTGCTAACCACTAAGCCACCATACAGTGCTAACCACTGAGCTACTGAAGAGTGCAGACCATTGAGCAGACTGTACAGTGCTAACTACTGAGCCACCATATACAGTACTAACCACTGAGCCACCGCACAGTGCTAACCACTGAGCCACCGTACACAATGCTAACCACTGAGCCACTGTACAGTGCTAACCACTGAGCCACCGTACAATGCTAACCACTGAGCCACCGTACAATGCTAACCACTAAGCCACCGTACACAATGCTAACCACAGAGCCATCGTACATTGCTAACCACTGAGCCACCATATACAGTGCTAACCACTAAGCCACCATACAGTGCTAACCACTGAGCTACTGAAGAGTGCAGACCATTGAGCAGACTGTACAGTGCTAACTACTGAGCCACCATATACAATGCTAAGCACTGAGCCACCGTACAATGCTAACCACTGAGCCACCGTACACAATGCTAACCACTGAGCCACTGTACAGTGCTAACCACTGAGCCACCGTACAATGCTAACCACTGAGCCACCGTACAATGCTAACCACTAAGCCACCGTACACAATGCTAACCACAGAGCCATCGTACATTGCTAACCACTGAGCCACCATATACAGTGCTAACCACTAAGCCACCATACAGTACTAACCACTGAGCTACTGAAGAGTGCAGACCATTGAGCAGACTGTACAGTGCTAACTACTGAGCCACCATATACAGTGCTAACCACTGAGCCACCGCACAGTGCTAACCACTGAGCCACCGCACACAGTTCAAACCACTGAACCACCGCACAGTGCTAAGCATGGAGCCACTGTACATTGCTAACCACTGAGCCACCATATACAGTGCTAACCACTGAGCCACAATACAATGCTAACCACTGAGCTACTGTTGAGTGCAGACCTCTGAGCCACCATACAGTGCTGACTACTGAGCTACTGTACAGTACTAACCACTGAGCTACCATATACAGTGCTAACCACTGAGCCACCATATACAGTGCTAAGCACTGAGCCACCGCACAGTGCTAACCACTGAGCCACTGCACAGTTCTAACCACGGAACCACCATACATTGCTAACCACTGAACCACCATATACAGTGCTAACCACTTAGCCACCGCACAGTTGTAACCACTTAGCCACCGCAAAGTTCTAACCACGGAGCCACCATATACAGTACTAACCACTGAGCCACCATACAGTGCTAACCACTGAGCCACCATACAGTGCTAACCACTGAGCCACCATATACATTGCTAACCACTGAGCCACCATATACAGTGCTAACCACTGAGCCACCATACAGTGCTAACCACTGAGCCACCATACAATGCAAACCACTGAGCAACCATATACAATGCTAACCACCGAGCCACCATATACAGTGCTAACCACTGAGCCACCATACAGTGCTAACCACTGAGCCACCTAAACACTGAGTCACCATATACAGTGCTCACCACTGAACCACCATAGTGCTAACCACTGACCACCATACAGTGCTAACCACTGAGCCACCTTTTCGTGCTAACCACTGAGCCACCATATACAGTGCTAACCACTGAGCCACCATATACAGTGCTAGCCACTGAGCCACCATATACAGTGCTAACCACTGAGCCACCATATACAGTACTAACCACTGAGCCACCATACAGTGCTAACCACTGAACCACCATACAGTGAGCCAGCTTTAAATCTCCCTCCAATACTGCGCCACTCAGCTGATTGGTTGCGCTTGGTCATCTTGACCAATCAGCTGAGTGGCGCAGTATTGGTGGGAGATGTAAACCTTCCCGCCAATACCGCTTAGCTGATTGGTTGCCGCGACCAATCAGCGAAGCGGCGTGCGGCTTGGCGGGAGATTTGGATCCCGCTCCGCTGATTGGTTGAGCGGCGCGGGATTCAAATCTCCCGCCAAGGCGTGTGTGCAGCGTCACTGATTGGTCGCCGAGGTTCACAGCGACCAATCAGCAAAGCGCAATTTTTAATCACGCGCCAAGAGTGCTGATTGGTCACTGTGGTCGGTGGCGACCGGTTTGCGCCTTGGAGGGAGATTTGAATCCTGCACCGCTAATTGGCTGAGCAGCTCGGGATTCAAATCTCCTGCTAAGCCACGTGCAGCTTCGCTGATTGGTCGCCTAGGATCACGGCGACCAATCAGTGAAGCGCGATTTAAATCACGCGCCAAGAGCGCTGATTGGTCGCCGCGGTTGCCGGTGCTGTGGCGCGTGACGTGCTTTGGCAGGGGATTTGAATCCCTGCCGCCATATCGGAACTTGGGTGTTCCAATATGACGGTCAGGGTACTTCCACTGCGAGCAGCCGGGAGGTGACTGGCTGGCTCCGCTCATCTCCCGCCTGCGTCGCCGTGGACCTCCGTGCGGCAGGAGATGACCGCTGGCTACTGGCAGGAGATCAGGGGCTAGTGCCGCTGATCTCCCAACAGTAGAGTTGGCGTTTGTGTCACTCACTTTTGTCACTTGTGTCGCTATCCCACAATGGTGCCACAGTGCATTGTGGGATAGCGACATAAGCGCTGGAAGTCTGTGTCACATATTATTGGTGATTATATATTAGATGTTTACATTTTCCCTTAGATGTTATTACACATGACTTAGGCTGCGTTCACATATTGCGCATTTTTGAGTGCTTTTTTGCACGCACTTTTCAAAAATGTGCAATGAGCCTTGTGTCTGCCGGCAAAGTGAATGTGAAATTCACTTTGCCGTACAGACACTGTGTAAAAATATGCAGTGCTTTTATGGGAAAAAGTGCCGGCGTAAAAAGAATGACCATGTCAATATTTTTACACATGGGAAGAACATTACAGAGGAAGATAAACGGATGAACCATTTGCAACTGGTATTGTCATGTTGGGTAAAAATATAATAATTGTTGAATTTTGGTCCTTGTCCTGTGAGGGGGGTAGTCCGACTGTATTGAAATGCTGATATGTAGGTAGGCTGAATTGGCGGATTTCACATCATCTGATGGTATACTATCATGCCCAAAAATAAGGATGTATGGGTAATGAATTGGCTGCCATTGGATGAATGTGATCATGCCAATTTGTATAATGGCCATCATACTGCAGCTGGGTACTGGTTATATCTATGTGAAATGATGGATGGATGGAATGGGACTAAAACTTGACTATGTATTATACCTATGACAGTGTCTTTATGCAATATGGATAATGATATGAATCTTCCTAAGGAATCTGTAGGTCCATGTTTGGTATAATATGTGAAAGACCAGGAACTAACATGGCGGAGGAGCTACTTCCGCTCTGAATCTGTGGTCATTAATGGGGTTCATATACCTATGCACCAGATACTAAGATGGTGTATGGTGTGTGAAAGACCAGGAACCAACATGGCGGAGGAGCTACTTCCACCCTGAGTTTGAGGTCACTAATAGAGTTTATATACCTATATACCAGACACTAAGATGGTGGATAAGAAACTTCCGCCCAAAGAGTGATGCCATTGGTAAGAGCACTGAGCGCAACTTCCGGTTCCGACCCTCAATGCGGCAGTAAGCATCTCTAATGGCTGGATGATGTCAGATGATCACTGACTCTCCAGTTAGAGATTGGCCGAAAGTCGGCATGGAGGAGGCGGGGCTGGAGTGGGGCGTGCAGTGGGATGTCAAGCATGAGGGGCCTAAATAGATGGAGGTTGGTAGGAGAATGCGGACCCCATTGAGAAAGCTTATAGCGAAACGCGTCTGGGGGCACCCGGACATCTTCTCCCCTTGAAATGGGTAAGTCTAAGGGTACCGTTACACGTCGCAATATTGCATGCAATTTCACTTGCAAATTACTGGTTGCAGTGAAATCATGGACACATTGTTCCATTTTGTTGTTGTGTACAAATTGAACAATGTGTCCATGATTTCACTGCAACCAGTAAGTTGCAAGTGAAATTGCATGCAATGTTGTGACGTGTAAAAGTACCCTACGGGTGATGGGAAGGGGTCACTCCCTTGAAAAAGCTACTGCAGTGCACTTTATAGGGAAGTTGCAATACCTCATAGTGTGAAGTGCCTTTTAGGGAACGGTGAATGGAGTGAGTGGAGCGTTTCCTGTACTTGATACATGACTTGTGGGAATATAGGTCTGGATTAAGAGATCCTGCTTTTTCCCATTTGTCCTTATAATTATCAGAACGGGGGATTGCATACTAGTACACTTTATCACTGCTTCAGGATTCCCACAGAGGGATATCACCAGTAGTAATCTAAGCCACACACCTGGGCTAAGAACACCATACCATTTAATAGGGGGCTATACTGTAAATCTAGCGATTTTATTTGTCACAATTCACATTGAAACTGATTGTTTGTATAAAATAAATGTATTACTAAGGCGGCCGTCACATGCATCAATTTCTTGAACGATATCGCTTAAGCGATCTGCTTTTTGATCGCTTAAGCAATATCGTTTGTGCGTCGCTGCGTGTAATCAAGCGATTTTACAATGTAAAATCGCTTGATTGTTTGATCGCAGATTTGTGAGCAGGAGCTCAAATCAAGCGATAATCGCTTGATCATACTGCATTATCGTGGTGTGTGACACCGCGATGAACGATCTCCCAGCGGCAGAGCCTATGCTGGGAGATGGTAACTAAGGTAAACGTCGGGTTACTAAGCGCGGCGCGGCGCCTAGTAACCCGATGTGTACCATGGTTACCAGCGATCTCGCTGGTCCACATCGCTGGTGAGTCTGTCTGTGTGACAGCTCACCAACGATGTGAACGATATTGTTAGCGATCGCGCGTGCATGCGATCGCTAACAATATCGCTCACAAGATTGAAGCGTGTGACGGCCGCCTAAGATGTATCCTATTTTACATGTTATGAGATGGATTTTATATGCATAGCAAAAAAAATTAATAATAAAATCTTGATTATTTAAACATAGCATGGATTATTTTGATACACCTAAACTAAAAGGAGCCAAAAACCTCCTTCTTTAATTGTATTGGATAAGCTGTGTAATATGAAGGGCCCATTCTGGCCACTGGCTAAATCAGAGTTAAACATTGTAAGGGTAACAAATCTCTTTATAGTGAATATTTTTACGCAGCAGTGCCGGCGCTTTTTCCCATAGGGGGTGGCGCTGCTGAATCTGATGTCACAGAGGGGGAGGAAGAATCCTGGTTCCTCCTCCCCTCTGTGAGATGTGTGACCGCCCTCATTTGATTTTGCAGTGTACTAATATACACTGTGAAATGTAAATTAAAGAAAGTCAGAGGTATTAAAAATAATAAAGAATTAATACTTACCTCTCCGCCGGCTTGTTCGTGCTATCCGGAGCCAGGCATCTGACAGGACCTTGCGTGACGTCATGGGCGCTGATTGGCCGCTCGCGGTCATGTGATATGCACATCACATGACCGTGAGCGACCAATCAGCTCCCATGACGTCATGCGAGATCTTGTCACATCGGTGCCTGGCTCCGGATATCAAGAACAAGCCGGCGGAGAGGTATTAATTCTTTTATTATTTTTAATATCTCTGACTTTCTTTAATAAATAATAATAAATACACTGCGAAATCAAATGGGGGCAGTCACACATGTCACAGAGGGGAGGAGGAATCAGGATTCTTCCTCCCCCTCTGTGACATCACTTCTCCCTTAGGCCGTAAAAAAGCATGCTGTCTAAAAAGCACTGCTTCTTTTTTTGCATTCTTTTGCGCGGATGCAAAATGCTGGTAAAAGCGCCCGCGGAAAAAAAACACAAAAGAAGCGCTATGTGTGAACATAGCCTAAAAGAAAACTTGTCACGTGCTCACAAAACTTGAGTTAAATGGCATGATTCCTTCCCTCTTTTCTGTTTTGCAATGAAGCACTTCATTTGAGATGTTTTCATATTTGTTGCTTTTGGAGTGCAGTATGTGAAATCTCTGCTTGTAGTGCAACTTGACTAGAAACTCTTCAGAGCTGGTCTAATGCTCATTCTAGTGTAGACGTGCTTGTTTTGAAAATCAATCAAAACTATGTAAAATATTAAATTATATATAAATAAATCTTACTTGACATTGTAACCCACTTATAACATTGTAATACACCACAACTAAGACAGACAATGTCATCATAATCGTTGATGACATCACAAGGTCTACAAATTCCACTGTGGAAGCTCAGAATTTCAGTCTTCACTGACTCCAGCAAGCGACTGCATCTCCTTTGTAACCAGCCAGTTTTTTAATTTATTTTTATTAGGCTTTTAAACTCTGGAAGATCACGAGGAAGGAAAGACAAAAAGGGGAATAAAGATGAAAGAACATATTGAAAAATGGCTTTGAAGGGAAGAAACCATCAACTTGCAGTGCTTGATTTCCAGCATCAAGAATGTAATGGGCTGGAATGTCATTGGAATTGAAGTACACAGTTGGATTGATAACATTGGTAAACTACTGGCGTAGGTAGCCACTACTAGCATCTTACTGGGCTAGGTTATGTCTACCATTAGTAAAAATCCTGGGTTGGAATGCCACCACTAAAGAAAAACCGGGCTGGATTGCTAGTGCTACCCCTAGTGAAAAGCTGGGCTGTTAATAAATTCACTGATTTCTGCCTCTCCAGTATCCAGTGCCATTCTGCTCCTATTTAGACACTGTAGATCACACAGTGCTCTTGTGGTGCCCTGTGACAGGTAAAGCCACAGAACCAACTAGTTCACTAAGGGGTTTCCACACGTGGTACTCACATACACCCATCACCTTCCACTTCAGGCCTGTAAGGGGATCTCTACTGGTTGCTGTTAAGCCAGATCCCCTATAAATACAGGTGCCGGGGGCGGAGTTAGCCAGAGTGTGCAGTCGCTAGGAGAACTGTGGAGGTCAGCTCAGTGCCTAGTGAGCTAACCTGGTCACCGGAGCCATGCTAGGCCTGAGACCAGTGCACTGGCAGAGCCAGTGTGAGGTCCAGAGAGTGAGGACGAAAGGCAGAAGTGAGGAACAGTAGAGTGGGGACAGAGGAGCCATCCCGGCTCACCCCAGGAGAACATCGGTCACTGGAGTCCGAGTCTGCAAGGGAAAGAGGTTAGCCCAGAAGAGAATCCCAGTGAACCGTGGAGGTTTAGCTTCCCGGACACCCGCAGCACCCACATTTGAGAGCCATGAGCCGCAGGAAAGATAGCGGTAGCCGAAATGAAAGCCCTCGTGCAGCAACACGGGTGTGGAAGAGCAGGAAAGGTCAGGCCTGGTTCCATACATGCCAGACTCAAGACAAGGTAGAAGGACAAGGAGGCCTATACTTCACTCAGTTTGGAAATCCCAAAGTGCACTCTTCAATCCTGGACGTGCACCTGGAGAACCATCAGTAAAAGGTAATGAAAAAAACACTTTATTGTGTGCGTGTCCCTTCTTCAACCGTCCCACACCACAACGACTACACTGCCCCATTTCTACCGTGCTGCTCTATTCCACAATCATACCCTACAGCCCCGGGGAACCCGCACTTCCTGTAGAGAGCTACAACACCTTGCTGCCGCCCATCATCCTGGAGGTCCCAGCAGCGACGGTGCCATCACCGGACCTACAGGTGGCGTTGTCACGACTGACAATAACTTTAGGGTAAATCAAGCTTTATTGTCAAAAATTTAACAAAAGACATATCAATGCATGTACAGTGTTGGCCAAAAGTATTGACACCCCTGCAATTCGTCAGATAAACTCAGTTTCTTCCTGAAAATGATTGCAATCACAAATTCTTTGGTATTATTATCTTCATTTAATTTGTCTTCAATGAAAAAACACAAAAGAGAATGAAGCAAAAAGCTAAACATTGATCATTTCACACAAAACTCCAAAAATGGGCCGGACAAAAGTATTGGACACCCTCAGCCTAATACTTGGTTGCACAACCTTTAGCCAAAATAACTGCGATCAACGCGCTTCCAGTAACCATCAATGAGTTTCTTACAATGCTCTGCTAGAATTTTAGACCATTCTTCTTTGGCAAACTGCTCCAGGTCCCTGATATTTGAAGGGTGCCTTCTCCAATCTGTCATTTTTAGATCTCTCCACAGGTGTTCAATGGGATTCAGGTCTGGACTCATTGCTGGCCACCTTAGAAGTCTCCAGTGCTTTCTCTCAAACCATTTTCTAGTGCTTTTTGAAGTGTGTTTTGGGTCATTGTTCTGCTGGAAGACCCTGACCTCTGAGGGAGACCCAGCTTTCTCACACTGGGCCCTACATTATGCTGCAAAATTTGTTGGTAGTCTTCAGACTTCATAATGCCATGCACACGGTCAAGCAGTCCAGTGCCAGAGGCAGCAAAGCAAAACATCAAGGAACCTTCGCCATGTTTGACTGTAGGGACTGTGTTCTTTTCTTTGAATGCCTCTTTTTTTTTTCTCCTGTAAACTCTATGTTGATGCCTTTGCCCAAAAAGCTCTACTTTGTCTCATCTGACCAGAAAACATTCTTCCAAAACGTTTTAGGCTTTCTAGGTAAGTTTTGGCAAACTCCCGCCTGGTTTTTTATGTCTCGGGGTAAGAAGTGGGGTCTTCCTGGGTCTTCTACAATACAGTCCCTTTTCATTCAGACACTGACGGATAGTACGGGTTGACACTGTTGTACCCTCGGACAGCAGGGCAGCTTGAAGTTGTTTGGATGTTAGTCGAGGTTCTTTATCCACCATCCGCACAATCTTGCGTTGAAATCTCTTGTCAATTTTTCTTTTCCGTCCACATCTAGGGAGGTTAGCCACAGTGCAATGGGCTTTAAACGTCTTGATGACACTGCGCACGGTAGACACAGGAACATTCAGGTCTTTGGAGATGGACTTGTAGCCTTGAGATTGCTCATGCTTCCTCACAATTTGGTTTCTCAAGTCCTCAACAGTTCTTTGGTCTTCTTTCTTTTCTCCATGCTCAATGTGGTACACACAAGGACACAGGACAGAGGTTGAGTCAACTTTAATCCATGTCAACTGGCTGCAAGTGTGATTTAGTTATTGCCAACACCTGTTAGGTGCCACAGGTAAGTTACAGGTGCTGATAATTACACAAATTAGAGAAGCATCACATGATTTTTCTAAGGGTGCCAATACTTTTGTCCACCCCATTTTTTATGTTTGGTGTGGAACTATATCCAATTTGGCTTTACGACAATTCTTTTTGTGTTTTTTTCATTGAAGACAAATTAAATGAAGATAATAATACCAAAGAATTTGTTATTGCAATCATTTTCAGGAAGAAGCTGAGTATTATCTGAGAGAATTGCAGGGGTGTCAATACTTTTGGCCATGACTGTACATATGTCGGTTTAGGTGACATTAACCAAAGAGGTCCATAATAAAATAGAGTGAGACCTAATGATAGATAACAAATTATGTTAACGATGTGTTATACACAGATTCCCAAACGGGCATAAAATCGTCCTTAGAACAGTATAGAGCATTATGCGGAGCATTGTAGTAGATTAATTAAGAGCTGCCATATTGCTGTGTCTTGACCTAAAAGTGTAACTCCGTCAAATGTCATGAGAAAACAGTCTTAAAGGGACCTGAGCATATAACCAAGATAGAGATGGAGAGAGAAGAAAGGAAAGAGTAGGGGAAGAGGAAGGGAAAGAAGTATTAGAGCAGACTGGTATATATGATGACTGATGAGTAGGGATGAGCGAGTATGCTTGTGACTACTCGGTACTCGCACGAATATCTCGGTACTCGGGGTACTCGCCGAGTACCGAGTCATCCCGCGATACGTCTTGCTATGCTCGGGGTCCACCTCCCTGCATGTTGGCGCTCTTTACAGAGCCAGCCCACATGCAGGGATTGGCTAACAGACACTGTAATGCCACAGCCATGTTGGTTGTGGCATTACAGTGATTGGCTGGCTGCACAGCGTGATCAAGTCTATATAAGACCTGACCGCGCTGTGGTCGTCACTCTGCTCCACAGACAGGCAGTGTAGGGAGAGGTGCTGCTGATTGAGGGACAGATTTGTAGTGGTCAGGGCTGCTAATCTAATACCACAACAGTCCTTCTGAGGACTAATACAGCTGTGTTCAGGCAGGTACGGAGGCAGGGTATATAGCAAACTTCTTGTGCTAGTATACCAGCCTGCATCACATCTGGGGCTGGTGTACAGGCTGGAAATCTCTAAAACAATCTTTTTAAGGATTAATTTAGCTCTCTGTAGGCAGTAAAGGGTTAGCTCCAATTAGTATAACGCCAAAATACTGTATACTCGTCAGCGTTTGTGTCTGACCGTTCCGGCTGCCGGGATGAAACCGCTCTAATCTGTAATCTCAGTGTGCAGCTAAAAACCAACTCTTGTCTGCATTCATTTACCATCTTAGTGCAGGCAGGAGTGGCTTGTAGCTCCAAGTATTTATAGCCAAAACACATTTTATACGCTCAGCATTTGTGTCTGACGTTCCAGCTGCTGGGATTAAACGCTCTAATCTGTAATCTCAGTGTGCAGCTAAAAACCACTCTTGTCTGCATTCATTTACCATCTTAGTGCGGTAGGAGTGGCTTGTAGCTCCAAGTAGTATACAGCAGGGCTTTTTTTGTACTGGAACGGGCCGGTACGCCGTACCGGAAAATCTGGGAAAACCTAGTGCAATCCAGTACGGCGTACCGGAATATCTGCTGCCTGCCGCCGCCCCCTGATCAAATGCAGCCCAGTTATCTCTCATTTGCCCGCGAGATACCAGCAGCCAGCCAGGACCTGGCTGCTGTATGTGTGTCTCACTCTCCACGTGCACTTCCGGCCGGCGTGGCGAACACCAGAACCAGCACTGTCTGCCTGGCCGAGAGTGCCGAGAGCGGAACTCCGGAGGAGCGGGCGGGAGCCAGCGGCACAGCAGAAGAGAGCAGGTGGTGAGTGGCCCAGAGGAAAGAAGGTGCAGTGTGCTGTGCAGCCAGGTTGTGTGTGGCCGTGTGTGCAATGTGTGTGCAATGTGTGTGGCTTTGTGTGCAATGTGTGTGGCTTTGTGTGCAGTGTGTATGCAATGTGTGTGGCTTTGTGTGCAGTGTGTGCAATGTGTGTGGCTTTGTGTGCAGTGTGTGTGCAATGTGTGTGGCTTTGTGTGCAGTGGGTGTGCAATGTGTGCGGCTTTGTGTGCAGTGTGTGTGCAATGTGTGTGGCTTTGTGTGCAATGTGTGTGGCTTTGTGTGCAGTCGTGTGCAATGTGTGTGGCTTTGTGTGCATGTGAGTGCAATGTGTGTGGCTTTGTGTGCAATGTGGTGGGATGTGTGTGGCATTGTGTGCAATGTGTGTGGCTTTGTGTGCAGTGTGTGTGCAATGTGTGTGGCTTTGTGCTGCAGTGTGTGTGCAATGTGTGTGGCTTTGTGTGCAGTGGGTGTGCAATGTGTGTGGCTTTGTGTGCATGTGTGTGCTTTGTGTGGCAATGTGTGTGCAATGTGTGTGGCTTTGTGTGCAATGTGTGTGCAATGTTGCGGCTTTGTGTGCAGTGTGTGTGCAATGTATGCGGCTTTGTGTGCATGTGTGTGGCGTTGTGTGCTTTGTGTGCAATGTGTGTGGCTTTGTGTGCAGTGTGGGTGCAATGTGTGGGCTTTGTGTGCAGTGTGTGTGCAATGTGTGCGGCTTGTGTGCAGTGTGTGTGCAGTGTGTGTGCGCTGTGTGTGCGGCTGTGTGTGCGGCTGTGTGTGCGGCTGTGTGTGCGGCTGTGTGTGCAGTGTGTGTGCAGTGTGTGTGGCTTTGTGTGCAGTGTGTGCGCAATGTGTGTGGCTGGTGTGTGCAGAGACAGAGCAGCCGGGAGGATCACAGTGAGTGTAAAATAAATGTAATGTAAATAAAGATAAAGTTGGCTTCACTGTGCTTGTGATGGGGGCCTCCAGCCTCTGTCCTCCTGCCCTCACCCCTCCAGCCTCCGTCCTCCTGCCCTCACCCCTCCAGCCTCTATCCTCCTGCCCTCACCCCTCCAGCCTCTGTCCTCCTGCCCTCACCCCTCCAAGCCTCCGTCCTCCTGTGCTCACCCCTCCAGCCTCCGTCCTCCTGCGCTCACCCCCCCAGCCTTCATCCTGGTCTAACCGCCTGCCCACCATATACAGTGCTGCTAACCACTGAGCCATCATACTTTGCTAACCACAGAGACATCGCGCAGTGCTAACCACTGAGCCACCGTACAATGCTAACCACTGAGCCACCGTACAATGCTAACCACTGAGCCACCGTACACAATGCTAACCACTGAGCCACCGTACAGTGCTAACCACTGAGCCACCGTACAGTGCTAACCACTGAGCCACCGTACAATGCTAACCACTGAGCCACCGTACAATGCTAACCACTGAGCCACCGTACACAATGCTAACCACTGAGCCACCGTACAGTGCTAACCACTGAGCCACCGTACAATGCTAACCACTGAGCCACCGTACAATGCTAACCACTGAGCCACCGTGCAGTGCTAACCACTGAGCCACTGTACAATGCTAACCACTGAGCCACCGTACAATGCTAACCACTGAGCCACCGTACACAATGCTAACCACTGAGCCACCATACAGTGCTAACCACTGAGCCACCGTACAGTGCTAACCACTGAGCCACCGTACAATGCTAACCACTGAGCCACCGTACAATGCTAACCACTGAGCCACCATACACAATGCTAACCACTGAGCCACGGTGCAGTGCTAACCACTGAGCCACCGTACAATGCTAACCACTGAGCCACCGTATACAGTGCTAACCACTGAGCCACCGTATACAGTGCTAACCACTGAGCCACCGTACAATGCTAACCACTGAGCCACCATATACAGTGCTAACCACTGAGCCACCGTATACAGTGCTAACCACTGAGCCACCGTATACAGTGCTAACCACTGAGTCACCGTACAATGCTAACCACTGAGCCACCGTACACAATGCTAACCACTGAGCCACCGTACAGTGCTAACCACTGAGCCACCGTACAATGCTAACCACTGAGCCACCGTACAATGCTAACCACTGAGCCACCGTACAATGCTAACCACTGAGCCACCGTATACAGTGCTAACCACTGAGCCACCGTATACAGTGCTAACCACTGAGCCACCGTATACAGTGCTAACCACTGAGCCATCGTACAATGCTAACCACTGAGCCACCGTACAATGCTAACCACTGAGCCACCATACAATGCTAACCACTGAGCCACCGTACAATGCTAACCACTGAGCCATCGTACAATGCTAACCACTGAGCCACATATACAGTGCTAACCACTGAGCCACCGTACAATGCTAACCACTGAGCCACCGTACACAATGCTAACCACTGAGCCACTGTGCAGTGCTAACCACTGAGCCACAGTACAATGCTAACCACGGAGCCACCGTACAATGCTAACCACTGAGCCACCGTACGCAATGCTAACCACTGAGCCACCGTATACAGTGCTAACCACTGAGCCACCGTATACAGTGCTAACCACTGAGCCACCGTATACAGTGCTAACCACTGAGCCACCATACAATGCTAACCACTGAGCCATCGTACAATGCTAACCACTGAGCCACCGTACACAATGCTAACCACTGAGCCACAGTACAATGCTAACCACTGAGCCACTGTACACAATGCTAACCACTGAGCCACCGTACAGTGCTAACCACTGAGCCACCGTACAGTGCTAACCACTGAGCCACCATGCACAATGCTAACCACTGAGCCACTGTGCAGAGCTAACCACTGAGCCACTGTACACAATGCTAACCACTGAGCCACTGTACACAATGCTAACCACTGAGCCACCGTACAGTGCTAACCACTGAGCCACCGTACAGTGCTAACCACTGAGCCACCATACACAATGCTAACCACTGAGCCACTGTGCAGTGCTAACCACTGAGCCACCGTACAATGCTAACCACTGAGCCACCGTACAATGCTAACCACTGAGCCACCGTATACAGTGCTAACCACTGAGTCACCGTATACAGTGCTAACCACTGAGCCACTGTATACAGTGCTAACCACTGAGCCGCCGTATACAGTGCTAACCACTGAGCCACCATATACAGTGCTAACCACTGAGCCACCGTATACAGTGCTAACCACTGAGCCACCATGTACAGTGCTAACCACTGAGCCACCATACAATGCTAACCACTGAGCCACCATACACAATGCTAACCACTGAGCCACCGTACAGTGCTAACTACTGAGCCACCGTACAATGCTAACCACTGAGCCACCGTACAATGCTAACCACTGAGCCACCGTACACAATGCTAACCACTGAGCCACCGTACAGTGCTAACCACTGAGCCACCGTACAATGCTAACCACTGAGCCACTGTACAATGCTAACCACTGAGCCACCGTATACAGTGCTAACCACTGAGCCACCATATACAGTGCTAACCACTGAGCCACCGTATACAGTGCTAACCACTGAGCCACCATATATAGTGCTAACCACTGAGCCACCATGTACAGTGCTAACCACTGAGCCACCATATACAGTGCTAACCACTGAGCCACCATATACAGTGCTAACCACTGAGCCACCATGTACAGTGCTAACCACTGAGCCACCGTATACAGTGCTAACCACTGAGCCACCATACAGTGCTAACCACTGAGCCACCATATACAGTGCTAACCACTGAGCCACCAGACAGTGCAAACCACTGAGCCACCGTACAATGCTAACCACTGAGCCACCGTACAATGCTAACCACTGAGCCACCGTATACAGTGCTAACCACTGAGCCATCGTATACAGTGCTAACCACTGAGCCACCGTATACAGTGCTAACCACTGAGCCACCGTACTGTGAGTGTATGCCCCTGTGAGTGTATGCCCCTGTGTGTGTATGCCTCCCCCCTGAAAATAAGACCGGGTGCAACGTTCGAAGCAAACATATTAATATATTAAATATATTAATCTCGCCTGGCCCCTGACGGCAGCCCGCCTCCAACCCCGCCCCCAGGCCCCTCCCCCACCCCCACCCCCCCTCGGCTCCGAGAGGCGTACCAAGAAATATTTTTTTACAAAAAAAGCACTGAGTATACGCCAAAACACTGTATATGCGTCAGCTTTTGTGTCTGACCATTCCAGCTGCTGGGATTAAACCGCTCTAATCTGTAATCTCAGTGTGCAGCTAAAAACCAACTCTTGTCTGCATTCATTTACCATCTTAGTACGGCAGGAGTGGCTTGTAGCTCCAAGTAGTATACGGCAAAACACTTTATACGCGTCAGCTTTTGTGTCTGACCGTTCCAGCTGCCGGGATTAAACCACTCTAATCTGTAATCTCAGTGTGCAGCTAAAAACCAACTCTTGTCTGCATTCATTTACCATCTTAGTGCGGCAGGAGTGGCTTGTAGCTCCAAGTAGTATACGCCAAAACACTGTATACGCGTCAGCTTTTGTGTCTGACCGTTCCAGCTGCTAGGATTAAACCCCTCTAATCTGTAATCTCAGTGTGCAGCTAAAAACCAGCTCTTGTCTACATTCATTTACCATCTTAGTGCGGCAGGAGTGGCTTGTAGCTCCAAGTAGTATACACCAAAACACTGTATATGCGTCAGCGTTTGTGTCTGACCATTCCAGCTGCCGGGATTAAACCGCTCTAATCTGTAGTCTCAGTGTGCAGCTAAAAACCAACTCTTGTCTGCATTCATTTACCATCTTAGTGCGGCAGGAGTGGCTTGTAGCTCCAAGTAGTATACGCCAAAACACTGTATACACATCAGCCTTTGTGTCTGACCGTTCCAGCTGCCGGGATTAAACCACTCTAATCTGTAATCTCAGTGGGCAGCTAAAAACCAACTCTTGTTTGCATTCATTTACCATCTTAGTGCGGCAGGAGTGGCTTGCAGCTCCAAGTAGTATACACCAAAACACTGTACACGCGTCAGCGTTTGCGTCTGACCGTTCCAGCTGCTGGGATTAAACCGCTCTAATCTGTAATCTCAGTGTGCAGCTAAAAACCATCTTTTGGACGCCTTCATTTAGCTGTATACAGGCAGCACAACATTGAAAATGCGCAAGGCCGGTGGCAAGGGACAAGGAACTGGACGTGATGGTGGTGCAGGCAGAGGCCGAGGCTGTGTGCAAGCTCGAATTGCGCCACGACAAACGCCCACATCATCTCGCTCGACCTTCCTTTTCCAATTTCTAGGGGACCGCAGCAGTACACCACTATTAAACCAAGACCAGTGTCAACAGGTTGTTAGTTGGATAGTGGATAATGCTTCCAGTCAGTTTGGCACCACCACAAGTACCCTGTCTTCCACATGGTCAAGTGTCAGTAGCCATGAGACTGGACCACACATTCCACACCCTGATCCTCCTTCCTCCCACCATGCCGAGTGCCCGGGCCTGTTCATAACTGATCCCACACTTGGACACTCAGAAGAGCTATTCACTTATCCATTCTTAGATTCTGGCCTCTCGCCAGCTCCAGTTGAAGTGGGTCATGAGGAGATCGTATGTACTGATGCACAAATATTTGAGCAGCCACAGTCTCACGAAGACAACGGTGGGAACGTGTTTCATCAAGAGGTGAACGATGATGAGGCACAATTGCCAGAAAGCCAGGAGGAGGACCAGGGTGCGGAAGTGGAAGACGACGTGGTGGATGATCCAGTAACTGACCCAACCTGGCAGGAGGACATGCAGAGCGAGGACAGCAGTGCACAGGGGGAGTTAGGCGTAGCATCACAACAGGCCGGAAGAAGCAGGGTGGTTGCCGCAGGCAGAAGGCAGGCATCCGTTCCCCGGAACAACAATACGATAGAAGTTGCCAGTACAACTGTTAGGTCTTCCCGAGTCTGGCTGTTTTCTAAGGTGTCTACAGATAATTCCAAAAAGGCCATTTGCAAGACCTGCCATGCCAGCATTTGCAGGGTAGCAAAACTAGCAGCCTGACCACCACCAGCATGATCAGGCAAAGCACCCGACTTTGTGGGATGTACACCAGAGTTCAGGAGCAGTGTCTGCGGGTGACACCACTGTATCTTCCACTGTTGTGCGTGCAAGACAATCCCCTGTCCATACTGCATGCAAAGATGCCTTCTGTCCTTCACCTGTAGTTGCACAAGCAGAAATAGCACCATCCTCAACCACGTCCTTGTCCTAGCGCAGCGTTCAGTTATCCATACACCAATCTTTGGAACGCAGGCGCAAATACGCTGCCAACACCCCCCATGCCACAGTTCTAAATGCACACATTTCGCGACTGCTTGCACTGGAAATGTTGCCTTTTAGGCTACTGGAGACGGAAGCATTCCGCGACCTGATGGCGGTGGCTGTCCCATGTTAGGCTGTGGTCACAGTACCATTTTTCACATGCATTTTTGGAGACCTGCGTTTTCAAAAACGCATGTAAAAAACGCACCATAGGTCCCCATGTTAAAAAACGCATGCCCTAATAGCCAAAAAGCATGTGTGACTGTCCCATGCGTTTTTGGAGCATATCCAAAAACGCATGCGTTTTTGTAGAAAACGCATGCGTTTTTCAAAACGCTCAAAAAAATACTACAAGCACTATTTTTATGTGCAGATTCAAAAACGCACCCAAAAACGCAGGGAGCCATCAGAGACCTTAAAAAACTCATGCTGACATGAAAAACGCATGTAAAAAAGCATGCGTTTTTAAAAGGCACTAAAAAAAATGCATGTCAACTGTGACCCCAGCCTAACTCAGTCCCCAGCTGCCACTATTTCTCCCGGTGTGCCATCCCTGTATTACATAAGCATGTGTCACAAAACATCAGACGTGCCCTTAACAACGTAGTTTCAGGCAAAGTCCACCTAACCACGGACACGTGGACAAGTGCTTGTGGGCAGGGCTGGTACATCTCGCTGAAGGCACACTGGGTTAATATTCTGGAATCCGGGACCCAGTCTGAGCTTGGGACGGAACACGTCCTTCCGACACCAAGGATTGCAGGCCCTAACTCAGACAGGGTTTCACCCACAGTGTACATCTCTGGAACGTCATGCTCCTCAGCCTAATCCTCCTCCTCCTCCACTTCACCCTCCACACCAGTCCCAAGCTGGAAGCACTGAAGCACTGCCTTGGCTAAGCGGCAACAGGCTGTGCTGAAGCTAATATGCGTAGGTGACAAACCCCACAATGCTGAAGAGTTGTGGACAGCTCTGAAAAAGCAGGCAGATCACTGGCTCACACCGCTGAACCTACAGCCAGGCATGGTCGTGTGTGACAATGGCCGGAACCTGGTGACGCCTCTGAGGCGAGGCGAGCTGACACATGTTCCATGTGTGGCCCATGTCTCAACCTCGTGGTTCAACGCTTTCGTAAATCCTACCCAGAGCTGTCGGATCTGCTCGTCAAAGTATGCTGCCTGTGTGCCCATTTGAGAAACTCACCTACTGCTTGTGCCGCCCTTGCCGGCTTTCAGCGGCGTTTGCAGCTTCCGGCTCACAGACTGGTGTGTGATGTCCACACGCGTTGGAATTCCACACTGCACATGTTGGTCAGGATTTGTGAGCAGAAGAGGGCAGTTGTTGAGTACCAGCATTAACTAGGCTGCCGGTATACAGTTCAAACTCAACACATAAGACCTCAGGAGTGGACATGGATGTCCGACAAATGTACCGTCCTCTAAAACTTTGAGGGCTCCACCAAGATGGTGAGCGGCGATGACATCATCATTAGCGTCACCATCCCGCTTCTCTGTCTTCTAAAATGCTCTCTGCTCAAAATCAAAGACGATGCATTGCAGGCGGAGCACGATGAGTTGGAGCAAGAAACCATACTGGGTGATTACACACAGCCCAGACTCATCTCATCCCAACGTGCATTGGAGGACTATGACGAGGAGGAGGATGAAGAAATAGAGCTGCTTTCATGCGGAATTGACGGTAATACATGCACAACCGTCATACCGTCGGTTCAGTGTGGATGGCCAGAGGACAGGGAAGAGGAGGAGGAGGATGATGAGGCCAGCATGGCCAGTCATGCTGTTGGTGAGGACCCTGAAGTCTTGCCTGTTAACAGTCTGGCGCACATGGCTGACTTTATGTTATGCTGCCTGTCTCGTGAACTTCACGTTATCAACATCTTGGCGGACACTCATTACTGGTTGGTGACACTTTTAGACCCACGCTACATGGAGAACTTTATTTCTCTTATTGCCGAGGCAGAGAGGTCTACAAAAATGCTGCAGTATCAGAAGGCCATAGTCGCAGAATTGGTCCAAAAATTCCCTTCTGAAAACGCTAGCGCAGAGGTCATGATTCGGTGGACAACCAAGGTGTCCGGCCGAGAGAGGCACAAGTCCAATGCAGCAGAGGTAGGAGAACACTCTCAAAGATCTGGGACAGTTTTCTCAGCACCTCCCGTAGCACAGGCCCTGAGATGCGGGGTAGTGTGACAAGGACTGAAAGAGTGCGAAGATGCTGAGGGAGTACCTTGCCGATCGTACAAAAGTGCTCCTAGATTCCTCTGTGCCATAAAATTATTGGGTATCCAAGCTGGACACGTGGCAGGAATTGTCTCTCTGCGCCTTGGAAGTCCTGGCCTGCCCTGCCGCAAGCGTTTTGTCAGAGTGTGTTTTTAGTGCCGCAGGTGGAATCATTACTAATAAACGCACCCGCCTGTCAACTGAAAATGCTGACACGCTGACTCTGATCAAGATGAACAAGGGTTGGATTGGGTCTGACTTCACCACACCACCACCAAATGATAGCGTAATTTAAATGTTGTGTCGGTAAATTGCCATGCACCTCCGCACACCCACACATGGGTACACACTTTATGACTTTGGCTACTTGCTGTACTGCCCCTCCTTCTCCTCATCCGCCACCATCATATGATCAGTGCGACCGTGGTTTATGGTGCCACGAAAACATCATTTATTTACATCATATTTATGATGATGATGACCCTAACCATTCAAAAGTTAGGCAGTAGTTTCATGTATACCCTTCAAAAGGTAGAAAGAGGCACCGGTCACCACAGGACTGGATAAAATATAAAGCAGCCACAGCTGCAGGCAGTCGGCGGTGCACTTGACTCAGATAATCATCAGCATACTTTATCTTAGGAGAAGGAATAAGGCACTCACCCGATTGTCTTTGATTACGTGAAGACGGCTTTTTATTCCACATTTAAGTACAGGGTGCAAGGGAGGGGGTGGAGGAGGGTCCGCACCCTCATCCACCCCCTCCCTTGCACCCTGTACTTAAATGTGGAATAAAAAGCCGTCTTCACGTAATCAAAGACAATCGGGTGAGTGCCTTATTCCTTCTCCTAAGATAAAGTTTCATGTTTACCCCCCAGGGGTAAATGTTTTAGTCCATGCTTACAGAATGGGCATTAAAAGTACAGGAGACCCGCTCCTTTTGTAATGGGAACAATATTTAGAGGCTCTCCTCCATGTTTCTTTCCAGGGGCATTGGGGTGCCTCCCAATTATTGGCTGCCCTGCCAAAGGGTAATACTACAAAAGACCCACTTCCTTAAAATGGGCACATTATTTAAAGAGGCCTTCATGCATGTCTCTATCCAGGGGCATTGGGGTGCCTCCCAATTTTTGGCTGCCCTGCCAAAGGGCAATACTACAAAAGACCCACTTCCTTAAAATGGGCACATTATTTAAACAGGCCCTCATGCACATCTCTATCCAGGGGCATTGGGGTGCCTCCCAATTTTTGGCTGCCCTGCCTAGGGCAATGCTACAAAAGACAAACTTCCTTAAAATGGGCACAATATTTAAAGAGGCCCTCATGCACGTCTCTATCCAGGGGCATTGGGATGCCACCCAATTTTTGGCTGCCCTGCCAAAGGGCAATACTACAAAAAAACCCACTTCCTTAAAATGGGCACATTATTTAAAGAGGCCTTCATGTACGTCTCTTCCCAGGGGCATTGGAGTGCCACACAATTAAAAAAAAAAAAATCTTTCATGTAATCCAAAAAACTAACATACACCAACTCTGTCTCCCAAGTGGGCATGAACCCTTAATATTTTCTCCAGGAAAATCCATTTTGGTTTCATTTTGTAACGTTTTCTTGACAGTCGGTAAAAGTGGCGTAATACTCTGACAACATTGTTCACAGCAGTGACCTTGGAGTCTGAAATGCTTTCAGCGGTCTTCCCCATGCTGTTCCCATGTCATTTGAGCACTGTTCTGATACTTTTGTGACATTTTTAGGGTTTATCCACGCTGCCGGTGGTCATGCCAGAAAAATACTCGGGTCTCCTATAGGATAACATTAGGCTCGGTGCTCGGGCCAAGTACAGGAGTATCTTGTGATGAATGATTTGCATTCTGTGAGTGATAGAGAGGGGGAGGACAAAGTCTGCATAAGCAGAGCACATAGACAGAGAGAGGGTGGATCCTGGATCCTGCAAAACAACACGCTCTAAGGGCTAAAGAATATAGCCCCTGCTAATTATAATCACTAATGAGTAAGTATTAAAACTTTTTTCTGCACTTTCACAGGATGCTTTTAGGAGACAAAAGAAGTGTGAGATTAGTGATAGGATGGTGCAGGGACATGTTTTGGTAGCTTAGGAGGCGTTCTGGAGGTGACAGGATTCCTTTAAGCGAGAGCCATGGGAGATGAGGACCCCCCTCAAAACGCTCTTAAGAGCTTTCCACTTAATAGGAGGAATTGTTGTGTCAGAGGCATGGTTGTCTAGAAAATGTTTAATTGTATTCACTATGTCTGAATGGCAAGTTGGGTCGGCAAGAAGATTCTCATTCAGCTTCCATGTGAACTCCCGCCTGGAATCGGCTGGTAGTTGCATGGTGAAATAGATCGGGGCGTGATCTGACCAGGTAATGGGGTCAATGGAGGCTGTGACCCCCATGTCCAATAGGGAGTGGGACACATAAAAGCAGTGTATCCTGCTATACGAAGAAAAGATGGGAGAGAAGTAAGTGTAGTCTTTCGTCAGAGGATATAAAATGCGTCAAATGTCTACCAGATTAATAGCCTCCCAGTGTCTTTTGAGGCGGTGGCAGAGCGATACAGGTATACAGGACTTACCCACAGACGTGTCCACTGAAGGCTCAGCAGGGAAGTTGAACTCTCCTCCCAAAATGATCCTGGTGGACCAAGCAAACTCCTCCAGCTGTCTGCGCGTCTGCACTCCGAATCTGTGATGCTCGAAAATGGGTTTCCTGCAATAAGAGGACTTGGATCTTGTTACAATGCATGGAACATAAGATCTAATAGGTAAAAATGGTCACCGCACCAGGTGAACTCACGGGCTCTATATATATCCTTTACAGCCCGTCCCCGGACGCACGTCCAGTCTAAAGAGTCCTTATCCAGATAATGTCACATACCAGCAGGAAGGACAGCGCCACAGGCATGGGTAGTGATGAAAAAAAACGTCTTTATTCCATGGTCGTGCAGCAATGCTTCGACCAACCACACGTGGTCTTTATCGAGCTTGATAAAGACCACGTGTGGTTGGTCGAAACGTTGCTGCACGACCATGGAATAAAGACATTTTTTTTCATCACTACCCATGCCTGTGGCGCTGTCCTTCCTGCTGGTATGGAACATAAGATCTGACACCTTTTTTTCGGGTCTGTTTAGACCTCTAACATTATAAGAACAACAATAAATGGAAGTCATGAGTATTCAGGGGATGTGTCACATGCAATCCAGATGTTTCAGTTCTGCTCTTTAGGGTCGGGGGGTAGAGGGTGGAGTAGATATAAAGACAGTAGAAGAGAGATAAAGAGAAGAAGCATACATGGAAAATTTCAACTAAATGCAAAAACATTTCGCACCAACGGGTGCAGTATATTTGCTCTTGCGGATAGACAAGCGCTATCCGGCATGTAGGGGTGTACTTGAAAGCCAAATGAGGCAGGGCTCTAATGCCCTTCGCCCCACCGTACAATTATAAAGAAAACATTAAAACAATCACCTTAAACAGGTTGTTAACGGGGATGTAACCAGGAGGTCACAAGGGGTAGGGAAGGTAAGGGGTTGAAGGTGGGAAGAAGGGTGGGCAATAATATGTCCCGGGGAGGGGGGGTAATAAGGGATAGGAGGGGAGGGGGAGGAAAGGGAAGGGTGAGAGGAGGGGAGATATTATCCTTTGTAGGTCCAGGCTAGGTGTGTCTCAGGCGGAGGTCTCAAGAGTCCTACAGGAAGCCGCCCCTGAGGGCGGACAAGCCTCCCGATTATGTCCTCATCACACCAGGAGGGGGAGGAGTAATGTCCCCTGACAATTTAGTTGGTAGTGGCCTCGGTGGCTGAGGATCACGCATGGGTAAGAGAATGCAAAATGGAGTCACCAATGTTCATGTGATGGAGCTTCATGGACTATGTTAGTGGCTGGTTCCCTGCCATCTGGTCGGAGGGAAGGGAGAGTTGGCAGTCTGGGCCAATCCGGGAGAGGCATCTCGGGTAGATTGAAGGCTTTACAAAACGTTGGTAGATCGCTGATCCTGCAAAAAATAGCAGTCTTCCCCTCCTTGTGGGCCACCAATTGGAAAGGGAAACCCCAACGGTATTGGATATCATTATCTTTGAGAGTGGATAAAAGTGGTCTAAGCACCCTCCTCTGAAGCAGGATGCGTCTGGCCAGGTCAGGCCACAGGGATATTGGGGTGCCTTGGAAAGTTTTTTTTCCCCTTCTGTCTGGCAGCCACCATTATAGCTTAATTAGCAGTAAAGAAGTGCACCCGGCATATGACATCACGGGGTTTTGCCTCGGAAGGTGGTCTGGGGGTCAGGGCTCTATGTAGTCTATCTAACTCAATATTGGGGCCTTGATCATTATCCAGAATTTGCTTGAACAGCATTTGGACAGAGGATTCAAGGTCCAGTGGAGAGACCGACTCTGGAATACACTGGATACGGACGTTATTACGCCGATTGCGATTTTCCATATCTTCTTGCCCATAGAGTAAGTCCTCTAGCATGAATGAGTGTGAATCTAAGAGGGAACTGTGTGCTTGCAGCTCATCTAGAACCCCCTCCTGCACCCTTTCAACGTCCTCCACCCTTGAAGTAAACTCTGCCTTAAGGGTGTTTATCTCTTCTCTGTAAGAATTCTCTAGGCGGCAGACAAACCTCTCGAGGTCAGCTTTAGTGGGCAGATTTTTAAGGTAAGCTTGTAGTTCGGAGCTAGAGGCGTCTTCGGCAGGGAGGGAGTGTTCAGAGCCCACGTCCTGCTCATCCCTGAGCCCCTCGTACCTGTTTCTCCTTGCCCTCAGCTCCAGCCCTGCTGCGCTATCCTGTGAGGCTGCTGCTGCCGCCACATCTTGCGAGCTGCTGCCACCGTGTGAGGAGCTGAGCCTGAGTGCAGGAAGCAATCCAAGCTACTTTGGGACCTGGATCCTTGCCCCCTGTGCCTCCGGTGTTCTTTTTGCTTTTTCCCATCGGCGGTGAACGGTGATTGTGGCGGTAAGTGCGGTGTTAGGGCTTAGTGGCACGGAGCTCTGGGGGGAAGCGTCTTACAGCCTCATCAGCTAGCCACGCCCCGAAAATAACTTTAATCCCTGTAAATATTCCCCTTTTTATTTTGTCATCAGGGGCACAAACTCGGGCACCGACCACCCGTGACATCCCCACACCAGTACTCCCGAGATCCGAGTACCCCAAGCCCTTGGCGCAAGACAAAATCCTGGTGTCACGAACAGGATCCCGTGCCCGATATAACCGGGTACTATGTGCCATATATAGACTTTATTTGTGAACTGTTAATCTGGGCCGCCGTTGCTGCGCCACAGAGCGGGAAGGAAAGGGGTGTTACGGCTGCAAGGGCGCACAGATAGGCCCCGCCCCACACTCTGAAAAAAACCGCTGAGTGCAACAGCCTAATCCGGACATACCCGAGGTGCTCCACTCCCCGTCTGCGGAGCTGACTACATACTTTCGTTTTTCAGAGACTGGCAGCGATTCACTAGGGGGGAGCGAGAATGAGTGCCCCGGATGCGAACAATGCAGCGGCCCCTCATGTAAACCAACCCCCCAGGCCTGCAATCGCTGATCCAAGCGGCGGTGCAATTCCGGCACCTGCACCAGTAGCCCCGATAATGCCGATCTCACTGCCATACGTCCCTAATGCAGCCTGGTTACCCAAGTATGACGGTCAGCCAGGCACCCTGGGCGCGATTAAGAGAAAGATTTGTAATGTGCTGGACATGTATGCGATGACTGGTAGACAGAGAGCATCTGTAGTGATGGGACAGTTAACAGGTGCAGCGGAGCTGGAAACTCGAAATTGGTCAGAGGAAGATCATGAATCTATTGCCCAAATCTTTGAAAAGCTGAAAAAGATTTTTGAGCATCATACTGAGACTGAACTTAGAATGTTGTTTTACCACTGCAAGCAGGGGGCACAAGAAAGTGTCCTAGATTATTCCTTACGCCTGCTGGAGGTGCTGAGAATCCTTAAACAAGTTGATCCAATCGGTATGCGTGATGAAAATAAACAGTTCGAAAGGGGGCTCAGATTACCAGATGACAGCAAGCAAGCATGCTGGTGGGCTCTCCAAAACCCTGATGCAGAGTTTGCCACCCTGAAAGAACTGACCATTAAGGGACAGCAGCTCCCAACAGCACGAGACTTAGCCCCACAGCCGCGATGGGTTAAAACCCCCTCTTAGCCAGAAGCACCTTCCTTATCTCCTTCAGCAGAGACCAGCATGCAGGCTGTGACCCCTGACCGGTTTGACAGCCTGTGCTCCGAGGTGCGCCAGCTGAGCAGAGAGATGGCCAAGCTCCTGGGTGCTAGGCAACTCAAGACAGAGACACAATCACAAGGAAAGATACAGCTCGCTGACAGCCCAGAGGACGTCCTGTGGATGAGGAATAGGACACCGCCACTTCGAGGGAGGACTACAGACCTTTACAGCTCCAGTGGACAGCCCATCTGTCACAAGTGCAACAAGGAAGGGCACATCTACCAGTTCTGCCCTATAAACTAGCCACCCCTGGGGCCCAACCCCAGGAGTAGACTGTCCAGGCCCGTCCAATTGGCTGCGCAGGTACATGGGAGATCGTCCATACCTGTCCATCATCATAGACAGCATCGCTACCACTGCTTTGGTAGACACTGGATACCATCCCGAGTATCCTCTACAAACGGTTCTGGTCTGAACTCGAACTTGACCCTCCAAACCCTAACTTGAATATTATTGCTAATGGGTTGCCTGTCAATATAGAGGGGCATTGGGAGGTAAGCGTAAAGGTGGGGAGGGTGGAATTAAAGAATCAAGGACTCATTGTAGTTGAGACTAATCCTAAAAGAGGTATCCCCATGTGATACTTTATACAAATAATGGTTAATTGTCTAGATGAAGTGCTGGTTTTGCTTCAACAGAGTGCAGACACTGCTACTCCCAGGAGAGAGGAGGGTTCTTCAGAAGGAGATCTGAGCCCTCGTGTACCAGCAACAGGTAACACTATCAAGTGGTGAAATTGGCAGTGTTACGTGTAACAGACCCAATTCCTATTGTAGTACCACCAAGAAGTGAAATTATGATCTGGTGTCAGGAAGCAGTAGGCGGTAGTGGAGCCAGTGATGTCTGAAAGTAGTCCTACACTCCTGACAGCCAGGGGGGTGGTTGATGTACGCAAAGGAAGGGTACCTGTACGTATACTGAACTATGGTGATGATGAAGTTAGGTTACCAAGGTATTCCACTGTTGCTAGATTGTACCATATAGATAACAACTCAATACATGTAGCAGAATCTCTGACTCAATCAGTTTCAGATGGGGGTCACAACTCCAAGAAGCAGTTAAAGAATTGGTGTCAGGATCCCCATGTAGGAACTGATCACACACCTTCTCACCAGAAACACAGAGTTTATCGGGTAGTTCAAGAGTATGAACAGGTGTTTAGCAAGCATCCACTTGAGTTTGGGAGGATAACAGGGGTACACCATCATATACCCACAGGAAATCATCCACCCATTAAAGAGCAATACAGGCCTATACCACCAGCACACTACCAGCGAGCTAAATAGATGTTGCAGGAAATGAAGGACGCAGGGGTCATCAGAGATAGTTGCAGTCTCTGGGCAGCTCCACTGCTCATGGTTAAAAAGAAAGACAGTAGTATGAGGATGTGCATAGCTTATAGGAAAATTAATCAAGTGACACACAAAGATGCTTACCCGTTACCCTGTATAGTAGAGTCACTTGCTGTATTGAAGTCTGCTAATTATTTCTCAACCCTAGATCTTACTAGTGGGTACTGGCAGGTCTCCGTTGCAGAAGAAGACGGTGAGAAGACAGCCTTCACGACACCGATGGGACTATGCGAGGTCAACAGCATGCCATTCGGTCTGTGTAATGCACCAGGAACATTCCAGAGACTGATGGAGTGTTTCCTAGGCCACAGAAACTTTGAAGCCATGCTTCTCTACCTGGATGATGTCATAGTGTACTCCAAGACCTATGAAGACCATCTGCAACACCTGAGTGACGTGTTTGAGGCATTGTCCAAGTACGGCATGAAATTGAAGCCATCAAAGTGTCACCTGCTGAAACCCAAAGTCTAATACCTTGGGCATGTGGTCAGAGCAGAAGGAGTAGCACCAGACCCAGACAAGGTCACAGTCATCAAGGATGGCCAGCACCAACTACCTTCAGAGAGGTACGCCAATTCTTAGGACTGGTCGGGTACTACCGGAGATTCATCAAGGGCTACACGAAGATAGCAGCGCCCATGCAAGATCTCCTGGTAGGACAATCCAAGAAGGGTAAGATAAGAGGTCCTCTGTTCCGGTGGGAACAAGAACAAGAAGAATCTTTCAAGCAGCTGAAAGAGGCCCTGACTGGAGACGAGATCCTGGCCTACCCCTACTCCAGTTAACCATTCTTGTTATACACCGATGCCAGTAAGGAGGGATTAGAAGCTGTCTTGTCACAGAGACAGAAAGGCAAAGAAAAAGTGATAGCCTATGTCAGCAGGAAGCTCCGCCCTACAGAAAGGAATCCAGAGAACTACAGCTCATTCAAACTGGAATTCCTGGCATTGGTCTTGGTCCATTACATAACGGTTCAAGCATTACCTGGCAGCGTTAAAGTTCACAGCTTTCACAGGTTGGGTTGTTACCCAATAACACATCTGGAGACTGCGAAGCTGGGAGCTATGGAGCAACGCTGGATGGCCAGGTTATCCAACTATGATTTTATCATCAAGTACCGGGCAGGCCATAAGAACGCCAATGTTGATGCCTTATCCAGGAAGCCTAACTTACCAGACGCGGGAGAAGACATAGATGAGCTAGAAGAAGTAGAGTTACCGACCTTCACCGCCCAAGTGCATCCCATGTCATCAAGCAAGTCAAAGACGTCAAGAGACAACAGTGAACCTGTTACCTCACCATAACTGGAAGGAGACACAGGACAATGATCCAGCTGTCAGTTAGTCAAGGAGCTGATACTAAAGAATATTCCTGCCTGAGTTCAGATGCTCCACAAGAAGCCAAATGTCTATGGAAGGAGAAGGTAAAACTATTTGTTTTCCAAGGTAAACTGTGTAGACGTTACATCAATCCCTGAACTCATGAATTAATCTGGCAAGATCGTAGTGCCAAAAGGAGATGTACAGATGGTTTAGAAGCATATCACAATGATGCAGGACACTTTGGTTGGAAGAAACTGAAGATGTTGCTGAAAGACCGCTTCTACTGGGTTGGCATGAGAGGTTCCATTGAGAAATGGTGTAGAAATTGTGGACCATGTCACCTGAGAAGAAAAGACCAGCAAAGCCAAAAAGCACCATTACAGCCTATTGTCACCAAGAAACCCTTGAAATAGTAGCCTTGGATCATGTGAAGCTGACACCCAGCAGAACAGGTTACACTTATGCTCTTACGATGGTTGACCACTACTCTAGATTCTTAGTAGTAGCACCTGTCAAAGATTTAACTGCAGAAGTAGCAGCTAAGACGTTCCAGACCTATTTCTGTCGACCACACGGATATCCAGATTAGGTACTAACAGATCAAGGTTCTGCATTTGAATCACAACTGTTTCAAGAATTCCTAGGATTATATGGTTGCAAGAAAATCAGAACTACACCTTACCATCCACAAACAAATGGACTTTGTGAGAAAATGAACAACATAGTCATCGATATGTTGAAAACCTTACCACTTGAAGAAAGAAATCAGTGGCCAGAGAAACTACCTGATTTAGTGAGCATGTACAATCACATACCAGTAAGTTCCACCAACTACACTCCAGCATACCTGATGCGAGCAAGACCAGGAAAGCTCCCAGTTGACTTCGAGATGGGAATTGTAGAACCAAACCAAGATGCTTCTGATGAAGATTGGGACTCTACTGTCAGTAGGAGTACAAGAAGTACAAGACTGTGTGGAAAGACTAGAACTTAGAAAAACAGAGAGAGACTTACAACACCACTGACCTTGATACTGGTGACTGTTCAAAGAAGAGAGTATAACACACCATGGTCGCCAGTTCTATCTTCATAATTTTGATAAACAAGACTTGCGTAATAAGCCAAATTGAAGGAAGAACATCATCAATAGGGATGGGCGAATCTACTCGCTAGGACTCGTTACTCGGCGAGTAACAAGGGACTCGCAGGACTCGGTACTCTGCGAGTTTCCCAGCGTTTACTCGCACGAGTCCAATGCAAATCAATGGCAAACGCTGACAAAACTAGGATTGCCATTGTCTTGCATTAGACTCGGCTACTGTGCCAGTGATAGCAGGGAAACTCGCAAAGTAACTGCTGTTACTTTGCGAGCCGAGTCCAGCTGTCTTCTCTGTACAGGCTGCCGCAGCTCCAGGGTCCTAGAGCCCCCTGCTCACAGAGATGATGTAGCAGAGCTGAGATTGTTCTCAGTCTGCTCATTCCCTGTGCATAGACATCTATATCTATGCACAGGGGATGTAGCAGAGAGGACATCGCGTTTTGGACTGCGTCGGACAGAAGAGGATTTTTTTAATTAAAGATGGAGTCCCTAATGGCTTTTTTTTTAATTTCAAATAAAAATTTTTCTCTGTTGTGTTTTTTTAACCCTTTATTGGAGATTCTTAGTGGCTGGGTCAAACGTGGCCTGACATTAAGATCTCGGGCTTAATACCAGCTTGTATAACAAAGCTGGTATTAACCCCTTTATTACCCAGCGTGCCACGCCACCAGGGCCGTTGGAAGAGCGGGTTCAGCGCCAGAGGATGGCGCTTCAATGAACGCGCCATCTTCTGGGCGGCTGCGGGCTGCAATTTGCAGCGGGGGTGCCCAGAAAGCTTGGGCATCCCTGCGCTGCGGATTCCAGCCCCCAGCTGCTTAGCTGTACCTGGCTAGACATAAAAATGCGCGGAGCCCACGCATTTTTTTTTAATTATTTCATGAAATTCATGAATAATGAAAAAAAAGGGCTCCCCTATATTCTTGTGTCTGGCCAGGTACAAATAGGCACCTGGGGTTTGGGGGCAGCCCGTCGCTGCCTGCTGGATCCGGCTGGTTCCAGAAATACGGCGAAGCCCACGTGAAATTTTTTTCTGACAAATCCAAAAAACAATGTAAATAAAAGGGACTGCATCTTTATTAACCCCTGGACCATGGGCGAGGGGTTAATAAAGATGCAGTCCCTTTTTTAGGATTGTTTTATTGATTTTTCAGAAAAAAAATGACATGGGCTTCGCCGTATTTCTGGAACCAGCCGGATCCAGCAGGCAGCGACGGGCTGCCCCCAACCCCCAGGTGCCTATTTGTACCTGGCCAGACACAAGAATATAGGGGAGCCCTTTTTTTTATTTCATGAATTTCATGAAATAATTTAAAAAAAATGCGTGGGGCTCTATGTCTAGCCAGGTACAGCTAAGCAGCTGGGGGCTGGAATCCGCAGCGCAGGGATGCCCAAGCTTTCTGGGCACCCCCCGCTGCAAATTGCAGCCCGCAGCCGCCCCAGAAGATGGCGCGTTCATTGAAGCGCCATCCTCTGGCGCTGAACCCCGCTCTTCCAGCGGCCCTGGTGGCGGTGGCACGCTGGGTAATAAAGAGGTTAGGGCCAGCTTTGTATGATCAGCTGGCCAAAATTTATGGCGGTCACGCCAATATTAGACATGACCGCCATGAATTTCTATTAAATTGTTTTAAAAAAAACACAACACAGAGAAAATTTTTTATTAGAAATAAAAAAAAAAGCCATTAGGGACTCCATCTTTAATTAAAAAAATCCTCTTCCGTCCGACGCAGTCCAAAACGCGATGTCCTCTCTGCTACATCCCCTGTGCATAGATATAGATGTCTATGCACAGGGAATGAGCAGACTGAGAACAATCTCAGCTCTGCTACATCAGGCAGCAGGCGGGCTCTAGGACCCTGGAGCTGCGGCAGCCAGCACACAGAGCAGACAGGACTCTTATCTGTGCGAGTTTCCCAGCAATTACTTGCAAAGTAAACGAGTCCAATGCAAATCAATGGCAAAACTAGGATTGCTTCAGGCTGAAGCTTCCGAGACACATCTGTGATTTGTAAATCGCACACTACTCGCTATTACTCGCTTCCCCATTCATTAACATTGGACTCGCTAGACTCGCAACGAGTAGCGAGTCCCGGGTTCGGACTCGCTAGAGTCAAGCGATTCCGAGTAATTTAGGATTCGCCCATCACTAATCATCAACAATTCACGAGATCACCTCAAGAAAGGTCCAGAACAGCTGAAACCACAAGAAGAAGTAAACTACTACTCAACACCAGTTGAAGTGAAGAAAGAGAGGGTAATCCACACTGTACTAGGAGACTTCCCAGAAGTTTGGCCTCAATGTAATGGAGCCGTCATAGAACCAGTACTCTCCTTTTATCAATCAGTAGAAGAACCGTTCAAGTACAAGATGTACAGCCTGTTGTACCGGTACCAGAGATTCCTACAATCGGTGAACCTGCCGGTCCACTAGAAAGACTACGTCAATACTACGGTATTTCAGAATCACGTAGATCTAACAGACTAGGGAATAGTGCACACACATCACCAGATGCAGACACTAGGGACACACCAGTACTATGCAGATCAACCGTAGTAACTTTGGTCAGCCACCACTCAGATACAGAAAGTGAAGTGTAGAGTGTCAAAAGAGTAAAATGTAAATAGTGACTTGTGTATAAAAATGTGAATATTAGTGTATAGAAGGGTGGAGGAACTGGGCACAGCCCCATATACATTAAGTTGCGAACAGAAAGTGCCTGGAGTGGAGAGAAGGTAAGACCCGGCCTCCTAAGCAGAGACACCGTAGGGAAATTGTGTGTAAAGTGTGTTAACCCGTTAAATGTTTGAAGCCTACAGAGACTTTACTGTACAGACTTTACCCTTTTTCCCTGGATTTTCCCCTTTGTCTAAACATGGACCATATCCACAGGACTGGTGGTGGCAAAACTATACTTTTTTTTACAGCCTGCGACGGATGGACTAGCACCGTAAGGACTGCTTTTTCATATTTTTTACCCGTTTTACAGTGGTTTTTGTATAATTTTGAATTTTGTAGACTTTGTAAATACCTGTTATTATTATTGTTTATGATTTATATGACAAAAACTTTGTTCAGTCCGGTAGTACTGAAGTTAACTAGGGGAGAATGTGGCGCCCTGTGCCATGTAAGCCACAGAACCAACTAGTTCACTAAGGGGTTTCCACATCTGGAAATACAGGTGCTGGGAGCGGAGTTAGCCAGAGTGTGCAGTCACTAGGAGAACTGTGAAGATCAGCTCAGTGCCTAGTGAGCTAACCTGGTCACCGGAGCCGTGCTAGGCCCGAGACCAGTGCACCGCCAGAGCCAGTGTGAGGTCCAGAGAGTGAGGACGAAAGGCAGAGGCGAGGAACAGTAGAGTGGGGACAGAGGAGCCATCCCGGCTCACCCCAGGAGAACACCAGTCTCTGGAGTCCAAGTCTGCAAGGGAAAGAGATTAGCCCAACAGAGAATCTCAGTACACTGTGGAGGCTTAGCTTCCCGGACACCCGCAGCACCCACATTTGAGAGCCATGAGCCGCAGGAGAAATAGTGGTAGCCGAACGAAAGCCCTCAGTGCAGCAACACGGGTGTGGAAGAGCAGGAAAGCTCAGGCCTGGTTCCATACACGCCAGACTCAAGAAAAGAGAGCAGGACAAGGAGGCCTATACTTCACTCGGTGTGGAAATCCCAAAGTGCACCCTTCAACCCTGGACGCGTACCTGGAAAACCATCAGTAAAAGGTACAGAAAAAAGACTTTATTGTGTGCGTGCCCCTTCTTCAACCTGTCCCACACCACAACGACTACGCTGCCCCATTCCTTCCATGCTGCCCTATTCCATCATCATACCCTACATCCCCGGGGAACCCGCTCTTCCTGTAGAGAGCTATAACACCTTGCTGCCGCCCATCACCCCGCAGGACCCAGCAGCGCCGGTGCCATCACCGGACCTACATGTGGCGTCACGACTGACAATAACTTTAATCCCTGTAAATATTCCCCTTTTTATAATGTCACCAGGGGCACGGACTCGGACACCGACCACCCGTGACATCCCTGTACCAGTATGCCCGAGATCCGAGTACCCCAAGCCCTTAGAGTGAGACACTCTGCATAATCCGGAAGTGGCTTTTACAATATGAGCAGAGTCTCTATAGACTTAAATTGTACAAGTGACTTTTACTCACACATTGAGAGCACTTTGATCCAGAGAATCAAATAAGATATTTACTATGTTATTCTACAATTACACATAATTTGAACCAATATTTATCAGCATTTTAAGGTTAAGGAGACATAGCATCTAAAGGTTTCTGAAAAATTCATAAGAAAAAGAGCGGAAGATATTGAAGACGAAATGTACATTCAGTGGTGCGGAATTAGTACAAGATATAAGAACAAATATATTAGTCTTCTGTTTAATTTAAAAGACCCGAAAGGTAATTCGCAATTTATTTTTATGCAATGATAAAACTTAAAAATATAGCACGAAAATATGAGAAGTTAAAACTTAACCTTTACTAAACTCAAATTTAAAAGACAAGAGTTAAACAGATGCTAACCAGTGTCCTTAGGTGATGCGGACGGGGCATCTGGTTGTTCTGTGTAGACCCCTGTTGATAGACGGGTCTTTTTAGCATTACACAGGTTTTGCACTGTCACTTTTGCTTTATTCAGTGGCGTAACTACCGGCATAGCAGCCGTAGCGGTCGCTTTGGGGCCCGGCGCTTGTGGGGGGCCCGGACCCAGCGCCGCTACGCAGCCGCTGCTATACCGGCAGCTGCGCCTGCGATACAGATACAGGGGCGGACTGGCCCGGCGGGCCCCGACACTTTGGGGCCACGCCCACTAAGTCCCGCCCCCATACCCCCCTGGTGTAGGGGGGCCCGGACGGAAAGGGGGGCCCATTGGTCCCCTGAGCGCCACATGTCATACAAGGGGGGCTTAGGGGGCCCCTGACCGCTGCCCCCACACGCTATCCTCGGGGCCCCCTGACCGCTGCCTCCATTACTGCTGCCGCGCTGCGTCCCCCCGGCCGCTCTCCATTACCGGCGGGCAGTCTCGCTGATCTGCCTGTCATGTGGGCTGTAGCCGGCGCCGCTCTATTTCCTGTATCGCCGGCTACAGCGTCACACTACATGACAGGCTGTGGCTGCGATCAGCGGCGCGACTGCCTGCTGCAGGTAATGGAGAGCGGGGGGGCCTGTATATACCACACCACCAGGGGCTCTGTATACTACCACCAGGGGCCTGTATATACCTCCACCAGGGGCTCTGTATACTACCACCAGGGGCCTGTATATACCTCCACCAGGGGCTCTGTATACTACCACCAGGGGCCTGTATATACCTCCACCAGGGGCTCTGTATACTACCACCAGGGGCCTGTATATACCACACCACCAGGGGCTCTGTATACTACCACCAGGGGCCTGTATATACCACCACCAGGGGCTCTGTATACTACCACCAGGGGCCTGTATATACCACCACCAGGGGCTCTGTATACTACCACCAGGGGCCTGTATATACCTCCACCAGGGGCTCTGTATACTACCACCAGGGGCCTGTATATACCACACCACCAGGGGCTCTGTATACTACCACCAGGGGTCTGTATATACCTCCACCAGGGGCTCTGTATACTACCACCAGGGGCCTTTATATACCTCCACCAGGGGCTCTGTATACTACCACCAGGGGCCTGTATATACCACACCACCAGGGGCTCTGTATACTACCACCAGGGGCCTGTATATACCTCCACCAGGGGCTCTGTATACTACCACCAGGGGCCTGTATATACCTCCACCAGGGGCTCTGTATACTACCACCAGGGGCCTGTATATACCACACCACCAGGGGCTCTGTATACTACCACCAGGGGCCTGTATATACCTCCACCAGGGGCTCTGTATACTACCACCAGGGGCCTGTATATACCACACCACCAGGGGCTCTGTATACTACCACCAGGGGCCTGTATATACCACCACCAGGGGCTCTGTATACTACCACCAGGGGCCTGTATATACCACCACCAGGGGCTCTGTATACTACCACCAGGGGCCTGTATATACCTCCACCAGGGGCTCTGTATACTACCACCAGGGGCCTGTATATACCACACCACCAGGGGCTCTGTATACTACCACCAGGGGCCTGTATATACCACCACCAGGGGCTCTGTATACTACCACCAGGGGCCTGTATATACCACCACCAGGGGCTCTGTATACTACCACCAGGGCTCTGTATACTACCACCAGGGGCCTGTATATACCACCACCAGTGGCCTGTATATACCACCACCAGGGGCCTGTAAATACCACCACCAGGGGCCCTGTATACCACCACTGGGGCCTGTATATACCACCACTGCGGAGGCTGCTGTAATACTGCTGGGGCCTGTATATACCACTGAGGAGGCTGCTGTATACCACTGGGGCTGCTGTAATACTGCTGGGGCCTGTATATACCACTGGAGAGGCTGCGGTATACCACTGGGGCTGCTGTATATACTGCTGGGGCCTGTAAGGGGGTGCGTCTTGAAGGGGCGTGTCATTTGGGGGGCGTGTCTTGGAGGGGGCGTGTCATTGGGGGGCGTGTCTTGGAGGGGGCCCCGTTCAAAAGTTTGCTATGGGGCCCTGCCAGTTCTAGTTACGCCCCTGGCTTTATTGTTGTATGGTTGACAACTCTTGTCTTTTAAATTTGAGTTTAGTAAAGGTTAAGTTTTAACTTCTCATATTTTCGTGCTATATTTTTGAAATTTTGTGCCCAGCCTGATCTAGACCCTAAGTGGACAGGAACAATAAAGCAAATAAACCTAGCTTAAAATGATAAAACTTAAACCTTATAAAGTTTCACAGTGTTTGAGATATAATCGGTTTCTTGGTATTCCAACATTCTACCAAAGGAAGTCTTTTTATCTAGTGACATTTTGTTTTACGTTTTTGTAAATTCCCTTTGGAGTTCGGTCACCACCACCAGCAAACACCTAGGCTGAGTCTCCACCACTGTGAAGCTCAAATGAAGGGTCACAACTATAAGCAAATTACTAGAATGGATATATCTATTATAATAAAACCCTAAGGCTACTTCCGTCAGGATGTAACGGTATGGTACGTCACATCCTGGCTGATGTTGCCTGTACACCCGTCCTGGGTGTTCCAATATGACCGTCTGTTGCCGGGAGTGGGGCTTTGAAGCCCCACTCCCGCCATCGGTACAAGCTGCGGCCCCACACACATTCCGGTCACACTCCCCACTCCTCCACACACCCTCCGACATTACACATCTCATCACACATACCCCCCTCAGCTCCCACATCCACACACACACATCCCCCCCTTCCACTCTCCTTGCGCCCCCTTCCTCGGTCACTACTTCCACACTCATACCCCCACTCATACCTCCATGCACTCTGTCAGCAATACTTACCACCGGCCCATCGTCTTCCCCGCCGTCGCTGCCGCCGCCTTGCTCTGCCATCCCCACCATCTTGGCTCCACTCCTCCGTCCCGGTGACATGTTTCTTCCAAAATAGCATCCGGGAACTTTAGCGAGACTTGCCGGACGCCATCTTGAATGAAGTAAGTCGCCGCCACAGACGACTGGATCCAATATGATGTCCGGGAAGTCTCGCGAGAGTTCCCGGACGCCATTTTGGAAGAAACATGTCGCTGGGATGGAGGATTGGAGGCAAGATGGTGAGGACGGCGGAGCAAAGATGCGGCGGTGGTGAAGACGATGGGCCGGTGGTAAGTATGGCAGACAGAGTGCCTCCGTCCTCTGCTGACCACTGAGCCTCCACACTGCGCTGACCACTGAGCCTCCGCACTGCACTGACCACTGAGCCTCCGCGCTGCCCTGACCACTGAGCCTCCGTGCTGCGCTGACCACTGAGCCTCCGCGCTGCGCTGACCACTGAGCCTCCGTGCTGCGCTGACCACTGAGCCTCCACGCTGCGCTGACCACTGAGCCTCCGTGCTGCGCTGACCACTCTGCCTCCGCGCTGCGCTGACCACTCTGCCTCTGCGCTGCGCTGACCACTCTGCCTCTGCGCTGCGCTGACCACTCTGCCTCTGCCCTGCGCTGACCACTCTGCCTCCGCGCTGCGCTGACCACTCAGCCTCCGCGCTGCGCTGACTACTCTGCCTCCGCTCTGCGCTGACCACTCTGCCTTCGCACTGCGCTGACCACTGAGCCTCCGCACTGCTCTGACCACTGAGCCTCCGCACTGCGCTGACCACTGAGCCTCCGCACTGCGCTGACCACTGAGCCTCCGCACTGCGCTGACCACTCTGCCTCCGCACTGCGCTGACCACTCTGCCTCCGCACTGCACTGACTACTCTGCCGCCATATACACTGCTAACCACTGAGCCACCATAGAGTGTAAATCACCGTATACTCTGCTAACCACTGAGCCCCTGTATACTCTGCTAACCACTGAGCTGCCGTGAAGTCTGCTAACCACTAAGCCACCGTACAGTGCTAACCACTGAGCCATCATACAATACTAACCACTGAACCACCATACTGTGCTAACCATTGAGCCACCATACAGTGCTAACCCCTAAGCCACCATACAGTGCTAATCACTGAACCACCGTATACTCTGCTAACCAGTGAGCCGCTGTATACTTTGCTAATCACTGAGCCGCCGTTAAGTCTGCTAACCACTGAGCCGCCGTATACTCTGCTAAGCACTCTGCTGCGGGCAGGAGGGGTCGGGGAACAGCGGTCGGGTGCGGGCAGGAGGGCCCCCTAGCTGCTGTTCCCCGGCTCCCTCGTGCCCGCACTCGGCCGCTCTTCCCCGGCTCCCTCCTGCCCGCACCCGGTCGCTGTTCCCTGGCCCCCTCCTGCCCGCACCCGGCCGCTCTTCCCCGGCCCCCTCCTGCCCGCTGTCCCCCGGCCCCCTCCTGCCTGCACCCGGCCGCTGTCCCTCGCGCCCCCTCCTGACCGCACCCACCCGTTGTCCCCTCCTGGACTCCGGCATTGCTGCACATCGGTACTGCTGTAGGTATCTATTATACCGACCCCACCATGTTGACCCCACTCCTCCGTCCCGGTGACATGTTTCCTCCAAAATGGCATGCGGGAACTCTCGCAAGATCCCAGATGCCGTCCGAAAAGTCTTGCGAGACTTCCCGGACACCATCTTGGACGAAGTATGTCACCGCCACAGAGGACTGGATCCAATATGGTGTCCGGGAAGTCTCGCGAGACTTCCCAGACGCTATCTTAAATGCTGCGCTTTTTGAAAATTTACTTCAGCCCGCCATTCGTTAACGTCTCCTGCTGCTGCGTCATAACTCCTCCTGCTCTCTTCACTTACTCCGTCTCCTCAGTTAACCTCTTCAGTGCCCTCACTCCATCTGAGTATACCTAAGACGCTGTGAACATTTAACTCCATCTGCACGGTATCTAATAAAACCCTAAGGCTACTTCCGTCAGAATGTAACGGTATGCTACGTCACATCCTGGCTGAAGTTGCCTGTACATCCGCCCTGGGTGTTCCAATATGGCCGCCCGTTGCCGGGAGCGGAGCTTCCAAAGCCCGACTCCGGCCATCGGTACAAGCTGCGGCCCCACACACACTCCGGTCACACTCCCCACTCCTCCACACACCCTCCCACACTACACTTCTCATCACACACCACCCCACTCAGTTGCCACGTCCGCACACACACGTACCCCCCCTTCCACTCTCCCTGCGCCCCCCTCCTCACTCAGCACCTCCACACTCATACCCCCACTCATTCCCCCATGCACTCTGCCTGCCATACTTACCACCAGCCCATTGTCTTCCCGCTGCCGCCGCCGCATCTTCTCTCCGCCGTCCCAACCATCTTGGCTCCACTCCTCCCTCCCGGCGACATGTTTCTTCCAAAATGGCACCCGGGAACTCCCGCGAGACTTCCCAGACGCCATCTTGGATGAAGTATGTTGCTGCCACAGAGGACTGGATCCAATATGGCGCCCGGGAAATCTCGCAAGACTTCCCGGACACTATCTTAGATGCCGCGCTCCATCCTGCGCTGACCGCCGAGCCTCCATCCTGCCCCCCCCCGACTTCATCATGCTCCCCCCGGCTCCATCCTGCCCCCCTGGCTCCATCCTGCCCCCCCCCCGGCTCCATTCTGCCCCCCCCTCGGCTCCATCCTACCCCCCCGACTCCATCATGCTCCCCCCGGCTCCATTCTGACCCCACCCCCGGCTCCATCCTGCCCTCTGCTCCATCCTGCCCCGCTCGCTCCATCCTGCCCCCCAACACAATCCTGCCTCCCCTCCCCCCTGTCACCACCCTGCCCCCCTGCTCCATCCTGCCCCCCAGTTAGCGGTCATGTGACCGATCAGCTGATCGGTTTCCCAGGCAACGACGGGGCCTAAAGGCCTGTAGGACCTAGAAGACGGAGGTGGAGTGAGCCGGCGGACAGGTGAGCATCCTCACTGAGGATTTTTTTACTTTTACTGTGGAGGAGCGGGGGGACGCGGGGAGCGAAGTATCGTCATATACCAATAGTGCTGCTATACATGTACTGTAATGTACCGCCATATACTACAGTGCTGCTATACATGTGCTGTAATGTACCGCCATATACTACAGTGCTGCTATACATGTGCTGTAATGTACCGCCATATACTATAATGCTGCTATATATGTGCTATAAAATACCACCATATACTATAGTGCACCTGTACATATACTGTAATATACTGCCATATACTATAGTGCTGCTATACATGTGCTATACTGTACCGCCATATACTATAGTGTTACTTTACATGTACTGTAATGTACCGCCATATACCATAGTGCTGCTATACATGTGCTGTAATGTATCGCCATATACCATAGTGCTGTTAAACATGTGCTGTAATGTACCGCCATATACTATAGTGCTGCTATACATGTGCTGTACTGTACTACCATATACCATAGCGCTGCTGTATATATATATATAATAACCTATTCGAGTTTATAGCCCAAAATCTGGTATAAAAATATTGATTTTATTGGTATACAACTACATAATACACATACAATTTCGATATTTAAAATATATTACATGATGAAACAACCATGATCAATGCATCCAAATTATTACATTAGAAGCTATAAGAGGAGGAGGGAGCCATAAAATACCTTAGAAAATAATTTCTTTAAAAATTGTATATTTTATAAATCAATATTTGATTTTGACACTGGTACCGTATCAGTAAGAAACAATGAAGGGCAAGTTATATATTGAATACAATACTGGATATGTGAGCTGGTTGGTGCTGACACTCGTAAAATATACTGTGTAAGCTAAAATTGCTGAAAAAAGTGCATACAATGATGTACTTTGAATGTGCAAAGTAATACCCAATCACACACTGTGTAAAAAATTAAAAACCAAAATATTGCATAAAATTATATTGCTAGTGCATAAAACGTTATACACACCAAAAAAATCAAAAAAAACTAAAATTGCATAGTAAAGTGCTGAATAAAGTGCTGAAAATAGTGCTAAAACATTGCACATAACACTACACCATCCATATATAAAAAATTATTATTAAAATTATTGAACAAGGTGCAAGATGATAACACATCAAACTGCACTATACGAATTATAAAGTGCAAAAAGGGTATAAACTACATACAATATACTATACCAACCATAAGAGTGTATTATGAATAAAAAAAGTATAAGCAATAAATACACATACACAGGCACCAGCCTAAAAGTAGATTATACAATGTGCCAAAAACAGAATTCACACCAGTATATATAATATATTCTATACAATTCATTCACCAATAGATGTCATCAAGTAAATGAATTTTTATGCACCTTGGCAGGATGTCTAAGCCAAGGCCAAATCAGAATGTTAACTGCTGTACCAGATCAATCATAGAAAATAGATTCCCCCAAAAACTACATTATATTATATACAGGGACGTTGTCCATACAAAATGTGCACCTCCATAAGCAGTATATTTACCTATCCTTAGTGGATGCCACAACCACCCTGACGCGTTTCGCCAATGGGGCTTCTTCCTGAGGGTGTAGCTGCATGTATGAACCCTCTTTTTATATGGATGTCACCTAATGACGTGCGGGGTAATGGCGCTCGCTGTGCCTCGCCCAAGCCGCATCGCCTCGGTCGGCGTCTGACGTCACTTCCCTGGTAACTCCCTGGACGCGTCACAAAGGAGGAAGAGGGAAGCGACGCGAGTTAGACGCGTCTCCGTAGCAACCAGCCGGAGCGACGCTCACACGAGCGCACGCGCACTAGTTTCTCATCAAAGAGGCAGAGTCGCAGGGAACTGCGAATAGCAGAAGAAATCGCAGGAAACTGCGAGTCGCAAAAAGGACACAATTACCTATGCGATTTGTCTATATTATATTCAACAAGTCAGTCCTAGTTGCAGAATAAATAGCTGAACAAAGAGCAAGAGAAAGAACAGAGTTTAAAAATATAGTGTATAGCTAAAAATTAGTGATACAGGTGCCATGTAGAGTAGGAAATTCTATAAATATATGATAAGTAGTGTTTGTGTAAATGATGAGTGTTGATGAAAATAATTAATAAAAAACAAAAATATTTAAACAATAAATAATTAATAAAAAATTAATAACAAAATAATAAATAATAAATAATAAATAAATAATAATAATAACATAAAAATAATAATGAATAATAATAATTGAAAAAATAATAATACAAAATAATATTAATAAAAAATATATATTAATGAAAATAATAATAAAAAAAAAATTATTATAATAATGAAAAAATAATAAAAAAATATATAATAAAAATAAAAAAATAAAAAATAAAGAAATTATAAAAATAAAAAAATAATAAAAAGTGTAAAAATATATTACAAGATCATGAAAATAATAGTGAAAAAATAAATATATAAAAAGTACAAAAATATATATGAATCAAAAATAAGATTAAAAATAAAAAAAATATAAAAATGAAAAAATATATATTTTTTATCCAAAAAAAACAATTTGTAAATATATATAAAAATATATATATAAACAAAATTATTAATATCACTCTCCTACAAAAACCTGTAATTAAGAAAGTACCTAGTGACACAAACCATTCATCATGATCATCATATTCAGATTTTTCACTCATAGCTTAATATCACTACATTATATTACAATATCTTAATTATACAATAAAAAAACAGAGATAAATAAATCTTCCGTTATAAGAAGCTCTTCATTCTTATTCTTTACTTTTTCACCATCTCTGAAACCTAAAAAACATAAAAATATAAAATCAATAAAAAACATCCAAGAAAAATAATAAAATTCATACCTATACTCAGAGGAATGCGGCAAAGCTGAATATTTCGTTGAGTCCATGGGGTCGAAGGCATCCAATTTTGTGTATCCATTGTGTCTCTAGTTGTGCCAACCTTTTCCCCATATCCCCACCACGTGAACTAATGGGAATGCAATCGATCCCAAATGTTCTCAAGAGGCTCCCATTACATGAATGTTTTAACTTGAAATGTTTAGCCAGGGGTTTCATGAGTGTCAGATCATCCTCTTTACTAGCATTGTTTATGTTGAGGACATGTTCCCTAATCCTTACTTTTAAAGGCCTTGTCGTGAGTCCCACATATATTAAATTACACGGACATGTCGCGTAATATATTACGTGAGTGGTATCACACGTAATCCGTCTTGTAATTTTAAACTCCTCCTTTTGGTTGGCGGATCGGAACTCAAAAGTCCTCACCATATTAGGACAGGCAACACAGTCTCTACATGGGAAAAAACCCCATTTAGGCCCTTTTGATCCAAAACCATGACCTGGGTTCGGGGCATCATATTGGCTATGGGTTAACATGTCTTTCAAATTCTGCGCTCTCCTATACGTCATGGCTGGTTTCTCTTGAACATATTTTGCCAGCACGTCATCTGCGCGTATAACATGCCAATATTTATTTAGCACCTCTGTCACTTCTCTCCATCTACAATTGAACGTAGAAATGAACCTCACCTGATGTTGTTGTTCCCTTTTGGATCTTGAAAAGACTAGATCTTCTCTCTTCTTCACTACTGCTTTCTTGTATCCCTTTTTAATGCTTCTCCTGGAATATCCCCGTTCCACAAATCTTTCGGTCAATTCCTTCGCTTGTATCTGAAATAAAGTGTCAGATGAACATATCCTTCTGGTCCTTAGGAATTGCCCTGTCGGGATACTGTCAATCAACGGTTTTGGATGGAACGAGGATGCATGTAGTAATGCGTTAACGGCGGTGTCTTTTCTGAAGACTTCAGTCTGTACATAACCCCTGGTATCCTTTTGGAGTCTCACATCCAAGAAATCCACCATTTCCTTGCTGGATTTGCACGTGAGCTTGATGTTCATATTGTTTTTGTTTAAAATTTCAATGAACTCCAAGAGGTCAGCATCAGGTCCTTGCCAAACCATAAAAATGTCGTCAATATACCTTGACCATGACACCACATTGTCACTAAACTGTACAGGGTTACTCTGGAATATTTCCCTCTCCCACAGCCCCAGGAATACATTCGCATATGAGGGTGCGAAAGCTGCCCCCATAGCGGTACCCTGGAGCTGTAGGTAGGGTACCCCTTTAAAAAGAAAATAATTGTGGGTCAAGGCAAATTCCAACATCTCCAGTAAGAAGTTTACAAACTCCATATCAAAATTAGTGGAATTAAGAAAAAATCTTACTGCCCTCAATCCATCTTCATGTTTGATGGAAGTATAAAGAGATTCGACATCACACACTACCATCGTCATATCCTCTTCCAAATGCAAGTCAGATATCTTGCATAGGAAGTCATTGGTATCTTTGATATACGAGGGTAGCGTCTCCACTATAGGTTTTAAATGGAAATCAAGATACTTACCAATTGCCTCACACATGTTGCCATTTCCAGAGACGATCGGTCTTCCAGGTGGTGTTGTCGAGTTCTTATGGATTTTTGGGAGAAGGTACAGGCAGGCAGTCCTTGGTTGTTCAATATACAAGCCGTCCCTTGTCTCTTTATCTATGGTTGATTTCTCGTATGCATTGTCCAAAATCTTAATTAGTACTAATTGAAAAGCAGAGGTAGGATTAAAGGTGAGTCTTTTATAACATTTCCCGTCCCCCAGTTGCCTAAACGCCTCCCTCTCATATAGGCTCCTGGGCCAGAGGACTACATTGCCACCCTTATCCGATGGTTTAATAACCAAATTTTTCATTTTTTTCAATTCGCTAAGGGCCTGTCTTTGTGATCTATTTAAATTATCACCTCTGATCCCTTTTGGTATCTTATTTAGTTCTTCAGTTACAAGTTTAACAAACAACTCCACATTAGAATGGAGATTCATTTGTGGAAACCTCTTAGCTTTGGGGAATTTAAACTTACTCAAACTCTTTCCATCCTCACATTCTTCTCCAAGCTCCTCAAGAATTCTACAGATGTCATCCTCTTTATTTATTTCCTCGATCGGTAAAGCTGGTCTATCATGTATTTTCTTTAAGACCAACTTGTGGGCGAAGAGGTGGAGATCTTTTACTGTGGAAAAGAGATTAAATGAGGTGGTAGGGGAAAAGGTTAGACCCAAACTGAGCACTTCCTCTTGAGCTTGCGTTAAGGCAAACTCCGACAAATTGATTACCTGCATCTTTGTAAAATTTCTCTTTTTCTTGTCCTGCCCATACGGTCTGAAAAACTTGCGCTTTCCAAGTCTTCTGTGGACATCCATCCTATAATCGGATGCTTCTCCCTCCTCTTCCGTAGAGGATAGTGAGGAGACAGATATAGATGTATCTGCCCTATTGGTCCTATCCATGTTTTCAACTGTACGTCTTGGTGCCGGCCATCTATACACCCTCTTCAGCTTGTAGTCTTGGACATCTCTTTGGAGTTTACTCATTTTTTGATCTTTAACCTCCTTTTTCCAGGCAGTAAATTGTCTATCTAAATCAAGTTTAAACATATCCAAGGCATTCCCAGAGAGAGCCTCCCTTAGAAGCTGTTGCGTTTTTTCTATTTCAGCCTCTACCGACTCCATGGTCTTAGTATTGACTTCAATAAGTAGCTGGATAAGACCTCTAGAACAGGTATTACATATCTCCTCCCATATATATATATGTAGTTCACTCATGTTGACTGAACAAGTTCTGTCAGTCACAGTATGTCAACTACATACATATTCTAGAATACCCGAAGCGTTAGAATCGGGCCACCATCTAGTCTTGTACATAAGAGAGCAAAGCGTTAAGCCAATAGTAGTTATCCTTCCTGTACCTGTACAAATACGACTAGGATAAATTTTCTCTATTTACTTGTTATTCTAATCCTTATTTCCAACAATAAATATAATTCTCCCATTGCCCTTCTCCTTTCCTTTCCCCCTTCTTATTTATAAGGATTTTTTTAATGATATTCTGGTTATTTCAAATATAATGGCTATGCACGTTCTAGTGTAGTTATGCTTGTTTTGAAAATCAATCAAACCTGTGGAAGCTCAGAATTTCAGTCTTCAGAGACTCCAGCGAGCGACTGCATCTCCTTTGTAACCAGCTAGATTTTTCATTTATTTTATAAGGCTTTTAACTCTGGAAAGATCACGAGGAAGGACAAAAAGGGGAGAAAAAGATGAAAGAACATATTGCAAAATGGCTTTGAAGTGAAGAAACCATGAACTTGCAGTGCTTGATTTCCAGCATCAACAATGTAATGGGCTGGAATGTCATTGGAATTGAAGTACTCAGTTGGATTGATAACACTGGTAAACTACTGGGGTAGGTAGCCACTACTAGCATCTTACTGGGCTAGGTTATGTCTACCATTAGTAGAAGTCCTGGGTTGGAATGTCATCACTAGTGAAAAACCGGGCTGGATTGCTACCACTTGCGAAAAGCTGGGCTGGATTGTCACCACTAGTGAAATACTGGGCTGGATTGCCACCACTGGTAAATTTCTTGTTTGGGATGACAATACTATGAATCTCCTGGACTGGTTTAGCATTATCAGCGAATTAACAGACTGGATCACCAATACTGGAAAAGTACTGGGCTGTGCCGCCTCTACAGTCGAACTAGTGAACTGAATCACCACACCTGCTGAACTATTGGTTTGGGTGGAAACCACCTGTGAAATTGTGAGTCCTCACCACCAGTGAACTGCTGAGATATGGCATAACTAATGGTGAACTATTGGGCTAGCTTGTGACCACTGGCTTACCTCCTAGCTGGGTCTCTATAGTAGTGTAGTGTCAGTTTGTTAATAAATTCACTTATTGCTGCCTCTGCAGTATCCAGTGCCATTCTGCTCCTATTTAGACACTGTAGATCACACGGTGCTCTGCATAACCCGGAAGTGGCTTTTACAATATGAGCAGAGTCTCTATAGACTTACATTGTACAAGTGACTTCTTACTCACACATTGAGAGCACTATGATCCAGAGACTCAAATAAGATATTTACTATGTTATTCTACAATTACACATGATTTGAACCAATATTTATCAGCATTTTAGGGTTAAGGAGACACGACATCTAAAGGTTTCTGAAGAATCCATAAGAAAAAAAGCAGGAAGATACTGAAGAAGAATTGTACATTCAGTGCTGCGGAATTAGTACAGGATATAAGAACAAATATATTAGTCTTCTGTTTAATTTAAAAGACCCGAAAAATAAGGTATCACAATCTGTACCCGTATATACTCGTGTATAAGCCGACCTGTGTATAAGCCGACCCCCCTACTTTTGCCCCCAAAACCTGGGAAAACCTATTGACTCGTGTATAAGCCGAGGGTGGACCCCAGCACAGGTATACAGCCCCCAGCAGTGTGGTATACAGGCCTCCCCAGTGGTAGTATACAGCAGCCTCCCCAGTGGTAGTATATAGCAGCCTCCCCAGTGGTAGTATACAGCAGCCTCCCCAGTGGTATATACAGGCCCCAGCATTACAGCATCCTCCCAGTGGTATATACAGGCCCCATCAGTATATACAGCAGCCCCAGTGGTATACAGCAGCTTACCCAGTGGTATATACAGGCCCCAGCAGTATATACAGCAGCCCCAGTGGTATACAGGCCCCAGTGGTATACAGGCCCCAGTTGTATATACAGACCCCAGTGGTATATACAGGCCCCAGTGGTATACAGGCCCCAGTGGTATACAGGCGCCCCCCACAAATCAGTGGTATACAGGGCCCCCCGTTGCTGCCGCACACCTGTAAAGTAATAGATCATTATACTTACCCCTGTCGCTGTCGCTGCTCTGACACCGCGCTCCTCCGGGTCTTCATGCTTCTTCCTGCTTGTGACCGGCGGGCGCAGGCAATGACGTCATTGCCTGTGCGCTGGAGGAGGAAGCATGAAGAAGCATGAAGACCCGGAGGAGCGCGGTGTCAGAGCGGCGACAGCAACAGGGATAAGTATAATGATGTATTACTTTACAGGTGTGCAGCAGCAAAGGGGGGCCCTGTATACCACTGATGGGGGGGGCGCCTGTATACTGATGTATATGACTCGTGTATAAGCCGATGGGGGGACTTTTCAGCACATTTTTTGTGCTGAAAAACTCGGCTTATACACGAGTATATGCAGTAATTTACTTTTATGCAGTGATAAAACTTAAACCTTATAAAGTTTCACAGTGTTTGAGATATAATCCGATTCTGGGTTTCCACCATTCTACCATAGAAAGTCTTTTTACCTAATGACATTTAGTTTTACGTTTTTGTAAATGCCCTTTGAAGTTGGGTCACCACCACCAGCAAACACCTAGGCTGGGTCTCCACCACTGTGAAGCTTCAATGAAGGGTCACAACCATAAGCAAATTACTGGACATGATATATATTGTACATAAGAGAGCAAAACATTAAGCCAATAGTAGTTATCCTTCCTGCAATTGTACAAATACGACTAGGATAAATTCTCTCCCTTGCCATACTCCATTTACTTGTTATTCTGATCCTTATTTTCATCAATAAATATAATTCTCCCATTGCCCTTCTCCTTTCCTTTCCCCCTTCTTATTTATAAGGATTTTTTTAATGATATTCTGGTTATTTCAAATATAATATCTATGCAGGTTCTAGTGTAGTTGTGCTTGTTTTGAAAATCTATCAAAACTGGAAATGATAAAATTATATATAAATAAATCTTGCTTGACATTGTAACCCACTTATAACATTGTAATACACCACAGCTAAGACAGACAATGTCATCATAATGGTTGATGACATCACAGGAACTACAAATTCCACTGTGGAAGCTCAGAATTTCAGTTTTCACAGACTCCAGCGAGTAACCGCATCACCTTTGTAACCAGCTAGTTTTTTAATTTATTTTAGTAGGCTTTTAACTCTGGAAAGATCACGAGGAAGGAAGGACAAAAACGGAAGAAATACATGAAACAACATATTGAAAAATGGCTTTGAAGGGAAGAAACCATGAACTTGCAGTGCTTGATTTTCAGCATCAACAATGTAATGGGCTGGAATGTCATTGGAATTGAAGTACACAGTTGGATTGATAACACTGGTAAACTACTGGGGTAGGTAGCCACTACTAGCATCCTACTGGGATAGGTTATGTCTACCATTAGTAAAAATCCTGTGTTGGAATCCCACCACTAGTGAAAAACTGGGCTGGATTGCCACCACTGGTAAATTTCTTGTTTGGGATGACAATACTATGAATCTCGTGTCTGGTTCGGCATTATCAGAGAATTAACAGGTTGGATCACCACTACTGGAAAAGTACTGGTTTTTGTCGCCTCAACAGGCAAACTAATTAACTAAATCGCCACACCTGCTGAACTATTGGTTTGGGTTGAAACCACCTGTGAAATTGTGAGTCCTCACCACCAGTGAACTACTGAGATATCTCATAACTGATGGTGAAATATTGGGCTAGCTTGTGACCACACAACTAACTTTTAACCCAACATTGTCATTTTCTAAGAATTTATATGATCTGACGGAAGAGGCTTTTCAAACAGGAACTATTACCAAGGACATCATGGACGGTTTAACATCTACAACACCAAAGACGGCATGCATGTATTTACTGCCAAAGGTGCACAAGAACGCCCAAAATCCACCGGGGCGTCCCATAGTATCTGGGATGGGCAGCCTATGTGTACAGGCAGGTAAATATTTGGACTACTTTTTAAAACCAATAGTAGAAACTTTGCCGTCGTATCTGCGTGATACGAATGACTTTCTATGGAAAATGAAGGGTGTTGTATTGGAGGAGGACATGTGGATGGTGACCATAGATGTTGAATCCTTGTATACTTCCATTCGCCACAGGGATGGTATTGAGACTACGGGATTGTTCTTAGCGATGTCGAGTCTTGAGACTGATTTTGTGTCTTTTCTGATTAATCTACTGGAGCTTGCGTTAGCGCATAACTTTTTCGTTTTCCGTGATAAATTTTACCTCCAGAAACAGGGTACAGCTGTGGGGGCGGCTTTTGCGCCCTCATATGCTAACCTGTTTCTGGGGGCATGGGAACGGGAAGTATTTCTTTCCAATCCGTCACACTTGAGTGACAAAGTTATATTATGGACAAGGTTTACTGATGATCTTTTCATCATCTGGCAGGGCCAAGAATCAGAATTAAAAGAATTTGTGGAGGAACTCAACAATAATCAGAAGAACATCAGGCTGACTATGGCCTATAGCAAGACGGAGGTTGACTTCCTTGATGTCAAGGTACGGAGGGGTGCTAATGGAGAAATTGTAACCGATTTGTTCAGGAAACGATACTGCTGGGAATGCATTACTCCATGCTATATCTGCTCATCCCTCACACCTAATAAGAAATATACCAGTTGGACAGTTCCTCCGTACAAGGAGGATATGTTCTTCTGAGGATTTATTTCATCAACAGGCATTGGAATTGTCCACAAGATTCTTGGATAGGGGTTACTCGAGGAAGAACATCAGAAGTGGGTACCAGAGAGCCAGTCAGATGAATAGGAGTGATCTGCTTCAAACCAAACTGAAGAAGGAATGCGATAAACAGGTACGACTAATAGCAAACTTCAATGGCCAAAAACAGAAAATGGAAAATGTCCTCAAAAAATATTGGCCATTATTGACATCTGATTGTGGTTTAAATGGATGTATACAGAAATACCCCACCATCACATACAAACGGTCTCCGAATTTGAGAGACATTCTGACACACAGTCTGTATGAAGAACCACGAAGGGAAGGTATTTTTGGTACTGGTGGCCCAAAATGGGGATTTTTTCCGTGTGGAAAATGTGTTACTTGTCCTAACCTTTCAAGGGCTAGGGAGTTCCATTCAAGCAGTGGCAATAAGAAATTTAAGATCACACAAAATATTACATGTTGTTCTGTAGGTGTGATATATATGGCCACTGGCCCCTGCAATCTAATATATGTTGGGCTAACATCTAGACAACTTAAGGTCAGAATACGAGAGCATGTCTTAGACATCATTAAAGCAGAAGCAGAAGATCTATCCTTATTAAAACCAATAGCACGTCATTTTAAAACCATTCACAACTGCAATGCCAACCTCTTGAAGGCTTTTGGCATTGACAAAATTCACCAAAACATACGAGGCGGGGATTGGAAGAAAAGCCTTGCTCAGCTGGAGGCCAAATGGATAATGAAGGTGGGATGTGTTCGTCCCCATGGCCTCAATGATATTCTTAGCTTTGCCCCTTTCGTGTAGAATGATTTTTTAATACAGGGAAACTGTATTTTAATAAATATATTGGTTTTAATTTTTGTGTTTTGTGTATTTTATTATATTCTTTTAGGTCTGCCTCATGTTAGAAGAATATACAGCAAACTATAAGAAGAAGGAATTTTGCAGCAGTTCTTATCACTTTCATTATTTATTTTATGTTAATAAAAAATAATATAATAGTATGGTAGTGTGTCTGGGTGGTGTATGGCACCGGCCGGTGGATTGTGTGTGAGTGATTGTGTATTTATTGTATGAATGGTTACTAAGCTGTTTAACTTGCACACTTAATAATGATCATAATTGATCTCTAGTTATTCTAGGTATTATAATAACTATGGCACTTTATTAATTATATTATTATTAGGCACTTTATCACTTGTTTACATTGTATTTTGCTATGCACTTTATAATGAACTAGCTGTGAGCCCGATGCAAATGCATCGGGATTCTAGAACGTGCATTAATTTGATTATAGTAGTTATAGCTGTTAGCCTGATGCAAATGCATCGGGTATCTAAAATATGTTTATTGTTTTTTTAAAGATTTTTAAATAATAATCGCATCATCAATAGCAATAATATAAGCCATAGCATTATTATTAGCAGTAATAGCAGTATTAATAGCATTATTAGCAGTATTATGAGCATTAATAACAGTATTAATAGCATTAATAGCATTATTATTAGCATTAATAGCATTATTAGCATTAATAATAGCATTAATAACATTATTAATAGCATTAATAGCATTATTATTAGCATTAATAGCATTAATAATAGCATAATTAGCATTAATAATAGCATTATAACATTATGAATAGCATTAATAGCATTATTATTAGCATTAATAGCATTAATAATAGCATTATTAGCATTAATAATAGCATTAATAACATTATTAATAGCATTAATAGCATTATTATTAGCATTAATAGCATTATTAATAGCATTAATAGGATACATATTAGCATTAATAGCATTAATAGCATAATTAATAGCATTAATAGCATTATTAATAGCATTAATAGCATTATTATTAGCATTAATAATGGCATTATTAGCATTAATAATAGCATTAATAACATTATTAATAGCATTAATAGCATTATTTTTAGCATTAATAGCATTATTATTAGCATTAATAGCATTAATAATAGCATTAATAGGATAAATATTAGCATTAATAGCATTAATAGCATAATTAATAGCATTAATAGCATTATTAATAGCATTATTATTAGCATTAATAGCATTAATAGGATAAATATTAGCATTAATAGCATAATTAATAGCATTAATAGCATTATTAATAGCATTAATAACATTATTATTAGCATTAATAGCATTAATAATAGCATTATTAGCATTAATAATAGCATTAATAACATTATTAATAGCATTAATAGCATTATTAATAGCATTAATAGCATTATTATTAGCATTAATAGCATTAATAATACCATGAATAGGATAAATATTAGCATTAATAGCAATAATAGCATAATTAATAGCATTATTAGCATTATTAATAGCATTAATAACATTATTATTAGCATTAATAGCATTATTATTAGCATTAATAGCATTAATAGCATTAATAATACCATGAATAGGATAAACATTAGCATTAATAGCATAATTAATAGCATTAATAGCATTATTAATAGCATTAATAGCATTATTATTAGCATTAATAGCATTAATAATAGCATTATTAGCATTAATAATAGCATTAATAACATTATGAATAGCATTAATAGCATTATTATTAGCATTAATAGCATTAATAATAGCATTATTAGCATTAATAATAGCATTAATAACATTATTATTAGCATTAATAGCATTATTATTAGCATTAATAGCATTATTAATAGCATTAATAGGATACATATTAGCATTAATAGCATTAATAGCATAATTATTAGCATTAATAGCATTATTAATAGCATTATTATTAGCATTTATTAGCATTAATAATGGCATTATTAGCATTAATAATAGCATTAATAACATTATTAATAGCATTAATAGCATTATTATTAGCATTAATAGCATTAATAGCATAATTAATAGCATTAATAGCATAATTAATAGCATTAATAGCATTAATAGGATAAATATTAGCATTAATAGCATAATTAATAGCATTAATAGCATTATTAATAGCATTAATAACATTATTATTAGCATTAATAGCATTAATAATAGCATTATTAGCATTAATAATAGCATTAATAACATTATTAATAGCATTAATAGCATTATTATTAGCATTAATAGCATTATAGCATTATTATTAGCATTAATAGCATTAATAATACCATGAATAGGATAAATATTAGCATTAATAGCAATAATAGCATAATTAATAGCATTAATAGCATTATTAATAGCATTAATAGCATTAATAGGATAAATATTAGCATTAATAGCATAATTAATAGCATTAATAGCATTATTAATAGCATTAATAGCATTATTATTAGCATTAATAGCATTAATAATAGCATTATTAGCATTAATAATAGCATTAATAACATTATTAATAGCATTAATAGCATTATTATTAGCATTAATAGCATTAATAGCATTATTATTAGCATTAATAGCATTAATAATACATGAATAGGATAATATATTAGCATTAATAGCATTTAATAGCATAATTAATAGCATTAATAGATTAATAGCATTTATTAATAGCATTAATAGCATTATTATTAGCATTAATAGCATTAATAGGAGAATATATTAGCATTAATAACATAATTAATAGCATTAATAGCATTATTAATAGCATTAATAACATTATTATTAGCATTAATAGCATTAATAATAGCATTATTAGCATTAATAATAGCATTAATAACATTATTAATAGCATTAATAGCATTATTATTAGCATTAATAGCATTTATAGCATTATTATTAGCATTAATAATACCATGAATAGAATAAATATTAGCATTAATAGCATTAATAGCATAATTAATAGCATTAATAGCATTATTAATAGCATTAATAGCATTATTATTAGCATTAATAGCATTAATAGGATAAATATTAGCATTAATAGCATAATTAATAGCATTAATAGCATTATTAACAGCATTAATAACATTATTATTAGCATTAATAGCATTAATAATATCATTATTAGCATTAATAATAGCATTAATAACATTATTAATAGCATTAATAGCATTATTATTAGCATTAATAGCATTAATAGGATAAATATTAGCATTAATAGCATAATTAATAGCATTAATAGCATTATTAATAGCATTAATAACATTATTATTAGCATTAATAGCATTAATAATAGCATTATTAGCATTAATAATAGCATTAATAACATTATTATTAGCATTAATAGCATAATTATTAGCATTAATAGAATTATTATTAGCAGTAATATCATTATTATTAGCATTTTATTTTTTAATTATTATTTTTATTTAATTATTTAATATTTTTAATTTATTTTTTTATTATTTTTTAATTATTTTTTAAATTATTTTTTATATTATTTAATTTATTTATATTTTTTAAGTGAGAGTGAGAGACAGTTCTCATTCAGGTCCGCATTTTTTTTTTTTTTTTATTATTATTTTTATTTAATTATTTAATATTTTTTATTTATTTTTTTATTATTTTTTAATTATTTTTAAATTATTTTTTTATTATTTAATTTATTTATTTTTTTAAGTGAGAGTGAGACACAGTTCTCATTCAGGTCCGCATTTTTTTTTTTTAATTATTATTTTTATTTAATTATTTAATATTTTTTATTTATTTTTTTATTATTTTTTAATTATTTTTAATTTTTTTTTTTATTATTTAATTTATTTATTTTTTTAAGTGAGAGTGAGACACAGTTCTCATTCAGGTCCGCATTTTTTTTTTTTTTTAATTATTATTTTTATTTAATTATTTATTATTTTTAATTTAATTTTTTATTATTTTTAAATTATTTTTTAATTATTATTTTTATTATTAAATTTATTTATTTTTTTAAGTCAGAGTGAGACGCAGTTCTCATTCAGGTCCGCCTTTTTTTTTCCCCATTGACATACATTACCGGTGTGTCGGCGATTTTATGGCCGGCCACCTGGTTCTATTTGTCGGCCCTAAAATCGCGGACACACCGCTAATGCATGTCTATGGGCAGTCAGCTCGAATTCTGATTGGTCGGCGTTCAATCCGAAATCGGGCTGACTGCCCATAGAGATGCATTAGCGGTGTGTCCGCGATTTTAGGGCCGACAAATAGAACCAGGTGGGCGGCCATAAAATCGCCGACACACCGGTAATGTATGTCAATGGGGAAAAAAAGGCGGACCTGAATGAGAACTGCGTCTCAGTTTTGAGGGGCTCTTCTGATTGGCTGAGGGCAGTATACAGCGACCAATCAGAAGAGGGCCTCAGATCTCATTAAGGTAGAATGGGGGATTTTTCGTCCATTCTATCTTAATGAGAAGGAAGAGGACGTCGGAGGTGGAAGTTAGCGAAAAGAAGACAGAAGATCCCCGGGGCCGGACGAAGAGGCGGAGATGGCGGAAAGAAGAGAGAAGACCCCCCGGGGCCGGAGGAAGAGGACGGCTGGCCGGACGGAGGATCAGATGACAAAGAAGACATGTAAGTATGTGCGGACATGGGGGGGCTGTGTGGACATTAGTGGGGGTTGTGTTTTTGCGGGGTGGGCTGTGCGGACATGGGGTCGGGCTGTGCGGACATGGGGTCGGGCTGTGCGGACATGGGGTCGGGCTGTGCGGACATAGGGGTCGGGCTGTGCGGACATAGGGGTCGGGCTGTGCGGACATAGGGGTCGGGCTGTGCGGACATGGGGGTCGGGCTGTGCGGATATGGGGGTCGGGCTGTGCGGACATGGGGGTCGGGCTGTGCGGACATGGGGGTCGGGCTGTGCGGACATGGGGGTCGGGCTGTGCGGACATGGGGGTCGGGCTGTGCGGACATAGGGGTCGGGCTGTGCGGACATAGGGGGCGGGCTGTGCGGACATAGGGGGCGGGCTGTGCAGACATAGGGGGCGGGCTGTGCGGACATAGGGGGAGGGCTGTGCGGACATAGGGGTCGGGCTGTGCGGACATAGGGGGCGGGCTGTGCGGACATAGGGGGCGGGCTGTGCGGACATAGGGGGCGGGCTGTGCGGACATAGGGGGCGGGCTGTGCGGACATAGGGGTCGGGCTGTGCGGACATAGGGGGCGGGCTGTGCGGACATAGGGGGCGGGCTGTGCGGACATAGGGGGCGGGCTGTGCGGACATAGGGGGCGGGCTGTGCGGACATAGGGGGCGGGCCTCCGCTCCATGGCCCCGGGTAGCGATTTGCGGCTCAGGCAGCGACTCGCAATGGCCTCGCGGCCATTGCTCGCGCTACCTGAGCGGTAAATCGCTAAGGTTGTAGCCGAGCTTGTGGATCGATTTTGGGCCAGCGGCTCGCAATGGCCGCTTCGCGGCCATTGCTCGCCCTGAGCCAGCGACTCGCAATGGCCTCGCGGCCATTGCTCGCGCAGCATTGGGCGCTTCGCGTCCAATGTTAAATTCGTATCCACATGACGACATCGGAAAGTGCGCGCGAAGGGGCGCTTTTCCGATTCGCGATTATATAATAGATTGCTGCTGTATAGAATGTAACATCAAAAACCTGTATTGTTATTGCTGTATCTCTACTTATATTATGTTATCATTATATGCTGTTCTTTTGAAAAAAAAACCTTGTTTTTATACATGGAACATGTAATCTGTTCTTATGTTGGCAGATAGATGTAATGAATTGTCGGTTTTATGATTATTTATCCAGCTGTCACTTCTCACGTCATATTAATAACCTTGGGTGTCTCCTGTTTGTGGTTTGCCGCCGAGCCGGGGGCCTGTGGGCGTGTGTCTCTGCATTGCCTTGTAACTAGAAGCGGTGGCCGTGTTTCGGGGTATGCGTGGGTCACGCCCGCGGGCGGACCCAGCGGGCGACGTCACGGGGGTGGACACCAGGAGCCGGATTGATGGCATGACGTGGCGCCGGATGTGACGTCCGGCATGAGATACTATTGGCCAGGGCGCCAGAATATGACGCCGCTGGTAACTAGGTAACCGCTGACGTGGGATGTGACGCGCTGATACCCGCGACTTCCGGTTTTTGGGCCGGACGTCACATGGCACGCTGGGTTAATAGAATACACTATAAATAGCTGGATTCCCCTTAGTACGACCACCCTCCTCAGAAGAAGCTTGTGCGAAACGCGTCAGGGGGCGGTCGCAGTAAGGTAATGGACCCATGATTGGTACTGTTTGTTTCATCCTCAACCTTAGTATTTTTTGTGCACTCAGTTTTGAGGCACTGATTTGTTTGATTGTACATGTTGCTTTCTATACTGAGGATTGAACTCCATTGTGGTATATTAATGTTTTTCATGTGGTCCTCTTTCTGTGTACCTTATTGACATTGTCATTTTACATAGTGTTGTGTTAATAAATTAATATTGCAATTTATTTGGCCTGACTCCTTGGAGTTTGTTTTTGAAGTATATACCCCTTCTTATTTATATGTATTTCTTTAATGATATTCTGGTTACCGTATTTCAAATATAATGGCTATGCAGGTTCTAGTGTAGTTGTGCTTGTTTTGAAAATCAATCAAAACTGGAAAATATAAAATTATATATAAATACATTTTACTTGACATTGTAACCCACTTATAACATTGTAATACACCACAGCTAAGACAGACAATGTAATCATAATGGTTGATGACATCACAGGAACTACAAATTCCACTGTTTAAGTTCAGAATTTCAGTCTTCACAGACTCCAGCGAGTAACCTCATCTCCTTTGTAACCAGCTAGTTTTTTCATTTATTTTATTACGCTTTTAACTCTGGAAAGATCACGAGGAAGGAAGGACAAAAAGGGGAGAAAAAGATGAAAGAACATATTGAAAAATGGCTTTGAAGGGCAGAAACCATCAACTTGCAGTGCTTGATTTCCAGCATCAACAATGTAATGGGCTGGAATGTCATTGGTATTGAAGTAGACAGTTGGATTGATAACACTGGTAATCTATTGGGGTAGGTAGCCACTACTAGCATCTTACTGGGCTAGGTTATGTCTACCATTAGTAAAAATCCTGGGCTGGATTGTCATCACTAGTGAAATACTGGGCTGGATTTCCACCACTGGTAAATTTCTTGTTTGGGATGACAATACTATGAATCTCCTGAACTGGTTGGCATTATCAGTGAATTAACAGGTTGGATCACTGCTACTGGAAAAGTACTGGGCTGTGTCGCCTCCACAGGTACTCTAGTGAACTGAATCGCCACACCTGCTGAACTATTGGTTTGGGTTGAAACCACCTGTGAAATTGTGAGTCCTCACCACCAGTGAACTACTGAGATATGGCATAACCAATGGTGAAATATTAGGTTAGCTTGTGACCACTGGCTTACCTCCTAGCTGGGTCTCTATAGTAGTGTAGTGTCAGTTTGTTAATAAATTCACTTATTGCTGCCTCTGCAGTATCCAGTGCCATTCTGCTCCTATTTAGACATTGTAGATCAAACGGTGCTCTGCATAACCCGGAAGTGGCTTTTACAATATGACCAGAGTCTCTATAGACTTACATTGTACAAGTGACTTCTCACTCACACATTGAGAGCACTATGATCCAGAGAATCAAATAAGAAATTTACTATGTTATTCTGCAATTACACATGATTTGAACCAATATTTATCAGCATTTTAGGGTTAAAGAGAGACAACATCTAAAGGTTTCTGGAGAATCCATAATAAAAAGAACAGGAAGATACTGTAGACAAAATGTACATTCAGTGCTGCGGATTTAGTACAGAATATAAGAACAAATATATTAGTCTTCTGTTTAATTTAAAAGGCCCGGAAAATTAGGTAATTAGCAATCTGTAATTTATTTTTATGCAGTGATAAAACTTAAACCTTATAAAGTTTCACAGTGTTTGAGATATAATCGGATTCTGGGTTTCCACCATTCTACCAAAGAAAGTCTTTTTACCTAATGACATTTTGTTTTACGTTTTTGTAAATGCCCTTTGGAGTTGGGTCACCACCACCACCAGCAAACACCTTGGCTGGGTCTCCACCACTGTGAAGATCCAATGAAGGGTCACAACCATAAGCAAATTACTGGACATGATATATATTGTACATAGGAGAGCAAAACATTAAGCCAATAGTAGTTATCTTTCCTGTAATTGTACAAATACGACTAGGATAAATTATATATAGTAATGTTGAGGGGGAAGTGATGGCATAATTAATAATTAATATGACACATAAATATTTCTCCCTCTTTGTGTGTATGTATGTGTATATATCTATATTTATGCCCACATTGGTGTAATAGGCCATAATAAATGTCCCTTCATATTCTAGTATAACATTGACCAATTCAGTTGTATCTGATGGAAATCTGTTCATCTACTGACATGGTTAATTACCATATCAGAAGATGTCCATTCTTGCATTTCAGTGTGGGAAGCCATCAGATAAGACTCTTAATTTAAATATAAAAGATCTACAGGCTGCTGGCACAAAGGGTTATTCTCACACCTTTCTGCTAACAAACTACAGCAGCCAAGATGTCTAAGGTGATAGGTGTAGACATCACTAAGGTATCTCTAAGAAGTATTATTCCCATTGTTTGCCAATCTATAGTGTCAGGAGCCACCTAAGCTTAGGTCACTTCAATATAGTGCATGGTGAGCGTGCACCTTAAAACCCTGTCAGAAGTGCACCGATGAGAAGGTGTGTCCGTCACGTGCACAGCTGAGGGACAGGTTAAAATGCCCTCTGAGACACAAAAGCTTTCTCTTTATACCTTGGTCCATGGAATAGGACCATCAACATCTGGCCTTAAGTATCACCCTCATATCTCCTCCATATCTTTCCTGTAACTCTTCCTTCTCACTCTCTCTCTCATAATTAACCCTTGAATTGCTATCTATCTTCTATAGGGATAGTGAGATCACTAATATAGTATGCCTGTGTGTATATTTAGGTAACGTGGGTATTAGTAACTGTGGGTGTTTTACATATTGTAACAGTAATGGTATTGTGTATAAGTTATCGTGCTATCTAGAATATATATATTATTGTTGTATACTTTTTGGGTGTGTTTAATACATATTAATTTATTAGAACAGACTTGTTTTCATTAAGTCGTCGATATATACATTTATATATAGTTAATCAGCATAGGAATAAAAAGCAGTAAGGAAGGGTGGATTCTGGATATCGGTGATTGTAGTCATAATCGACAATAATAACCGATATACAGAACCAGCGTTACAACATATTGGCAAGCCTAGGCCCACTGTTTGAGGTTGTTCTAGTGTCTATTTTACTGAAAACCTGTGGTCATCGTCTGGAGCGGATCCGGCCAAGGGAACGAGGACACAAATAACAGGAGGCACAGTGAAGTGTTCCGTTATTTTGTGCGTTCAGTGCCCTGATAGCTCAGACGGGTGACACAGTTTTCAGTCTTAGTAGGACACGGGACAAAGTCCTCATCAGAGAACCTTTTTCTGATTTTAACGATTTCTCTGATTCCTTTACACGATTCACACGTCTAACGGCGAGGGAGATCATCACGTCACTTTGGTCCAACACCATCAACATTTGGTTCATCTGAGGAATCCAGCTGGTCGGTAAAGAAGGCGTTCCGGAGAAACAGGACCTTTTTCCAAGCAGCACAAGAGGGACGAAGGAACAGACGACACCAAGCAACATGGCCTCTGAACAGGTGAGTATGAACTTCTCCACCCTCAAACACCTGTGTAGACATAGCACATTTAACCCAATACTGCCCACCGCATATAAGTTCACAGAGATGCTCTGGTCAACTTTACTGGACTAGGCATATGCACATGATAGAGTTTGTATTAGTAAAAGTGTTTTCCACAAAACTAAGAAACGCCTCCAAATGCTGGCAAAATTAGTACCGTATTTTCCGCACTATAAGGCGCACCTAAAAGACTAAAATTTTCCCAGAAATCATAAGTGTGCCTTATAGTGCGGTGCGCCTTATATACGTTTTTTTTCCGCTAAAATTTATGTACCATATGCTGAGTGCTAAGGGGGTGCCATTTGCCTGCAAATATTTGGCACCCCCCAGAAAATAAGCATACCTGTGCGCCACAACATCCTCCATCCCCGCCATCCCCGTTGTCCGGTCTCCGGTGCCCACCTGGCATCACTGTGCGGGGGCGCGATCACCAGCCGCCGTTCCCGCCGTCCATGCTGTCTGGTGTCCAGTGCCCGCCTCGCATCGCTGTGCAGGGGGCGCGATCACCAGCTGCCGTCCCCGGCGTCCATGCAGTCTGGTGTCCGGTGCCGCCGCTGCATCGCACCGCATGAAGGGCGCGCTCACAGCCCAGGAGCCCATTAGCCAATCACAGCTTCGCCCAGGAGCCTTGAGCCAATCCGAGGCCAGCTGACATCAGTCCATAGCCTCTGATTGGCTGAGGGCACCAGCGCTTTGATTGGATGAGGGCTCCAGCGCTGTGATTGGCTGAGGGCTCCACACAGGAATACAGTAGTACAGTAAGCAAAAAGTACAAAAAGTAAAAATCAGTTTGTGTGTACATCTGACTGTGTGGGATGCTGTGGAGGTGTGTGTGATGGAGTGCTATAGTGGGATGCTGGAGGTGATGGAGTGCTATAAAGGGATTTGGAGGGTGATGGGGGCTACACAGGGATACTGGAGGGTGATGGGGGGCTACAGAGGGATGCTGGAGGGTGATGGGAGGCTACACAGGGATACTGGAGGGTGATGGGGGCTACAAAGGGATACCGGAGGGTGATGGGAGGCTACACAGGGATACTGGAGGGTGATGGGGGGCTACAAAGGGATACCGGAGGGTGATGGGAGGCTACACAGGGATACTGGAGGGTGATGGGGGGCTACAGAGGGATGCTGGAGGGTGATGGGAGGCTACACAGGGATACTGGAGGGTGATGGGAGGCTACAGAGGGATACCGGAGGGTGATGGGAGGCTACACAGGGATACTGGAGGGTGATAGGGGGCTACAGAGGGATGCTGGAGGGTGATGGGAGACTACACAGGGATACTGGAGGGTGATGGGGGGCTACAGAGGGATGCTGGAGGGTGATGGGAGGCCACAAATGGATGCTGAGGGTGATGGGAGGCTACACAGGGATACTGGAGGGTGATGGGGGGCTACAGAGGGATGCTGGAGGGTGACTGGTATTGGCAAGTTGAGAGTTATCATTAAAAAGTTGAATAAAGTTTGACTTACAGCCTGAGCTTTTTTTTTTTTATGGTAATATGGTGCGCCTTATAATCCGGTGCGCCTTATATATGAACCAAGACAGCTGAAAAGTCATTTTTTGAGGGTGGCCTTATAATCCGGTGCGCCTTATAGTGTAGATAGTAGTAGTAGTATATACTTTTGAGCACAGCATTTGCAGGTCGGTGCATGTGGAAACACTTGCTAGCACAAGAAAGGCAGACAAAGTTTCGGATAACCTACACTGCCATTGTTGTGTGGAGAGCTTTAAACGTATACACACACTAGAAACTGAGCTAGAAGAAAGGGCCCAGTGTACAGCTGACAGGGGCCAGGAAATCTGTGTGCTAGAATCTAGGATATCAGATAAAGAAACCCTTTATTAGGATTGCATCCATTGAGGATTGCACTAGTTCAAGACACATACACATAGAGAGGATCTGGCTGCAAAGTCGCAAACGATTGCGAATTTGCAACAGGTCATCTCTAACTGTCATGGCCTGGTACAAATAGCATGGTGCCTTTGCCCACGAAACAGGTTTGTGTTTCGGGTACTGCACAGATGGGGAGACCACGGCAACATGGTCCACGTCTCCCATGGATCAGAGATCCAGAGCTATAGAGTCCAGGGGACAGGTGGAACGGTCGCTACATTTCACTCAAACACCAAGGGAGCATACACGTAGCGACCGCTTCCAGGGTCAGGACGAGAGTTGGGGATATGGAGGTAGGTGGGAAAGGGATCAAACCACTTCCAATCCACCAAATCGTTCAGTAAGGTGAGAGGAATTTTATCCTAACCGTAACAGTATGGAAAGGATAAAATTTCTGTTACGGTATCTGCAAGGAGATCCCAAAATATGATCCCAGTCTAGATGCGTTTACTGCATGTGATATCTTTGAAGGTCACTGCAATAACTATTCTGTGGCTCCAGAACTTCGAATGGAGCTGTTCAAGTTGTGGTTGCCTACACACCTCAATCAGAGGCATGAGGCAATGGGGAGAACGGAACCCAGTAATGGACAGTTTCATGATAAGGAAGATCGCCTTTCCTTACTAATGACACTGGCAACGGGCCACGGGGACGCTACTCCAGAAATCCTGATGAAATGCAGACCAACTATACACGATGAACCTTTATCGCTGTGTAGTCAGTTTGAAGCAATGTACAGGAAGGTCACTATGGATCAAGGTATCGGTATTCCACAAGGCATGATCCGCATGTTTGTGGAAAAATTCCCATACCTTGATACTGCAATTAGGTTGAGTGCAGAGAGGGAACCATCGCTCACTGATGCGGCCATGATTATTGAGCAGTGTAGACAAGATCTACTGCCCAATAAAAAGTCGGTTAAGGTTAGGGAGCATGTGCCTGTACACGTTAGATCACAAGATGAACGTGTGCACCATGCTAGAAAGAAGTCAGCTGTTCGCCCCACGGCCCCACCATTTGAGAGGACAGGGAGCATTCAATGCTTTCTATGTTTGCAATTTGGGCACATGAAGAAAAATTGTCCTCAGTGGGTGCGGAACCGAAAAAGCTCTGAAAAATCTGGCAATAATAATGGTTTCAAGATGAAACCTAATTATGCCAGAACAGTGGGGGAACAGGCTGATGGGTCTCGGGGATATTTACAAGAGCAGACACCAAAATGTGTTGCCACTGTAAATGCCCCAGTTGATGGTACAGGGGTTGTGGATCTACTGATTTCACAATTAGAACTACGGTTGAGGATCTCCAAATTGCAGTATGTACCTCTCAGGTACCTACTGGAAATCTTGTCAACATGATTGACAATTAGGGATCCCTAAAGAGCTGGCTCCAGTATGTCCTGTCATACTGGATTCTTCAGGGAGACCCCACATAAAAGCCAGAATTAAAGATCAGGACACACAAATTATGCTTGATACTGGTGCGGAAATCTCCATTACAAATATCAAACATGATTTGCATCCAAACAGCCCTCAGTGGGTGGTGATTGGATTTGATCACCAACAAGTGGTTCTGACAACATCATCGGAACTGATGTAATGACCCAAAATGGATGGATCCTAGATTTGGCAAACTGCATTGTGTGGAAGGGACCCAGACAATCCAAGGGGTGTGTCATACAACACCAGTGTCTGGAACCACCCTTGCCGGCAATGGAGAATTCAGCTGATATGCTCGAACACAAATGGCCAGAGGTCTCGCATAATATAAACCTTGAACCCATTGTGTACGAACATCCTGATCTGTGGGCACAGGGTAAAAACAACTGTGGCAGATTGATTGGTGTCCGGGTGGACATACAGGGGCCAGACCCACCCCCTCTACGTCAATATCGCTTTCCACTGGAAGCGACACAGTCGATAGTCAACCCATGTCCTGGAATTGGAGACCAAGGGTGTGGTCATAGAGGGGAATTCAAAGTGCAACAACCCTCTATGGCCTGTGAAGAAAAAGGACACTGATGCGTGGCCGCCGTCTTAATAAGTACACTCCGATGTCTGCCCCGTAGTTGCACAAACTCCTGACATAATGGCGAGAATAAGTGGCAAAAGCCGTGTATTCTCGACCATTGATGTCGCCAATGGGTTCTTCTCTATTGAACTCACAGGAAACTGTAGGTACAAATTTGCTTTCACAGTGGGGAACAAACAGTACATGTTTAATGTGCTCCCCCAGGGGTTCCACAGTAGTCCTACGTATTTTCATCAGGCATTGGCGGCCGTACTGAGCATGTTTTCTCGGCCGGAATGTCTCCTGCAATATGTAGATGACTTACTCCTGCACACAGAGACCATGGAAGAACACTTGATTCTGTTAAGGGAGCTCTTGGGACTCCTATCTAAATCTGGACTCAAGCTGAGTCCTCACAAGGCAAATTTGGCCAGAACAGAGGTGGCTTTCCTTGGGGTGCAGGTCTCTTTTGGAGCCAAAGGAATTGTGGCGGCCCGAGTGGAAGCTATGGTCAAGTTACCTCAGCCTGGCACTCTACAGGACTTACGGAAGTTCCTGGGAGTGGCCAACTTCATGAGGGAATTCATAGAGGATTTTGCTGCCAAACCCCTTTATGAACTCCTCAGAGGAGAAGAACCCTCACTTCAGGCTGGTCAGAAGCACAGGATGAGGCCTTTTCAACTCTGAAAAGAGACCTCTCCTCTGCACCTGTGTTAGCCACCCCCAACCCAGATGGAGAAATGGCCATCCAGGCACATGCTGAGACTGAGTCTATCTCTGTTGTCCTTCTACAGCAGATAGGACATGACATTAGACCACTGGGATACTTTTCCCGACTCCTCTTGCCGGTCGAACGAGGGTTCGACGAATGTGCCAAACAACTGGCTGCCCTACACTATGCCGTTAAAACCACCAAGCATATTGTAGGTTCCAGATCTCTGACTGTACAGACACCACACTCTCCTTTGGTTCTTTTACTCAGGCTGTGGTCACAGTTGCCATGCGTTTTTTTTAGTGATTTAACAAAACTCATGCGTTTTTTCATGTCATCATGAGTTTTTTAAGGTGTGTGATGGCTCCCTGCGTTTTTGGCTGCGTTTTTGAATCTGCACCTAAAAATAGTGCATGTAGTATTTTTTTGAGCGTTTTGAAAAACGCATGCGTTTTTGTAGAAAACGCATGCGTTTTTATAACATGGGTTCCTATGGAAAACGCATGCAAAAACGCATGTACAATTAGTACCTTTTAGTGCCATTCAAAAACGCATGCGTTTTCCATAGGAGCCCATGTTAAAAAAACGCATGCGTTTCCTAAAACGCATGCATTTTTTTAACATGGGCTCCTATGGGAAACGCATGCGTTTTTGAATGGCACTAAAAAGTACTAATTGTACATGCGTTTTTGCATGCGTTTTCCATAAGGCCCCATATTAAAAAACGCATGCGTTTTTGGATATGCTCCAAAAACGCATGGGACAGTCACACATGCTTTTTGGCTATTAGGGCATGCGTTTTTTAACATGGGGGCCTATGGGTGCATTTTTTACATGCGTTTTTGAAAATGCAGGTCTCCAAAAAAGCATGTGAAAAATGCTACTGTGACCCCAGCCTCAGAGATACACTCCCTGGAGTCTCCCAACAGAGATTCAGGAAATGGATCATGGACCTCAGTGGCCCGAATCTGAAAGTGGACCACAAGGCAAAGTATGTTCAGTCCCAGTTGTTAAACATGACAGGGACCGAACATGACTGTGGTCAACCATCACTATCCAGTACACCACAAATATTCAGACCGACAGACATCCAGAAGGCAGGGTCATCTTTGTTGACGGCTTTCATTTCTGTCTGAACGGCACGTATGTGTCTGGATTTGCAGTGCTGGATGAGACCACAGGCACCCAGAGTCTCGTCCAGTTGCCAGGTCACATGTCAGCACAACGGGCTGAACTGGAAGCTGTCAAGGAGGCTCTCTTCCTTCAACCTCCACGGAATCAAACTATATATAGTGACAGTTCATATGTAGTTCGATCTCTCACCCTGCACCCGAACACATGGAGAAAATGAGGGTTTGTAGACAGCCAGAATAAACCTCTGGCCCACGTTACGGTCCTAAAGGAATTGTGGGATTGGGGCATGGCACATCCAGCGGAGGCAGCCGTTATCAAAGTCCCAGCGCATCAAAGAGGAGAACAGCCTTTGACCATAGGCAATAACAAGGCCGACAAACTGGCCAACTTCGCAGCAGTGTCTGGTGTCCTTCGAGAACCAGGCACTGAGCAGATCCCTGCATTCCGGATTTCAGTGAAGCAAACCAAACTAAAAGATGGACCTGTGTCATTTGAAGAGGAACAGGCAAAAGATCCCGTTGTAATGACACATATGGCAGCTCCACAGCATCCCTGGACAATATGTCAGGGGATTTTGTGTCATGATACTGGTACCCAACAGCTTCCTCTACCAGTAGTATCAGCAGGAGATAGCGATCAGTGGTACCAGTTCAGTGGTAGAGGACAAGTATGTGTGACAGTGGTAAGAGTCCCATATGAGGCTGAAGGTCTCCAACCAGTCAAACTGCACCTGGATTCTTGCAATGTTTCTACCCACCAATTGGCAGATCCCGTAGCTCTTCAACTGTCATCCCCATAGAAGATCATCACAGGAACTAAATTCGTCCTATATACATGGCGAATTTCCATAGATGACTTCAGAGTAGATCACTGGGATCACAGATGTGAGGCGTTTGGGAGGAACCAAATTGACATGATGAGAGGATGGGTAGAGGCAGGACAAGAAGTGAGAAAAGATGATCCCCGACACAGGAAATTCAGGGGGAGGAGAGACTTGATAGAGATGGGAATTAGTGGAGGTGCATTGGGAGTAGGTGCCCTGAACACTATGGATATGGAAGTCCTGAGAGGTAAGCTCGGGGACATTGCGTGACATGCTGGGGAAGGGTTCAGAACTCAGCTTGATGTAAACCATGTCTTAGAAAGTTTGCAACATTCGCACATTGATGCCAGTACCTCTCTATCTTCGGCTCTACGAGAGAAGTTTAGAAGGTTAGTTGCAGGTCTTGTAGAAGTGCAAAACAGAGTTCAGTTTGCCCTAGCATGTACGCAGGTCCAGAGTGAACTCTCTGACAGCTTAAAGCATATAGTGTCCTCTCTATACAAGGGCCACTTCCCATTCAACCTCAGACAAAGAGTAAGTTCCCTAATCTCCCCATTTGCAGTCAACCATACAAACTAGTGGCTGGTTATATCAAAAAGGGGTACAGTGCCATGAATATAGGAATTGTTGTTAGCAATCAGACGGTGCTTCAGACATCCTAACCTATGAGTGAGGCCATCCTTATCTGTTTGATAAAGAGGGATGTTGCAGGAAAGAGGATGCTATCCTCTGTCAAGGGAGTCAAGATAAGGTGCTTAGGCACCAGTGTTGGGACTCTGAGGGTCATGTGAGATGAAGACTAACACAATACCCTCCTCTCGTCTGAAATATGTGGGTCAAGGGTATTGGTGTTGGTACCAAGGGAAAAATGTAACGTATTCTTTATATGGCACTAATTGCACCGAAAGAGCACCAGGAGCATATTGTACCCTTAGTCCCGTTTTAGGTTTAGATGTCGCAGATCAGCAGGGGAGGACCCCGATAACAACGGAGAAGAGACTCAACATTCGCCCTGCCACTCTTGTGAGACTGCAAAAGATTCCTCTTGGTTTTGGTCGTGAGCTCAAGCGTCTCTTGTTAGATTTCAGCGAAGAAGACGACATACTCCGAAATCTTCATGAGGCTGTGAATCAAGCCACTATTCAGCTTGAGCAAAACAAGACCAAGGTAACGAGGATTACCAATGCTTTAGATGCCGACTCTAAGGTGTCCTAGTGAGAAAGTTTATTTGGCTATAGTCCGACAGCTACATCGTTTTTTTAACTTCATTATCCACCCTGTGATTGTTCTTCTGGTTCTTGTTCTTGTTATGTACATTGGACTGTGCCTAGTTTACCGGAGAGTAAAGAGACTTGCCCACCAGATACAAGAGAACCAGGCAGAATTTCACGAATTTAACCGCCGAAGAAGGTCCAGGACTTAGCACTAAAAGTCCTGAAACTGTGAGATTATATTTGATAAGAGTGTTTAGGACATTACGTCAACTCAGCCCTGAAACCTCATAACATTGTATATCTTGTTTGGCTGTTACTTTGATTCATGGTTAAGGGATGGGGGAGGGAAATATAGTATTGTTATATACTGTTTAATTTTTACATTGGTATGGTATTTGTTTGCGGAGGGAGGGATATAGGTTTTTTTTTTTTTTTTTTTTTTTGTATGAATGATGAAAGAGTAAGGTTCTGTAGGGACAGGCCCCATCATTGTCTAAGGTATTTGCTACTTCAACAATTGAGTCAGTAACGTTCATAAGGGATGGATTGAAAGTCGGTTGGACTGCGTTCTTCTCACAGTCAACTTAGGTATGCTGATATCATCCCCTACCCAATAAACTCTGACCTGCCTAGTAGAGATTCAACTATCTATCCAGGGAAGAACCACATTAATGATAGATTCTTCAATCAAGCTTGCAGGAGAAGTCTCTGCTGAAAGTCGTGCCTCAGCTAAGAAGAATGCCATCCCCTGATTGATCTAATCCCAAAAAGGAGGTGCTCCTAGAAACCACCTGGTGAGGCCCAGCTACGGATTGTGATCCTCGGCAGTCCCTATACACCAGACTTGCAAAAAAATAAAACTGGCAGGGAGAGGGACGAACACAGGAAAACTCTGTGGGCTGATCAAGAGACGAAGGTGCAGCAACTCCAGAGTCTAAGCAGCCAAGCTTGGAAGAAGACATCTTGGGGCTAGGCGTGTTTCTCGAGATTGGCAACGACATGATCAGAAGTGTACTGACAAATAGAGAACTTTATTACTGAACCAAAGAGACCAAGACTATGGTGTAATCTATGGATGGAGACACTGGATTACAGCGAACGGCAGGGGAGAGGTGATGGCGATGGGTGATGTCTAGATACCTAAGTGGAAAATTTTACTTCATTTCATCCTGAACGGTTATTGGTGATAAGATTAAGTAGGCAAATATATCCCACACTTCCCACTCATTTTATTGTCGTATTTTCCGACAAAAGGGGGAATGTTGAGGGGGAAGTGATGGCATAATTAATAATTAATATGACACATAAAAATATCTCTTTCTTTGTGGGTATGTATGCGTATATATCTATATTTATGCCCATATTGGTGTAATAGGCCATAATAAATGTCCCTTCATATTCTAGTATAACATTGACCAATTCAATTGTATCTGATGGAAATCTGTTCATCTACTGACATGGTTAATTACCATATCAGAAGATGTCCATTCTTGCATTTCAGTGTGGGAAGCCATCAGATAAGACTCTTAATTTAAATATAAAAGATCTACAGGCTGCTGGCACAAAGGGTTATTCTCACACCTTTCTGCTAACAAACTACAGCAGCAAGATGTCTAAGGTGATAGGTGTAGACATCACTAAGGTATCTCTAAGAAGTATTATTCACATTGTTTGCCAATCTATAGTGTCTGGAGCCACCTAAGCTTAGGTCATTTCAATATAGTGCATGGTGAGTGTGCACCCTTAAAACCCTGCTAGAAGTGCACGGATGAGGAGGTGTATCCGTCACGTGCACAGCTGAGGGACAGGTTAAAATGCACTCTAAGACACAAAAGCTCTCTCTTTCTACCTTGGACCATGGAATAAGACCATCAACATCTGGCCTTAAGTATTACCCCCATATCTCCTCCATATCTTTCCTGTAACTCTTCCTTCTCTCTCGCTCTCTCTCTCTTATAATTAACCCTTGAATTGCTATCTATCTTCTATAGGGATAGTTAGATCACTAATATAGTGTGCCTGTGTGTATATTTAGGTAACGTGGGTATTAGTATCTGTGGGTGTTTTACATATTGTAACAGTAATGGTATTGCGTATTAGTTATCATGCTATCTAGAATATATATATTATTGTTGTATACTTTTTGGGTGTGTTTAATAATTATTAATTTATTAGAACAGACTTGTTTTCATTAAGTCGTCGATATATACATTTATATATAGTTAATCAGCATAGGAATAGAAAGCGGTAAGGAAGGGTGGATTCTGGATATCGGTGATTGTAGTCATAACCGACAATAATAACCGATATACAGAACCAGCCCTACAAAAGTTATCCTTCCTGTAATTGTACAAATACGACTAGGATAAATTCTCTCCCTTGCCATACTCCATTTACTTGTTATTCTGATCCTTATTTCCATCAATAAATATAATTCTCCCATTGCCTTTCTCCTTTCCTTTCCCCTTTCTTATTTATAAGGATTTTTTTAATGATATTCTGGTTATTTCAAATATAATATCTATGCAGGTTCTAGTGTAGTTGTGCTTGTTTTGAAAATCAATCAAAACTGGAAAATATAAAATTATATATAAATAAATCTTACTTGACATTGTAACCCACTTATAACATTGTAATACATCACTGCTAAGACAGACAATGTCATCATAATGGTTGATGACATCACAGGAACTAGAAATTCCACTGTGGAAGCTCAGAATGTCAGTCTTCAGAGACTTCAGTGAGCGACTGCATCTCCTTTGTAACCAGCTCCGTTTTTTCATTTATTTTATTAGGCTTTTAACTCTGGAAAGATCACGAGGAAGGACAAAAAGGGGAGAAAAAGATGAAAGAACATATTGCAAAATGGCTTTGAAGGGCAGAAACCATCAACTTGCAGTGCTTGATTTCCAGCATCAACAATGTAATGGGCTAGAATGTCATTGGAATTGAAGTACACAGTTGGATTGATAACACTGGTAAACTACTTGGGTAGGTAGCCACTACTAGCATCTTACTGGGATAGGTTATGTCTGCCATTAGTAAAAATCCTGGGTTGGAATGCCACCACTAGTGAAAAACTGGGCTGGATTGCTACCACTAGCGAACAGCTGGGATGGATTGTCACCACTAGTGAAATACTGGGCTGGTTTGCCACCACTGGTAAATTTCTTGTTTGGGAAGTCAATACAATGAATCTCCTGGACTGGTTTGGCATTATCAGCGAATTAACAGGTTGTATCACCACTACTGTAAAAGTACTGGGCTGTGTCGCCTCCACAGGCAAACTAGTGAACTAAATCGCCACACCTGCTGAACTATTGGTTTGGGTTGAAACCACCTGTGAAATTGTGAGTCCTCACCACCAGTGAACTACTGAGATATGGCATAACCAATGGTGAAATATTGGGCTAGCTTGTGATCACTGGTTAACCTCCTAGCTGGGTCTCTATAGTAGTGTAGAGTCAGTTTGTTAATAAATTCACTGATTGCTGCCTCTCCAGTATCCAGTGCCATTCTGCTCCTATTCAGACACTGTAGATCAAACGGTGCTCTGCATAACCCGGAAGTGGCTTTTACAATATGACCAGAGTCTCTATAGACTTACATTGTACAAGTGACTTACTCACACATTGAGAGCACTATTATCCAGAGAATCAAATAAGATATTTACTATGTTATTCTGCAATTACACGTGATTTGAACTAATATTTATAAGAATTTTAGGGTTAAGGAGACACGACATCTAAAGGTTTCTGAAGAATCCATAAGATAAAGAGCAGGAAGATTCTAAAGACGAAATGTACATTCAGTGCTGCGGAATTAGTACAAGATATAAGAACAATTATATTAGTCTTCTGTTTAATTTAAAAGACCTGAAAAATAAGGTAATTAGCAACCTGTAATTTATTTTTATGCAGTGATAAAACTTAAACCTTATAAAGTTTCACAGTGTTTGGGATATAATCGGATTCTGGGTATTCCACCATTCTACCATAGAAAGTCTTTTTACCTAATGACATTTTGTTTTACGTTTTTGTAAATGCCCTTTGGAGTTGGGTCACCACCACCAGCAAACACCTAGGCTGGGTCTCCACCACTGTGAAGATCCAATGAAGGGTCACAACTATAAGCAAATTACTGGACATGATATATATTGTACATAGGAGAGTAAACATTAAGCCAATGGTAGTTATCCTTCCTGTACTTGTACAAATACAACTAGGATACATTTTTTCTCTTGCCATACTCTATTTACTTGTTATTCTGATTCTTATTTCCAACAATAACTATAATTCTCCCATTGCCCTTCTCCTTTCCTTTCCCCCTTCTTATTTATAAGTGTTTTTTTAATGATATTCTGGTTATTTCAAATATAATGGCTATGCACGTTCTAGTGTAGTCAAGCTTGTTTTGAAAATCAATCAAAACTGGAAAATATAAAATTATATATAAATAAATCTTACATGACATTATAACCCACTTATAACATTGTAATACACCACAGCTAATACAGACAATGTCATCATAATGGTTGATGACATCACAGGAACTACAAAATCCACTGTTTAAGCTCAGAATTTTAGTCTTCACAGACTCCAGCGGGTAACCGCATCTCCTTTGTAACCAGACAGTTTTTTTCATTTATTTTGTTAGGCTTTTAACTCTGGAAAGATCACGAGGAAGGAAGGGCAAAAAAGGGGAGAAAAGATGAAAGAATATATTGAAAAATGGCTTTGAAGGGCAGAAACCATCAACTTGCAGTGCTTGATTTCCAGCATCAACAATGTAATGGGCTGGAATGTCATTGGAATTGAAGTACACAGTAGGATTGATAACACTGGTAAACTACTGGGGTAGGTAGCCACTACTAGCATCTTACTGGGCTAGGTTATGTCTACCATTAGTAAAAATCCTGGGTTGGAATGTCATCACTAGTGAAAAACTCGGCTGGATTGCCACCACTGGTAAATTTCTTGTTTGGGATGACAATACTATGAATCTCCTGAACTGGTTGGCATTATCAGCGAATTAACAGATTGGATCACCACTACTGGAAAAGTACTGGACTGTGTATCCTCCACAGGCAAACTAGTGAACTGTATCCCCACACCTGCTGAACTATTGGGTTGGGTTGAAACCATCTATGAAATTGTCAGTCCTTATCACCAGTTAACTTCTGAGATATGGCATAACTAATGGTGACCTATTGGGCTAGCTTGTGACCACTGGCTTACCTCCTAGCTGGGTCTCTATAGTAGTGTAGTGTCAGTTTGTTAATAAATTCACTGATTGCTGCCTCTCCAGTGTCCAGTGCCATTCTGCTCCTATTTAGACCCTCTAAATCACACGGTGCTCTGCATAACCAAGAAGTGGCTTTTACAATATGACCAGAGTCTCTATAGACTTACATTGCACAAGTGACTTCTCACTCACACATTGAGAGCACTATGATCCAGAGAATCAAATAAGATATTTACTATGTTATTCTACAATTACACATAATTTGAACCAATATTTATCAGCATTTTAGGGTTAAGGAGACACGACATCTAAAAGGTTTCTGGACTATACATAAGAAAAAGAGCAGGAAGATACTGAAGACCAAATGTACATTCAGTGCTGCGGAATTAGTACAAGATATAAGAACAAATATATTAGTCTTCTGTTTAATTTAAAAGACCTGAAAAATAAGGTAATGAAATAGCCAGCATTGTATAAAGGTTGGCCATTCTTGAGGTGACAGGCAGGGAAAGAGTTAATGAATAAAGCTTTAAGCAGGGTTAGTCAGTCTTAGGCAGCTAGAACCGGTTTATTCTGGTGGGCTTCCCGCCCAAATTCAAAAGATAGGATTGCCTGACAGCTGTCAGTCATAGGGTATATAAGGAAAGAGTTTTAGTGAGAGCAGTCAGTTAGGTAAGAAGATACCTAAAAGCCTGAAGATGTCTGCTATTGAAGACCTCCTGGAGCGCTTGGTTGCCAAGGCAGGGGCTGCTGGCGGTGCGGACTGGCTGAGGAGGTGTCTGGAGGAGCCCGACTGGGAGCCGGTGGCTGAGGAAGGAGCCATGACGCCGCTGAGGGAGAGAGGACTGGCGGAGGCATCCGGATCTGCTGACAGCGTCCGGAGGAAGAGCCAAAGAACGAGGAAGGGGAGGAGGGAGCCCTACTCGCCTCCCATTCACAGCCGTCGGATCAATGCTTCCGGGAGGAAGCAGGCGGCGCCGCAGAGTGCTGCTGATGAATCACAGAGTCGGAGCGGCAGGAGGGCACCGAGCCCAAGGAGAACGCCGTCTCCTGTCAGGAGGCGGGGAGTTGAAATGGAGAGGGGCCACAGCAGGCCCGCCAGTTCTATAAGCCGCCCCAGTGCAGGGAATGCTGTAAGGCTGCCGCAGCAAAAGAGCCTACAGGCGGCAGCTGCAGCGCTTCAGGTCTGGGGGCAGGTACCCTAGCTGATAGGTGAAGACGCATCTGGAGAGATGCCTCCTCAGGATGAAGACATGGAGGAAGAGTCAGCAGCAGATGTGAGGGTACTGACCGGTCCTAGGGCCCCGTCGCTGACTCGTGAGCATGACCCCTTTTTACTTATTGACTCTACTATATCCCTGCCTGCTAATCAATTTAGAGATATAATATCACAGGCAGTGGCTTCTGCCCTTACGGCAGTGTCTGATTCTAGGGAGGGTTCAGTTCGGAGATCTGGCGTTCCAGATGCTTATTTTAAGGAAGCCATTTCTTGCGAGCTGTCTCCCCTGGGCTTTCATTTGAGCGCTGCTGTAAAAGATAAGATTTGGGCTAGGGAGTATATGGATTTATTTTCCTTGCTTCCCGCAAGAGAATTGAGTAAATGGGATAGAAAGGATGATAAAATGGATGAGGACAAGAAGAAAATATACCGTTCTTTCAACAATTGGTTACAATGCTTTGTGATATACACAGTGGTTTTAGGAGAAAAATATCCCCATTTGTGTTCAGGGCTGTTTCAACATATTGATATTATTTTAGAGGCGTACCGCCATTTTGGGGGGGTTGCATGGTTGGCGTATGACAAGGCGTTTCGTCAGAAACTATCTGTGCATCCCTCTTTGAAATGGGGTACTAAGGATGTGGGATTGTGGCTCCATATGATGGTGCCACAACGTCCACCAGTATTGAAACAGCCTTCTCCGCAAACTCCTCGTATAGGCTTTTGCTTTGCCTTTAACGAATCGTCATGTAAGTGGATGCATAATTGCCGGTACAGGCATGAATGTTCTTTTTGCGGTGGCAATCATTCCGCGTTGAAGTGTATGAAGAAAGGTGGTCAGGTGCTGTCTTCTGCTCGGGATGCTTTTCTTAAAGGCAATGACTCCAGTGAGGTTGCAAGAAATGCTCCCGTGGCTAAAGCTGTATCAGATCATCAGAAAGTGGAGTTAATTAGGAAAGGGTTTTTACAAGGTTTTTATGTTCCTCCTTATGAGGGTTCGGGTTGTAACTTAATTAAAAATCTACCTTCTGCTAGACTTTTTCCTCATATAGTTCGTGAAAAGATTTTTAAAGAGGTGGAAGCGGGTCGGTGCTCGGGCCCCTTCCCGCTTCCGCCTTTTGCTAATTTTAGAGTTTCACCTTTGGGCATTGTCCCTAAAAAAGAACATGGATCATTTAGGATGATCCATCATTTATCGTACCCGGCCGGATCCTCTTTAACGATCAGTGTTGGCTGGCTCTGCCTCCTATGCACCTTTTGATCTAGCTATTGATTTGCTGTGTGCTGCGGGACGTGGGGCATGGCTGGCCAAGACTGATATTAAGTTTGCTTTTAGATTGTTGCCTGTGGATCCTGCTGGGTTCAATTCTTTGGGTTTTGCATTTGACGGATGTTATTATTTTGACCGCTGTTTGCCAATGGGATTTTCACTTTCGTGTAGTTATTTTGAAGCATTTTCGTCATTTTTACAGTGGTGTGTTCAATTTTCGTCCGACGGTGGTTTTATGACGCACTACTTGGACGATTTTTTGTTCATTGGCTCGGCTTTTTCGGATGATTGCGGTAAACTTTTAGAGTCGTTTTTGTCAATTGCGGAAGTTTTTGGGGTCCCTATAGCGGCTGAAAAGTCTGTGTCTCCATGCCATTCATTGGAATTTCTGGGCATTGTCATTGATTCCATCAATATGGAATGCAGGTTGCCTGATGACAAGCTTGAGAAATTAAGGAATTTAGTAAATAGATTTTTAGATTTGGATGGAGCAATATTGCAGGAATTTCAGTCTCTTGTAGGGAGCTTGAAATTTTGCCTTTGAGGATCATTCCGGCGGGTCGTCCGTTTTGAGGAGGTTGTATGAGCTCAATGCGAGGTCACAGTAAACAGTCATCTGTCATTGCTGGTACTTTGGATGTGAAGGAGGATTTATGTATATGGCATGAATTTTACATGATTTTAATGGTATATCTTGTTGGCAATCTGCTTTTTAATCGGGGCTTGCGATTGACCTATTCTTTTCCGTTCTGATTTAGGTTTTGGGATCTATTTTTCGGGTTCATGATATCGTCTTGTGGCTGCTCATTTGTCAGAATCAATTGTGGATAATACAGCAGTGCAAGATATTTACGGTTTTTGTATTTTTTTCAGTTTTGGCTCTCGTTTTCGTAATTCGAGAATTATTATTACCGTTAATGTCTAAAGGAGCTTGTATGGCTTTAAACACCCTTTCTTCAAAAAATTGCTGCATTTCGGCAATATTGAGGAAATGGTGTTTTTGTTATTGAAGCTTAACATTTGGGTGAAAGCCTCTTTGTCCAAGGTTAATGACCATACAATCTGCAATCTTTTTTCTCAACATCATATCTCACAGTTTCTGATGTTACGTCCAGAGGCGGCAACGGACAGGATTTTATGCCCAGACGAGCTTTGGGAGATTTTGGGAGCCTGATTTCACGATTCATTATTCAGTCTCTTGCACCTAAAACATTGACTGCATACGTTGCATCGTGGAGAAAATGGGTTAATTTTTGCAAAGTCAAAACATTGCCATTTAATGTCACGTCCACAGACTCTGCTCTTTCATTTCTAAATTTTCTAGCAAGGCACGATTGGTCTTATTCTGCAATGGCTTAAGCTTTAGCTGGGGTTTCATTTTTTCTAAAATTGCATGGAGAACCTCCATAAACTAGTTTATTTTCAGTGAAACAATTTTTGAAAGGCTACAAAAGAGCATTTTCCCATTCCGATGACCGTCAACCTATATCTTTGAGTTTGTTGGCACAGCTTTGTGCGACAGCGGGAGTAGTTTGTTTTTCGCCCTATGAAGAAGTGATGTTTCGCACGCTATTTTTAATAATGTTTTATGGGGCATTCGAATCTGTGAAGTGGCCGTGAATAAGACACAGGCTTCCGGGCTGTTGTCCGATGTGTCTTTTTCTGGGTCTTCTGTAGTAATTTTTCTGCGCAGATCCAAAACGGATCAATGTGGCAAGAGCAGTGGATTTCCCTTCGTGGGATTTCTGGTAGTTCCATGTGCCCTGTTGCAGTTATGAAGTTTTGGTTGTCAATTAGGGGTGCGCATCCGGGCTCTTTATTTGTCCATAAGGATGGCACCCCGGCTACTAAATTTCAATTTCGGACGGTATTGCAGCTTTGTTTGCAACATTTGGGTAGGGATGGTGAAAGAATCACATCTCATTCCTTTCGCATTGGGGCAGCGTCGGTAGCTGCATCGCATGGAGTTCAGGCCGTTGCAGTGAAACGTATTGGTAGATGGAAGTCGAATGCCTTTAAAAGATATATTCGCCCATATTTTGAAATTTGATGTATTAATTTTTGTTTTCTTTCAGGTCCCAAGGTGGTGTGGATAATAGGACACTCTTTCGTTTTTTGGGCAAGAAAAAGAGCTATGGGACGCAGTTATACAGAAAATTTGTCTTTTGATCTAAGAGAAGTAAATGTTTTTTGGCATGGGGTTAGAGGTTTAGAATGGGGTTCGGTTCATTCGTTAATAAGTGAATTGCTTACTCGTTTCCTGCGTCCTGATGTAATTATTCTGCATGTCGCGGGAAATGATGTGGGTAAATGTTCCACGCTAAGTTTGCTGTGGCATATTAAGACAGATTTGTATCGCCTGAGTCAGGAAATTCCGGGTGTAGTTTTTCTCCGAAATAATATCCAGGCTTTGCTGGAAGTCTCCTAGAGCATTGTTTCTGGAGAAAATAAAAAAGAAGGTAAATAGGAATATAGCGAAGTTTATGCCGTTAATAGGTGGGTTTTCTTATAGGCATAGGGATCTGGAGGAGTTTTTAGTGGGTCTTTATAGAAAAGATCTACCGTAGTTCATTTGTCAGACATTGGTCTGGACATTTTTAACCTCGGGCTTCAGAACATTGTGGAAGATTGGTTGGGGGGGGGGGGGGCCGACAATCTTTGATTGTCGTCCGGTGGGTTGCCCAGGGATTCTGGGTGAACTAGTTTGCAAGATGATGAATTTAAGGAGTTATTTATTCTTATTTAATAATTTATTTATTTATGGAAATTATTTATTGGAGAAAATTTATTAATTTAATACATTTTTGTAATCCTTAATAAAGTACCAATTAAAAGTTTTATTTACCACAATGTTCTGAAGTGTGCCTCTTATTAAAAGTAGTATAAGGTAAGGTTTTTATTGTAGGTAAAAAGTAAGAGTTTGCCTTGTCGCCTCATTAGCAATCTGTAATTTATTTTTATGCAGTGATAAAACTTAAACCTTATAAAGTTTCACAGTGTTTGAGATATAATCGGATTCTGGGTTTTCCTTCATTCTTCCAAAGAAAGTCTTTTTACCTAATGACATTTTGTTTTACGCTTTTGTAAATGTCCTTTGGAGTTGGGTCACCACCACCAGCAAACACCTTGGCTGGGTCTCCACCACTGTGAAGCTCCAAAGAAGGGTCACAACCATAAGCAAATTACTGGACATGATATATATTGTACATAAGAGAGCAAAACATTAAGCCAATAGTAGTTATCTTTCCTGTAATTGTACAAATACGACTAGGATACATTTTCTCTCTTGCCATACACTATTTACTGGTTATTCTGATTCTTATTTCCAACAATAACTATAATTCTCCCATTGTCCTTCTCCTTTCCTTTCCTTTCCTTTCCTTTCCCCTTCTTATTTATAAGGATTTTTTAATGATATTCTGGTTATTTCAGATATAATGGCTATGCTCATTCTAGTGTAGTCGTGCTTGTTTTGAAAATCAATCAAAACTATGGAAAATATAAAATTATCAACTTATATAATCGGGAGTTGGGAATTCGGGCATTGTAGCCGAATCCCAAGCTCCTTTGCGCCACTGCAAGCGATGACGCGCAGCGTCCTCTCCCCGAGCCCCCGCCGTCTCCCGCCGTCTCCCGCGGTGTTCCTGCAGGCTTCCTGTGGCTCCCGCAGGCTCCCAGTGTCTGCAGAGGTCTTCTACTGCAGTCTAGGACCTGCCGTGATGTCACAGTCACGTGACACCAGGTTACTCCATGATAACTTGCGGTCACGTGACTGTGACATCACCGCAGGTCCTAGACTGCAGTAGAAGACCTCTGCAGACACTGGGAGCCTGCGGGAGCCACCGGGAGCCTGCAGGAGCACCGCGGGAGACGGCGGGGGCTCGGGGTGAAGTGAGCATTAACTTTTTTTTTTTTTTTTAACCCCTGCCTTCCTGTTTGGATACGTTTTACTGTACTGAGCATGCTCAGTACAGTAAAAGCCTCCTCCAGCCTCACAGCCTCCCCATCCTCACAGCCTACTCCAGCCTCACTGCCTCCTCCAGCCTCACTGCCTCCTCCAGCCTCACAGCCTCACACCCTCCTCCTGCCTCATAGCCTCCTCCAGCATCACAGCCTCCTCCAGCCTCACAGCCTCCTCCAGCCTCACAGCCTCCTCGAGCCTCACCCATCATCACAGCCTCCTCCAGCCTCACAGCCTCCTCCTGCCTCACAGCCTCCTCCAGCCTCACAGCCTCCCTATCCTCACAGCCTCCTCCAGCCTTACAGCCTCCTCCAGCCTCACTGCCTCCTCCAGCCTCACAGCCTCACAGCCTCCTCCAGCCTCACAGTCTCACAGCCTCCTCCTGCCTCACAGCCTCCTCAAGCCTCACAGCCTCCTCCAGCCTCACATCCTCCCCATCCTCACAGCCTCCTCCAGCCTCACAGCCTCCTCCTGCCTCACAGCCTCCTCCAGCCTCACTGCCTCACAGCCTCCTCCTGTCTCACAGCCTCCTCCAGCCTCACAGCCTCCTCCAGACTCACAGCCTCTTCCAGCCTCACAGCCTCCCCATCCTCACAGCCTCCTTCAGCCTCACAGACTCCTCCAGCCTCACATCCTTACAGCCTCCTCCAGGCTCACAGCCTCACAGCCTCCTCCAGCCTCACAGCCTCCTCCATCTTCACAGCCTCCTCCGTCCTCACAGCCTCCTCCGTCCTCACAGCCTCCTCCGTCCTCACAGCCTCCCCATCCTCACAGCCTCCCCATCCTCACAGCCTCCTCCATCCTCACTGCCTCCTTTGTCCTCCCAGCCTCCTCCATCCCCTCAGCCTCCTCCATCCCCTCAGTCTCCTCCATCCTCACAGCCTCCTCCATCCCCTCTGCCTCCTCCATCCTCAAAGCCTCCTCCATCTTCACAGCCTCCTCCATCTTCACAGCCTCCCTATCCTCACTGCCTCCCCATCCTCACAGCCTCCTCCATCCTCACTGCCTCCTCCATCCTCACTGCCTCCTCCATCTTCACAGTCTCCCTATCCTCACTGCCTCCCCATCCTCACAGCCTCCTCCATCCTCACAGCCGCCTTCATTCCCACAGCCGCCTTCATCCTCACAGCCTCCTCCATCTTCACAGCCTCTTCCATCCTCACAGCCTCTTCCATCCTCACAGCCTCCTCCATCCTCACAGCCTCCTCCATCCTCACAGCCTCCTCCATCCTCAGCCGCACTACCTGACACCACTGCCATCCTGCCAACCGTCGACCCCGCTTCATCGCCACCCCCCTCACGCTCTCCGCATGCTCAGTACAGTAAAAGCCTCCCCATCCTCACAGCCTCCCCATCCTCACAGCCTCCTCCAGTCTCACTGCCTCCTCCAGCTTCACTGCCTCTTCCAGCCTCACAGCCTCACACCCTCCTCCTGCCTCACAGCCTCCTCCAGCATCACAGCCTCCTCCAGCCTCACAGCCTCCTCCAGCCTCACAGCCTCCTCGAGCCTCACCCATCCTCACAGCCTCCTCCAGCATCACAGCCTCCTCCAGCCTCACAGCCTCCTCCTGCCTCACATCCTCCTCCAGCCTCACAGCCTCCCCATCCTCACAGCCTCCTCCAGCCTTACAGCCTCCTCCAGCCTCACTGCCTCCTCCAGCCTCACAGCCTCACAGCCTCCACCAGCCTCACAGCCTCCTCCAGCCTCACAGCCTCCTCCAACCTCACAGCCTCCTCCGTCCTCACAGCCTCCTCCATCCTCACAGCCTCCCCATCCTCACAGCCTCCCCATCCTCACAGCCTCCTCCATCCTCACTGCCTCCTCCGTCCTCCCAGCCTCCTCCATCTCCTCAGCCTCCTCCATCCTCACAGCCTCCTCCATCCCCTCTGCCTCCTCCATCCTCACAGCCTCCTCCATCTTCACAGCCTCCTCCATCTTCACAGCATCCCTATCCTCACTGCCTCCCCATCCTCAGAGCCTCCTCCATCCTCACAGCCTCCTCCATCATCACAGCCTCCTCCATCTTCACAGTCTCCCTATCCTCACTGCCTCCCCATCCTCACAGCCTCCTCCATCCTCACAGCCTCTTCCATTCCCACAGCCGCCTTCATCCTCACAGCCTCCTCCATCTTCACAGCCTCTTCCATCCTCACAGCCTCTTCCATCCTCACAGCCTCCTCCATCCTCACAGCCTCCTCCATCCTCACAGCCTCCTCCATCCTCAGCCGCACTACCTGACACCACTGCCATCCTGCCAACCGTCGACCCCGCTTCATCGCCACCGCCCTCACGCTCTCCGCATGCTCAGTACAGTAAAAGCCTCCCCATCCTCACAGCCTCCCCATCCTCACAGCCTCCTCCAGTCTCACTGCCTCCTCCAGCTTCACTGCCTCCTCCAGCCTCACAGCCTCACACCCTCCTCCTGCCTCACAGCCTCCTCCAGCATCACAGCCTCCTCCAGCCTCACAGCCTCCTCCAGCCTCACAGCCTCCTCGAGCCTCACCCATCCTCACAGCCTCCTCCAGCATCACAGCCTCCTCCAGCCTCACAGCCTCCTCCTGCCTCACAGCCTCCTCCAGCCTCACAGCCTCCCCATCCTCACAGCCTCCTCCAGCCTTACAGCCTCCTCCAGCCTCACTGCCTCCTCCAGCCTCACAGCCTCACAGCTCCACCAGCCTCACAGCCTCCTCCAGCCTCACAGCCTCCTCCAACCTCACAGCCTCCTCCGTCCTCACAGCCTCCTCCATACTCACAGCCTCCCCATCCTCACAGCCTCCCCATCCTCACAGCCTCCTCCATCCTCACCGCCTCCTCCGTCCTCCCAGCCTCCTCCATCTCCTCAGCCTCCTCCATCCTCACAGCCTCCTCCATCCCCTCTGCCTCCTCCATCCTCACAGCCTCCTCCATCTTCACAGCCTCCTCCATCTTCACAGCATCCCTATCCTCACTGCCTCCCCATCCTCAGAGCCTCCTCCATCCTCACAGCCTCCTCCATCATCACAGCCTCCTCCATCTTCACAGTCTCCCTATCCTCACTGCCTCCCCATCCTCACAGCCTCCTCCATCCTCACAGCCTCTTCCATTCCCACAGCCGCCTTCATCCTCACAGCCTCCTCCATCTTCACAGCCTCTTCCATCCTCACAGCCTCTTCCATCCTCACAGCCTCCTCCATCCTCACAGCCTCCTCCATCCTCACAGCCTCCTCCATCCTCAGCCGCACTACCTGACACCACTGCCATCCTGCCAACCGTCGACCCCGCTTCATCGCCACCGCCCTCACGCTCTCCGCATGCTCAGTACAGTAAAAGCCTCCCCATCCTCACAGCCTCCCCATCCTCACAGCCTCCTCCAGTCTCACTGCCTCCTCCAGCTTCACTGCCTCCTCCAGCCTCACAGCCTCACACCCTCCTCCTGCCTCACAGCCTCCTCCAGCATCACAGCCTCCTCCAGCCTCACAGCCTCCTCCAGCCTCACAGCCTCCTCGAGCCTCACCCATCCTCACAGCCTCCTCCAGCATCACAGCCTCCTCCAGCCTCACAGCCTCCTCCATGCCTCACAGCCTCCTCCAGCCTCACAGCCTCCCCATCCTCACAGCCTCCTCCAGCCTTACAGCCTCCTCCATCCTCACTGCCTCCTCCAGCCTCACAGCCTCACAGCCTCCACCAGCCTCACAGCCTCCTCCAGCTCACAGCCTCCTCCAACCTCACAGCCTCCTCCAGCCTCACAGCCTCACAGCCTCCTTCCTGCCCCCACAGCCTCCCAGCCTCACAGCCTCACCCTCACGCCTCACGCCTCCTCCGCCTCACAGCCTCCCCATCCTCACAGCCTCCTCCAGCCTCACAGCCTCCTCCAGCCTCACAGCCTCCTCCATCCTCACAGCCTCCTCCATCCTCACAGTCTCCCATCCTCACAGCCTCCTCCAGCCTCACACCTCTTCCAGCTTCACAGCCTCCCATCCTCACAGCCTCCTCCAGCCTCACAGCCTCCTCCACCTTACATCCTCACAGCCTCCTCCAGCCTCACAGCCTCCTCCAGTCTCACAGCCTCCTCCGTCCTCACAGCCTCCTCCGTCCTCACAGCCTCCTCCGTCCTCACAGCCTCCCCTCCTCACAGCCTCCTCCATCCTCACTGCCTCCTTTGTCCTCCCAGCCTCCTCCATCCCCTCAGCCACCTTCATCCCCTCAGCCTCCTCCATCCTCGCAGCCTCCTCCATCCCCTCTGCCTCCTCCATCCTCACAGCCTCCTCCATCTCACAGCCTCCTCCATCTTCACAGCCTCCCTATCCCACTGCCTCCCATCCTCACTGCCGTCCTCCATCCTCACTGCCTCCTCCTCCTCCATCCCCCTCCGCTCAGCCTCCTCCATCCTCACAGCCTCCTCCATCCTCACTGCATCCTCCATCCTCACAGCCTCCTCCATCCTCACTGCTCCTCCATCTTCACAGCCTCCTCCGTCCTCACAGCCTCCCCATCCTCACAGCCTCCCCATCCTCACAGCCTCCTCCATCCTCACTGCCTCCTCCGTCCTCACAGCCTCCTCCATCCCCTCAGCCTCCTCCATCTTCACAGCCTCCTCCATCCTCATAGCCTCCCCATCCCTCCAGCCTCCTCCATCTTCACAGCCTCCTCCGTCCTCACAGCCTCCCCATCCTCACAGCCTCCTCCATCCTCACTGCCTCCTCCGTCCTCCAGCCTCCTCCATCCCCTCAGCCTCCTCCATCCCTCAGCCTCCTCCATCCCCTCTGCCTCCTCCATCCTCACAGCCTCCTCTATCTTCACAGCCTCCTCCATCTTCACAGCCTCCCTATCCTCACTGCCTCCCCATCCTCACTGCCTCCTCCTTCCTCACAGCCCTCCTCCATCATCACAGCCTCCTCCATCTTCACAGCCTCCCTATCCTCACTGCCTCCCCATCCTCACAGCCTCCTCCTTCCTCACAGCCTCCTCCATCATCACAGCCACCTTCATCCTCACAGCCTACTCCATCTTCACAGCCTCTTCCATCCTCACAGCCTCTTCCATCCTCACAGCCTCCTCCATCCTCACAGCCTCCTCCATCCTCACAGCCTCCTCCATCCTCAGCCGCACTACCTGACACCGCTGCCATCCTGCCAACCGTCGGCCCCGTTTCATCGCCACCGCCCTCGCGCCCTCCGCGAGGTCCACCCTGCCCGGATGCCGCCGGTGCCTTCCGCCCCTCGCCGCTCTCTCACGTTGGGGCCTCAATGTCGCCATGCTGGTGGAGTAGCGGTCTACGGGCTGTGGCCGGGTGCCGGGAGCCAGTGACGTCGTCCTGTAGCCGGCAACAGCCAATGGGAGTGAGCGGACCGTGTCAGCCTGCAAAGCCTGACACGCCCCGCTCACTCCCATTGGCCGCCCCTACAAGCGGATTGGGCCTGTGTTGTACACACAGGACGCCCATCCCATTGGCCAGACTGCTACCCACAGAGCCGTCTCTATACTCTGCTACCCACAGAGCCGCCTCTATACTCTGCTACCCACAGAGCCGCCTCTATACTCTGCTACCCACGGAGCCGCCTATATACTCTGCTACACACAGAGCCGCCTGTACAATCTGCTACCCACAGAGCCTTCTCTATACTCTGCTACCCACAGAGCCGCCTGTATAATCTGCTATCCACAAACCCGCCTTTATACTCTGCTACCCACAGAGCCGCCTGTATGCTTTCCTACCCACAGAGCCGCCTGTATAATCTGCTACCCTCAGATCAGTCTGTATACTCTGCTACCCATAGACCCGCCTGTATATTCTGCTACCCACAGAGCCCCATGTATACTCTGCTAGCCACTCACCCGCCTGTATACACACAATTCATTTCACCGCGCTCCCGATGCAATTGCATCGGGCCTTTTTACTAGTATATAAATAAATCTGACTTGACATTGTAACCCACTTATAACATTGTAATACACCTCAGCTAAGACAGACAATGTCATCATAATGGTTGATGACATTACAGGAACTACAAATTCCACTGTTTAAGTTCAGAATTTCAGTCTTCACAGACTCCAGCGAGCGACTGCATCTCCTTTGTAACCAGTCAGTTTTTTCATTTATTTTATTACGCTTTAAACTCTGGAAAGATCACGAGGAAGGAAGAACAAAAAGGGGAGAAAAAGATGAAAGAACATATTGCAAAATGGCTTTGAAAGGAAGAAACCATCAACTTGCTGTGCTTGATTTCCAGCATCAACAATGTAATGGGCTGGAATGTCATTGGAATTGAAGTACTCAGTTGGATTGATAACACTGGTAAACTACTGGGGTAGGTAGCTACTACTAGCATCCTACTGGAATAGATTATGTCTACCATTAGTAAAAATCCTGGGTTGGAATGCCATCACTAGTGAAAAACTGGGCTGGATTGCTACCACTAGCGAAAAGCTGGGCTGGATTGTCACCACTAGTGAAATACTGGGCTGGATTGCTATCATTGGTAAATTTCTTGGTTGGGATGACAATACTATGAATCTCCTGAACTGGTTGGCATTATCAGCGAATTAACAGGTTGGATCACCGCTACTGGAAAAGTACTGGGCTGTGTCGCCTCTACAGGCACTCTAGTGAACTGAATCACCACACCTGCTGAACTATTGGTTTGGGTTGAAACCACCTGTGAAATCTTGAGTCCTCACCACCAGTAAACTACTGAGATATGGCATAACTGTTGGTGAAATATTGGGCTAGCTTGTGACCACTGGTTAACCTCCTAGCTGGGACTCTATAGTAGTGTAGAGCACTATTATCCAGAGAGTCAAATAAGATATTTACTATGTTATTCTACAATTACACGTGATTTGAACCAATATTTATCAGCATTTTAGAGTTAAGGAGACACGACATCTAATGGTATCTGAAGAATCCATAAGAAAAAGAGCAGGAAGATACTGAAGAATTGTACATTCAGTGCTGTGGAATTAGTATAAGATATAAGAACAAATATATTAGTCTTCAGTTTAGTTTAAAAGACCCGAAAAATAAGGTATCGCAATCTGTAAATTATTTTGAGATATATAATCGGATTCTGGGTTTCCACCATTCTACCAAAGAAAGTATTTTTACCTAAAGATATTTTGTTTTACGTTTCTGTAAATGCCCTTTGGAGTTGGGTCACCACCACCAGCAAACACATAGACTGGGTCTCCACCACTGCGAGCTCCAATGAAGGGTCACAACCATCAGCAAATTACTGAACATGATATATATTGTACATAAGAGAGCAAAATGTTAAGCCAATAGTAGTTATCCTTCCTGTACATCCTGTACAAATACAACTAGGATAAATTCTCTCCCTTGCCATACTCCATTTACTTGTTATTCTGATCCTTATTTCCATTAATAAAAATAATTCTCCCATTGCCCTTCTCCTTTCCTTTCCCCCTTATTTATAAGTATTTTAATGATATTCTGGTTATTTCAAATATAATAGCAGTCTATCAAACACCACCTAGCTGTGGTTGGTTGTGGAGGTGTGAAAGCACAAACGCCACCAGAAATGCCCAGTTTGACTGCAAGAAGATATTTCACATAATATTAAATGGAGTGATGCAGCAAAATGGAGAAGAGCAGCAAAATAAAGGCAACTCTGTGATTTTTATTAGGTTTCTAACCCCTTCAGGACCTTGCCTTTTCCCTTTGCTGTATTCACATTTTTGCCTCCTGTTCTGTCCTTGCTACATGGATCCTGGGGCATGTGAAATTTGACATGCAGCTAAACCTTCATCTAAAATAATGAGATTGTTGTTTGAAGTCTGTGCATTTATTGAACATTATTAGCAAACATGTTTGGTGAAAGTATGAACATTGAGATATGTACAAATCAGCACATGTATAATATAACAGAGAAACATCCATCACAGATAGCTGTACAAGATGCATGTGTGTCGGCCGCAAGGATTAGGGGCTACTCGGTAGCCAGGCCGGCTGATTCTTCGGGAGGTCACGGTTGCTGTGGCCCAGCTCCGTGGCCATGGCTGAACAATAATGGGGATTATAGTTATAGGGGATTCTTGTGGCGCCACCCTGTGGAACTGTGTCATAGGTGACCAGCGCTGTTGTTGTTGTGGACCTCTGGGTGGATGGAATATCAGCCAGGATGGTACTGCTTCCCACAGGTGGAGCAGGGCCCCAGGGATGGTGTGATTAATGTTGGGGTGCCGGATGGAGGGCGCAAGAAATAACCGGAAGTGACAAGAATTGCAGTTTCTTTACCTTTTACTTGCTAAATGGTGGTGCAGTCTGGGGCACTGGTCACAGGTTTCAGAGGAGTCTGGTCAGCCTGGAAGCACTTGGAGATCCATATCGCCAGGTGAGTTTGGAGGCCTTTCTGCTGCACTCTCTCTTTGGGTGCCTGCTGTTTGTACACTATGCACACTGCACAAATCTGGCCTTTATGGAAGAGTGGCAAGAAGAAAGCCATTTTTCAAAGATATCCATAAAAAGTCTAATTTGAAGCTTGCCACAAGCCACCTGGGAGACACACCAAACATGTGGAATAAAGTGCTCTGGTCAGATGAAATCAAAATTGAATTTTTTGGGCACAATGCAAAACGATATGTTTGACGTTTCAAGCAACACAGCTCATCACCCTCAAAACACCATCCCCACTGTCAAACATTGTGGTGGCAGCATAATGGTTTGGGCCTGCTTTTCTTCATCAGGGACAGTGAAGATGGTTAAAATTGATGGGAAGATGGACGGAGCCGAATACAGGAGCATTCTGGAAGAAAACCTGTTGGAGTCTGCAAAAGACCTGAGACTGGGACTGAGATTTATCTTCCAACAAGACAATGATCCCAAACATAAAGCAAAATCTACAATGGAATGGTTCAAAAATTAACGTATCCAGGTGTTAGAATGGCCAAGTCAAAGTCCAGACCTGAATCCAATCGAGAATCTGTGGAAAGAGCTGAAAACTGCTGTTCGCAAGCGCTCTCCATCCAACCTCACTCAGCTCGAGCTGTTTTGCAAGGAATAATGGGCAAAATTTCAGTCTCTTGATGTGCAAAACTGATAGAGACATACCCCAAGCGACTTGCAGCTGTAATCGCAGCAAAAGGTGGTGCTACAAAGTATTAACTCAAGGGGGCTGAATAATATTTCATGCCCCACTTTTCAGTTTATTATTTGTTAAAAAAGTTTACAGTAGCCAATAAATTTGGTTCCACTTCACGATTGTGTCCCACTTGTTGATTCTTCACAAACAAAATTTGACTTTATATGTTTGAAGCCTGAAATGTGGCAAAAGGTTGAAAAGTTCAAGGGGGCCAAATACTTTCACAAGGCACTGTAAAGTACTCTAAACAAATTAAATAAGTTATATCAGATTTGCTTCTGAAGCAGAAAACTCCCTGTCAGGCATCAATGGATATTACCATCCCTGTCCTCTGAGGATAAAATCAGAATTAGTTCAGATATTGATCTGAGGAATGTCTTAGGCTGGGGTCACATTTGGACAGGTAATTGCGGTTACCGCATCCAGATCCGGATGCGGTAACCGCAATTGCCTTCAGACACATTTTTTTGACAAAATGTGTCTGGCAAACCGGAATGCGGTAACCGGATTGCTCAGGATGTGTAATCCGGAGCAATCCAGTTACCGTATGCTTTGTTCATCCCTGCTGCTGCAGGGATGAACAAAGGGTTAATCTTAATAATAGATGTGGGCAACATGTCTCTAGGGGGTGCCCACCCTCCCTAGAGACATGCTGTCCACTCAGGTGGTCATGTGAGGGGTTAATGTGGCCATTTATAGTATTGCCGGCTATTGTCGGCATTTTCATTTTTATGAATGAACCCGGCGGCTCCTCACTGTGTATAACATACAGTACGTAATGTACATAGTGTATGAGCCGCTAGTCTTGGTCCTGAAAGCATTAACATTAGGTCTATGGGCAGCGCACAGCCATAACTTAACTGTTTGGGGCTATTTTGTGAAGCCTGGGGTTTGAGAAGGAAAGCATCATCAGGGTTATCCTGAGAAGACTGACGGCTGTGTCATTTGAAGGCATGGCTTTCAGACAGACATCAAAATAAAAGTCCTTTTCTTTGAATTGTTTGACATGTTATACATATTCTGCTTCTCGTTCTTGAACAGACCTTTTGAGTCCATAAATGGCGACTGCGTGGGAAGGGCTATTGCCAAATATGTGTATTCTCATGTAATACTCTGTGACTTTTTTTGAAGGATCACTGTCTCTGTACCAGAGGAACCTTAAAAATAATTTCCTGTCTCTTTCTCACACAAGGAAGCATTGGAACATTTTTTGGCTGTCAGCCATAAAGGCAATTGAATCCTTTTTCAAAGCATATAGGTACTCTCAGCAGTTTGTTGTTGACGTATTGACCTGTTAGAAGAATGTCGTTCAGAGATACATCATTAAACTTAGCACTAGAATCGAAAAACACTCTAATCTGGCCTGTTTTTTTATGGGAGGTATACTCCAAACATGGGTAGGAACCAGTATTCTTCAGTGTCTCTGAGAGTAGGAGCTATCTCACATGACCATTTTCAAAAATCTTTGCCATGAAGAAGAAAAGTGATCTTTCTTCTCTGGTTTACTTTGTAGATTGTGCTTGAGTGAGGGGAAAAATTTTAACGCTTGATCTGTTAATCATGTTCTGTGGGTGATGAAGGGAAGAGGCGCAACCCAGCTTTTGGTGTCATCTTTAACAAGTCCCTTGTCCATCACCTCAAGAACAGCTTGTCTTCTATAGTCATTGCCACCTGATTGTCTTGTTTTGTTCTCTGGAAGACTGTACACCCTAACTGATTCTCATACCTTCCCAATACCATATTGTTGTCATTAATAAAGTCTGTTAGATGGTTGGATAGTTGGATGCTGTGTGTCAGTTCTTTGATATTGAATTCGTTGTTACGAGGTTGGTACAGAGATGGTTGTCCATTCTCCAATTTATTTGTCAGCATGTTGGTCACTGAAGAGGGTGTATGCATGCGTCCTAGGCATACATCCCCTATTTTGACCCATCCTAGGTCTAGTCTTTGGACATATGAAGCATTGCGAGGCCCACTGATGAGATGTCTCACTTTATGAATTTGTAGGATATCTCTTCTCAACTGCAGGATTGTCTGGGCCTGATGGTCGTGTTTCGGAATAAGGTTCGCTAAACGTTTTAAGTGAGCATGGTGTATTGTGCCATCTGGCGTAGGAATTTCAGACCTGTTGTCAGTAGGGATGAGTGAACTCGAACTGTAAAGTTCTGGACCCGTACCAGTTCGGGTCCAGGGCCTGTAAAATAAAGAATAAAATTAATAATAAAGATTATGATTATACAACCCCTGGAAAAAATTATGGCATCACCTGGCTAGGAGGATGTCCATTCAGTTTAATGTGTAATGTAGAAATAAAGCAGATCACAGACATGGCACAAAACTAAAGTGATTTCACATGGCAACTCTCTGCCTTAAAGAAACACTAAAAGAAATCAAGATAAAAAATGTGCTAGCCAGTAACGGTTACTTTTTTCAGACCAAGCAGAGGAAAAAATTTTGGAATCACCCAGTAAATTTTCATTCGCAAAACTTACACCTGCATCAAATATGATCTGCTCATTAGTCTGCATTTAAAAAGCAGTGATCACATCTTGGAGAGCTGTTGCACAAGTGGACTGACATGAATCATGGCTCCAACACAAGAGATGTCAATTGAAACAAAGGAGAGCACTATCAAACTCTTAAAAGAGGGTATCATCAGGCAATGTTGCAAAAGATGTTGGTTGTTCATAGTCAGCTGTGTCTAAAATCTGACCAAAGGAAATTCTGGTAGACCAAGGAAGACATCAAAGCGTCAAGACCGGAAACTTAAACCAATATGTCTCCAAAACAGGAAATGTACAACAAAACAAATGAGGAACGAATGTGAGGACACTGGATTCAATGTCTGTGACCGAACTGTAAGAAACCGCCTAAAAGAAATGGGATTTACATACAGAAAAGCTAAACATAAACCATCATTAACACCTAAACATAGAAAAAACAAGGTTACAGTGGGCTAAGGAAAAGCAATCGTGGACTGTGGATGACTGGATGAAAGTCATATTCAGTGATGAATCGCAAATCTGCATTGGGCAAGGTGATGATGCTGGAACTTTTGTTTGGTGCCATTCCAATGAGATTTATTAAGATGACTGCCTGAAGAGAACATGCAAATTTCCACAATCATTGATGATAGGGGGCTGCATGTCAGGTAAAAGCAATGGGGAGAAGGCTGTCATTACATCTTCAATAAATGCTCAAGTTTACATTGATATTTTGGACTCTTTTCTTATCCCATCAATTGAAAGGATGTTTGAGGATGATGAAATCATTTTTCAAGATGATAATGCATCCTGCCATAGAGCAAAAACTGTGAAAACATTCCTTGAAAGAAGACACAAGGTCAATGTCATGGCCTGCAAATAGTCCATATATCAATCCAAGTGAAAATCTTTGGTGGAAGTTGAAGAAAATGGTCCATGACAAGGCTCCAACCTGCAAAGATGATCTGGCAACAGCAATCAGAGAAAGTTGGAGCCAGATTGATGAAGAGTACTGTTTGTCACTCATTAAGTCCATGCCTCAGAGACTGCAAGCTGTTATAAAAGCCAGAGGTGGTGCAACAAAATACTAGTAATGTATTTGAGTGTTCTTTTGAGTGTTTATTGTTCATGATTCCATAATTTTTACCTCAGAATTGAGTGATTCCACAATTTTTTCCGTCTGCTTGGTCTAAAAAAAAATCACCCTTATGGTACTTTTACACTCTACCACCGAGGACAGCAACAGGCAGACACCGCACGTGCACGCGCACGTTTTCAACGGTGCCTAACGGTGCCTGATGCCGCATATACACGCCGCCACAAGGTGCTCCACAGAAGGTATTTTCGTTCCCTGGAAGTGCCGACGGGTGCCGGGGGCTACCTTCTGTGGAGTACCTTCCCTGAATTATAAGCCGCCAACACAAGGCAATATGGGCGTACATATCGTGCGCAGCAAGGACATAGGCGTGCCAGAGTTGTGTATTACGAGACGCTCGTACAGTGATTGGACAATGCAATAACATCATGATTGGCCAGCCAGCGCAGGGAGGCTGGCTAATACATGACGCTATTGCATATGTGTATTGTGACTGGTCAGCTCGTTAAATATACCGCCCTGTGCAGGGACAGCCAATGGGTACACAGTAGCCCCCACCAATGATAGCTGATGGGGTGTGGTATACATGACGCTGTGGCACGCCCCAGGTATCTCAAATACCGTGCCTGTGCCCTGATTACACACCGCCACCATAGGGAATATGCCTGCTTGTTTTTGAGCACGGCTGAAACACAGGTATCCAAAGACACAGGAAGAAACTTCCTGAATTACACGCCGCCACTCCGCGGTATTTTGAAGGCAAAAGGCACAACAGTGTCCGATGCCTGCCGGTTTCTACCTTTCGGTGGCGGCGTATAAAGGTACCATTACTGACTACCACATGTTTTTTCGTGATTTCTTTTAGTGTTTCTTCAAGGCAGAGAGTTGCCATTTGAAATGACTTTAGTTTTATGCCATGTCTGTGATCTGCCTTTTTCTACAACATTAAACAACTGAATGGACATCCTCTGAGCCTGGTAATTCCATAATTATTGTCAAGGGTTGTACTTAGCTTTCCAGCAACGCGTCCTCCCCAGGGGCGTAACTACAATAGGTGCAGGGGTTGCGATCGCACTCAGGCCCTGCAGCCTAGGGGGGCCCCAAAAGTCCCTTTGGCCCATAGATAAAGACTATTACTACTAAAGATTTGCAATAATTGGGGGTCCCGTTGGAGCTTTCGCATCGGGGCCCCAAGGCCTGAAGTTACGCCACTGATCCTCCCGTCTCGCTTTCGAGGCCGCTTCTGCTTCCGGGGCCGCTCATTAACGTCCGGTGGTATTCACTGCACTTGGCAGTCTTCGGCTTTGTACAACAGTGTTCATACGATGATATCAGGGTTCACCCATGTTCATGGCCCGAGCCATGAACTCGGGTGAATTCTGACTGTCACTGTTAGTATCAGCCTGCTTCTCATTCTGCATAGATGCTTGTCTACGCAGAGCGATGTAGCAGAGCTGATATTGCTTTGCTATCCATGTGGACTACGTCAGATGGAGGATTGTTTTTTATAATAAAGTTGGAGCCTCTAAATGTTTTTTTTAGTTTTATTTCTAATAAAAATTTTTCTCTGTGTTGTGTTTTTTTCTATCTCAACTAGAAATTCATGGTGGTCATGTCTAATATTGGCGTGACCCCATAAATTCTTAGGGCCAGTTAATAATGCAACTGTGGCTGTGGACTGCAACTCACAGTGGGGGGTGGGCAGAAAGCTTGGGCCACCCTACGCTGTGGATTCTAGCCCCCAGCTGCCTAGTTGAACCTGGCTGGACCAAAAAATAGGGCGAAGCCCACATACTTTTTTAAAATTATTTCATGAAATTCATGAAACGATTAACAAAAAACGGTTTCCTTATATTTTATATTTTCCCTATATTATTGCTTCCTGCCAGGTACAAATAGTCAGCTGGGGGTTGGGGGAAGCCTGTATGTGCCTGCTGTACCTGGCTGGCATACAAAAATATGGCGACGCCCACGTCAAATTTTTTTTTAATAGATCATTGAAAAATAAAAAAAAAACACAAATACATTTAGGGACTGCATCTTTATTAACCCCTCGACTCTCATCTCTATACTGAACACTATCGGCTCTGCTTTATCAGAGACCAAGGGGACAAACAAAGCTTCTATCCCCTTGGTCCCTGAAGGAGAGCTTGGAGCGCTGTGGCATCGTAAGAGGAGGTAACTCAGGTCACCCGAGGACAGCTTAGGTCATGCCACCTGAGCTGTCCTCGGGTGATCCCAGTGTCTCCCCAGTTACAATGCTGCAGATCCCACTCCTAATGCCAATTACGCACGGAGCTGTCAGAAGATTGCTCCAAAAAGCATGAAATCCGCGGCAAAAACCGCTGGAAAAAGTCATGGTTTTTGTGCTTTTTTTGGCTCAGGAGATGAAGATGAACACCTAGGACACAATGCATGCAGTTTCAGGCCTAAAAAGTATGAAATCCGCAGCAAAAAATGTAAAGTTTTTGTCCGGCAGATTTCATGTTTTTTTGGTAGAATTTAGGCTTTATCTAGATGCATAGTGAGCACTTTGAACCCCCAGGTGCTTCACAAATTGATCTGTAAATATGAAAAAGTATTTTTTTTCCACAAAAATTTTCTTTTTTCATTTTTACCTATTAATTTGTGAAACACCTGGGGGTTCAAAGTGCTCACTATTCATCTAGATAAGTTCCCTGGGGGGTCTAGTTTCCAAACTAAACCCCCCTGGGAACTTATCTAGATGGGTGGTGAGCACTTTGACCCCCCAGATGTTTCACAAATTAATCAGTAAAAATGAAAAGAAAATTCTTGTGGAAAAAAAAAATACTTTTTAATTTTTAAGGATCAATTTGTAAAGCACCTGGGGTTTCAAAGTGCTCACTATGCATCTAGATAAGTTCCTTGGGGGTCTAGTTTCCAAAATGGGGTCACTTGTGGAGGAGCTCCAATGTTTAGGCACACAGGGACTCTCCAAATGCGACATGGTGTTCGCTAACAATTTGATAGAAAAATTAGCTCAAATTGTTAGCGGACACCATGTCGCGTTTGGAGACTCCCTGTGTGCCTAAACATTGGAGCTCCCCCACAAGTGACCCCATTTTGGAAACTAGACCCAAAAGGAACTTATCTAGATGGGTGAGGAGCATTTTAAACCCCCAGTTGCTTCATAAATTAATCCGTAAAAAAGAAAAAAGAAACTTTTTGTGGAAAAAAAATACTTTTTCATATTTACGGATCAATTTGTGAAGCACCTGGGGATTCAAAGTGCTCACTATGCATCTAGATAAATTCCTTTGGGGGTCTAGTTTCCAAAATGGGGTCAATTGTGGGGGAGCTCCAATGTTTAGGCACACAAGGACTCTCCAAACAAGACATGGTGTACGCTAACAATTCGGAAAATTAGTTCAACTTGTTAGCGGACACCATGTCGCGTTTGGAGAGCCCCTGTATGCCTAAACATTCGAGTTCCACCACAAGTAACCCCATTTTGGAAACTGAACCCCCCAGGGAACTTATCTAGATGGGTGGTGAGCACTTTGACCCCCAGATGTTTCACAAATTAATCAGTAAAAATGAAAAGAAAATTCTTGTGGAAAAAAAAATACTTTTTCATTTTTAAGGATCAATTTGTAAAGCACCTAGGGGTTCAAAGTGCTCACTATGCATCCAGATAAGTTCCTTGGGGGTCTAGTTTCCAAAAATGGGGTCACTTGTGGGGGAGCTCCAATGTTTAGGCACACAGGGGCTCTCCATATGTAACATAGTGTCCGCTAACAATTGGAATTATTAGCGGACACCTTGTTGCGTATAAAGAGTCCCTGAGTGCCTAAACATTGGAGCTCCCTTACAAGTGACCCCATTTTGGAAACTAGACCCCCCAAGGAACGTATCTAGATGCATAGTGAGCACTTTTAACCCAAAGGGGCTCCACAAATTGATCCGTAAAAATAAAAAAAGAAAATGTTTGTGAAAAAAAAGTACTTTTTCCTTATTACGGATCAATTTGTGAAGCACCTAGGGCAGGGGTGGGGAACTCCAGTCCTCGAGGGCCGCAATCAGTGCAGGTTTTCACGATTTCCTTAGTATTGCACAGGATTGGAATCATCACCAGTGCAAGTGATTATGTTATCACCTGTGCAATACTAAGGAAATCCTGAAATCATGCACTGATTGCGGCCCTCGAGGACTGGAGTTCCCCACCCCTGACCTAGGGGATCAAAATGCTCACTATGCATCTAGATAAGTTCCCTGGTGGGTCTTGTTTTCAAAAAGTGGTCACTCCTGCGGGAGCTCCAATATTTAGGCACACAGGGGCTCTCCATACGCGACATGGTGTCCGCTAACAATTCCAATTGTTAGCGGACACCATGTCACATATGGAGAGCCCCTGTGTGCCTAAACATTGGAGCTCCCCCACAAGTGACCCATTTGGAAACAAGACCCCCTCAGGGAACTTATCTAGAAGCACTTTGATCCCAAGGTACTTCACAAATGATCCTAAAAATGAAAAATTACTTTTTCACAAAAATCTTCTTTTCCCTTTTACGGACTTATTTGTGAAGCAGCTGGGGGTTCAAAGTGCACACTATGCATCTAGATAAGTACCTTGGGGGTCTTATTTCCAAAATGGGGTCACTTGTGGGGGAGCTCCAATGTTCAGGCACACAGGGAGGGGCTCTCCATACGCGACATGGTTTCCGCTAACAATTGGAACTAATTTTCCATTGAAATTGTTAGCACCTCGCATATGGAGAATCCCTGTGCCACCAGCACAAGGGCAACTGGAAGAGTTGGGGTACAGCACCAGAAAATGGCGCCTCTAATGAATGTGCTATTTTCTGGGGTGGCTGTGGGTTGTAATTTGCAGTGTGGGGGTGTCACAATGTTTGGGTCTCTCCACACTGAGGTTTCCAGCCCCCCAGCTGCCACGTTTTACCTGGCTGGCTACCAAAAATACAGCAAAGGCCTTTTTTTTATTTCTAGAACTGATTTAGAAAAAAAAATGATGTTAGGCTCCGCCATATTTTTGGTCCAGCCAGGTTCAACTTGGAAGCTACAGACTGCCAGCAACCCCCAGCTGCCTCGTTGTACCTGGCTGGCAACCAAAAATGCAATAAAGCCCATTTTTTTTTATTTCTAGAACTAATTCTAGGAAAAAAAAATGACGTGGGGCTCTGCCATATTTTTGGTCCAGCCAGGTACAATTTGGCAGCTACACACTGCCACCAACCCTCAGCTGCCTTGTTGAACCTGGCTGGCAACCAAAAACACAGCGAAGCCCTTTTTTTGTATTTCTAGAACTAATTGTTGAAAAAAAAAATGACGTGGGGCTCTGCCATATTTTTGGCCCAGCCAGGTACAACTTGGCAGCTGGGGGCTGGAATCCTCAGAATGGAGAGGCCCAAGCATTCTGGCCCCCCCATGCTGCGAATTACAGCCCACAGCTGCCCCAGAAAATGGCTCATTCATTGAAGTGCCATTTTTTGGCACTGTACCCAGGCTCTTCCAGTTGCCCTGGTGCCGGTGGCAAACTGGGTAATAAAGGGGTTAATGCCAGCTTTTTATTGGCAGCTGGCAATAAGCCCGAGATTCATAATGTCAGGCCAATGTTAGACCCGGCCACTAGGACTCTCTAGTAAATAGTCAAAAAATACACCACACAGAGAAAAATCTTTTTATTTGAAAAAAAAAAAACACAAACAAAATTCGTACTCCATCTGTACTATAAAGATCCGACGTAGTCCACAACGAAGGTCCCACGACGCTCGAGCTCCTCTGCTCCATCCAGAGATTGCAGCAAGGGATCAAGTGTCCTCTACCTACAGTCTCTGGGGTCAGAGTTATGGTGCACTGCATGGCAATGATCTGTCATACAGTGTTCCATGACTATGATCCCAGAGATTACAAGAGGACACTTGATCCCTTGTTGCACCCATCCATCTACCCATGCACTCATCATCCACGCATACACCCATCCACACATGCACCCATCCATGCATGCACACATTCATCCATGCACACATCCATCCATGCACACATCCACACACACACATCCACGCATGCACACATCCATCCATGCACACATCCATGCATGCACACATCCACGCACGCACACATACATCAACGCACACATACATCAACGCACACACACATCCACGCATACATCCACACATGCATGCACAGATCCATGCATGCAGACATCCATGCATGAAGAGATCCACGCATGCAGAGACATCCATGCACGCACACATCCACACATGCACACATCCACGCATGCACACATCCATGCATGAACACATCCACGCACGCACGCATACATCCATATACGCAGACATCCATGCATGCTCACATCAATGCACAAACACATTCACACACGCACACATCCATGCATGCACGCATCCATTCACGCATGCACACATCCATGCATTAATACATCCAACCATGCAATATCCATGCATGCACACATCCATGCACGCACACATCCATGCACCCATCCATGCACTCATACACCCATCCATCCACTCATGCATGCACCCATCCATCCACCCATGCACCCATCCGTCCATTCACCCATGCATGCATGCATGCACCCATGCACCCATCCTTCCATCCATTCATTTATACTTACTTCATCCACCATGAGGAGGAGGAGCCCAGGAGAGGAAGAGGGCTCACACCGGAGCAGAGGAGGCTGACTGGCGGGTGCACCGCGGGTGCAGCTCGTCAGCAGAGGTGAGGGGGTCATGACACAGGCTCCAGAGGTGGGAGGGGGGGCCCAGGAAGGGGGGTGATGATTAGCATGGGAGGGGGTTGAGGAGGCTGACCGGCGGTGCACCAGCGGGTGCGGGTGCAACAGATAGATAATAATGGGGGGGGGCGGATGGGAGGGACAGCAGGGCCGTTATGACCACCGAGCGGCAGGGGGCTGAGGAAGGGAGGGCACCCCCTATCCACCCCTCCAGATCTGATTGGAGAGCTTCATCAGATCTGAAGGGTGAATTGCTCTGATTCGCTCTGATCGGCAGTTTCACTTTCAACTGCAATCAGAGCGACTTTAGCCACGGGAGCTAAGCCACCCCCCTGGGCTAAAGTATAGGTCCTTGCGATTCTGCAGCTCCGGTGACTTGTCACTGACCCGTCCCGAAGCTGCAGGAGCGCAAACAAGCCATGACGTTATAGAGACATCATTGGTTGTGAACGCACCGAATTCCATGACGTCTCTATAATGTCAAAGGTCGGGAAGGGGTTAAAGAGAGCCTGACAACTCGTTCTACCCCCTCTGCTACCACTACCTGTCCCTGCACCTTCCTAGCTGATCCCTAACCAGCCCTATCTCACCTAAAACTGCACTATAAAGTTTAAGAAAATGGATAATATACTTACATGTAGTCTGCATCAGTAGACTGCGATGGGTGGGCTCCGGGGCTCCATTCTGCCTCCTAGCTTGCTTTCAGCACGCCCCACTGGGCGTTATCATTCATTCTTCTGTTCCTCCTCTATTTGAAATTCCCGCCTCATCTTCTACTGTGAAGCGCGGGCCGGAACGTCATATCCGATTTGGTGCATTGTGGGCGCTTATGACGTCACCGGCTTAGCTTCAATATGTGCACTAAGCATGCGCTGGAGCCGAGCCATCCTACGTGATCTCTCCAACCCTTTAGACATTATACTGTATGTGAACTTAGATATGCTCTTCTATGATACTGTGCGAGGCTACTCACAAAAGTCACCAACTGGACACCTGTTCTTCATAACTGTTTGTTAGACCTTGTGCTAATATAACAAGTTGGCAGGCAAGCCATTAGCCACATGTGACTCCTGAGCCACAGGTTGGGGACCCCTGTTCTAGATTGAATATTGTAGCCCATTGTATTTCCTATTTTGATCACCAGGCTACTTTTTCAACAGTGTTCTTTCCAATGCTTATGACTATATTGTGACAAACTGAAATCTGTGATATTATTCTCTTTACTGTGTTTCTTGCACATGGCAGAAATATCTTGCCGTCTGATCATCTGCCGATTCATGGCATCTGTACTACAAGAGGATGACTTTTGTGGCATACTAATAGCGAGATGGAAGAAGTACAGCCAAGATAATGCACAACATGTGGGGGATGCATCACTGTTGGGAGGCAGCCAAATTGATCCTTTGAGGGAAAAATAATATTTTGTGTAGGTCTGAAAAACAGGAAAAAGTGTCTTATAAGTGTAACTCTCTGGTTCCAGCTTTTAACTGTTAAAGTGGTGCAAAATATCTAAATAACAGAAAAATATTGGAATCTGAGAGTCCTCAGTGGTTGATACCTTTTAAAGGCACACTGTCAGGTCATTTTTCAGTATGATACTAATATTACCCTTGAATAGTGCCTGGGCAGACCCTTAAAAACATGTAAAATCATTATTGTACCGTTTGTAGTTTTCATGTTATCACCATTGTCATTTCCCGCAACATGGAATAAAATCAAGTCAGGCAGCGGAAAACGATCTGAGAGATCCGCAACCACTAAATTTAGTTGGCTTCATCTTAAATCCCTAACCCCATGCCAAAAAACCTGAACTTTGTGACGCGCCACAGGGCTCGGGTACTCAGCTCTCGGGCCCTCGGTCCGGGGTGTCACGGGTGGCTGCCCGAGGCCATGGCCCTGGTGGTCAAATAAAATATAACCAGGTTTTGTTGAAATAAAGTATATACAATGTCGTTGTGACGCTACCTGCAGTGTCTGGTGATGCTCACTAGCGCCGCTACAGCCCTCTGGTGGTCGTTGGTATTGCGGCAATGATGGTGTAGTCCCCCGCAGGTGGCACTGGACCGCCGAGGCAGCGATTCTGTGGGAGAAAACAGTTTATGCGGGAAAGAATGCAGCAGAGTCGGAACTTCACTTCGCCGGGTACTTTACTGAAAAACTTACCCAAAGTCATTTCATTTCAGCAGATGTTTCAATGGCAAATGCTACGGATGCTGCAAGTGGAACTTCTGGCTGTTAGATGGATCCCTCCTTGTGTACCTTTCTTATTCCTTTCTTTCCCTTTGCCTCCCAGTGGCGGTGAAGTCTGACTTCTTAAAGACAGTCTAACCTCCTGCTGTGTCTCTTAGTTTCCTCTCCTATGTACCCGTCGGGTGAATATTTTACTGTCCTTCGCAGGATCCAACTGCAGAACTGATTCACCTCTTGTGGGCTCTTTGGGAGTCGGGGCTGCATCTAAAATATCCCCGGGCATCGGATTCTCTGTGAGCCGTGAAGGTAATCACAGTTGCGGGCTCCGGTACCCGGTTGCTTCCTTTGGGGCAAACCTTCAGGTTACTCTCTTCCCCTCTTAGAGTGAACTCGCGATGTGAGCTACCTTCTCTTCTTCTTCTTTCTCTGGGATCTTTTCTGTCTTTCCTTTCCTGGGCCCATCAGCCGAGGAGGTCCTCCTTGCTCCCTCCAGCTCCAACTCACTAACTGTCTGACTAACTCACTACTTCCCCCTAGAGGCCACTATATACCCTCTCGGGGTTCCTCCCACCTACTAATCTAGTGTGTTGTTGTTAGCTCTAGGGTTCCACCTACTGACCATAGTTCCAATTGCAGTGGGATGACTACACCGCTTTTATGAGTGCAGTACCCCTTTTGTGGCACCTACATGGTGGGGCGCCACATTTGCACATATCAAAAGTTAAAATCTCAGTATATCTCCGCTTCCTCGCTCTTTCCTGGGCCCAGAAAACAAAGAAATGGCCTACCATCCAGACCACTTTAGACCCTTTAAAAGAATGTAAAAGAATTTAAACAGGAGCAGAAGGATGTACGTACAATTTATATGCATCAGATTTCCATCTCCCTATTTTCTTGATAATGGCACTACGGACACCATGCTGAGCGGCCAAAGTAGCCGCACCAATCCTGAAGGAGTGTGATGTAATCTTTCAATGTTGCAGATTCAAATGGGCCAGACATTTGTGTAAAACAGCACGAAATTGAAAAATTGATTTTGGAGTGCGGATGGCATGTACAAATAATGGACCCGGTGAAGTACTGCAAAACCTCAGCCACGTAGACATATTGCTAACTGGACACAGTGTCTCACGTGGAATAGCCTGCAGGGTAATAACATTCCCTTTACCTAACTGGTCAGTTTTGGATCTCCGTAAACAAAGAACCAAACGAGACCTGGTCATCGAAACATCAGATAATTGGAAGATAGAGGCTTTAGTCTTGCTTATTGCAATCACCTCCCCAATTCGCAATGCTGCAAAAAATGTTACAACAAAGATTGACCTGAACATCGCTACTCCATGAGGGCTATAACACACCTGTTCCAGGACCGAGCAGAGTTGTAACAAAACCGGTATAGTAACCGGAAGTCTATCATCAGTTCGGAAAAATGCTTTTTTATAACCTTTAAGGAACTGTTTGACTGCAAATTAAGCAGGAATAGGGGGAGACCCATACAATTTCAAGAAAAACAACACTCCGGCCAAGGATTTAGAAAGGGAAGAATAGGATACCCCATCACCTGCGAGATGTTGAATAAACGGTAGAGCAGAAGAAATAGATGTCACTGTGGGAGCTTGATTAATACCTGAGCAGAATTGCACCCACTTATACCACACGGCACAATAATCAGACCAAGTCTGGGGGGCTAAGGACCATATAATATAATGAGGAATAGCAGTTACAGTGCCTACAAGTAGTATTCAACCCCCTGCAGATTTAGCTGGTTGACACATGCGGAATTAACTTGGCATTGTGACATTTGAACTGTAGATCAGCCTGAAAGTGGGAAATGTAGTGCCACAAAAATTTTTTTTTTTTTTTTTTTTTTAAAGCGTTAAAAGTTAATTCAGAGGGTCATTTATTATTCAACCCTCAAACCACCAGCTTTCTGTTTGGTCCCCTAAAGTATTAAGAAGTAGTTCAGGCACAAAGAACAATGAGCTTCACATGTGTGGATTAATTATCTCTTTTGCCAGCCTTTTCTGACTATTTAAGACCCTCCCCAAACTTGTGAACAGCACTCATACATGGTCAACATGGGAAAGACAAAGGAGCATTCCAAGGCCATCAGAGACAAGATCGTGGAGGGTCACAAGGCTGGCAAGGGGTACAAAACCCTTTCCAAGGAGTTGGGCCTACCTGTCTCCACTGTTGGGAGCATCATCCGGAAGTGGAAGGCTTATGGAACTACTGTTAGCCTTCCACGGCCTGGACAGCCTTTGAAAGTTTCCTCCCGTGCCGAGTCCAGGCTTGTCCGAAGAGTCAAGGCTAACCCAAGGACAACAAGGAAGGAGCTCCGGGAAGATCTCATGGCAGTGGGGACATTGGTTTCAGTCAATACCATAAGTAACGTACTCCACCGCAATGGTCTCCGTTCCAGACGAGCCCGTAAGGTTCCTTTACTTTCAAAGCGGCATGTCAAGGCTCGTCTACAGTTTGCTCATGATCACTTGGAGGACTCTGAGACAGACTGGTTCAAGGTTCTATGGTCTGATGAGACCAAGATCGAGATCTTTGGTGCCAACCACACACGTGACGTTTGGAGACTGGATGGCACTGCATACGACCCCAAGAATACCATCCCTACAGTCAAGCATGGTGGTGGCAGCATCATGCTATGGGGCTGTTTCTCAGCCAAGGGGCCTGGCCGTCTGGTCCGCATCCATGGGAAGATGGATAGCATGGCCAACCTGGAGATTTTGGCCAAGAACCTCCGCTCCTCCATCAAGGATCTGAAGATGGGTAGTAATTTCATCTTCCAACAAGACAACGACCCAAAGCACACAGCCAAGAAAACCAAGGCCTAGTTCAAGAGGGAAAAAATCAAGGTGTTGGAGTGGCCTAGTCAGTCTCCTGACCTTAACCCAATTGAAAACTTGTGGAAGGAGCTCAAGATTAAAGTCCACATGAGACACCCAAAGAACCTAGATAACTTGGAGAAGATCTGCATGGAGGAGTGGGCCAAGATAACTCCAGAGACATGTGCCGGCCTGATCAGGTCTTATAAAAGACGATTATTAGCTGTAATTGCAAACAAGGGTTATTCCACAAAATATTAAACCTAGGGGTTGAATAATAATTGACCCACACTTTTATGTTTAAAATTTATAAAAATTCAACTGAGCAACATAACTTTTTGGTTTGTAAGATTTATGCTTCTGTTAATAAATCCTACTCTCGTTTGCAGTTTGAAGGCTCTAACTTATTGGCATCTTATCAAACCAGTTAAATCTGCAGGGGGTTGAATACTACTTGTAGGCACTGTATATCATATCCAACAACTCGGCTGGGCATTGAAGACCACTGGCGTCTGCTGCAGGACACTGGTCTTGAAATCGCTGAATGTGTTGCCAAGAAGGAAGAGCACATAACACATGGTTGTCAGAAGATGTAACTTGTGCCTTCAACCAAATGTTATGTTTCAATAACAAAAACACTAATTTTCTCAAAAACAAAACAGTAGGGCTACATTTGGAGGAAAATGTATTAATAGTAAAACACGTGCCCTTGGCAGTCACTGGTAACAAAATCCTACGATTACAAAAACGATCGCCCCAAACAGAAAATATTAATAAAATTGCAAAAACCTCGCCTAACGTAGAATTACCAGAAAAACAAGCAAGCGCCCTTTGAGGCCATGGAAAAGATATCCAATGGCGAGAGAAATAAATACCTACACCGACCTCACTAGTTTGAAAAAATAGATCTAACTCTGCCGAGGAGACAAATGCGCTTTGCCAACACGTAACCCCGTTAAATTGACACAAAAAGGTAGACCATACTTCCAAGTCAAGTTTTAACTCAAAAGTAATAGGAATAATATCCGTGGGGGCGGATATTATTTTCATGGCATCATATAAACGCCGAAGAAACAGCCTGCCGGCAGGGATAATGCGCAATACAAAATTGAGACAGCCAACCAAAGATTGAAATCCTCTCAAGCTCACCTCGCTTTTGTGCAAAAATTCAAAAACCAACCCCCTGAGCTTCTGCACCTTATCATCAGGAAGGCGGCATTTGATCCTTCCTGAGTCAAGGACAATGCCCAAAAACCCAATGGACCGGGAAGGACCCACTGTCTTATCAGCGGCTATTGGGACACCGAAGTGCTACATTAGACCCAAAAAATTGGATAAGAGCTGTACACATTCACCCGACTGCCGGGCCAATGAATAAAAAATCATCCAGATAGTGTGTGACAAACCCACCAGAAAACTGATACTGCACACACCACTGAAGGAAAGTGGAAAAGGCTTCAAAATAGAAGCACGATAGGGAAAAGCCTATTGGAAGGCAAGAATCAAAATACCGTATATACTCGTGTATAAGCCGACCCGTGTATAAGCCGACCCCCCTACTTTTGCCCCCAAAACCTGGGAAAATCTATTGACTCGCGTATAAGCCGAGGGTGGACCCCAGCACAGGTATACAGCCCCCAGCAGTGTATACAGGCCCCAGCAGTATGATATACAGCAGCCCCCAGTGGTATATACAGCAGCCCCAGTGGTATTGCAGCCCCTATATACAGCAGCCCTAGTGGTATTGCAGCCCCAGTGGTGTATACAGCAGCCCCTATATACAGCAGCCCCAGTGGTATTGCAGCCCCAGTGGTATTGCAGCCCCTATATACAGCAGCCCCAGTGGTTATGCAGCCCCAGTGGTATTGCAGCCCCTATATACAGCAGCCCCAGTGGTATTGCAGCCCCAGTGGTGTATACAGCAGCCCCTATATACAGCAGCCCCAATGGTATTGCAGCCCCAGTGGTGTATACAGCAGCCCCTATATACAGCAGCCCCAGTGGTATTGCAGCCCCAGTGGTGTATACAGCAGCCCCTATATACAGCAGCCCTAGTGGTATTGCAGCCCCAGTGGTGTATACAGCAGCCCCTATATACAGCAGCCCCAGTGGTATTGCAGCCCCAGTGGTGTATACAGCAGCCCCTATATACAGCAGCCCCAGTGGTATTGCAGCCCCAGTGGTATTGCAGCCCCTATATACAGCAGCCCCAGTGGTATTGCAGCCCCTATATACAGCAGCCCCAGTGGTATTGCAGCCCCAGTGGTGTATACAGCCCCAATGGCAGTATATTGCAGCCCCAGCGGTAGTATACAGCAGCCCCCGTAATGCAGGGCCCCCCCAGCTTCGCTCCGGTCACCTGTAAAGGAAACTATACTTATCACAGTGCCGCTGTCTGTCCGCGCCCGCTCGCAGCTGCCGACCGCGATCCTCCATCTTCATGCCTCTTCTTCCTGTTTCCTGTGCTCATCGCAGGGAATGACGTCATTGCCCGCGACGAGCACAGAAACCGGAAGAAGACGCATGAAGATGGAGGATCGCGTACGGCAGCTGCGAGCGGGTGCGAGCGGGCGCGGACAGCGGCACTGTGATAAGTATAGTTTCCTTTACAGGTGACCGGAGCGAGGCTGGGGGGGCCCTGCATTACGGGGGCTGCTGTATACCGATGTATACATCGGTATGTACCGATGTATACATCGGTATACAGCACTGACTCGCGTATAAGCCGAGGGGGGTACTTTTCAGCCCAATTTTTGGGCTGAAAAACTCGGCTTATACGCGAGTATATACGGTAATACCCTCCCTCAAAGTAAAAACCCAGGGACATAATACCGGCTTGGTCAACCGGTAGCAACCGAAAGGCGGATTGAATATCTGACTTTGCTAACAAAGCATTCTGACCAGCAGAACGCATAAGATCAATTGCCAAATCAAATGAGGCATAAGAAACTGATGATAGATTTGGATCCACCTGGTCATTAAGAGAAGACCCAGCCGGGAAAGAAAGGTGATGAATCATACGGAAAGAACCCTTTTCTTTTTTGGGAACTACTCTAAGAGGGGAAATACGAAAATTCGGGAAAGGGCCTGCACACCTACCTGCCTCCACCTCTTTAATAATTTTGTCACGAATAATACGGGGAAAACGCCGAGCTGATGGCAAATTACCGATTATATTACAACCTACCCCAAAAAAGGATATGAAAACCCGTCTCAAGTAACTCAGCTTTCTGCTGATCAGGGTACTGTTTTAACCACGGGAGTGGATTTGCTAGTTTCACCAGACTTGGTGCTTTTAAGAAATGCATCTTTGCCATTAGCTACAGCTTGTCCATGGTTTTTAAAACACTTTGCAGCTGGATGAGTCCCCCCGTACTCATGTCAATATCAACAATTATGCATCCACCGGCAAGATGACTTGTTGAACGCAAAGCAGAAACCCTTGCGCTGCTGCTGAGTTAATGGCTGCTTCACCACTGTATGCGTTTGTGGCACCATCATGTGAAGCCAGAGACCAATGTCCTTGGTTCCCCATTTCAAAGAGGGGTGCACAGCCAGCTTCTGGCAAAAAGCCTAGTCATAGGCTAGCCATGCAACCCCCCCAAAATGTCGGTAAGCCTCCAAGTCTAAGTATTGGAAGAGTCCCGAGCACAAATTGAGATATTTTTCCCCAAGCACAGCTGCATAGATAATTAAGCATTGCAGCCAGTTGGTAAATGATCTGTACACTTCCTTTTTAACCTCATCTTTGTCATCCCGTTTTTCTAATTTAAGCAGTTCGCGGGATTGTAACAGTGTAAATAAGTCTATAAATTCCCCTCCCCAAATTTTTTCTTTTACTGAAGGGGACAAATGAAAACCCAAGGGGGAAACTTCACAAGACATGACCTCTTTAAAATAGGAGTCAGGAACTCCAGATCTATTAACAATAACAGAGTTCCTCTCTGGGAAAGCCACCCCACTGGGATTAGAAACTTGTAAAGCAGCAGCGACAACCTGATGTACTACCCCTGCCCTGCAAGGGTATTATACACAAACATAGAGGGGTTCTCACCAGATCCAGGAACATGGCTAGGTCCAGGAACATTCAGAGCATCCATTTCTGCAGGGCTTGAGAGGCTGACATTGTCGTCCTGACCTCCAGCCTCCGGTGATATGTTGCTGGCTGCTTCCACTGCCTGAGAGGCCACATGCCCCCACACCTGGAGCGCCGGAGCCGCTGCAGTACAGCTCTTTTGCTGTGGCGGCTCAGCAACGCTCCTGGAGCTGGTGTCCCTGAAAAGAAGAAGAGGCTCGGGACCTGCAGGACCCTGCTCAGTTGCCCGGTTCCAGTCACGCGCCGGAGATCTCCTCATGATGTCGGCTCTCGCGAGACTTCGGCCTGAAGATCCCGCAGCTGCTCTGTAGCTTTGTGATGGCGCCGCCTTCTTTCTGCGTCCTTCCGCTTGCCGGCTGGATGCAGGCGGCGAGTACGCTTCTCTCCGTCCCCTCTTCTTCCGCTGGCTTCTCCTGCAGGGGGTGTGTGTTATGGCGCCGTCTTCCGGATCACCGCCTTCCACAACAGGATCTTCACCCAGCTCTTCCATGGCAGGCCCGGAATCGTCCATGCAGCGTCGCAACCACTGTTCTCCTCCGCAGCTCCCCGCCTTCTCGTTCAGCCGCTCCAGCAGGGCTTCCATCCTGGACGTTTTCAAGTGATGTTCCAGGTAAGTGACAGGCTGTCACCACGGACCCCTCTTTTTATAGCCCAAGTCAAAACCTTATAATTTTAGGCGGGTAAAAGCCGGTTCAGACCGGTTTATTCTACTATTAGCCCAGCAACAGCCTTTCTATTATAACTACAGTTAGGGCCAGAAATATTTGGACAGTGACACAAGTTTTGTTATTTTAGCTGTTTACAAAAACATGTTCAGAAATACAATTATATATATAATATGGGCTGAAAGTGCCCACTCCCAGCTGCAATATGAGAGTTTCCACATCCAAATCGGAGAAAGGGTTTAGGAATCATAGCTCTGTAATGCATAGCCTCCTCTTTTTCAAGGGACCAAAAGTAATTGGACAATGAACTCTAAGGGCTGCAATTAACTCTGAAGGCGTCTCCCTCGTTAACCTGTAATCAATGAAGTAGTTAAAAGGTCAGGGGAGGATTCCAGGTGTGTGGTTTTGCATTTGGAAGCTGTTGCTGTGACCAGACAACATGCGGTCAAAGGAACTCTCAATTGAGGTGAAGCAGAACATCCTGAGGCTGAAAAAAAAGAAAAAATCCATCAGAGAGATAGCAGACATGCTTGGAGTAGCAAAATCAACAGTTGGGTACATTCTGAGAAAAAAGGAATTGACTGGTGAGCTTGGGAACTCTAAAAGGCCTGGGCGTCCACGGATGACAACAGTGGTGGATAATCGCCGCATACTTTATTTGGTGAAGAAGAACCCGTTCACAACATCAACTGAAGTCCAGAACACTCTCAGTGAAGTAGGTGTATCTGTCTCTAAGTCAACAGTAAAGAGAAGACTCCATGACAGTAAATACAAAGGGTTCACATCTAGATGCAAACCATTCATCAATTCCAAAAATAGACAGGCCAGAGTTAAATTTGCTGAAAAACACCTCAAGAAGCCAGCTCAGTTCTGGAAAAGTATTCTATGGACAGATGAGACAAAGATCAACCTGTACCAGAATGATGGGAAGAAAAAGTTTGGAGAAGAAAGGGAACGGCACAAGATCCAAGGCACACCACATCCTCTGTAAAACATGGTGGAGGCAACGTGATGGCATGGGCATGCATGGCTTTCAATGGCACTGGGTCACTTGTGTTTATTGATGACATAACAGCAGACAAGAGTAGCCGGATGAATTCTGAAGTGTACCGGGATATACTTTCAGCCCAGATTCAGCCAAATGCTGCAAAGTTGATTGGACGGCGCTTCATAGTACAGATGGACAATCACCCCAAGCATACAGCCAAAGCTACCCAGGAGTTCATGAGTGCAAAAAAGTGGAACATTCTGCAATGGCCAAGTCAATCACCAGATCTTAACCCAATTGAGCATGCTTTTCACTTGCTCAAATCCAGACTTAAGACGGAAAGACCCACAAACAAGCAAGACTTGAAGGCTGCGGCTGTAAAGGCCTGGCAAAGCATTAAGAAGGAGGAAACCCAGCGTTTGGTGATGTCCATGGGTTCCAGACTTAAGGCAGTGATTGCCTCCAAAGGATTCGCAACAAAATATTGAAAATAAAAATATTTTGTTTGGGTTATGTTTATTTGTCCAATTACTTTTGACCTCCTAAAATGTGGAGTGTTTGTAAAGAAATGTGTACAATTCCTACATTTTCTATCAGATATTTTTGTTCAACCCTTCAAATTAAACGTTACAATCTGCACTTGAATTCTGTTGTAGAGGTTTCATTTCAAATCCAATGTGGTGGCATGCAGAGCCCAACTCGCGAAAATTGTGTCACTGTCCAAATATTTCTGGCCCTAACTGTAAGTTAACCCTTTCTTTGCCTATAGGCCTGTTTCCTCAAGATAGCCACCACCACCAATTTAATGCTATTTCATTATGCTCTCCTTCTCTGCAGCTCCCTCCTTCCTTTCTGCAGCTCTCTCCTCCCTGCTTTCTCCTCCCTTTGCTAACAGTGCAGTGTCAGGTTTCACTTACAGGTCTGTTCAGTTAATATCCCCACGGAGGGAGAGCTACTGCAGGTCTGCCTTATCTAGACTCCATTTGTTTCTGTAAGCAGGTATACCTGCTGTGACAGTTTATGTTGTAGTTCAGCTCTTGTAATGCTGCACAGAGCTGAGAGGAAAATACAGTCCCCCCACTAATCTCCTGTGCTGTGATTTCATATTCATGTGTGGGGAGTGGACAGCAGAGAACTAAGTGGATCATTCTGTTTACAGAAGATAGGAGGGGAATATGCATAAAAGAAATACATCAACAGAGAGAGTTTAGAGGGAGGAATTAAAATTCACAAATCAGGAAATCCAGGAAGACCAATCATTTTATGTGTGGGCACCTCACTGAACAAATTTCTGGGTGGGCAGAGGCTGTTCTCAAACCCCTGGTAAGGAACGATCCTTGCCACCATGGATGTGGAATCTCTGTACAGTAACATCCCACACGAGGATGGATTAAATGCCTGCAAAACATTTCTGGAGAACACAGGGATTGATGCTGACTCTGTGGTGAAGCTTATAAAATTTATCCTCATGCACAACTATTTCACATTTACCGACAACATATATTTACAGGACACTGGCACAGCAATGGGAAGCAAAATGGCACCACAGTATGCAAATCTTTTCATGGCCAAGCTTGAAGGTGACTTTTTATTCTCTTGTACGATCAGGCCTCTGGCCTACTACCGTTATATTGATGACATCTTAATCATCTGGATAAAATCTGCTCAACAGCTGAGGACGTTCCATGAACACTTTAATCAGTTTCATTCCATCATCAACTTAACACTCAACTACTCTGGACACCATCTTTAAGCTACAGAACAATGAAATAGAGACATCCTTGTACCGGAAACCAATTGACCATCCAACATATCTCCGATGGGAAACAGTATCAGTCTCAAAAATTCCATACAATGTTATATACAGACAGTAGCAAGACACTTGCTCTGTCACAACTCCAAAACTACATATGAACACCAAAATGACAAAAGGAGAGAAGGTGTGCGCTTTATAATGAATTCATATTAATTTTGTTTACGCAGTGCTTAATAAAACAAGGAAGGGTACAGTTCACATGGGTTTAAAACATGCGTTTACATGAACTATAGCATCCTGGCTCCCGGGCCTGCGCATTACACTTACAGCATTGACGCCGCGTCACTTCCGGTAGAGGACGAAGAACCAGAAGTGACATAGCGCTAATCAAGCACACATGATCGGAGGCTCCAGCATTTATGTGCGTGCACACTATATAAGAGGCATATGATGGCGGTTTCAGTGCCATTTCACAAACCTCCCCCTTATGAAGCTGTAACCTAAAGAATAAACGTACATTGGGGAATTTTACGGAGGACTCTCTGCTCCACCTGTGGGGTAACATGTTTTTCATGTACTTGGGCAGGTTGCTTTTATGCTATGTGCTAACCTTACCATAGGGGGACCTAATGGTGATTGCTGAGTGACTTCAGTGTTATTTGTTAGGGAGCAATAACAATACTATTGCATTGCTTATGCTGCTAAATACTGCACTTGCACTTTATTTATACTGTGACTATGCACAGCCAGTGCTGCGATCTGTTATAGCTGTTATAGCTGATATTCCCTGTAATTATGCTATCAATACTTTGATTTGCACCATCTGTATCCCCATGTAGTAATTGTAACCATGCTATAATTCATGTAAACGCATGTTTTAACCCCATGTGAACTGTATCCTTTCCTGTTTTATTACGCACTGCGTAAATAAAATTAATATAAATTCATTATAAAACGCACACCTTCTCTCCTTTTGCCTTTTTGGTGTTCATATATCTCCAATGGGACAGTTTTCACCCAAAACACATAAAAAAACTCTATTGTGTATAGCCAGGCCATCAGATACAATCAGATATGTTCTAACCCTACAGATAGAGACAAGCACCTTGAGGACCTCAGAAAGACCTTTTTGAACAAAGGCTACCATCCAAGAACAATCGAGAACCAGATTACAAGAGCCACCAGAATAATCAAGGAATCATCTCCTACATTAAAAATCTAAAGAAATCAACAGAGTTCCTCTCGTAGTCACCTACAATCAAAGTCTGGAGGTGTTAAGAGGAGCTGCATGGAAACTACAACCACTACTACAAAAAGATGCCCGACTAAAATCAATATTTCCGGATCCCCCACTCTTGTGTTTTAGACAACCTCCCAATCTAAAAATCATCATTGTCAGAAGCGCCCTGTCCTCTCCAGCAGCAACAGGAACCTTTCCCTGCAACCAGAACAGGTGCAAAACCTGTCCCTCTATAATGACAACAGACAAGATAAAGATTCCCAGGACAGATCAGGACTACAAGATCCCAGGTAGCTTTAGTTGCACCACAAGCAATGTGGTAAATTTAATTATATGTACCAAATGTCCAACAGGTGGCATGTACGTAGGGAAAACCGGGCAAAAATTCAGAACAAGAATGAATTCTCATCGCCACTCAATAAAAGAAAAATGAATGGATCTACCTGTAGCAAAACATTTTCCCAGCCCTGACCACAGTGAAACCGATATGGGGCGGCTCATCTTAACAAGCAACTTCAAATCTCAGAGAGAGAGAAGAATTTGGGAGTACAAATTGATAACGACCTTTGACACATTCAAAACAGGATTAAATGTATCACATGGATTCATGGCTTTTTATATAAATTGAAAAGACATTTGGGGATATCACAGATTCCAACAGACTCCATTTTGAGGACAATGAACTTTTGACACTTCTTATGTGAATACCCTCGCCTCCTTTTATTGCTTTCCCCCAACTCATTTAAGTATTTTCAGTTCTCCACAGTCTACTACCATATAACAATTGTACAATTTGTTCCGCTTATCTTAGAATTTTAGTTGCAATTCCCAGCCCCTCTCTTCCTCCCTAGCCTGGACTCTGCTTCACTCACCTGTCGCATTTACTACAGCATCTAAGGCCCCTTTCACATCAGCAGTAAACGCTGATCGCGGCAGTTGCGGTGAAAAAAACGCAACTGCCGCATTACCACTTGCTGCAAGCCCCATACAATGTCTATGGGGCTTGCGGTAAGTGTGCGGCAAGTGCGGTTTTCGGCACCTGCCGCAAGTGCCGAAACCCAACTACACTGCACTTGCCCACTTGCCGCAAGCCCCATAGACATGGATGGGCTGCGCGGTGAACCGCATCGGCGTTATGGTCAGCCCTTTTTTTCGTGCCGCACCTGCCGTAAGTGCCAAAACCGCACTTGCCCACCTGCCCAAGCCCGCCTATACATTGTATGGGGCTTGCTGCAACTGTGCCGCAACCGTGCAGCAAGTGCAGCCGTTATGCGGTAATCGCGGCAGATGCGTTTTTTTTCACCGCATCTGCCGCGATTTCAAAAAAATGCTGAACACACATACATATACACATAAGCAAATGAAACAAACAAAAACAAACAAAACAAACAAAAAAAGACTTTTTTTTTGTTTGTTTCTTTGCTTATGTATATGTATGTGTGTTCAGAATCTGTGTCATTTTCTGCCTGACGAAGGGGCCATAGTGTCCCGAAAGCTTGCTATGTTTACCATGTTTTCAGTAAGCCATTAAAAGGTATCAACCACTGAGGACTCTCAGATTCCAATATTTTTCTATCTACTGGCTAACGCAGTACAAACATTTTTTTACCTTAAATAACAGAAGAAATGTTGGCCACATGCAATATACAAAACAGAAGACTATCTGAAAGAGTATGTGTGTAATTGAGTATTTGCAGAAATTTCTGTACCAAATCCACATCTCTTGAAAGAAAACAAATTGTGTTTTTGATGTGTTTTCCGCGCATTTTTTATGTGTCTTTTGGATGCGTTTTTTCCATGCACTTCTCAAGCATTCTTGTGTGGAAAAACACTGAAAATAAACTCAAAGACTTGACATGCTGCAGATTTATTTGTGCACTAAATTTGCATTGGAAAAATAAGCCACATGTGCACTAAACTTCAGTATTATTAGCGACTGTGAAGGAAGAAGAATTTGCTTCCAGTTTTATGACAAAATGCACTCAAAAAAAAAAAATTATGAAAATGCAGTGTCAAAAGGTGCTAAAAAGGTTAGAGAGAGGAGCATCTGTACTGTATATTGCACAGTGTATCTCCCAGTAGGATGCCCAGGTGAAGCACCTCTTGACATGTTTCTCTAGGAGCAACATATAGATCAGGAGGTGGTCTTTTTTCTGCCAAGGGCCATTTGGAAATTCCTACCATCATTCAGGGGCTGCACAAAATTATCAACTTTAAAATTTCTCTGCTATATTTGGACAAACAATCAACTCACCCTACTGTGATGGCTGGAGCTGCTTCTCTTTGAAAGGCTGTGATGTTAGGTGATATTGATCATTTTGTTTCTCACAACTACTTTTCCAGCTTTGCGACAGTTTGGAGTACAATTGATGCTTTGTGATAATAAGTTTTGTAAAACATGTACAGTACATCACATAGAAGACACTGAGACTGCTCTATATACATCACATAGCAGACCCTGAGACTGTATATATACATCACATAGGAGATGCTGAGAATGCTGCATATACATCACATAGGAGATGCTGGGACATCTGTCCACACATCACACAGGAGACACTGATATTGCTGTATATATATACATATATATATGTATATATATATATATATATATATATATATATATATATATATATAAAAAACAGAAAAAAACCTGAAATAAATATAAAACCTGGGAGATGCTGGGACTGCTCTATATACATCACACAGGAGATGCTGGGACTGCAATATATTCATGACAGGAGAAACCGAGGACATATACATTGGTGAGGCCATGTACAACACTGAGGACTGATGGGGGCCTATAAATCATTGGGGACAGTGGGTTGAAAAACGCACCATAAATTAACATACTAATTTTTTTCTCTGGACAAAAACACCCTACAAATCTCCAAGGGAATAAAAAGCATTGTTTGCTCAGCACTTCAGAATTCACGTACACATTGCTGGAGGAAGTTTATGCAAGCGTTTTTGTGACAAAAAAACGAAGCAAAAATGCAGCAAAAAACGCAGCAAAAACAACCTGTGGGTACAGGGCTGAATCATTGACAGCCCGGGGTGTAACTGCAATCATTGCAGGGGTTGCAATTGAACCTGGGCTCTGGAGCTTACGGGACCCTAAAAGTCCCTTTGGCCTATAGAAAAAGACTAATACTATTAAAGATTTACAATAATTGGGATCCTCATTAGAGTTTTTGCATTGCGGATAGAGATGAGCGAGTACTAAAATGCTCGGGTGCTTGAAGCTCGGGCCAAGCATCCCAAGATACTCGTGTACTCGGCCCGAGCACCGAGCCCAATATTATCCTATGAGAGACCCAAGTAGTTTTTCTGGCATGACCCCCGGCAGCATTGAAAAACCCTAAAAATGTCACAAAAGTATTAGAACAGTGCTCAAATGACATGGGAACAGCATGGGGAAGACCCCTGTAAGCATTTCAGACCCCAAGGTCACTGCTGTGAACAATGTTGTCAGACCATTACGCCACTTTTACGGACTGTCAAGAAAATGTTACAAAATGAAACCAAAATGGATTTTCATGGAAAAAAATGTTAGGGGCTCATACCCACTTGTGAGACAGAGTTGGTGTATGTTGTTTTTTGGATTATATGAAAGATTTTTTTTAAAAAATTGTGTGGCACTCCCATGCCCCTGGGAAGAGACGTAAATGAAGGCCTCTTAAATAATGTGCCATGATAGAAGTTTGTCTTTTGTATATGCCCTAGGCAGGCAGCCAAATTGTGTGCCTCCATGCCCTGGGAAAAGACATACATAAGGCTCTTTAAATAATGTGCCCACTATATGGAAGTGGGTCTTTTGTAGGATTGGCCTAGGCAGGGCTGCCAAAAGTTGGGAGGAACTCTGATGCTCCTGGATGGAGGCATGCATGAAGGCCTCTTTAAATAATGTGCCCATTATAAGGAAGTGGGTCTTTTGTAGGATTGCCCTAGGCAGGGAAGCCAAAAATTGTGTGGCACTCGATGCCCTGGATAGAGACAGTGCATGAGGGCCTCTTAAATAATGTTCAAATTGTAAGGAAGTGGGTCTTTTGTAGTATTGCCCTTGGCAGGGAAGCCAAAAATTGTGTGGCACTCCATGCCCCTGGATAGAGACGTGCATGAGGGCCTCTTTAAATAATGTGCCCATTGTAAGGAAGTGGGTCTTTTGTAGTATTGCCCTTGGCAGGGAGCCAAAAATTGTGTGGCACTCCCATGCCCCTGGAAGAGACGTACATGAAGGCCTCTTTAAATAATGTGCGATTTTAAGGAAGTGGGTTTTTGTAGTATTGCCCTAGGCAGGGTGCTAAACATTGGAGGCACCACAATGCTCCTGGATAGAGTCGTGCATGAGGGCCTCTTTAAATAATGTGCCCTTGTAAGGAAGTGGGTCTTTTGTAGTATTGCCCTAGGCAGGGAACCCAAAAAATTGTGTGGCACTCTGATGCCCTGGATAGAGACGTGCATGAGGGCCTCTTTAAATAATGTTCAAATTGTAAGGAAGTGGGTCTTTTGTAGTATTGCCCTTGGCAGGGAAGCCAAAAATTGTGTGGCACTCCCATGCCCCTGGATAGAGACGTGCATGAGGGCCTCTTTAAATAATGTGCCCATTGTAAGGAAGTGGGTCTTTTGTAGTATTGCCTTGGCAGGGCAGCCAAAAATTGTGTGGCACTCCCATGCCCCTGGGAAGAGACGTACATGAAGGCCTCTTTAAATAATGTGCCGATTTTAAGGAAGTGGGTCTTTTGTAGTACTGCCCTAGGCAGGGCTGCTAAACATTTGGAGGCACCACAATGCTCCTGGATAGAGTCGTGCATGAGGGCCTCTTTAAATAATGTGCCCCTTGTAAGGAAGTGGGTCTTTTGTAGTATTGCCCTAGGCAGGGCAGCCAAGAATTGTGTGGCACTCTGATGCCCTTGGATAGAGATGTGCATGAGGGCCTCTTTAATAATGTGCCCATTGTAAGGAAGTGGGTCTTTTGTAGTATTGCCCTTGGCAGGAAGCAAAAATTGTGTGGCACTCCCATGCCCCTGGATAGAGACGTGCATGAGGGCCTCTTTAAATAATGTGCCCATTGTAAGGAAATGGGTCTTTTGTAGTATTGCCCTAGGCAGGGTGCAAACATTGGGAGGCACCACAATGCCCCTGGATAGAGCGTGTATGAGGGCCTCTTTAAATAATGTGCCCATTTTAAGGAAGTGGGTCTTTTGTAGTATTGCCCTAGGCAGGTCTGCTAAACATTTGGAGGCACCACAATGCCCCTGGATAGAGACGTGCATGAGGGCCTCTTTAAGTAATGTGCCCATTTAAGGAAGTGGGTCTTTTGTAGTATTGCCTACGCAGGGCTGCTAAACATTGGGAGGCACCATAATGCCCTTGGATAGAGACGTGCATGAGGGCCTCTTTAAATAATGTGCCCATTTTAAGGAAGTGGGTCTTTTGTAGTATTGCCCTAGGCAGGGCGGCCAAAAATTGGGAGACACCACAATGCCCCTGGATGGAGGCGTGCATAAGGGCCTATATTAGGGATGGGCGAGTCTACTCGCTAGGATTCGTTACTCGGCGAGTAGTAAGGGACTCGCAGGACTCGGTACTCTGCGAGTTTCCCAGCGATTACTCGCACAGCAACGAGTCCAATGCAAATCAATGGCAATCCTAGTTTTGTCAGAGACTCTGACAAAACTAGGATTGCCATTGACTTGCATTGGTCTCATTACTGTGCAAGTAATCGCAGGGAAACTCGCAAAGGTGCAGGGCTGCCGCAGCTGCTCCAGGGTCCTAGAGCCCCGCCTGCTCACAGAGATGATGTAGCAGAGCTGAGATTGTTCTCAGTCTGCTCATTCCCTGTGCATAGACATCTATATCTATGCACAGGGATGTAGCAGAGAGGACATCGCGTTTTGGAGTACGTCGGACGGAAGAGGATTTTTTTAATTAAAGATGGAGTCCCTAATGGCTTTTTTTTTTTTATTTCTAATAAAAAATTTTCTCTGTGTTGTGTTTTTTTAACCCTTTATTGGAGATTCTTAGTGGCCGGGTCAAACATGGCCTGACATTAAGAATCTCGGGCTTAATACCAGCTTGTATAACAAAGCTGGTATTAACCCCTTTATTACCCAGCATGCCACCGCCACCAGCGTGCCACGCGCCATCTTCTGGGGCGGCTGCGGGCTGCAATTTGCAGCAGGGGGTGCCCAGAAAGCTTGGGCCTCCCTGCGCTGCGGATTCCAGCCCCCAGCTGCTTAGCTGTACCTGGCTAGACATAGAAATTGCGCGGAGCCCCACACATTTTTTTTTTTTATTTCATGAAATTCATGAAATAATTAAAAAAAAGGGCTCCCCTATATTCTTGTGTCTGGCCAGGTACAAATAGGCACCTGGGGGTTGGGGGCAGCCCGTCGCTGCCTGCTGAATCCGGCTGGTTCCAGAAATACGGCGAAGCCCACGTAAAAAATTTTTCTGACAAATCCATAAAACAATGTAAATAAAAGGGACTGCATCTTTATTAACCCCTGGACCATGGGCGAGGGGTTAATAAAGATGCGGTCCCTTTTTTAGGATTGTTTTATTGATTTTTCAGAAAAAAAATTACATGGGCTTCGCCGTATTTCTGGAACCAGCCGGATCCAGCAGGCAGCGACGGGCTGCCCCCAACCCCCAGGTGCCTATTTGTCCCTGGCCAGACACAAGAATATAGGGGAGCCCTTTTTTTTTTATTATTTCATGAATTTAATGAAATAATAAAAAAAAATGTGTGAGGCTCTGCGCAATTTCTATGTCTCGCCAGGTACAGCTAAGCAGCTGGGGGCTGGAATCCGCAGCGCAGGGAGGCCCAAGCTTTCTGGGCACCCCCCGCTGCAAATTGCAGCCCGCAGCCGCCCCAGAAGATGGCGCGTTCATTGAAGCACCATCCTCTGGCGCTGAACCCCGCTCTTCCAGCGGCCCTGGTGGCGGTGGCACGCTGGGTAATAAAGAGGTTAGGGCCAGCTTTGTATTATCAGCTGGCCCTAAGCCCGAAATTTATGGCGGTCACGCCAATATTAGACATGACCGCCATGAATTTCTATTAAATTGTTTTAAAAAAAACACAACACAGAGAAAAATTTTTATTAGAAATAAAAAAAAAGCCATTAGGGACTCCATCTTTAATTAAAAAAATCCTCTTCCGTCCGACGTAGTCCAAAACGCGATGTCCTCTCTGCTACATCCCTGTGCATAGATATAGATGTCTATGCACAGGGATGAGCAGACTGAGAACAATCTCAGCTCTGCTACACACAGGAAGAGCAGGCGGGCCCTAGGACCCTGGAGCTGCGGCAGCCCGCAGGACCGAGCCCGACACAGAGCAGACAGCCGGATTCCTTACTGTGCGAGTTTCCCAGTGATTACTTGCACAGTTAAAGAGTCCAATGCAAGTCAATGCCAATCCTAGTTTTGTCAGAGTCTCTGACAAAACTAGGATTGCTTCAGGCTGAAGCTTCCGAGACACATCTGCGATTTGTAAATCGCACACTACTCGCTATTACTCGCTTCCTCATTCATTAACATTGGACTCGCTAGACTCGCAACGAGTAGCGAGTCCCGGGCTCGGACTCGCTAGAGTCAAGCGATTCCGAGTAATTTAGGACTCGCCCATCACTAGCCTATATAAATAATGTGTCCATTTTAAGGAAGTGGGTCTTCTGTAGTATTGCCCTAGGCAGGGCAGCCAAAAATTGTGTGGCAATATGATGCCCCTGGATAGAGGTGTGCATGAGGGCTTCTTTAAATAATGTACCCATTTTAAGGAAGTGGGTCTTTTGTAGGATTGCCCTAGGAAGGGCTGCCAAAAATTGGGAGGCATTGTGATGCCCCAAGGAAAAAACATGTAGGAGAGTCTCTAAAAAGTGTTCCCATTACAAAGGAGCAGGTCTCCTGTACTTGTAATGCCCATTCTGTAAGCATGGACTAAAACATTTACCCCTGGGGGGTGGGTATACATGAAACTAATGCCTAACTTAATATGATGTAAAAAAATCATGTTTTTGTGGCATCATGAACCACGGTCACACTAATTATATGATGGTGGCGGATGAGGAGAAGGCGGATCAGTACAGCAAGTAGTCAAAGACATAAAGTGTGTACCGATGTGTGGGTGTGCGGAGGTGCATGGCAATCTACCGGCACAAAATTTAAATTCCGCTATCATTTGGTGGTGGTGTGGTGAAGTCAGGCCCAATCCAACCATTGTTCATCTTGATCAGAGTCAGCCTGTCAGCATTTTCAGTTGACAGGCGAGTGCGTTTATCTGTAATGATTCCACCTGTGGCACTAAAAACACGCTCTGACAAAACGCTAGCGGCAGGGCAGGCCAAGACTTCCAAGGCGTAGAGAGACAATTCCTGTCACGTGTCCAGCTTGGATACCCAATAATTATAAGGCACAGAGGAGTCTAGGAGCACTTTAGTACGATCGGCAAGGTACTCCCTCAGCATCTTGGCAAACTTTGCAGTCTTTGTGACACTACCCTGCACCTCAGGGCCTGTGGTACGGGAGGTGCTGAGAAAAGTGTCCCAGATGTTTGAGAGTGTTCCCCTACCTCTGCTGGATTGTACTTGTGCCTCTCTCGGCCGGACGCCTTGGTTGTCCACCGAATCGTGACCTCTGGAGCTAGCATTTTCAGAAGGGAATTTTTTGACTAATTCCGCGACTATGGCCTTCTGGTACTGCAGCAATTTTGTAGACCTCTCCGCCTCGGGAATATGAGAAATAAAGTTCTCCTTGTAGCGTGGGTCTAAAAGTGTCACCAACCAGTAATGAGTGTCCGCCATAATGTTGATAACGCGAGGGTCACGAGACAGGCAGCGTAACATAAAGTCAGCCATGTGCGCCAGACTGTTAACAGGCAAGACTTCAGGGTCCTCACCAACAGCATGACTGGCCGTGCTGGCCTCCTCCTCCTCCTCTCCCCTGTCCTCTGGCCATCCAGCCCTTTGATTTTGAGCAGAGAGCGTTTTAGAAGACAGAGAAGCGGGATGGTGACGCTAATGATGGCGCCATCGCCACTCACCATCTTGATGGCGTCCTCAAAGTTTTGGAGGACGGTACATATGTTGGACATCCATGTCCACTCTTGAGGTCTTATGTGTGGAGTTTGAACCGTATACCGACGGCCTAGTTGATGCTGGTACTTAACAACTGCCCTCTTCTGCTCACAAATCCTGACCAACATGTGCAGTGTGGAATTCCAACACGTGGGGACATCACACACCAGTCTGTGAGCCAGCAAGGCCGGCAGAAGCAGTAGGTGACTTTCTAAAATGAGCACACAGGCGGCGTACTTTGACGAGCAGATCAGGCAGCTCAGGGTAGGATTTAATAAACCGCTGAACCACGAGGTTGAGCACATGGGCCACGCATGGAACATGTGACAGCTCGCCTCGCCTCAGAGCCGCCACCATGTTCCGGCCATTGTCCCACACGACCATGCCTGGCTGTAGGTTCAGCAGTGTGAGCCAGTGATCTGCCTGCTGTTTCAGAGCTGTCCACAACTCTTCAGCGTTGTGGGGTTTGTCACCTATGCATATTAGCTTCAGCACAGCCTGTTGCCGCTTAGCCGAGGCAGTGCTGCAGTGCTTCTAGCTTGGGACTGGTGTGGAGGGTGAAGTGGAGGAAGAGGAGAAGGAGGAGGCTGAGGAGTATGACGTGCAAGAGCTGTACACTGTGGGTGAAACCCTGACTGAGTTAGGGCCTGCAATCCTTGGTGTCGAAAGGACGTGTTCCGTCCCAAGCTCAGACTGGGTCCCGGCTTCCAGATTATTAACCCAGTGTGCCGTCAGCGAGATGTACCGGCCCTGACCACAAGCACTTGTCCACATGTCCGTGGTTAGGTGGACTTTGCCTGAAACTGCATTGTTAAGGGCAGGTCTGATGTTTTGTGACATGTGCTTATGTAATGCGGGGACGGCACACCGGGAAAAATAGTGGCGGCTGGGGACCGAGTAACGTGGGACAGCCGCTGCCATCATGTTGCGGAATGCTTCCGTCTCCACTAGCCTAAAAGGCAACATTTCCAGCGCAAGCAGGGAACAGATACATCTCGCTGACGGCACACTGGATTAATATTCTAGAAACCGGGACTCAGTCTGACCTTGGGACTAGTGATGGGCGAATCCTAAATTACTCGGAATCGCTTGACTCTAGCGAGTCCGAGCCCGGGACTCGCTACTCGTTGCGAGTCTAGCGAGTCCAATGTTAATGAATGGGGGAGTGAGTAATAGCGAGTAGTGTGAGATTTACAAATCGCAGATGTGTCTCGGAAGCTTCAGCCTGAAGCAATCCTAGTTTTGTCATATATTTGCATTGGACTCGTTTACTTTGCAACTGTAATCGGTGGGAAACTCGCACAGATAAGAGTCCTGTCTGCTCAGTGTGCTGGCTGCCACAGCTCCAGGGTCCTAGAGCCTGCCTGCTGCCTGATGTAGCAGTGCTGAGATTGTTCTCAGTCTGCTCATTCCCTGTGTACAGACATGAATGTCTGTGCACAGAGATGATGTAGCAGAGCTGAGATTGTTCTCAGTCTGCTCATCCCTGTGCATAGACATCTATATCTATGCACAGGGATGAGCAGAGAGGACATCGCGTTTTGGACTGCGTCGGACGGAAGAGGATTTTTTTAATTAAAGATGGAGTCTCTAATGGCTTTTTTTTTTATTTCTAATAAAAATTTTTCTCTGTGTTGTGTTTTTTTAAAACAATTTAATAGAAATTCATGGCGGTCATGCCTAATATTGGCGTGACCGCCATAAATTTCGGGCTTAGGGCCCGAAAATACAAAGCTGGCCCTAACCTCTTTATTACCCAGCGTGCCACCGCCACCAGGGCCGCTGGAAGAGCGGGGTTCAGCACCAGAGGATGGCACTTCAATGAACGCGCCATCTTCTGGGGCGGCTGCGGGCTGCAATTTGCAGCGGGGGGTGCCCAGAAAGCTTGGGCATCCCTGCGCTGCGGATTCCAGTCCCCAGCTGCTTAGCTGTACCTGGATAGACATAGAAATTGCGCGGAGCCCCACGGATTTTTTTTTAATTATTTCATGAAATTCTGAGATTCTGACTCTGAGACTCTGAGATTCTGACTCTGACTCTCTGAGATTCTGACTCTGACTCTCTGAGATTCTGACTCTGACTCTCTGAGATTCTGACTCTGACTCTCTGAGACTCTGAGATTCTGAGACTCTGAGATTCTGAGATTCTGACTCTGACTCTCTGAGATTCTGACTCTGACTCTGAGACTCTGAGACTCTGAGATTCTGAGACTCTGAGATTCTGACTCTGACTCTCTGAGACTCTGAGATTCTGAGACTCTGAGATTCTGAGATTCTGACTCTGATTCTCTGAGATTCTGACACTGACTCTCTGAGATTCTGACTCTGACTCTGACTCTCTGAGATTCTGACTCTGAGACTCTGAGATTCTGACTCTGACTCTGAGACTCTGAGATTCTGACTCTGACTCTGAGACTCTGAGATTCTGACTCTGACTCTGACTCTCTGAGATTCTGACTCTGACTCTCTGAGATTCTGACTCTGACTCTCTGAGATTCTGACTCTGACTCTCTGAGATTCTGACTCTGACTCTCTGAGATTCTGACTCTGACTCTGAGACTCTGAGATTCTGAGACTCTGAGATTCTGACTCTGACTCTGAGACTCTGAGATTCTGAGACTCTGAGATTCTGACTCTGACTCTCTGAGATTCTGACTCAGATTCTGACTCTGACTCTGAGACTCTGAGATTCTGACTCTGACTCTGACTCTCTGAGATTCTGACTCTGACTCTCTGAGATTCTGACTCTGACTCTCTGAGATTCTGACTCTGACTCTCTGAGATTCTGACTCTGACTCTCTGAGATTCTGACTCTGACTCTCTGAGATTTTGACTCTGACTCTCTGAGATTCTGACTCTGACTCTCTGAGATTCTGACTCTGAGACTCTGACTCTGAGACTCTGACTCTGAGACTCTGACTCTGAGACTCTGAAATTCATGAAATAATAAAAAAAAAATACGTGGGGCTCCGCGCAATTTCTATGTCTAGCCAGGTACAGCTAAGCAGCTGGGGGCTGGAATCCGCAGCACAGGGAGGCCCAAGCTTTCTGGGCACCCCCCGCTGCAAATTGCAGCCCGCAGCCGCCCCAGAAGATGGCGCGTTCATTGAAGCGCCATCCTCTGGCGCTGAACCCCGCTCTTCCAGCGGCCCTGGTGGCGGTGGCACGCTGGGTAATAAAGGGGTTAATACCAGCTTTGTTATACAAGCTGGTATTAAGCCCGAGATTCTTAATGTCAGGCCACGTTTGACCCAGCCACTAAGAATCTCCAATAAAGGGTTAAAAAAACACAGAGAAAATTTTTTATTTGAAATAAAAAAAAAGCCATTAGGGACTCCATCTTTAATTAAAAAAATCCTCTTCCGTCCGACGTAGTCCAAAACGCGATGTCCTCTCTGCTACATCCCCTGTGCATAGTTATAGATGTCTATGCACAGGGAATGAGCAGACTGAGAACAATCTCAGCACTGCTACATCATCTCTGTGAGCAGGCGGGCTCTAGGACCCTGGAGCTGCACAGAGAAGACAGCTGGACTCGGTTCGCAAAGAAACAGCAGTTACTTGCGAGTTTCCCTGCTATCACTGGCACAGTAGCCGAGTCTAATGCAAACAATGGCAATCCTAGTTTTGTCAGTGTTTGCCAATGATTTGCATTGGACTCGTGCGAGTAAACGCTGGGAAACTCGCAGAGTACCGAGTCCTGCGAGTCCCTTACTACTCGCCGAGTAACGAGTCCTAGCGAGTAGATTCGCCCATCCCTACTTGGGACGGAACACGTGCTTCCAACACCAAGGATTGCAGGCCCTAACTCAGTCAGGGTTTCACCCACAGTGTACAGCTCCGGAACATCATGCTCCTCAGCCTCCTCCTCCTCCTCCACTTCACCCTCCACACCAGTCCCAAGCTGGAAGCACTGCAGCACTGCCTCGGCTAAGCGGCAACAGGCTGTGCTGAAGCTAATATGCGTCGGTGACAAACCCCACAATGCTGAAGAGTTGTGGACAGCTCTGAAACAGCAGGCAGATCACTGGCTCACACACCGCTGAGCCTACAGCCAGGCACGGGCATGTGTGACAATGGCCGGAACATGGTGGCGGCTCTGAAGCGAGGCGAGCTAACACATGTTCCATGTGTGGCCCATGTGCTCAACCTCGTGGTTCGGTGGTTTAATAAATCCTACCCGGAGCTGTCTGATCTGCTCGTCAAAGTACGCCGTCTGTGTGCCCATTTTAGAAAGTCACCTACTGCTTCTGCCGGCCTTGCCGGCTCTCAGCGGTCTTTGCGGCTTCCGGCTCACAGACTGGTGTGTGATGTCCCCACATGTTGGAATTCCACACTGCACATGTTGGTCAGGATTTGTGAGCAGAAGAGGGCAGTTGTTGACTACCAGCATCAACTAGGCCGATGGTATACAGTTCAAACTGCACACATAAGAGCTCAAGAGTGGACATGGATGTACGACATATGTACCGTCCTCCAAAACTTTGAGGACTCCACCAAGATGGTGAGCGGCGATGACGCCATCATTAGCGTCACCATTCCGCTTCTCTGTCTTCTAAAACACTCTCTGCTCAAAATCAAAGACGATACATTGCAGGCGGAGCACGATGAGTTGGAGCAAGAAACCGTACTGGGTGATTACACACAGCCTAGTCTCATCTCATCCCAATGCGCATTGGAGGACTATGACGAGGAGGAGGAGGATGAAGAAATAGAGCTACCTTCATGCGGAATTGACGGACCGTCGGTTCAGCGTGGATGGCCAGAGGACAGGGGAGAGGAGGAGGAGGATGAGGCCAGCATGGACAGTCATGCTGTTGGTGAGGACCCTGAAGTCTTGCCTGTTAACAGTCTGGCGCACATGGCTGACTTTGTTACGCTGCCTGTCTCGTGACCCTCGCGTTATCAACATCTTGGCGGACACTCAATACTGGTTGGTAACACTTTTAGGCCCACGCTACAAGGAGAACTTTATTTCTCTTATTATCGAGGAGGAGAGGTCTACAAAAATGCTGCAGTACCAGAAGGCCATAGTCGTGGAATTAGTCAAAAAATTCCCTTCTGAAAACGCTAGCGGCAGAGGTCACGATTCGGTGGACAACCAAGGCGTCCGGCCGAGAGAGGCACAAGTCCAATCCAGCAGAGGTAGGGGAACACTCTCAAAGATCTGGGACACTTTTCTCAGCACCTCCCGTACCACAGGCCCTGAGGTGCGGGGTAGTGTCACAAGGACTGCAAAGTTTGACAAGATGCTGAGGGAGTAACTTGCCGATCGTACTAAAGTGCTCCTAGACTCCTCTGTGCCTTATAATTATTGGGTATCCAAGCTGGACACGTGGCAGGAATTGGCTCTCTACGCCTTGGAAGTCTTGGCCTGCCCTGCCGCTAGCGTTTTGTCAGAGCGTGTTTTTAGTGCCGCAGGTGGAATAATTACTGATAAAAGCACCCGCCTGTCAAATGAAAATGCTGACAGGCTGCCTCTGATCAAGATGAACATGGGTTGGATTGGGCCTGACTTCACCACACCACCACCAAATGATAGTGGAATTTAAATTTTGTGCCGTTAGATTGCCATGCACCTCCGCACACCCACACATCGGTACACACTTCATGTCTTTGGCTACTTGCTGTACTGCTCCTCCTTCTCATTCGCCACCATCACATGATCAGTGCGACCGTGGTTCATGATGCCACGAAAACATAATTTTTTTACATCATATTTATGATGATGATGGCCCTAACCGTTCAAAGTTAGGCATTAGTGGGGGGGTGTCCTGGCAGCAATGGAGCGGCTGTGTAACTCAGGAGCTCTGCACAGCCTGAGCACAGAAGCAGCCATAACAAGAAAGTGAAGGAACCTGGGCACCTCAAATTCGGCACGGAGCTTCCTGAACCGCCTGTGCAACTGATGGGCAAAACAAAACCTCCTGTGAGGCAATCCCCTAAGAGGGTCACCGACTATTTCCTAGCCGGTAACAGCTCCCTCAAATGGTGCCTCCCTCCTCTCCTCGTGAAAGAGAGCTGCGCACCGCGCCACAGTGCAGGCTGAAGGCCTGGGGGACGCTGAACTAATGGATGCCCCACTCACCAGAGGTATGATGGCGGATCTCCTGGCGAGCCTCCGATCCTCCCTGCAGCAGGATATGAGGGCTATGGTGGCGGAGGTGCGGGGGAAGATTGCGGAGCTGGGCTCACATGTTGACAAATTGGAGCAGAAAATGGCGGAGGTGGTTCGCTCACACAATGAGCTACTGGACTCCTACGACCGGCTCCAGAGCAGAACGGACAGAATATCCGCAAAGACCTTAGATTTAGAAGATAGATCGCGCCGCAACAACATTAGGCTCAGAGGCATACCAGAGCAGGTGGCTGCGGCTGATCTAAGGTCATACCTCAAAGACTTCATCAAAACAGTGATGCCTGAAACCCCTCAGGAGCTCCTGGTTGTGGATAGGATTCACAGGGTCCCTAAGCCTCCCTCGGTCCCTGAAAACAGTCCTAGAGATGTGCTAGCCAGGCTCCATTACTACGAACTAAAGGAGGACTTCCTCCGTGTCCTCAGGCAGAGCCCGCACCTCCAGGATCAATATGCCTCTCTTGAAGTCTACCCGACCTTTCTCCGGGCACTCTGGCTTTGAGGAGGGCATTCAGGCCTTACACAAAAATCCTGAGAGATCATGGAATACAGTATCGCTGGGGGTTCCCCACCAAGCTATTGATCCGTCGTTATGGTGCCCTGATTCCATGTCTCATTCCTCCGCACGAAGAGAAGAATCTAATTTGATGGGGACTGTGGCCGCCTGAATCTACATCACAATCCACTGCTCCTGCCCCTCTCCAAGACCAGGCCAGGAGGCCGCATCGATCCAGAGTGGTCTACAGTTTGATAACTCGACAAATACAGGTTCCTTCCTCACCACACTGCACCTATGTGCTCTAGGCTGTCTTTTCCTGGCCGTCTCTCTGTTCTCGCCCTTTTCTCTTCCTTTCTGCCTTCTTTTCTCTCTCATCCTCTCTCCCTTTTTCTTTCTGCTTTAAATAGGTAGTTGAATTTCTCATTCTCATTCCCTCCTAGCACTGAACAATTCCCCCTTTCTCCCCCCCTATCTCCCCCCTTTGACATACACTCCACCCCCCTGTTATCCCTCTACTCCCTCTACTACTCTACTTTGCTCCCCTTCTTCCCCCCTTAGTCTGAAGTCACCTCCTTTTCACCCTTTTTTCCCTTCTTCTCCTCCCCTATTCCCCTTCCCCTTCTCCTTTTCTGTTCGCTCTCTTCCTGCTCCTTTCCTCCGACTACTCTTCCCTTCCCATTATCTATATCTCCCCCTTCCTCTTCCATTCTTGGCGCTCTTGCCACTTTTCCTAATTTCTCTGTTTGGACGAGAACTGAGTAACCCCTGTTGGGTGCTGCTCTTGGCGTGCACTCAGACTCAGGAATAATTTTTTTTTTTTCCTTTTTTCCTCCCTTATTGGGATGACATGCCTGTTCTGGACATTGGACTTTGATATGTTCTTTTATCTTTACATTCCCCTTTTTCTCCTTCCCCATCCTCTGCCATGGAGCTGCAGATATCCTCACGGGATGCTCCATGGACTTTGTCCTGCCTTTTACTAGCACACTGGTTTCATATAGATTCTGTTGAATCCCACCATGACTCTCATACTTTCTTCAATTAACGTAAACGGCCTGAACTCCCCGGTAAAAGAAGCGTGGTGTGGCGTCAGCTGAAGAAATCCAGGAGTGATGTGCTGTTTTTGCAAGAAACGCATCTGCTGCGTGAGGACTGCCGCAGAATGGCGTCTCGTGATTTCCCTACCCAGTTTTTTTGCCTCTGTGACTGTAAACGTGCAGGAGTGGCCATTTTTATTCACAAAAATGTTGACTTTTCTCTCATCACTGAGATTGCAGACCCTGAGGGCCGTTATATAATTGTCATTGGTCTTCTTAATAATGTATACTACACTTTATCTTCTGTGTATGGCCCGAATAAGGGGCAAAGTGCCTTTCTTAGAGACTTCCTCTCGGTCTTGGCCTCTCATGCTAGGGAATGTAGGTTGGTGGCTGGGGACCTCAACGCGCCCATGGAGAGACGCTTGGACTGTTCCAATCCCTCGACTTTCCGGGGTGACTTGGGGGCCATTGTTGCCCAGTCCCATTTGCACGACATTTGGCGCTGTCTCCATCCCACCGACCGAGAATACACATTCATGTCTTCACGCCGTGGCACATTAAGCAGGCTCGACTATTTCCTAGTAGACGACTCCTTGATAACCCACTGTGTAGCCGCAGAAATTGCGACAATCTCTTGGTCTGATCATACACAGATCTCACTGGAGATAGCTGACCCTGCTTCCATTCTGCCCCCCACTCGCTGGAGACTGAATGAATATCTCTTAACTAACTCCTCTCATACTCAGCATATAGGGATAGAGCAATACTTCTTATCCAATGATAATGATGAGGTTGGGCCGGAGACTCTCTGGTTGGCCCACAAATCGGTCCTCAGGGGGGTGCTAATCCAATTGGCCTCCCGAGTTAAACGGGAACGTGAGGCAAAGGTTACGGCTCTCCTGGCTAGGATTAAGCTCCTTGACCTTGCTTATAGAACCTCTCCTCAGAAATCCACGCAGGATGAGTTACCGGAGGCTAGACGGTCGCTGAGGGCATGCTTATTGGTAACGGCAGAGAAATACCTAAAGAAAACTAACTCCAAATACTACAGCATGGGGGACAGGGCCGGGGCCCTCCTGGCCAGGAGAATCAAAAAAAGGGAATTACAGGCCAAAATTACTAGTATACATGATAATTCAGGTTCCATTATTCGTAATCCTGTCCAGATAGCGGAGGAATTTGGCAACTATTACAGCACCTTGTACAATCTGAGGGAGTCGGTGGACACTGTCCAGCCTTCCACTGAGTCTATACCAGAGGTCCCCAATGTCAGTCCTCGAGGGCCGAACCAGTGCAGGTTTTCAGGATTTCCTTACTATTGCACAGGGATTGGAATCATTGCCTGCTGTGCAATACTAAGGAGATCCTGAAAACCTGCACTGGTTCGGCCCTCGAGGACTGACATTGGGGACCTCTGGTCTATACAATCATTCCTTTCTAAAGTTAACCTTCCCACTCTCTCCACTGATCAGTTGGCCTTTCTTAATGGCCCTATCACTGAAAAGAGATTGTCTCAGTCATCAAGTCCATTTAAAAGCGCACCTCCCCTGGCCCAGACGGGTTCTCGTATGCATATTACACCACCTTTACTGAGTTACTGACCCTTATCTTCTTAAATTATTTACCTTTTGGCAGCGGGAGGGTTCCATCCAGCCTGAAGGTCTTGAGGCGTTAATAACCACAATTCCCAAGCCGGGGAAACCGCTCACTACTCTGGGAGACTTTAGGCCCATATCACTACTTAATTGTGATTTAAAAATCTATGCCAAATTGTTAGCCTCCCGTCTCTCGGTCATCCTCCCCTCCTTGATTCAACTGGACCAGGTTGGATTCGTCCCAGAGCGTCAGACCTCTGACGGTACGCGCAGACTCCTGGATCTTCTGGATCTGCTCGAGCGGAAAAGGGTCCCCAGTGCACTCTTGTCTCTAGACGCAGAGAAGGCCTTCGACAGGGTGCACTGGGGATACTTGGACGGGGTCCTCTTGAAGTTTGGATTCCAGGGACTGATTCAGGATGCTATTAGGGCCCTCTATTCTAATCCCTGTGCGGCAGCTAGTGCATCGAGCTTTCTTTCCTCCCGATTTACCATATCAAACGGTACCCGCCAGGGCTGTCCACTTTCCCCCTTATATTTGCTCTCATAATGGAGCCATTAGCTTCTATAGTTCGTACACACCCAGGAATTAGGGGGGTGGCAGTTGGGAATCTTGAACACAAAATTGGTCTATACGCCGATGACGTGGTATTTTTCTGCACTGACTTGCATACCTCCCTACCCTATGTCCTCTCGGTTTTGGAAGAATTTTCATCAGCATCATACTATAAGCTAAATCTCTCCAAGTCGTCTATATTCCCCCTCCCCAAAACAGAGCAAATATCTCTCCAAAACCTCTTTCCCTTTCACTGGGCTCAGGAAGGTTTTATGTATTTGGGTGTATGGATCTCCAGGTTGTCAGGGATAATAAAGCATAATTGGGATAAATTACGAACAACGATTCAACAGGAATTTGATAGACTCTCTGGAATGCAGCTCTCTTGGATGGCCAGAATCCAGATAGTTAAAGATGTCTGTCCTCCTGCGGATCCTATACCTTTTACGGTGTCTTCCCTTGCAGATTCCCTCCAGGTACCTCGCCCCGGTCCAAGCAGCGCTAAGCAAATTTATTTGGAGTGGCAGACCTCCTAGGATTGCTAGGAGGGTCCTCTCCCTGCCTTATGCTAGAGGGGGTATGGGGATTCCCAGCATTGCTGCTTACGCCAGAGCTGCGATTCTGGATGCAGCGGCACACTGGTGGTCTAACTCTCTCAGATCTAGATGGATGCAGATAGAATTGGAATCCTCCCCGGCTGGGTCCACTCGGCTTCTATTATAAATGAATCTTTTGAGTCACAAGATCACCCCAAACTGTTTAAGAACTATGACAAATTTACTTAGGATACGGTCGCAGGTGGGCAGACCCTTTTTTCCCTTCTTATACCGTTACATTTCCCTCACTGCAGCTGAGCATTCTGTTCAGAACTTATATCTGCAGGATTGGAAAAAACGGGGTGTGTTGCAGCTATCAGACCATATGGATTCATCGGGGCGTCTGGAACAATTTTCGACACTGGTTTCGGAATTGGGTCTGCCCAACTCCACCTTCTTTAGATATCTCCAGCTTAGGCATTTTTTGACTACCCTGGAATGGCCTGTCCCAGATCTGGCCTCTATTGACTCAACCTTGCAGATATTTATAAAAAATGGATCACATGCTAGACATGGAACCTCCATAATGTACAGAGCCCTACTGAAACCTGAGGGGGAGGTGAAACTTCCCTATATGTCTAAATGGGAGGGTCTTTTGTCCTTTTCTGCCTCACTTGAGGACTGGCGGGCGGCAGCAGTTCATGCTGCCCGTTACTCCACATGTATAATGCATTTGGAGCAATCTAGGAAGACCCAGATGCAGTGGTACCTCACCCTGGAGAGAATAGCCAGATTCATCTCATCTCCGACTCGGGCACACCCCCACTGTTGGAAGGGGTGCCTTGTGATTGGAGACTCCCCGCATGTTTGGTGGTACTGCCCGGGTGTACGTACATTTTGGAGAGATGTTGAACGTATATTACTGGGAATTACTGGAATCCCTAATCCCCTCCTGCCACATATGGCACTGCTGGGTATTGGATTGAATGCCATTCCTGGCCCTTTATGACCCATCTACACTAATGTGTTGATTGCGGCGAGGCAATGTATTGCGGCTTGCTGGAAGTCCCCTGTGACTCCTACTGCTGCGGACGTACTTGTCCGCCTCAACAGTCACTTTCAGCATGAGTTGACCCTGTCCCACACAATTAAAAGGAGAACTAGGGTTCTGAGGTGGTGGGACCCGTGGGTGACCTCTGGGCATACTCTGGTCCAGATATAGAGTGAGCGCTTTAATACTAACACCTCTGTTATTGAATTATGTACGATATTACAGCAGCTTCTACCCCCTCACCCCCCCTCCCCCCTCCCCTGTACTCTTTCTCTTGTATGTTTGATTATTTGTATGTTGATGTTGGTTATGTACTTTAATGTTCACTATAATTATTTGGTTATTACCAAAAATTTCAATTATAAACCACGTAAATGTTTTAAATAAAAAAAAAAAAAAAGTTAGGCATAGCTTATGTAACATGGGAAATGTTTTAGCCCTTACTTCATTTACAGGTAAGAAACCCGCTGCCATTTTAATGGGAACATATTTATAGGCTCTATCCTTTCTATCCAGGGGCTGAGTCCTCCAATTTTGGCGCCCTGCCTAGGGCAATCCTACAAAAGACCCACTTCCTTAAATGGGCCCATTATTTAAAGAGGCCCTCATGCACGCCTCTATCCAGGGGCTTTGTGGTGCCTCCTAACTTTTGGCAGCCCTGCCTAGGGCAATACTACAAAAGACCCACTTCCTTATCATGGGCACAATATTTAAAGAGGCCCTCATGTACATCTCTATCCAGGGTCATCAGAGTGCCACACAATTTTTGGCTGCCCTGCCAAAGGGTAATACTACAAAAGACACACTTCCTTAAAATAGGCACATTATTTAAAGAGGCCTTCATGTATGTCTCTTCCCAGGAACATGGGAGTGCCACACAATTTTTGTAAATAAAATCTTTCATGTAATCCAAAAAACTAACATACACCAACTCTGTCTCATAAGTGGGTATGAGCCCTTAATATTTTCTCCATGAAAATCCATTTTGGTTTCATTTTGTAACGTTTTCTTGACAGTCCGTAAAAGTGGCGTAATGGTCTGACAACATTGTTCACAGCAGTGACCTTGGAGTCTGAAATGCTTACAGGGGTCTTCCCCATTCTTTTCCCATGTCATTTGAGCACTGTTCTGATACTTTTGTGACATTTTTAGGGTTTATCCATGCTGCCGGGGGTCATGCCAGAAAAATACTCGCGTCTCCCATAGGATAACATTGGGCTCGGTGCTCGGGCCGAGTACACGAGTATCTTGGGATGCTTGGCCCGAGCTTCGAGCACCCGAGCATTTTAGTACTCGCACATCTCTAATTACAGCATCTACATGACTACATCACCAGAACCACCGGCAATACAATTACACATCACTAGACCACTGTCAGTATATCACCAGAACCATTGTCAATACAGTAATACATCACCAAAACCAGTCAATACATCACCAGAATTCCCATCAATACAATAATACATCACTATAACCCCTGTCAGTACATCACCAGAGCCACCGGCAAACATATTGCCCTGAGGAAGCAGCAGGTCCTGCTGTGAAACGCGTTGGTGGAAATAAAGTAACAAATGAATACCAACTTGACGTTTTTATTGATCTGCACAGGATGCCAAGCCTGGCTCTTTTCTTCTTCTTCGAATACATCACCAGAACACTACGTTCCCTATATAAATGTGTATGCAGATTAAATGTCCCATACTGATCATCCCTTCCAAATGTCCCATACTGTTCACCCCCCATATGTCCCATACAGCTCATCCTCACCCCATTCCCCTGAATCCCATGTTGCTTTTCCTCCCACAATACGTCTCACGCAGCACATCCTTCATCCCCTCATCTCCCTCCCATGTTCCACGCAGTCTCTCCCCTCCCATGTTCCACGCAGCCTCTCCCCTCCCATGTTCCACGCAGTCTCTCCCCCATCCTTCATCCATGTAGCTTCTCCCCTCTTCCATGTTCCATGTAGCTTCTCCCTCCATCCTTTTAGCATCTCCCCCACATTCCATGTAGCTTCTCCCCCCACATTCCATGTCGCTTCTCCCCATCCATCCATGTACCTTCTCCCTCTATCCCCCCTATCCATCCATGTACCTTCTCCCCCATCCACCAAACCATCCATGTACCTTCTCCCTCATCCCCCCTCCATCTATGTACCTTCTCCCCCTTCCATCCATGTACCTTCTCCCCATCCATCCATTTTCTCCACTCTTTTCCATGCCACTCCCATCATCCATCTTTTCCCCCTTTTCCATGCCGCCTCCCCATCTATCCATCCAGCTACTCCCTCCTTTTCCTTTCCACACCCCTCCATGCATCTTCTTTCCTCTTTTCCATGCCGCCCCCATCCATCCAGCTACTCCCCCCTTTTCCATGCCACTCCCCCATCCATTCTCCCCCCTTTTCCATGGCGCCCCCATCCATTCATCTCGTTCTCCCCCCTTTTCCATGCCGCCACCCCCACCCATCCATCCCATTCTGCCCCCTCTTCCAGGCTGCCCCATCCATCTATCCATCCATCTATCCCACTCTGTCCCCCCCAGGCTGCTATCTTCAGCTGTAACAGCGCCTTACCTAACTCCTTGTTCCTGATCCTGGCAGCTTCTTCCTCTGCAGCTCCCGGTCTCCTGCTCACCGGCACCAGGCAGCTTCTTCCTGTGCAGCTCCCAGTCTCCCGCTCGCCGGCACTAGGTACCCGACACCCGGCAACTTCTTCCTCTGCAGCTCTCAGTCTCTGGCACCAGGTACCTGGCAGCTTCTTCCTCTGCGGCCCTCGGTCTCTGGCACGATGCACCCGGCACCAGGCAGCTTCTTCCTCTGCGGCTCCCAGTCTCCAGCACCAGGTACCCGGCAGCTTCTTCCTCTGAGGCTCCCGGTCTCTGGCAACCGGCACCTTCGTCCTCTGCAGCTCCCAGTCTCTGGCACCAGGTACCCGGCAGCTTCTTCCTCTGCGGCCCCCGGTCTCTGGCACCATGCACCCGGCACCAGGCAGCTTCTTCCTCTGCCGCTCACGGTCTCCGGAACCAGGTACCCAGCACCCAGCAGCTTCGTCCTCTGCGGCTCCTGGTCTCTGGTACCAGGCACCCAACTATGGGGGGGGTAACAGACATGCTGCTTCTATGGGGGGGCAAAGACACGCTACTGCTATGGGGGGTCACAGAGAGACTGCTGCTGCTGCTGGGGGCACAGACACACTGTTACTGCTGGGGGATTAAATACTGCTTATGCTGGGGGGCACACACATATTGCTGCTGGGGGTGCACATTGATTGCTGCTGCTGGGGGGCACACATATTGTTGTTGCTGGGGGGACAAATTGCTGCAGGGGGGCATACATATTGCTGATGCTGTTGAGGGGGCACACATATTGCTGCTGCTGCTGGGGGGTACACATTTTGCTGCTGCTGTTGGGGGAGCACGCATATTGCTGCAGCTGGGGGGACACACCGATTGCTGCTGCTGGGGGGCACACATTATGGTGTTGCTGGGGGGGACATATTGTTGCTGGGGGGCACACATATTGCTGCTTGGGGGCACACATATTGCTGCTGCTGGGGGGACATATATTGTTACTGGGGGGACACATATTGCTGCTTCTGGGGGGATACATGTTGCTGCTTCTGGGGGACACATTGATGCAACTGGGGGGGCACACTGATTGTTGCAGGCAGCTGCTGCTGGGGGGCACACATATTGTTGCTGCTGGGGACATATATTGCTGCTGTGGGGGGGGAGACATATTGCTGCTGCTGGGAGGAGCACACTGATTGCTGCAGCTGGGAGTGCACACCAATTGCTGCTGCTACTGGAGGGGGCACACAAACCTAATCTGCTTCCACACTGATTGCTGCAGCTCTTGCTCCTCTTCATCTGTGATGGTGGGGTTACACGTCCCGATATCGCGGCGATATCGGAGGCAACGCCGCGGGAGCGCGCATTTTTTGAGCGCTTTTCCCGATATCGCATCGCCGGTTTACACGCTGCGATATCGGGAAACAACGTCCCTCCGATGTGTACGCCCACCAACCCAGTAACGACCATTTAACATGGGAGTTAATGGGTGAGGTGCGAGTACGCATCGGAGTTGGGATGTCACACGCAGCGATCCTGCTACAACGGCCTTGCGATATCGGGGAGTTGAATAGCTTTGGCATCGTTCCAGGATCGCGTTGTATGCTTAAACCATACAACGCGCACACGATATCGGCTCCAACTCGCGACCCACGTGACTTTTTATCGGAGTTGGGTCGGAGTTGGACGCCGATATCGCGGCGTGTAAACCCACCATGAGACTTCATGTGCTGTTGCCGCCCGCAGTCCACATCCTCACTCTGCCACTTGCCTGTGTGAGGAAGTCCCTGTTTGTGCAGACAGTGCTCTGCTTCTTTACAGCATGCACGATTAAACAATGCTGCTGCTGGCCGAGCACTGTAGTCTCTGGCAATGTGCCCGGGGGCCGGAAAGAAGGTCTTCGTGGGCAAGACGTTCTCCATTCAGTATCATAATCACTATTATACTATGCGCCAGTATGTGTGGCCTGAAAAGATAATGGAAAAAAGTAAATAATTTATGGTATAAAAACATTGGTTCCACATATTGTGAACTTTTTTTTACTTTTTATGTTATTAAGACACATTTCTGATTAAATATTATAATCACAGAGCACAAACACATTTCCAGCAATACATATCATGTTATATTTGTAACAGTACAACACATTTTCATATATCTTTTAATGATTATTCCTTTAACCCTTTTCTGACATAGCTATTTTTCATTTTTGAGTTTTAGTTCTTTTCTCTTCTTCCAAGAGCCATAGCGTTTTTTATTTTTCCATACAAACAGACGTATGAGACTAGCTGTACTTTTCTTTGACACATTTAGGGTAAGTGCACACTTACCCGGCGTGTTTCTCGGCGGCAGCTGGCGGTACCCGCCAGGAAGCTCCGGCGCCGTTCATCGGCTTCCTGGCGGGTATGTGCGGCGGGAGCCGGGCGGTATCCGGCGGCTGCACAGCGGGTTCTCGGCGGCGATTCTGCAGCGGCTGGAAGCAGCACATGATTCTGCTTGCAGCCGCTGCAGAACCGCCGTTTTTTAGAACATGTTCATTGTTTGCTAACCCGCTGGGAAACCTGCGGGTTAGCAACGGATGACGCTGTGTAACCGCCGGTGTGTGCACAGCCTTGGGCTGTTTACATTAGTTTTAATGTTAATCCAAACGCCGCTTTGGATTAACATAAATTTAAATAAAAACTAATGTAAACAAAACGGCGGTTTACACAGGTAAACCGCCGAAAACCCGCCCAGTGTGCACTTACCCTAATTCATTGTATCTTTTGATGCACTGGATAGCAAGAAAACAATTCCAAGTACAGCAAATCTGCAAAAAAAGCGCAATTCAGTAAGAATTTATTGATGTATTTATTTACAATGTTTACTATATTGTAGAAATGGCATGGCAATATGATTCTCCAGGTAAGGCTCCTTTCACATCTGCGGTAGCTGTAATTTCCGGCAGACCCGGCAGATGCACAAGTCGGATCAAAGCACGTTCATCTCTGGGACACAGAACCTGTCTCTTTCCTGAGTGTTAAGATGGCTGGACATTCCCATCTTGTTTGTGCTTGTGTATAATTGTTTATACAGATGAACGAGGCACCTTTAGGTATCTGGAAATTGCACCCAAGGGTGAACCAGACTTGTGCAAGTCCACAATTCATTACCTGATATCTTGTCTGAATTCTTTAAAGAGAACCTGTCACCTGGATCTAAGCCCCTACACTATCACTACCTGTCCCTGCACCTTCCTAGCTGCACCCTATCTATCCCTCTCTGAGCTAAATCCGCCCTATAAAATAGCAGAAACATAACTTATAACTTACAGAAGTCCCTGAGGGAGCAGCTAGGAAGGTGCAGGGACAGGTAGTGATAGTGTAGTGGCTTAGATCCAGGTGACAGGTTCCCTTTAAGCTTTCCCATAATGCTACCCAAAGAAGTAGTGTGCATTAAAATACATCTATAGGTGTGTCTCTAATTAACTTAGACATTTCCAATAAATCTATCAGAAGCTTTCAAACACATGACATCATATGGGCTATCCCAAATTGTTTAAAGGCATAGTAATCTTAATGTATGTAAACTTGTAACTTTGCAGAAAGTAATAAAAATGCCTTAAAACATTCTCTCTCTCATTATCAAGGGCTAGCTGGCCCAGGTGGCAGAGGGGCAGATGCCCCCCAGGCCAGTGGTCAAGAAGCAGTTTTGGGGCCACCCGGTCATCTGTCATGTTGGTCTGGGAGGCTGCTCTGCCCCTCAAGCTCACTGCTCATGGCCCACTGCTGTTTGCTTGCCCCCCAGGCCGAAATTTGCCAGCCAGACCCTGGAATTTGGCAAATAATAATTATTGGTAATCCTAATTGACCTACAGTTGTGGCCAAAAGTATTGACACCCTGCAATTCTGTCAGATAATACTCAGTTTCTTCCTGAAAATGATTGCAATCACAAATTCTTTGGTATTATTATCTTCATTTAATTTGTCTTCAATGAAAAAACACAAAAAGAATTGTCCTAAAGCCAAATTGGATATAATTCCACACCAAACATAAAAAAGGGGGTGGACAAAAGTATTGGCACTGTTAGAAAAATCATGTGATGCTTCTCTAATTTGTGTAATTAACAGCACTTGTAACTTACCTGTGGCACCTAACAGGTGTTGGCAATAACTAAATCACACTTGCAGCTAATTGACATGGATTAAAGTTGACTCAACCTCTGTCCTGTGTCCTTGTGTGTACCACATTGAGCATGGAGAAAAGAAAGAAGACCAAAAAACTGTCTGAGGACTTGAGAAACTAAATTGTGAGGAAGCATGAGCAATCTCAAGGCTACAAGTCCATCTCCAAAGATCTGAATGTTCCTGTGTCTACCATGCGCAGTGTCATCAAGAAGTTTAAAGCCCATGGCACTGTGGCTAACCTCCCTAGATGTTGGATGGTGGATAAAGAACCTTGACTAACATCCAAACAAGTTCAAGCTTCCCTGCAGTCCAAGGGTACAACAGTGTCAACCTGTACTATCCGTCAGCGTCTGAATGAAAAGGGATAGTATGGTAGGATACCCAGGAAGGCTGCACTTCTTACCCAGAGACATAAAAAAAACAGGCTGGAGTTTGCCAAAACTTACCTGAGAAAGCCTAAAACGTTTTGGAAGAATGTTCTCTCTTTTTGGGCAAAGGCATCAACAGAGTTTACAGGAGAAAAAAAGAGGCAAAGAAAAGAACACGGTCCCTACAGTCAAACATGGCGGAGGTTCCCTGATGTTTTGGGGTTGCTTTGCTGCCTCTGGCACTGGACTGCTTGACCGTGTGCATGGCATTATGAAGTCTGAAGACTACCAACAAATTTTGCAGCATAATGTAGGGCCCAGTGTGAGAAAGCTGGGTCTCCCTCAGAGGTCATGGGTCTTCCAGCAGGACAATGACCCAAAACACACTTCATAAAGCACTAGAAAATGGTTTGAGAGAAAGCACTGGAGACTTCTAAGGTGGCCAGTAATGAGTCCAGACCTGAATTCGATAGAACACCTGTGGAGAGATCTAAAAATGACAGTTTGGAGAAGGCACCCTTCAAATATCAGGGTCCTGGAGCAGTTCGCCAAAGAAGAATGGTCTAAAATTCCAGCATAGAATTGTAAGAAACTCATTGATAGTTACCGGAAGCGGTTGATCACAGTTATTTTGGCTAAAGGTTGTTCAACCAAGTATTAGGCTGAGGGTGCCAATAATTTTGTCTGGCCCATTTTTGGAGTTTTTTGTGAAATGATCAATGTTTTGCTTTTTGCTTTATTCTCTTTTGTGTTTTTTCATTGAAGACAAATTAAATGAAGATACTGTATATACTCGTGTATAAGCCGAGTTTTTCAGCACAAAAAATGTGCTGAAAAGTCCCTCCCTCGGCTTATACACGAGTCATACAGTATACAGGGCCGCCCGCCCCTCCCAGCGGTATACAGGTGCGTCCCTCCCCCCCCCATCAGTGGTATGCAGGGCCCCCCTTGCTGCTGCACACCTGTAAAGTAAGACATCATTATACTTATCCCTGTCGCCGCTCAGTCACCGCGCTCCTCCGCGTCTTCATACTTCCTCCTCCGGCGCACAGGAAATTACGTCATTTCCTGTGCGCGGGAGGAGGAAGCATGAAGACCTGGAGGAGCGCGGTGACCGAGCGGTGACAGGGATAAGTATAATGATGTCTTACTTTACAGGTGTGCAGCAGCAAGGGGGCCCTGCATACCACTGATGGGGGGGGCGCGCCTATATACCACTGGGGGTGACGGACGGCCCTGTATACCACTGATGGGGGGGAGCCGCCTGTACACCACTGGGGCCTGTATATACCACTGGGGCTGCTGTATATACTGCTGGTGCCTGTATATACACTGGGGCAGCTGTATATACTGCTGGGGCCTGTATGTACCACTGGGGCTGCTGTATATACTGCTGGGGCCTGTACACCACTGGGGCTGCTGTATATACTGCTGGGGCCTGTATATACCACTGGGGCTGCTGTATATACTGCTGGGGCCTGTATATACCACTGGGGAGGCTGCTGTATACCACTGGGGCTGCTGTATATACTGCTGGGGCCTGTATATACCACTGGGGCTGCTGTATATACTGCTGGGGCCTGTACACCACTGGGGCTGCTGTATATACTGCTGGGGCCTGTATATACCACTGGAGCTGCTGTATAAAATGCTGGGGCCTGTACACCACTGGGGCTGCTGTATATACTGCTGGGGCCTGTATATACCACTGGGGCTGCTGTATATACTGCTGGGGCCTGTATATACCACTGGGGAGGCTGCTGTATACCACTGGGGCTGCTGTATATACTGCTGGGGCCTGTATATACCACTGGGGAGGCTGCTGTATACTACCACTGGGGAGGCTGCTGTATATACCACTGGGGCTGCTGCTGTATACTACCACTGGGGCTGCTGTATATACCTCTGGGGCTGCTGTATACCACACTGCTGGGGGATGTATACCTGTGCTGGGGTCCACCCTCGGCTTATACACGAGTCAATATGTTTTCCCAGGTTTTGGGGGCAAAAGTAGGGGGGTCGGCTTATACACGGGTCGGCTTATACACGAGTATATACGGTAATAATACCAAAGAATTTGTGATTGCAATCATTTTCAGGAAGAAATGTATTATCTGACAGAATTGCAGGGGTGTCAATACTTTTGGCCACAACTGTAAAATGGTAAAGGTTTATTCTGATTTCATGTCAGATAGAGAGAAAAAATAGCATGTGTCTTTTTATATGGTGTATGTAAACTTTTGGTTCCAACTGTATGTCTCTAGGCTTTGGTTCAGGCATTTAGTCTCACTGTTAGATGGAGGATGAAATGCAGAGGAAAAGGATAGATGTACCCCCAGACAAGAACTGAACGCTTTACAAAATTTGGATACAAACTGGGTCTCCCAATCAGACACCACATTGAAGGAGACCCCATGGAATTAACTTCTTCATGACCCAGCCTATTTTGACCCTAAAGACCTTGGGACTTTTGTCAATTCTGACCAGTGTCCCTTTATGAGGTAATAAACTCTAGAAAGCTGCAACGGATCTTAGCGATTCTGAGATTGTTTTTCGTGACATATTGGGCTTGATGATAGTAGTAAATTTAGGTCGATAATTTTTGCGTTTATTTGAGAAAAAAATCAAAAATTTGGCAAAAAGATTGAACAGTTTGCAATTTTCACATTTTGAATATTTATTCTGCTAAACCAGAGAGTATGTGACACAAAATAGTTAATAAATACCATTTCCCATATGTCTACTTTACATCAGCACAATTTTGGAAAATATATTTTTTTTTGTTAGGAAGTTATAAGGGTTTAAGGTTCATCAGCAATGTCTCATTTTTCCAGCAAAATTTACACAACCATTTTTTTTAGTGACCACATCCCATTTGAAGCCACTTTGAGGGGTGTACATGACAGAAAACACCCAAAAGTGACACCATTCCAAAAACTGCACCCCTCAAGCTACTCAAAACTACATTCAAGAAGATTATAAACCCTTCAGGTGCTTCACAGGAACTTAAGCAACGTGGAAGGAAAAAATTGACATTTAAATTTTTCTAACAAAAATCTTCTTTTAGCCTCAATTCTTTCATTTTCACATGGGTAACAGGATAAAATGCATCCTAAAATTTGTTGGGCAATTTCTCCTTAGTACACCGATACCTCATATGTGGTCATAAACCACTGTTTGGGCGCACGGCAGGGCTCAGAAGGGAAGGAGCGCAATTTGACTTTTGGAGCAAATTTTCCATTCAAAAAGTGAAATGGTGCTCCTTCACTTCTGAGCCCTGCCATGCACCCAAACAGTGGTTTATGACCACATATGAGATATCGGTATACTCAGGAGAAATTGCCCAACAAATTTTAGGATGCATTTTATCCTGTTGCCCATGTGAAAATAAAAAATTTAGGCTAAAAGAAAAATTTTGTGAAAACAAAAGTAATTTTTACAGATCAATTTGTGAAACATCTGGGGGTTCAAAGTGCTCACCACCCATCTAGATATGTTCCCTGGGGGTGTCTAGTTTCCAAAATGTGGTCACTTGTGGGGGAGCTTCAATGTTTAGGCACACAGGGGCTCTCCAAATGAAACATGGTGTCCGCTAACAATTTGAGCTGATTTTCCATTCAAATTGTTAGCGGACACCGTGTCGCGTTTGGAGACCCCCCATGTGCCTAAAAATTGGAGCTCCCCCCACAATTGACCCCATTTTGGAAACTAGAACCCCCAAGGAACTTACCTAGATACATAGTGAGCACTTTGAACCCCCAGATGCTTCACAAATTAATCCGTAAAAATGAAAAAAGAAAATGTTTCTGAAAAAAAAAGTACTATTTCATATTTACGGATCAATTTGTGAAGCACCTGGGGGTTCACTCACTATGCATTTAGATAGTCAAGTCACTACTGTCAAGTCACCTGACTACGTGTGTGCCCAACCCACTCCTCTAAATCCACCACCCCTCAATTGCCTAGAGTATTCCAATCTTAGGGCTGGATGCTGCCATCTACTGCACGTGGGTTGTGTGGGCTGTGAGGGTGTTGTTGTGCAACAAGTGTCCTACCTGTCTGGCTGCAGTTCCCTTTGTGGCCTCCTGGACGCAGGGGCGCCACAAGTTGAATTTTAGAGGATTATTTTTATTATTGATCAACAACTATGTTCTCAATCAACCTAAAAGACTCATAAATATCAAAGCTTAATATTTTGGGAAGTTGGAGTGTTTTTTTTAGATTTGGCTATCTTAGGAGGATATCTGTTTGTGCAGGTAACTATTACTGTGCAGAATTATTAGGCAACTTAATAAAAACCAAATACATTCCCATTTCACTTGTTTAATTTCACCAGGTAAACTAATATAACGGCACAACAATTAGAAAAAAACATTTCTGACATGCAAAAACAAAACACAAAAAACATTAGTGACCAATATAGCCACCTTTCTTTATGATGACACTCAACAGCCTTCCATCTATAGATTCTGTCAGTTGCTTGATCTGTTTACGATCAACATTGCGTGCAGAAGCCACCACAGCCTCCCAGACACTGTTCCGAGAGGTGTACTCTTTCCCCTCCCTGTAGATCTCACCTTTTAGGAGGGACCACAGGTTCTCTATGGGGTTCAGATCAGGTGAACAAGGGGGTCATGTCATTATTTTCTCTTCTTTTAGACCTTTACTGGCCAGCCATGCTGTGGAGTAGTTGGATGCATGTGATGGAGCATTGTATTGCATGAAAATCATGTTTTTCTTGAACGATACCGACTTCCTGTACCACTGCTTGAAGAAGTTGTCTTCCAGAAACTGGAAAGTAGGTCCGGGAGTTGAGCTTCACTCCATCATTAACCTGAAAAGGTCCCACAAGTTCATCTTTGATGATACTAGCCCATACCAGTACCCCACCTCCAACTTGCTGGCGTCTGAGTCGGAGTGGAGCTCTCTGCCCTTTACTGATTCAGCCTCTGGCCCATCCATCTGGCCCATCAAGAGTCACTCTCATTTCATCAGTCCATAAAACCTTTGAAAAATCAGTCTTAAGATATTTCTTGGCCCAGTCTTGACATTTTATCTTATGTTTCTTTTTCAAAGGTGGTCGTTTTTCAGCATTCCTTACTTTGGCCATGTCCCTGAGTATAGCACACCTTGTGCCTTTTGATACTCCAGTAACGTTGCAGCTCTGAAATATGCCAAAACTGATTTCAAATGGCATCTGTGGCGCCCCACATGGTCAGGCATCACAGTGGGGTATTGCACTCATAAAAGTAGTGTAATTTTCCCCAGCTGCAGGTGGATACTAAGCTGGTGGGTGGGACTCATTCCTGCACTCCCTCATTAGAGTAGTGGTGGGAGGTTACTACTGGGAGGGAGATATATTCACCTCTAGGGGGAGTAGAGAAGAGAAAGAGAGGGAGGAGAAGGGAGTTGGAGAAGAGTCGAGGAGGAGTGTTGAGTTAGGTGGAAGGTTAACCCGGGCAGCTCTACGCTGATCCGGAGGGAAGATGAGAGAGGATCCTGAGGGGATCCTGAGAGAGGGTGCCTGACGCGTGAGTCTAGGCCCTAGGGAGAAAGGGGGAACCCCAGCGTGGAACAACCATACTCCAGGGAATTCCCCAGTCCACCATGGGAACGCCGGACCCGAGGAAACGGCCAGAGTCCACCCCTGAAGTCGTCAACCGGCTGCTGCGGTCTGTTCACCGGCTGCGGCACCCTGCCAGATGGAGCGGTCTGCCTGCTTCCTCACCACGAGGGAGGGGAGCCCCAAGTCTAAGTCTCTAAGGAGCCATTGGGTATAGACTCATCCTAGGTGGGGAAGAAAGGACACAGGTTCGTCAACTAAGGCATACCACGGGTACCACCATACCATCTGGCATCCACTTGCAGCCACCCGTGGAGCTACCTGTTTCTTAACAACTGTTGCTGAACTGTGGACTTGTATGCTGATGGCTGTTTACAGTAAAGTACCCGGGAGAGTGACTTTGCCTCCGTGTCCTCTATTGAAGTGTCACCCAGGCCACGGGCTCAGGCGCCACCCATGACATCCCCGTGAAAACCCCTCCGAGCCTGATACCCGAGTACCCCAGGGCCTGGGGCTCGACACATCTTGGCAGCTTCACGCTTGATTTTCCTCAATTCATGGGCAGTTATTTTGCGCCTTTTTTGCCCAACACACTTCTTGTGACCCTGTTGGCTATTTTCCATGAAATGCTTGATTGTTTGGTGATCACGTTTCAAAAGTTTGGCAATTTCAAGGCTGCTGCATCCCTCTGCAAGACATCTCACAATTTTGGACTTTTCAGAGCCCGTCAAATCTCTCTTCTGAAAGGCATTTGCCTAATAATTAAGCACATCTTGTATAGGGTGTTGATGTCATTACACCACACCCCTCCTCATTATAGAGATGCACATCACCTGATTTACTTAATTGGTAGTTGGCTCTCAAGCCTATACAGCTTGAAGTAGGACAACATGTATAAAAAGTATCATGTGATCAAAATACTTATTTGCCTAATAATTCTGCACACAGTGTATGCAATCTACTCTGGTTTATTATATATTTTTTTACATTTACTCCTTTATTCGATGCTTTTGGTGTAGATTTGAAGCAGGCGTTTTTAGAGTTTTTGACCCCACAAACTGACCCCCCCGCATCTTTAGACCTGTCCCTGCAACCCTCTTATCATTTCTAGCCATCCCATTTGCAGAAAAAAATCGATTTTGTAAAGTAGAGAAAAGTTTATATTTACCTCCGTTCTGTGTAGGTTCTCTGTTTCTGAATTAGTCTCAAAGGCCTGTCTGTCTGCTGCTCCCTTGTAATTATGCACGCCCCTCTCTGCTTGGTAAGAGCCTGGCCGCGTCATGAAAGGGGCGGGGCTAAATCGCGTCATGCCGTTAGCCCCGCCCCGTTTCATGACGCGGGGCTAACGTACATTTATGTACCTTGCGGTACCGGATCTGGTTCCAATAGGCACCCATGTAAAAAAAAAAAATTTTGGCAACGCGGTTTTTGTAATGCAGCCTATGGGCTGAGGATCCGGTTGTTGTTTTTTTAAATCTATGTTTATTAAGATTTTGTTTTATTTTTTCCAAGTAAATAATGTCGAAACAAACAATGAAAAATCACCAGTTGTCACAATGGGTTACAACAAATAAGTTTCAACTTCGTGAATAACAGAAGTCATCTATAACATTCCCCTCCCTTATCCCCCCCCCCCCATCCCCCGTCGTCATATCTGAGCACACAATTATGGCATAACATTTATCGGCAAACTATTGATTTTCGACTCTAAGCTTTCCTAATGTGCCCTCCAAATCCTCCAAACAGTACCATTGAGTATTTCGGAATGGCAGCACAAGCTCTTCTATCTCCGACTTAGATAGTTGATACACTATAAAGTATCGCCAGATAGCGAAAAACTTTTCGTTTTGTTCTCTTTATCTGTCAGTGCCTCTAATCCTTCCAATCTCATGACACGACCCAAATCTGTTCGTAAAGCGTCAAGTGTAGGCGGGCCTGAATCCAGCCAATGCCTCAAAATGAGGCGTTTAAATGCAAGCAAGGCTATGTGTAAAAATGCACGCCATTTGACAGGGACGCCGTGTGCAGAAAAGTCATGGAACACCCATGCCATTTTATCCAATGGTAATCTTAGGCCCAGGACATTCCCGACCCAACTTTGAACCAAAGACCACTTCCCCCTTACCACTTCATATTCCCATATTCCATGAAAGAGATCGGGTTTGGGTAATGCACATTTCGGGCAAGATAGTCTCCTGTCCGGATTATGCACCGATGGAGGGATATAAAAACCCCAGATGGCCCTATGAATCAAACGGTAATGTGTATCCCGCCACCTCTCATCTATCACGTAGCGTCGTACCTCTGTCCAGCCTGTAAGTATCTCTTCCTCTACTCCTTCCTCACCCAATCTTGTCTCCCATCCTTTGAAAAGATTTGTTGGTCCAGAGGGAATCAGATTGTGTCGGAGGCCAAGATATACGGAAGAAATATTGGCCACCAGAGCCTCTTGGGACAGTAGAGTGTCCAATGCCGACGCACGACATTCCAAACCTATATCACGTAGCCTCGAAAACAAATGACCCCTGATTTGAGCATATTGCAAAATATTGGAAGAACCTAGTCGCCACTTCACATCCACTTCTTCTGCCGTCATCCATCTGCTATCGGGGGCCCAAATTAGGTCCTTCATAGTCCTAATCCCCCTGTCTCGCCATAAGGAGAACAACACATTATCAGAGCCTTGGGGAAGTCCGGGTTACCCCAAAGAGGTGTATATTTTGTAACTCTCCATGCTAATCCCATCTTGCATCTGACAGCCTTCCACGCCGCCCTAGTATCCCGAAACAAGATAGAGTGTTTGATGTGTGGGTCGAGAACATTGCCCGGGGCATGAAGAATCGCGCCCAAATCCCATGGCGCGCACCACTGCGCTTCAAGTTCATAATCTGAATGCCTACTCGTACCTCTTAACCAATCTATTGCATGTGGGAAGACGCAAGCCAGGTTATACCCCGTACATTGGGGAAGGCCAGGCCACCCTCCTCCTTAGGAATCATTAGTGTACGCAATTTGATCCTGCTTCTTTTCCCTCTCCAGAGGAAGCCAGAGAATGCCCTGTTCAGCCTATTAACATCTACATGGCGAAGCAGGAGTGGTATCGTCTGTAGAGGGTAAAGCAGGCGCTGAAAGCTCACCATTTTAACAAGATGTACTCTGCCCAGTAGAGACAGCGGGAGAGACTTCCAACGTTCTAATTCTCGCTCAATTTTCAATATGATAGGCTGAAAGTTGAGGCGGTATATGTCTCTGGCATCGTTCCCCAAGGTAATGCCCAGATATTTAATCTCTTTAGTAGCCACTGTAATCCCCTTGTATGTGCCCTGTCTCCGCTCGTCCCGTAAGACCTTTCTGCCCTCCTCAGAGGCATGATCTCACATTTTGTCAAATTTAGACGGAACCCCTAAATCCTATTAAATTCCTCAAACCTCTCCAGAACTCCCCCAAGATCCCCCGCAGGGTCATCCATATATAAGATAATATCATCTGCGAACAAGTTCGCCTGTAGAGTCATCTTCCCCACCTGTATTTCTGCGAAACTACGAGGGCCGTTGAGGTACCTCGAGAGAGGCTCGATTGTTAAGTTGAACAAGAGCGGGGACAAAGGGCACCCCTGTCTCGTCCCCCTTTCCAGTTTAATAAAGTCTGACAGAAATCCTGGGGTGTGTACTCGCGCTCGTGGATTGGCATACAGTACTCCCAAAAATCTCCGAAAGTTGCCTATCAGCCCCATTCTATCCAGGACCTGCTCCAGCCATGGCCATGCCACACTATCAAAAGCTTTTTCTGCATCTAGTATGACCATGGCTGGAGCCCTCCCCCCTCTATTATCGCCTAATCGCACCGCCTCCAGCACCATCAATGCCTTACGGACATTACATACCGTCGCTTTCCCTTTAATAAAACCTGCTTGTTCCTTTCCTACCCACCTCGGAAGCAGTTCTGCCAGCCTATCTGCCATTATTTTTGAAATAATTTTCAGATCCTGGTTGATCAGGGAAATTGGGCGGAATGAGGCCGGATCATCCATCGGTTTATTTCCCTTGGGCAGGAGTGTAATATAAGCGATATTCATATGATCAGGGATCCGCTCACCCTTCAAAAAACCATTATATAATAATTTCAAATGTGGGACAATCTGGTCAGCCAAGGCTTTGTAGAGGCTCGCGCCAAAGCCGTCCGGGCCCGGGGCTTTGTGGATATTCAATTGTTTAATGACATTCGCTATCTCGGACTCCGACACCTCCCTATTTAACTCCTCTAAGTCTCCCCTGGACACTGCCGGCACCGGCCACTCCTCCAACCATTTCAATCCTAACGTACTGTCACTCATTCTTTTACTGTATAACGTTGTATAGAAGGAACCCAATATGGAATTGATCTTTTTAGGATCGGCTGTATTATCCCCATTTTGGTCTTTCATAGTCACAATCTGTGAGGTATTACTCCTTCCTTTAGCCAAATGCGCCAAAATTCTGCCAGCCTTGTCCCCATATCTATGTAGGACGGCTTCCCTGGCGAATTTACCCATAACTTCCCGTTTTCGAGCCCACACATCAAAGTTCTTTTTAGCTTCTATCCAAGCTTCCTTATTATCAATAGATGGGTTTTGCTGATAACGCCTGAAATTGTCGCGTACAGAATGGCTGGTCGTCAGATAAGCTAAGTGAGTCTTTTTCTTAATAGTTACTGCATGTGCCATTATCCTCCCACGTAAAACTGCCTTAGCCATTTCCCAGAATAGAGACGGACTCATCGTCTCCGGTGGGTTACAGTCCACATAGTCAGTCCACCACTCCCCTAGTAGCCGGTTAAAGTCCTTGTCACCCTTTTGAAAATGTGGGAACCGCCAAATAAAGTCAGAACCCCTGGGAAATGAGTCACTCAACGTCAGAATTACTGGGCAATGATCCGAAATCACCATATCTGAAATCTCGGAGCTTTCAATTTTCGGCAGCAGATCTCCGCTGGCTAGTAGAAGATCGATTCTCGACCACATACCATGAGGATGCGAGAAATGTGTGAACTGGCGGTCCTCCGGGTGTTGACGACGCCAGACATCATGCAGTTTAAGATCCTCCACTAGCCCTCGGAGAGGCCCCAATTGTATCACCTCCAATCCTACTCTCCGTGTTCCCTCCAGTCCAGATCTGTCTTCCCCCACCTCCATGACCTCATTCATGTCACCGCCTATAAGTAGTGATGTTAACTCCCCCTTCACCAGATCTAGTCCTAATTTAGTAAAAAAAGTGGCCCGATCCACATTGGGTGCATATACATTATGTATATCCAGAGTCCCACTGGGTGTCTCCAATACCACCCGCACATGCCTCCCTTGGTCATCGTGTTGACAATGCACTAGTTTGTGCGAAAATCCCTTGTTTATCAATGTAAGGACCCCCGCCTGACAACCTATCGCTCCCGAACCATACACCTCCCCCACCCAAAGCCTATGCATTCTAAACAAGTCGTGCTGGGGGAGGTGAGTCTCTTGCAGAAGTGCGATATCTGCCTTTAATCTGCGTATGTGTCGAAGCACCATCATACGCTTCTCTGGGGATTTCAACCCCTTGACATTCCAGGTTATGATTCTAACCATTATCCAGTGTGTGGTAATGAGCAAGATATCCCCGGTGTGTCATGAATCGAAAGATCTCATGTAGGCGAGGGAGAGCAATTTCATAGTGTACAATATGCCATATTATGTCTGCCACTTGTCCTCCATCAGTAAGAAACTTTATCAAATCCTCAGATAGACGACTATTCCCCAATCCCCCCAACATCTGTAAGAAGAACCATAAAACAACCCCCCTGGCACCCATTCCCACCCACCACCCCCTCTTCATACACAATAGCATTTGTATTCCACCAGACTTCCTTTTTTTCCGAGGCGGACGTTACCCTCAAAACGCCAACCATGCCTCTTATATTAATAAGGTATCTATCCCTGCCCGCGCGGACAGCTTCAAGTGAAAAAAGAGAAAAAAAAAAAGAGAAAAAAGGGAGACAAAGAGCAAGTAAACCAGTGTTATCACTCCGGGGCTGCCTCAGGTCTCGTTGGGCTCTTTCTCCCAGATGGTGAGCCGTTCTGTCCTGTATATGATGAGCCCTTTGAGGATCTCATAAACACCCTCATTGCTTCATCAGGATCGTGCCACCTCTGAAATGTCCCATCTTCACTCCTCGTCCTGAGCACTGCAGGATATTGTAGTTGAAATTGGATTCCCCTCCGATACAGCATACCACAGACGTCACTGAAAGCTCTGCGTTGCCTAGCCACCACAGCAGAAAAGTCCTCATGTAAGACTACTCTGTGTCCCATGATTTCTAGGGGCGCCTCCTGGCCCTGAATGCCCTGAGCACTCTGTCTTTGTCTTTAAAGTCAAGACATTTGGCTATAGCCTGTCTTGGACCTCTGAGTCTCCTATCAGAGCGGCTGGCGTCCTCCATGTTGGATGAACTTTCATTACCACTTCTCAGGGGCCCCAGCCTATGTGCTCTTTCCACCTTGCAGACTCCCTGTATGCCCAGAGCCTCAGGCAGGAGCTTTTCAAATACACTGTCCAGTTGTTGATTGGAGACAGATTCGGGAGGCCAGTCAATCGCAAATTACTCCTCCTAGACCGATTCTCTAAGTCCTCTAGTTTGTCAGCCATCCACACATTATTCTTTCGGACCTCTGCTAACTCCTGTTCCTTAGTCAGTAACCTATCCTCTAAATCAGAGACCCTCTGCTCAAGTTGGTCTAATCTGCCAGCATGTCTTGCTGCAGTCTCTTGTAATTCCTCCACTGCTTCTCTCACCGCCACACGCACTGCGGCCGTTAATTCTCCCTTCAGGGACTCAAACATGTCCCTCATTCTTTTGGGGGATTCATTGTCCAGGCTCCGGGGTGACGTGCCTCCCCCACTATGGCCCCTGAGCTGCCCCTGGTTGCTGCGGGCTCCCCCTGATCCCTCCGATCTGACCTTTGCGGCTGGGGGGGCTCCTGTGATGTGTTCTCCTTCTTCCTCAGCTGCTGTGCGGGCGCCGCCATCTTGGGCTTTCCCGCCACCTTCTCCCTCTGGCTCGGCCCCACTCTCTGGCCGCCTCCTCCGCTCCGTAACCAGCGCTCCACCGTTCCTGGGAGTCGCGGTAAACTGGCGGCGTCTCCTGCTGCCGTCCGCCCGTTCCCGGGGCTCTGAATTGCCGGTCTGTAGCTTGTTGGCGCCCGGAGCTCCCTTACTCCGTGGTGTCCACCGCAGCGCCGGAACCGGAAGTGAAGTGAGGATCCGGTTTTGAGCATTATTAATGCTCAAACCGGATCAGGATGTAAAAAAAAACGCATATGTGACCCTAGCCTGAGAAGCGCAACTGCGTTGTTTTCAGAATCCCCCCAAAAAAGCCTAAAGATAAAAAATCCACCATAACCACACACTTCAACAGCATATTTAACCCTTCACCCTCAGCCTGTTTTCACCTTAATGACCATACCAAAGTTTACAATTCTGACTAGTGTCACTTTATGAGGTGATAATTCTGAAAAGCTTTAACAAATCCCAGTGATTGTGAGATTGTTTTATCGTGTACATATTGTGTGGTGCCCCGCAACGAGTGCGTCACAGGAAGGTATTGCATCCCTGACCGAAGATGCAATATTCTCCGTCTCGGTGATGGCATGGTTAACACTCAGAGCTCCATACCCTACATGCACCATTAGAATAGATGGCCAACCAGGTCCTGGTGGGAGGAGTGAAGGAGTAGTGTGTGGGGAGTAGGAGAGGAGTAGGAGTAGACAGTGTTGGGAAGATGTAATGAAGGAGAAGGGGGCTCTACACAGTGCCGTGCAGCCCTGAAGTCCACTTACCGGCTGGCGCCATTAATCGGTGCCCTAGACCGGAATACGGACATATACTTTACGGGTCACTGTGTTCCGAGGCAAGCAAGTCGTTCACCGCAGCTCCGCAAACCAGGGTGAAGAACCACTTCACAGAGGCATCTCACCACCGCCGCCATCTATGTTGTCTTGCCAGCAGGGACCCACCCCTGGGACACAGGACCTTCTGCAGAATATATACAGTCAGAACCTCCAAATAGAAGTGTCCCAAGTACCCTGACCTGGTAATCTAAGGCAACTCCGGCAACCCGTTAGAGAGAATAGAGAGAGGAGGAACACCGCGGAGCTCTGAATCAACACCAGTCATTGCTGGGACCCCCCATTCCGTTACCCAAGACTGTATACCTTGTATCACCTTGCCGGTTACAGTAAAAGACCCGTTACAGAGAACACTGGTGTCTGTGCTTTGTTCAGAACTGTTTAACTCCGCATGCTAAGAACCACTGAGCTGCCATACACTACCAAGTGCAGCTCCTGGCCCCGGGGACTCCCGCTCATCCTGTGGGGAGCATCCCATCTTGCTGCCGTACATCCCCCGGAGGCCCAAGCAGCGCAGGTGAAATCACCGGAACTCCCGCAGGTGGCGTCATGACAAGTAAGAATTAAACCCTTATCCGTTCAGCCAACCCCTTTTGATCTGGACCACCGGGCCCCACAGCCTCGGGCACGGAACCGTGACGGGAGAAAGCAACGCCCGAGACGTGAAGACCCGGCTACGGTGAGTCAGAATTTGGCGTCACGAATTTCAACAAAACCAAAATTTTCCCGCCTTTTTCCCATTGGGCCAAGATGGCGACCAACATGGCGGATCCCGCCACGTGCATCACAAGGTGCTGGCCCAGGGGTGTGCCTCTGCCCCTCTTCGTGGGAGGGCCATGGCAGAGGCGCCAAAACTCTTGTCCGCCCCGATTGCTGGAAACAACGAAGGGGACGGGTCAAAGACTTCAGCCCACCCATGGACTACAAAAACAACACAAAAACAGGTGTGGCAAGGCTTTCCCAAGAGCTCAGCTTCAAAAACGGTTACCAGGTCTAACGGGTGCGGTTCCTGGAGAGAGAGAGATGGCGGGCTTAAAACTCCGTGAGCTGATGAGGGAGGTGGAAGAAGCGGCACGCACTACCATTGGAAGTCCTGATTCGAATACCATCCTCACCTTTGACGGGGATCCCGAATTCTGGGAGACCGCACTGCAGGACCTGCGGGTGCGGCTGGTGGAGGCCACAGAGTGGACCATCCGCAGTTGTAGTGCAAGTCTGGCCAGCCAACTATATCAGGCTGCCCAGCGAAGACGAGTAGCCTGTCCCACTCCAGAGCCGGTATCTGCACCCTGCTCCACTCCAGAACCGGAGCCTGCAACCTGCTTCGCTCCAACCCCGGAGCCCGCAACCTGTTCCGCCCCAGAGCCGGAACCTACAGCCTGTCCTGCTCCAGAGCCGGAGCTTATCACCTGTTCTGTTCCAGAACTGGAACCTACCACTTGTTCAGCTACAGAGCCAGAGACTGTGACGTGTTCCTCTCCAGAACTGGAGACCGGCCCTGAACACCCTGAGGCCTACCCGCTTACCGGAGTGGAAGCACCACCGACTACCAGTGCAGAGGAGGAGGCGGGCAGCCTAGAAGCCCTGCAGGATGACCCAGAGGAAGACCCCACAGCTCCAGAACCCAAGCACCAGGAAAACCCCGACCAAGAGTCCCCGCCAGCCAAAGAACCCGATGTGGTCATCGAGGAAGTGGAGGAGGAAGACGATAAGGTCCCCAGTAAATCTGAGGAATCCATCCACGCCGCTTCCGGAGAGGAGGATGACACGGAAGCGCCTGCAGAGCAGCTACAAGCAGCTCGGGTTCAGTGGTCTGGTGCTGCTGCGACATCTGCCCCTGATCATCTTGTCCGGGTGCCGGTCCAAAGATGACCAGCTCCTGACCTGTCAACACCCTAACCATTGCTGGGACTACGTCCATACCCCATGCCGGTCCGACGATGCTGTACGTCGGCGCCGCAGAGCGGAATGGTGGGCCCAAGAACAAGCAAACCTGCGAGCCCGTGCCGAGGCCCGGTGTCAACCCCTGTTACCGGAGCAACTCCGCAAAGAAGGTATCGTTACATCCTGTAATCTGGACACCGGGTGGGGTTTCGCCCGGGAGGAGGGGGTGTACGAGGAGATCATTGTGGGTCGCCGGGACGTGGAGTCTCACCTTCCTAAGGGACATCCCGACCGCGATCTTTACTGGGGAGAAGCTATCAGTTATGAACGCCATGCTAGTTATCAGGGGTGGTACGCTCTTCGGGTTAAAAAATGCTCTTTGCATAATTAAACAAATAACTTTGTTTTGAACTTTAACAATGACTCCGTCATGAACACTGTTCCCGTTATCTGAGTGCCAGCAGAGCGGCCCGGCGGTACAACCTGGACTTACTTAAGGACAGTTACCCCTCTCCCCTTCCCCCGCCGGGTCCGCAATGGTTAACCCGTTTTTCTTTGCATTAAAGAATTCTGAAACGTTTAAGAATAGTTGCCTCCCTAACGGGAAGAAAAATTAAGCAATCGTGTGTTAATAAAAATGTTTATTTCATGTTTATAGTAAAAATGCAAAACTTTTCCCTGTACTGTTCGGGTTTCGTGACACTTGGGGACAAGTGTAATTTCCCAAGGGGGAGTGTGGCGCCCCACAACGAGTGCGTCACAGGAGGGTATTGCATCCCTGACCGAAGATGCAATATTCTCCGTCTCGGTGATGACATGGTTAACACTCAGAGCTCCATACTCTACATGCACCATTAGAATAGAGGGCCAACCAGGTCCTGGTGGGAGGAGTGTAGGAGTAGTGTGTGAAGAGTAGGAGAGGAGTAGGAGTAGACAGTGTTGGGAAGATGTAACGAAGGAGAAGGGGGCTCTACACAGTGCCGTGCAGCCCTGAAGTCCACTTACCGGCTGGCGCCATTAATCCTCTGGATCAACATGTTAGGCTATGGGTTGAACTAGATAGACTTAAAGTCTTCCTTCAACCTTAAAAACTATGTTACTATGTTACTATTGTGAGGTAGCAACCGGGGAACCCGCTTGCATAACGACAACAAATACGTGTTTATAAGTTAACCAATGTCTACCCGTTTATTTTCACATATTAATAACATAACCCGGGTAGCATGTTTGACACATACCACATTGATTATAAACACTTTCTATAAATACACCATACATTTACATATAACATTACATAACACTTATATTGCACATAATGATTATAGTAACCCGGGACCTGTAACCATCTCTCTGTCCCCATTGGAGCTCTACCAACAGCTCCCGTGGTGGCTACGGCCTCCGGCCTATCTACACATTCCACATACATTCCGGTTCATCAGGTCCTTTAACTGAGTACTCTGACTCGGACCCAAAGGCGGTCTATGCTCGCCTGGCTTTATTTCCCCAGCTTCATACTACCCCGGCATCAGGACTCCAGCCTGACCAGGTTCTTACACACCGTATGTGACCCATCCTAACACATCCATGGATCACATACATCCTCACACACGCTCACAGCCCATCATATGATATCCATGAACTGCGGCTCCCCTGGGTCCATAGCAGGGATTGGCCTACCTGAGTCACCGGGCAAACCGAGCGTCACCAAGGCCTCCTCACCACGTGTTTAGGCCGACAGCCGCCACCAAACCTCCACCCTGTGGCAAATCTCCAGGTCGACGACTGTGCCCACGCCTGAGTCGAGCGCCCTCCAGGATCAACCTCGGTTCCCCACTCCAGGAGCCCTCGTTACCCCCGCATCTGGCCACAGGTTAACACATTCCATCGAAGGACGGTTTGAGGGACAGGTACCCGCCGCATGCAGCAGGCCAAGCCTCCCTCTCGTCCCCACGGGACGGAATTCCTCCGATCTCACACCCACACTCGCTGGGTTTCTCTCACAGACTGACTCTCCTCAGCTCTCTGGCTGGTAATCAGCCCACATGCTCTCAGGCTGATGTCTGGCTGAGAATGAATCTCCCAATCACTCAGCTGGCTGACCTCTTATCGTGCCTGCCACACCCACACTGAGTCATCCAGCTGGGCTGCTATTCCTCCGGACACACAGACCTGACACACCCACCTGGGCCGTCAGCAATCACTCATTACAGGCTCATGGCCTCCTCGATTTCATGAGCCACTCATTAGTCACATTAAACCTCATGTTCAAAGTTGGTTCACACAGCATTATCACAGGAAAAACAGGCCAGTGTGAACAGGATCCTCCTGATCCTGCATGTGATGCGCCCCGGCCATGAGGATCATGCCGGCGGTGCCTCACACTATGTTACTATACTTTACGGGTCCAACTATCTTGTGCCCAAAAACCACCCACCAGATCACTGGTTCCGAGGCGAGCAAGTCGTTCACCGCAACTCTGCAAACCAGTCAGAACCTCCAAATAGAAGTGTCCCAAGTACCCTGACCTGGTAATCTAAGGCAACTCCGGCAACCCGTTAGAGAGAATAGAGAGAGGAGGAACACCGCGGAGCTCTGAATCAACACCAGTCATTGCTGGGACCCCCCATTCCGTTACCCAAGACTGTATACCTTGTATCCCCTTGCCGGTAACAGTAGAAGACCCGTTACAGAGAACACTGGTGTCTGTGCTTCTTCGGAACTGTTTAACTCCGCATGCTAAGAACCACCGAGCTGCCATACACCACCAAGTGCAGCTCCTGGCCTCGGGGACTCCCGCTCATCCTGTGGGGAGCGTCCCATCTTGCTGCCGTACATCCCCCGGAGGCCCAAGCAGCGGCGGTGAAATCACCGGAACTCCCGCAGGTGGCGTCACGACAAGTAAGAATTAAACCCTTATCCGTTCAGCCAACCCCTTTTGATCTGGACCACCGGGCCCCACAGCCTCGGGCGGGGAACCGTGACGGGAGAAGCAACGCCCGAGACATGAAGACCCGGCTACGGTGAGTCAATTGTACTTTGTATTTGTGGTAAAATTTGCGTTTATTTATGAAAATGTAGGAAATTTGACAAGAATGTGAAAATTTTGCAATATTCCAACTTTTACTTTTTATGTTCTTAAAGCAGATAGTTATATCACCTAAAATTGTTAATAAATATGATTTCCCACATGTCCACTTTACATCAACACCATTTTTGAAACATATTTAATGTTCCTACACCGAGAACCGCTGCAGCGTGAGTGTGAATGGTAAAAGGACAGCTTATTTCCAGCAGAGCCGTTGAGTCAGACAAGGCTGCAGCCTAAGTCCAACGCTCCTTAATATCTATATCAACGAGCTGGCTACCACTCTGGAATCCTCCACCGCACCAGGTCTCACTCTCCATGACTCTCAGGTGAAATTCCTGCTGTATGCAGATGACCTGCTGCTGCTGTCACCAACCGAGAAAGGCCTCCAAGACAACCTGAAAATCTTAGAGAACTTCAGCTCCACCTGGGCACTACCGGTCAATCTAAAGAAAACCAACACCATGGTGTTCCAGAGGAGAAAGAAAAGATTAGACCAGCACCCATCATTTGTCCTCGACAACTGCGACCTCACAGGAATATAGGACCTCACAGGAATATACCTACCTGGGCCTAGAGACTCACCGGTCAGGGAGCTTCAAACAAGCCATAGAGACCCTGAAAGACAAGGCTTGCAAAACCTTCTATGCCATCTGAAGGAAACTCTACCATCTGAAGCCACCAGTGAGGGTCTGGCTAAAAATCTTCGACTCCATCATCGCCCCAATCCTCCTGTATGGCAGTGAAGTCTGGGGTCCTCACACCTACCCAGACTGGTCAAGGTGGGACTCCAGTCCAACAGAAATATTCCACCTGGAATTCTGTAAGCACCTTCTCCAGGTCCACCGGAGCACCTCCAACAGTGCTTGTCGGGCCGAGCTGGGCAGATTCCCTCTACACCTAACGGTTCTAAAAAGGGCGCTGTAATTCCGGGCTCACCTGCATAGGAGCAATCCAAGCTCCCATCACCATAAAGCCCTGATACATGTAGGTGAAACAGAAAAACCAGAACCCTCGGAACAGCCCAGCCAAACCCAACACAACCAGAGCACCAATCACAACCTGACAAAAGCCGGAATCAGAAAGATGGTAGAAGAGGGACAGGAGAGGTATGTCAGTGACTGGAAGAACGATATCTTCAGCTCACAGAAACTGACCACGTACAGGAGTCTACAGAGAGACTACAGACTGGCCCCATATCTGGAGAAACTCCCTGACCCCAGAGACCGCAAGATCCTGAGCAGATATAGACTCAGTGCCCACAGTCTGGCCATCGAGTCCGGCCGACACAGGCAGAGATACAAGCCTAGGGAGGAAAGACTGTGCCAACACTGTGACCAGGAGGCCCTGGAGGATGAAACCCACTTCCTGCTACACTGCTCCAAATACTCAGCAGTGAGGGACACTCACTTCAGGAGACTCTCACATCTCTTCCCGGATTTCATCACCATGAAGGAGGAAGAAAAAACATCTATCCTGCTGGGAGAAGAAGAGAGAGCAGTGGAGATAGCAGCGCGGTATGTGAGCGAATGCCATAGACTGCGAGAAAAAGAACTATGATGCCATGGACTATAGCCTCCACATTGGATCTGCCCCCATCCACCTTCCCTATGCCATGGACTATAGCCCCCACCCTGGACTTGCCCCATCCACCTTCCCTATGCCATGGACTATAGCCCCCCATCCCGGATCCGCCCCATCCACCTTCCCTACAGCTCCTACCCAACATCCCCACAGTCCCTATCACTATTCCCGAGTCTATACAATTGCTTTGGCAAAACTCAGGTGTATTTGGTCCTGCCAATAAAGCTTCTTTGAATCTTGAATCTTGTACAGTAGAAGGAATTATTCGCAATTTCTCATTATTCAACAAAAGTTACAAAACCAATTTATTTAGGGACCACATCACATTTGAAGTGACCTTGAGAGGCCTAGTAAAAACTATGTTAGGGTAGGGTCAGACTAGCGTTGCTCCCTGCGTTCAGGAGGTTCTGTCTGAAACTTAGAATTTTTCAGCATTAGCGCAGTGTTACTGGAAAGGTAACACTGCTTTAACGCTGTCTATTCATCCCTATGGTTTATGGAACCCGAGCGCATTACAAACATCGGCTTCACACTGCTGGAGTTTCAAATCTCGTGTCTTTTCCAAGTGCATCAAATGATGCGAGACCCCGGTAAAACTATGTGGCACCCCAGAGTCCGGTTGCCACAATGGCATTGCCTCCCTCGGGGGGTAGAGTCATGCTTGGAAGCAAGATAGGGTATCCACACCAGGTAAGTCCACAGCACACAACACCTTTCCTGACTCCAGACCTGAAGGGGGAGCTCTGAAACCCGCATTCAGGGGAGCTCCCCTATAAATTCAGGGCTGGGGGCGAGTTTAGGCAGTTCAGTTCCTAGGAGGACTGTGAAGACATCCTGTGGACTGGAGTGGTGTCAGGCTCGTCCGAGAATAACGACCAGCCAGTGCGAGGGACCCGTAGGAGTGGGTCTGAGGAAAGGAGAGGAGTAGACCTGGGGAGTGGAACCAGTTTCCCGGTTCACCCCAGAGCAGAGCGCTAGAAACGGACACGGATTCCGAGTTTGCGAGGGTGCTCTAGGCCCAGCAGTCAGATTCCACGTCTCCCAGCCACACCAAGGCACCTGGAGGCACAGCAGTGTTGGAGAGCTCAGGGACAGTGGCCAGAGAAGTGGCAACCAGAAAGGGCTCGAGCTGCCTGCCATTCTGGTGATAGACTTTCCAGCAGCAGAAATGGGTCACAACTTAGCTACAGGCAGACAGGACCAGCACAGAGAAGCACAGCAGGGAAGCCTCAGAACTCACCGGGTGAGGAGATCCCTAACTTGCTTCCAGGCCATCTGGTTTCCTAAGCGGTTGGGTGGCTTTCAGACACTCTGCATCATTTGTATCAGTGTGAATGGTGCTCTAAGCAGGCCCAGTGTATGCATGGCAAATCGCCTCCCACACATAGCTTGTCGAGGTGGTTTATTAGCCTGCAGTTGGGCTTGCTTTACAATTGGGCTCCGACTGCATCCTGAGAGTGCATTTTGATTCTGCTTTTGGCATAGATGGTAAGTTTTTTGATGCTGCTTTTTTCTAGTAGTTTTTGTACAAGTTTTTGATAGGACTGATGAGCATGGGATTCCTTGTTGTGGATCATCAGCTTAAATGTCTTGGCCAATGCATGAACCAAAATCCCATTTGTAAAAGTTTTTTATTCATCATATAAGAGACTTTTTGCCCTTTTTATCTATCCAGGGTGCAGTTGGGCCCCTAGGAGCGCCATTCATCTAGTGGTGCAGAGGTATCGTACTGTGCGGCCCAATGCTCAGGCAGCAGAGCGGTTGGGTCGCTTTCAGACACTCTGCATCATTTGTGTCACATCGCCATTGGACTCGGTGGCCGGTGTTCCTGCCTCGGCCGCTGGAAGGAGCCGGATTCCTTCGGCTGGTGGCACCGGTGACAGGAGGGCCTTGTCCTCATTTGGAACTGCTCCCGCGACGTCTGCCTCTGTCGCTGAGCGCCGCTGTGTTTCCCCTCTGGGTGGTGTTGGTCGCAGAGGAGCGGGCCCTGCAGAGGTGTCCGTTAGGCGCAGCCTGCGTTCTTCTGTCAGAGGTGGCGTGGGTGGAGCCAGTCGTGCATCTCCATCTTGCCTGGATCTAGGGGCGGTCCGGATGAGGTCATCGGGCTGTGAGCTCCAGCCTATGGGAGGTAACCGCGCCCTTCAAATACATTGGAGCCTGTCTTGCAGGCCGCCAGATATAGTTTTGGTTCCCCAGTGATATAGTGTATGTTTATTTTTGTCTCTGACCTTGGCCTGGATTTCTGACTCTGCTTCTTCCTGTCGATTTTGTACCTCAGCTGCCCTCTTGGTTTTGCCCTTGACCCTTGCCTGGATTCTCGACTCTGCTACTGCCTGATGATTTTGTACCTTCGCTGCCCTCTCGGTTTTGACTCGGACTTCTGACTTTGTTTTTCGAGTCTTGATTTTTTCCCCTGGCGACCTTCCCTGCTCTGTTGCTCATAATAGGCAGCTACCCCCTGGGCTCCGCTATAATTCCAGATCCCTGTATAGGGGTTAAGGGTCTCGGGGTTTCTCGGGGTGCTGCCTTACCAGCAGCTCAGCTTCACAGCGGATGGTTGTCACAATTTGTATCAGTGTGAATGGTGCTCTAAGCGGGCCCAGTGTATGCATGGCAAATCGCCTCCCACACATAGCTGGTCGAGGTGGTTTATTAGCCTACAGCTGGGCTTGCTTTACAATTGGGCTCTGACTGCATCGTGAGAGTGCATTTTGATTCTGTTTTTGGCATACATGGTAAGTTTTTTGATGATGCTTTTTTCTAGTAGTTTTTGTACAAGTTTTTGATAGGACTGATGAGCATGGGATTCCTTGTTGTGGATCATCAGCTTAAATATCTTGGCCAATGCATGAACCAAAATCCCATTTGTAAAAGTTTTTTATTCATCACATAAGAGACTTTTTGCACTTTTTATCTATCCAGGGTGCAGTTGGGCCCCTAGGGGCGCCATTCATCTAGTGGTGCAGAGGTATCGTACTGTGCGGCCCAATGCTCAGGCAGCAGAGCGGTTGGGTCGCTTTCAGACACTCTGCATCATTTGTATCAGTGTGAATGGTGCTCTAAGCGGGCCCAGTGTATGCATGGCAAATCGCCTTCCACACATAGCTGGTCGAGGTGGTTTATTAGCCTGCAGCTGGGCTTGCTTTACAATTGGGCTCTGACTGCATCCTGAGAGTGCATTTTGATTCTGTTTTTGACATAGATGGTAAGGTTTCCTAACAACACCAGTGGACTGTACCCTGGCGTCTACTGCTACAGTAAAGGTAAATGAAACTGTCTCGCACCAAGGGCTTGGGATACTCGGATCTCGGGCGTACTGGTACGGGGAGGTCACGGGTGGTCTGTGCCCGAGTCCGTGCCCCTGGAGACAAAATAAAAAAGGGAATATTTACAGGGATTAAAGTTATTGTTGGTCGTGACGCCACCTGTAGGCCCGGTGATGGAACTGGCGCTACTGGGACCTCCGGGGTGATGGGTGGCAGCAAGGTGTTGTGGCTCTCTACAGGAAGAGCAGGTTCCCTGGGGCTGTAGGGTATGATGGTGGAATAGGGCAGCACGGTAGGAATGGGGAAGCGTAGTCGTTGTGGTGTGAGACAGGTTGAAGAAGGGACACGCGCACAATAAAGTCTTTTTCTGTACCTTTTACTGATGGAAAACAGGTACATGTCCCGGGTTGAAGGATGCACTTTGGGATCTCCACACCGAATGAGGTATAGGCCTCCTTGTCCTGTCCCTTCTCTTGAGTCTGGCGTGTGTGAAACCAGGCATGACCTCTCTGTGTCCGTTACACCGGTGTTGCTGCACTGAGGGCTCTCGCTTGGCTACCGCTATCTCTCCTGCGGCTCCTGGCTCTCAAATGTGGGTACTGCGGGTGTCCGGGAAGCGAAGCCTCCACAGTGTTCTGGATTCTCTGCTGGGCTAACCTCTTTCCCTTCTGAAGACTCGGGGACTCTATTCAGACCGGTGTTCTGGTGGGATGAGCCGGTATGGCTCCTCTGCCCCCTTCTGTAGTGTTTCTCGCCTCTCCTGTCGTCCTCACTCTCTCTAGACCTCACACTGGCTCTGGCAGTGTGCTGGTTTCGGGCCTAGCACGGCTCCGGTAACCAGTCATGCTCACTAGGCACTGAGCTGACCTTCAGTTCTTCTAGTGACTGCACAGTCTGGCTAACTCAACCCCCAGCACCTGTATTTATAGGGGATCTGGCTTAACAGCAACCAGTGGTGCTCCCCCTACGGGCCTGGAGTGTAAGGTGTTGGGTGTATATGAGGTACCAGATGTGGAAATCCCTTAGTGAACTAGTAGGTTCTGTGGCTTTACCTGTCACAGGGAGCCACATTTTCCCCTAGTTAACTTCAGTACTCCCGGACTGAGTAAAGTTTTTGTTACATAAACATATAAACAATAACAGGTATTTACAGAGTCTGAAAATTCAAAAGAGAGTCTGTGGCATGCTTGTTAAAGTCATGTTCCTGTTTGCTTCTGACTTGTTCTAAGTTCTTTTCCACACATTCCTGAAGTTTCTTGTACTGCTTTTGACGGTGATAATCCCAGTCTTCTTCTGAAGTATCTTGGTCTTGTTCTACAGTTCCCATCTCCAAATCAATTGGGAGTTTTCCAGGTCTTGCACGCATTAAATCAGCTGGCGCATAGTTGGTGGAACTTTCAGGGATGTGGTTGTATATATCCACTAAGTCAGGTAGTTTTTCTGGTCATTGGTTTCTTTCTTTTAGTGGTAATGTCTTCAACATATTGATGACAATGTTGTTCATTTTCTCACAAAGACCATTTGTCTGTGGATGATAAGGTGTAGGTCTGATCTTCTTACAACCATACAATCCTCGGAATTCTTGAAATAGTTGTGATACAAATGCAGAACCTTGATCTGTTAGTACCTGGTCTGGGTACCCATGGGATCTACATAAGCAATTCTGGAAAGTCTTGGCTACTGCTTCTGCAGTTAAGTCCTTGACTAATGCTACTACTAAGAATCTAGAGTAGTGGTCAACCATGGTAAGAGCGTAGGTATACCCTGTTCTGTTGGGTGTCAGCTTCACATGATCCAGGGCAACAATCTCTAGAGGCTTCTTGGTGATGATTGGCTGTAAAGGAGCTTTCTGGCTTTGCTGATCTTTTCTTCTCAGGTGACACGGTCCACAGTTTCTACACCATCTCTCAATGGAACTTCTCATGCCAACCCAGTAAATATGGTCTTTCAGCAACTTCTCCAGTTTTCTTCCAACCAAAGTGTCAGCATCATTATGATAAGCTTCTAATAAAATCTGTACACTCCTTTTGGGACCACGATCAGTTCATGGGTTCTGGGATTGATGTAACGTCTGCATAGTTTACCTTGGTAGACAGACAATTTCCCTTCTCCTTCCATAGGCGCTTGGCTTCTTGTGGAGCTTCTGGACTCAGGCAGGAGTGTTCTTTGGTTATCAGCTCCTTGACTAAGCTAACAGCTGGGTCACTGTCCTGTGTCTCCTTCCAGTTATGGTGAGGTAACGGGTTCACTGTTGTCTCCCGACGTCTTTGACATGCCTGATGACATGGGGGTGCACTTGGGCGGTGGAAGGCTGGTAACTCTACTTCTAGCTCATCCACGTCTTCTCCCGCGTCTGGTAAATTAGGCATTCTGGATAGAGCATCAGCATTGCCGTTCTTATGGCCTGCCCGGTACTTGACAGTGAAGTCATAGTTGGATAATCTGGCCATCCAACTCTGCTCCATGGCTCCCAGCTTTGAAGTCTCTCAAATGGGTTACAGGGTTGTTGTCGGTGAAATCTGTGAAGTTTGAGTTTGAGGATGCTAAGTAATGCTTGAACCGTTCTGTAATTGCCCAGACTAAGGCTAAGAACTCCAGCTTGAAAGAACTGTAATTCTCTGGATTCCTCTCTGCTGGACGGAGCTTCCTGCTGGCGTAGGCTGTAACCTTCTCTTTGCCTTTCTGTCTCTGTGCCAAGACAGCTCCTAAGCCCTCGTTGCTGGCATCGGTGTATAACAGGAACAGTAGATTGTAGTCGGGGTAGGCCAGGATCTCTTCTCCAGTCAGAGCATCTTTCAGCTGCTGGAAAGGCTCTTCTTGTTCTTGTCCCCACTGGAATGGAGGACCTTTGATATTGCCTTTCTTGGATTATCCTACCAGGAGATCTTGCATGGGCGCTGCTATCTTCGTGTAGCCCTTGATGAACCTCCTGTAGTACCCGACCAGTCCTAAGAATTGGCGTACCTCTCTGAAGGTAGTTGGTGCTGGCCAGTCCTTGATGACTATGACCTTGTCTGGGGCTGGTGCAATGCCTTCTGCACTGACCACATGCCCAAGGTATTGGACTTTGGGTTTTAACAGTTGACATTTTGAAGGCTTCAACTTCATGCCGTACTTGGACAGTGATTCAAACACTTCACTCAAGTGTTGCAGGTGGTCTTCATAGGTTTTGGTTACACTATGACATCATCCAGTTATAGCAGTACGGTTTCAAAGTTTCTGTGGCCTAGGCAACACTCCATCAGCCTCTGGAATGTTTCTGGTGTGTTGCATAACCCGAATGGCATGCTGTTGAACTCACATAACTCCATTGGTCTCGTGAAGGCTGTCTTCTCACAGTCTTCTTCTGCAATGGAGACCTGCCAGTACCCACTAGTAAGATCTAGGGTTGAGAAATAATTGTCAGACTTTTATGCAGGAAGTGACTCTTCTATACGGGGTAACGGGTATGCATCCTTGTGTGTTACTTTATTGATTTGCCTATAATCTACACACATCCTCATACTACCATCTTTCTTTCTAACCAGGACTAGTGGAGCTGCCCAGGGACTACAACTATCTCTGATAAACCCTGCGTCCTTCATGTCCTGCAACATCTCTTTTGCTTTTTGGTAGTGTGCTGGGGGTATAGGCCTGTATCTTTCTTTAATGGGTGGATGGTTTCCTGTGGGTGTGTGATGGTGTACCCCTTTAGCCTCCCAAAATCGAGTGGATGCTTGCTAAACACCTGTTCATACTCTTGAACTACCCGATAAACTGGTTTCTGGTGAGAAGGTGTGTTGTCAGTTCCTACATGGAGCTCTTGACACCATTTATCTAGCTGCTTCTTGGAGTTGTGAGGCTCATCTGACACTGACTGAGCTAGTGATTCAGCTACGTGTATGGAGTTGTTGTCTACATTGTATAAATTAGCAACAGTGGAATACCTTGGTAGCTTTATTTCTTCATCGCCATAGTTCAATATACGTACAGGTACCCTTCCTTTGTGTTCATCAACCACCCCCTGGCTGTCAAGAGTATAGGACTACTGTCAGACATCCCTGGCTCCACTACCGCCTGGTAGTCCTGCCCTCTGAGGCCTACTGCTGCCCGACACCAGATCATCATTTCACTTCTTGGTGGCACTACAATATGAATTGGGTCTGTTACACGTACGCTACCAATTTCACCACTTGACAGTATTACCTGTTGATGGTACACAAGGGCTCGGATCTCCTTCTGAAGAACCCTCCTCTCTCCAGGAGTAGCAATGTCTGCACTCTGTTGAAGCAAAAACAGCACTTCATCTAGACAATTAACCATTATGTTGGTACCAAGTATCACATGTAGATCCCTCTCATTAGGAGTAGTTGCAACCACAATGAGTCCTTGATTCATTAATTCCACCCTCCCCACCTTTATGGTTACCTACCTATGCCCCTCTATATTGACAGGCAACCCATTGGTAGCAATAATATTCAAGTCAGGGTTTGGGAGGTCAAGCTCAAGTTCAGACCAGAACTGTTTGTAAAGGATACTCGGGATGGAGGTCACATGGGATCCAGTGTCTACCAAAGCAGTGGTAGCGATGCCGTCTATGATGATTGATAGGTACGGACGATCTCCCACGTACCTGCGTAGCCAATTGGATGGGCCTGGATAGTATACTCCTGGGGTTGGGCCCCAGGGTTTGCTCGTTTAAAGGGCAGAACCGGTAGATGTGCCCTTCTTTGTTGCACTTGCGACAGATTAGCTGTCCACTGGAGCTGTAGCGGTCTGTGGTCCTCCCTCGACGTGGCGGTGTCCTCTTCCTCATCCACGGGACGTCTTCCGGGCTGTCAGCAAGCTGTATCTTTCCTGATGGCTATGTCTCTGTCTTGGGTTGCCTAGCACCTCGGAGCTTGGCCATCTCTCTGCTCAGCTGGCGCTCCTCAAAGCACAGGCTATCAAACCGGTCAGGGGTCACAGCCTGCATGCTGGTCTCTGCTGCAAGGGATAAGCAAGGTGCTTCTGGCAAAGAGGGGGTTTTAACCTATCGCGGCTGTGGAGCTAAGTCTGGTACTGCTGGAAGCTGCTGTCCCTTAATGGTCAGTTCTTTTGGGGTGGCAAACTCTGCCTCAGGGTTTTGGAGAGCCCACGAGCGTGCTTGCTTACTGTCGTCTGGTAACCTGAGCCCCCTTACGAACTGTTCAATAAGCATTTTATTTTCATCACATATGTTGATTGGATCAACTTGTTGAAGGATTCTCAGCGCCTCCTGCAGGCGTAAGGAGTAATCTAGGACACTTTCCTGAGCCCCTGTTTGCAGTGGTAAAACAATATTCTCAGTTCAGTCTCAGAATGATGCTCAAAAACCTTTTCAACTTTTCAAAAATTTGGACAATAGTCCCCTGATCTTCCTATGACCAGTTTCGGGTTTCCAGCTCCGCTGCACCTGTTAACTGTCCCATCACTACTGATGCTCTCTGTTTATCGCATACATGTCCAACACATTACAAATCTTTCTTTTAAATGTGTCCAGGCTGCATGGCTTGCCGTCATACTTGGGCAACCAGGCTGCATTAGGGGCGTATGGCAGTGATATTGGCATTATCGGGGCTGCTGGTGCTGGCATTGCGCCGCCGGTTGTATCAGCGACTGTGGGCCCAGGGAGTTGTACATTTTGGGGCCTGTTTGCATCGATGGGCTGGTTTACCTGAGGGGCCGCTGCATCGTCTGGGTCCTGCAGGCTTATACAGTAAAGCCCCGGTCTCACATAACGATGTGTCAGCGATGCCGACAACGATCAGCATCGTTGATGCATCGTTGACACATCGTTATCAGGTCGCTGGTGAGCTGTCACACTGACAGACTTCACCAGCGACCTCTGGGCAGCCAGATCGTTGGTACCCAGCGTCCGCTCGTTCCCTGCATCCTGGGAGCGGACGGACGCTGGTAACCATGGTAACAGCGGGTCTCTCCTGCACTTAGAGACCCGCTTGTTTACCATGGTTACCGGCACCCGCCCGCTTCCGAGTTGCGGGGAGCGAGCGGGTGCCGACCTCTCCTATCCTGTCCCTCACTATTCTCATCTCTCCCTGCTATTTCCTGTTCCCTACTCTATCCCCTATCCTAAACCCTAATCCTATCCCTCTCCTTGTTCTAAATAAAGAAAATCCCCCCCGAGGCTCACCGGCATCAGAGGCTCCATCTCTGTAATGGAGATCTCAGGGGTAAAGGACCTGTAATGAGGTCAGTATCATGTGACCGGCCTATACTGTACAGTGCAGTGCTGCCCATAGATCGTACTGTATAAGCGTTCAGGACCTCAGACAGCGCACATACTATACCTACTATAGCTATAGTATGAGCGCTGCAATCATAGGAGCCAGCGGCTTCATTCATAAAAATGTACAGGAGCCGACAGGAGCCGGCTCCTGAACATCTACAATTACATCATTATATGCCCACCTGAGTACGTCTTTAGGGGGGTGGGCACCCCCTAGAGACATTATAGACACAATTATTAATAAAATTACATCTTTTAAAAAACTGAGAACAGTTTGCTCATCCCTGCGGCAACAGGGATGAGCAAACTATCCGGTAACCGGATTGCTCCGGATTACACATCCATAGCAATCTGGTTACCGGATTGCGGCTTCAGCAATCCGGTTAAGGGATTGCGGCTTGTCTGAAGCCAATTGCGTTCACCGCATCTGGATGCGGTGAACGCAATTCTATTTTTAAGTGTGACCCTAGCCTATGATGCCAAAACGTTAGGTGTTTTCATTATTTTGTCCAACCCCTGTATATGTACGCATGTGTTTCCCATACACTTCCATGTTAAAAAATGCATGTGTTTTTGCAAAAGCATCAAAAATCGCTGCAGCCCGCGTTTTTAGGTGCACTGGCAAAAATGCATAGCGACAAACGCATTACACTTTGGCAACGCGTTTTTGCATTGGAGTCTATGGGTGCATTAACCCTTGTGTTTTTCAAGATTTCCACATGAAAATAACGCGTGCATTTAGCAAATGCATGACACATGTCTGATGGCCACTTTACACGTCCCGATATCGGCGTCCAACTGCGACCAAAAGTCACGTGGTTCGTGCGTTGGCCTCGATATTGTTCGTGCGTTGTATGGTGTAAACGTCCAATACGATGCACGAACGATGCCAAAACGATATCGGGGATCGAATGAGCGTGCTCTCCAACGGCCCGATATTGGATGGAGGTTGGAGCCGGATCGGGCTGTGTAAACGCCCAACAACAATGTGCAGTACAACGTCCCCTATTCTCTCCCATGTTAAATAGTCGTTCCTGGGTCGGCCGTACAAGGGGGGCGTAGACATCGTAGAGACGTATGCCGATATCGCGCTGTGTAACATCTCCTATGCGATCTTGGAATTCTGCCCAGAAAAAGCGTGCTCCCGTGGCGTCGGATCCAATATCGGACCGACGCTGGAGCCTGTAAAGTGGCCATGACCCTAGCCTGACTTTGGTCCCTGACAGGTGTAAGATTTGTGGTGAGGCGCACCCTACTTTTCATAGACCCTTCATTAAAGACTAGACGTTTTTCGGTCGCCTTTCCATGCGGGTCATGATGAATTGGTGCTTGACACTTCTTGAGTCTCCAAAAACCTCCTCACAATCTGTGCCTTTGCCTTATTCACTGAACCTGAAGTTTTCCAAGAGTTTTTGAAGCGATTTTGTCGATTTTTCTGAAGTGTGAAGAGAGCCTTAGCCAGGTGCCGCCCTGCTTTGTGCCGTTCCAGTGCACACAGTCCCTGGAAAGCTCCAGGTCTCCGGCCATCATGTACAGTGGCGGCTCTGTGAGGAGAGCGGTATCCGTGCATCATTCTCTGATCTTTCTGAAGCCTCATTCAGTTTGTGCTGAGAACTGGGCTAAACCACTTCCCGCATAGGGGGGCGCACTATTTTACAGGTATTCATTTGCTAGCTATGTGGGTCCGATGTCGTGCCTGTTATAATCACCGTGCATTATAACGTTCTATAAGCGCCTATAAATATGATGACGTTATATGGCCAGTGCAGAGGACTCCCCTGTGCTAGACTGAAGTAGCATCCCCCCCTTGTCCTCGGCTGTGGGCTGAGCCGGCTCCCGGCTGCTCTGTGTAAGCTGTACAATCCGCTCAGCTGCTCCAGGGAGAAACACACAGTCAGATCTACCGGGGCTGCTGTACCGGAGCCGCTCACCTGGAAGCAGGACACCGGCGGATACCGGCCTCACACACCGGGGGCTCAGCCGTTCTAGAGGAGGCAGTGTATCCTGGGGCGCTGGAAGATTCCATCTCCATCCGAGGACAGGACACAGGGATAAGGTAAGCCATTGGCATGGGCAGTTATGTATGTCAGTTCTTCTGTCTCCCTGGCACAGCCCTGGGGTGTGTGATGACGTATTAGTATGGGTAGATGGAAACTTCTTATATACTGGCTGCTGGATCCATTCATACATAGGATGAAGAGCTCTGAGCCCTCCATTGGTCTGGATTGGATTGTAGAGATGGTTTGTGACTTGTGCATATATTATATAATGGGAATTATGTAATATGGCATCATTAGACATGGGCACAGCCTGCCATGGCTCCTCATCCTAGCAAAAGTATGGATTATGTGCCTGGCACATGTGGAGCAGCTCCACCAATGGTCTTCATCACTTCTACATGGTACCCACTCACATGGGGCATTTTAAGGGCTAACAGGGTGGCATCATGGCCGGTGTTTTGTGCACCCCTACCAAGCCCCGCTCTCCGGGCTCCCCATGGTACCCCCTCTCCTTAAGGGGTCACATCTGCTGAGTTTGGTGTCCAGAGATACTCGGCACATGCCAGCTGTGCTGAACAGCTGTACCAGACCCTGGGATAATCCGAGATCAGCCAGCCGGTAATGAATTCCCATCACACACAGGGAGGAGGTGACATGCCCGTCGTGTTCAACACAAACATCCACCAGGGTATCCGGATACAATACACCGCTGTGTACATATGGCGACACACTATATTATCATGCATTGTCCATGTGGGGATGTCCTCGCAGACATCATTATCTACCTGAAATAAAGTGGTTCTCCTTTGGGGACAGGTTTTTTTTCTTACTTAAATAATGTATTTTTGGGTGAAAATCAGTTTAGTAATTAGGTTTCCTTAAAGATTTTGCATCGATTGCAATCCTACAGCCTCTGTCTATTGGTGGCTGCAGAATGAGCTATCTGAGACTCCGTCAGTGAACTCATTCTAAGTCCAATGGGAAAGATCCTAACTCTTATCTTTATTTTCTCAGTCCATTTATGACCACAGACCTCACAGTTGAATCTGCAGAGAAACAAAGAGTCTGTATTAGCAAAAGTATGCAACATTATGAATGAAATCAAATTGTGAAAATGATTTTTAGCCCCAAACATATCTATTTACCGTACGTAAAATAAAAAAAAACATGTCCCCGGAGTCATACACGCTAAATTGGCAGTGATCCATCGAGCATCTTATTCCCAATTACTTACTGCTCGGTTCATAACTGGGGCACCTTGATGAAGCTGGCCATATGTAGATGTTTCCATTTCCCACATCCTTTTTTGTGCCACCAGCATTATGAGGTTGCCATATCTGGACATACAAGGTCCCAAAAACCGACTATAGAATGAAGCTATTGACAATAACTTATATTTACCCATTGCTTCACTGTCCCCATAAAGTACGTATATAGCCCTCGGCATGTGCCTATGTGACAAACAAGACTGGATGGCTGAGATTGTGTTTGCTCCCCCCTCTGTAACCACCAGGCTTCTAGCATGGAATTGATTTCTGCTCCATTTCCAGAGTAAACAATATTTGCATAGTTAGGAGAACACTTTATTCTTGGTTTTAGTAAATAATTTCACAGCTCATATCTGGGTAAAGCCCATTTTCCAATTTTACAGACTTTTCCCACTGGCATCTAACAATAGATCTCCTTCCCGCAAGGATTTTACCTTAAAATTGTGTCAGAAACCCCCCAAATAATGGCGTCTACAATTCCCCAGTGATACTGACAGAGTGGAAAACATTCTTTGCATTTTATGCTAAAAAAAAAAACCTCACTAATTTTTTTACACAATATACAGTTGAATAGAAATGTTGACACTTTTGGCTGAAGGTTCCTGTCTCAATTTTTGGACAGGGCTACACAGATTTTTTGTCTCTCAAAATTGCATGAGAGACCGTAAGAAAATTATTATGTCATGCGCTATTATGTCATGTTAGGCTGTTCACACCGCGTTCCCTCTGCAGCGTTCTGCGGAGGACCGCATGTGTGCCAGCCAGAAGCCTACTTTTAATGGAGGCACGTGAGCCTTGATGGATGACGTAGCGTCCCATTCACTCCATAGTATTTGTACACAGCGGACGCTCGCACAAATCAACACTCTCTCGCACCAGAATGCAACATGTTGCGCTGGTGCGCACACATACGTTCCACGCAACCTGCGAGGGACGCAGTGGAACCAGCTAAGAACACACAACATCCAACAAACATTACATTGCCCTATAGCTCTCTCTATCTTCTCTCCTGGTCCACAATCAAGACCTGTAGAGATTTTAAGGGTGAGTGCCCATAATTATTTGCATAAAGAGAAGAAAAGAGTAGCACTCTCTGGATTGCTGGTGGACTTCTTTACTTCACCATGTTCAACGGGTTGCTGAACACGTTGAAGCGCTAGATCAGCGTGAAACGGCTGTAGTTCCCATCCTCCCTACTGTCTCTTATCTCCGTGCTTACATGTTTAAAATGGTGAAATAAAGAAGTGCAGTAAACAGTAAAAGGAAAAAGAGCGGCACTCACCAAAGTTGCTAAATGCGATGTCCTTTATTGGGATAGTTGGTACAAGGTGCAGGGAGGGGGACCGGGTGACGACGGCACCGTTTCAGGCGTGCTGCCCTTCAACGGGTCCCCCTCCCTGCACCTTGTACCAACTATCCCAATAAAGGACATCGCATTTAGCAACTTTGGTGAGTGCCGCTCTTTTTCCTTTTACTGTTTACTGGACTGTATTTTGCTGGCACCCCAAAGGCCTGTGTGACCCCAACCTCAGTGTCTCCACTCAGAAGAGTTCCCATATATGGTGGTGCCCTCCTCCTCTCTGTTGCTGGAAATAAAGAAGTGCACCAACAACCTGGTGAGTGCTACTCTTTTCTTCTCTTTATGTGAATAATTATGGACTGTGTTTTGTTGAGTATGAACCTGGTGTCATAAGTGCAGCCTCTGAAAGCAAAAAACAGTGGTGTCTATAGATCCCGAAAAAAAGCCTTGAAAGGCGGTGGTGCCCGACCTTCTATTGTGGTAGGTGAGTGCCCATGCTCACTATTAGCAGCGTATTTTTGCTGTGTGCAAAACGCTGTGTTGTCCAATACAAGCACAGTGGATGGATTTATAGAAACCCCATACCCACTGTAGTTCTTTTTTTCGCAGAGTAAACTGACCTGTAGTGCAGCTTCCCGAGCCTCAGCGTGTCAACCTATTCTTGTGGAGACGTGAGTGTTCTCAGTGGGAGAACATGGCAAAAATACGCTGTTTCAGCAATCCTGATTGTGGGCACGGACAGCACGTTCTTCCGCAAAGAACACTAGCGTCTCCCTACACAGCATCTAGGACATGAGGAAGCCTCATCGTGGGCACATACCCTTAGGGTACCTTTACACGCCACAACTTTTGGTGGCGATCAGAAGCGATCTAACGTGCGCGTGCATGTTTTTCATGGTCGCCTCAGATCCCGATGGCGCTTTTACACGCCGCAATTTCGCCCTCAACCTAAGGTGATGTGTCGCCCCAGAAATGGCCACACCAACAGCGGGAAACATCCGGTAGACTTCCCTCGCCGCTTCACACGCCGCAATCCCCAAAGGAATGTGGGTGTAAATGTTCAGTGCGGCGAGAACATAGGGTGCCAAATTGTTTTACACTGTGCCCCAAACACACTCATTGAACAATGCAATAGCGTCATGATTGGCCAGCCTGCGCTGGAAGGCTGGCTAATACCTGACACCATTGTGTGTCAGAGTTTAGCACCAATAAACGCTCAAATATGGCGCGCTATCAACTGACAGCCAATGGGAACACAGTAGCCACCACCAATCATCACTGACGGGGCACGGACTCCAGTACGCTGTGGCACGCCTCTGGGAAATCAATAGGCGACGCAGATTTCATCACTATCGCCCGTTCACACGCCAAAAGCCGTGAATCTCACCTTCATGATTGCCCTGATTTTGGAGCAGTACTCTGAAATCGGAACCAGGCGGCATGTTTTTTATCGCCGCCAAATTCCCAAATTACACGCCGGAACTGGAAGGCAATTTGACGACGATGGTGCCAGGGCGACATGTTGCTGGTCAGATTCCTCACTGCGGTTGTGGCGTGTAAACTTACCCTAAGGGCAACTCATTAAAACTAGAATTTGGTAGGCCAAAAGTAAAAAAAAAAAAATATTGTACAAAAAGTTGCTAGTTTTAAATGCCATTCTTCTGGCGTAAAATGCTTAAAGGTGGTTCTCAAGTTTAAAAGTTCTCCCCTATCCATAGAACAGGGGATAACTTTATGATCGCTGGGGGTTCAACTACCATGGCCCCTACTGGTTTCAGGCACAACCGCTCCATTCAGTCTTAATGGCAGTGCTGGAGATTCTTCGGCGTTCTTCTTAGAATGAATTGAGAGGCAGTGTGTATGATCAACCTCAGTCAGGGATTTTGGTGCCCCAGTTCTCAGGATCAGTGGGAGCCATCGCAGTCGGACCCCCAGTGAAGACAAAGTCATTTCTTTCTTTTTGTATAGGAGATAACACTCAAACTTGAGAACACCCCTTTATTGAATCATCTCTTTTGAGGGTATCCCTACAATGTGCATGAATCCCCCATTTACTTCTTCCATGATCTTGAATTGTTCCTCTCTAGGACTTCTTTCTACATTGCTGATCATATGGCAGAGATCAGTTCTAGAGAGTATTATTCATCCAGCAGAGGCCACAGAGCCTTGGTCTGTAGTCATTTGTCCACTGCTGTCCTGTGTGATATGACATATGTTAGGGCCTCCCACTGTTCATGGTAATTGCTGCATGCAGGATCCTTGCTTTCCTTAATAAATTGTGCAGAGAATTTCCTCTGTAATCTGTTTGCCTGGATTAGATAGGCCAGCATCCACTGTGTTGTCTCTTGATTTCAGAGCTGTCATGCAGCAGAATATTATTTCTTCCATCATGGGCAGATGGGAAAGAACCTAATTTCATGCTGAATACACGGGGTTTTAAGTGTGAAGACACTGATCATAGCAACCAGATTCAACCAGAATAGGAAAAGAAAACTGTCATCCAATGAGTTATTAGGAAGACAGCTCCACATTCCTGTAATTCTGGTTTTCTGAAATCATTTCTGTATTGCTTCATTTAATAAATGGGTCATTGAGTTTGCAATAGTTTTTTTCTATCTAATTGTAGTATATGTAGTATAAGGCACCTCATCTTATTACATTGCACAGTACTTTACTGTAGGTCCCGGAATGCGACTGACAAGCCTACAATAGAAATCTGTTTATTATAGAGCATCCATGCGCAGAAATTCTGTTCCAAATATGATTTTCTGTATGACCACAAAGTGGTGGTTGTGGCTTTTCTTTTAAATAGAGCTATTTCAACAACAACAGGATAAGATAAATCTACAAAATAAAAAGCCGTAGAATGCCATGATAAAATAATGATAATCTTTATTTATAGTTCATAAAATGTGATGGAGATTAATATACATAAAGTACCAAATGACAAGGGCCATGAAGCAGCACCACACTGATATGTAGCAGAAAATTATGTATGAATCTATCTAGCACAGGCATCTCTATATATAAACCAATTTATGTAAACCAGCGATGAAATAGAAGGCTACAAGGGCTACACACGCCCCCTGAAGAAGCAGAGCGAAACGTGTGTTGGGGTGGACGAATGTGAGGCTTGTCACCCAGCACTTTATTACTCAGCTATCAGATTACAGGTAATGTTGATTTACTTTGGTTATAATCTTTGTTATTTAGATGCTATGGCATTAATATGGCCACACATTGACCAATATAGACAATCTTTTTGTCACTCATAGATGCCTTTATTTTTTATCTATTTCTTTATAGTAAAGATCTGTATCTGTATCCCCACCCGCCCCTCGTAGACTGTGAGCCCTCATGGACAGGATTTCTCCCTTCTTGTATCTGTACAACCGAATTGTCCACATTTATTGTTACTTGTATTGTTACTATGTTAGGGGCCTTTAACACTTGCGGTTTTTTCCTGATTTGGAAGATCAGGAAAAACCCGATTCTTACTGTATTTTGCCCATTCACTTTAATTTGGTCAGGTAGAATCTTGTTGCTTCATGTTTTTTCCTGAAAGCATTAAAGAGCATGGGCAAAAAAAATGAATCCTGTAAGAATCGGGTGTTTTCCTGATCTTCCAAATCAGGAAAAAAACGCAAGTGTGAAAGGGCCCTTACTTGTCCTAGTCTGCCCCTTTTAGCATGTAAAGCGCCATGGAATATAATGGCGCTATATAAATAATAATAATAATAATTATAGTACTGTCAGCTATGTACTTTCGGGCATTGTGTAATGGCTACATGGTATATTTTTTATTATGGTGTCTTATATTATCCCCTTGGTATGAATTTTTGAGACCCTTTTAGCCCTCTTTCATTCTTTCACTCTACGCTGGTTTACATACTTACCTATGCTTATATAGTGACTTGCCTGTATTAGATACTTGTACATCAGTACATATCAGTGTGGTGATGCTTCATATCATGTGTTATTTGGTACTTTTTGCTGTATTATCCCTGCCACATTTTATGAATTATAAATAAAGATCATCATTATTTTATTATGGCATTCTATTGCTTTTTGTATTCTGGACTTATCTTATCCAGCTTTGGGTGAAATATCTTTTTGAGGCTAATCTTGGAAACATTTCCTATTGTCCTAGATTTTTTAGATTTTTTTTTTTTAATGGGTTGGGATTATGGATAAGTCTTTACTTTTATAATCTATAGAATGACCTACAACCTGGCCTTTTATTACATTCGGTTTGAAGTAAGTTGTTAAAAACTGCACTTTGTTATGATAATCAATCATTAATAAAAGATAGCATTTAGGAGAGCCACCCTGTTTACTGCAAACAATAATCCTAGTTCATAATCCTAGTTTAAAGGGGTTTTCCTTTCCTTTCTTTTGATGTCCGATCCTTAGGTGGGTGGTCCCCCATCATTCAGTTGTTACCAGCTCTGACATCGGCTGGATATAAAGAGAGTATTGAGCAGAACACTACAGCTCCATACACTGATTAGCACCCACTAGGGCTGTGGAATCGGAGTCAGAGCCCATTTTGGTGGTGTTGGAGTTGGGGTCTGTAGAAAATCGACCGATTCCAACTCCTAAAATATGTAATAATATAATATTTATTCATTTATATAGCGCTATTAATTCCATAGCACTTTACATACATCAGTAATGCTGTCTGTCTTGGAGCTCACAATCTAAACATCCTATCGGTATGTCTTTGCTATGTGGGAGGAAGCTGGAGTGCCAGGAGGAAACCCACGCAAACACAGGAGAACATACAAACTGCTTGCAGATGTTGTCCTTGGTGGGAGTTGAACCCTAGACCTCAGGACCTCAGTGCTGCAAGGCTGCAGTGCTAACCACTTGAGCCATGCATTGGGTACAGTAGTTCAATGTAGAATGTGCTGAATATTATTATTATTAATTATTATTATGTCCTATATAGTTATCTTGATTATGGTATCATAATGATGATTAAAGCCTGATGCTCACATTTTACTACAATACATTTATCACTTAAATATGATCCATGCATGAGGGAGTCTGGAGTCGGAGGTTTGGCATACTCCCAAGCACTGTAAATCCGCTCCATTATGTAAATAGGAGCTGATCTGCAACACCCATGAGTGGCCACTGAACTCTGTATGGAGCCGTGTTCTGCTCTGTACTGGTGGGGTACCAAGTGCCAGACCCGCTCCAATCTTATGTTTATGATATATCCCTAGCCAAAGATAAGTCATCAGTGTAATATGGTAGTAGTGGAAAACTTCAATAAATGTGGGTGTCTTTCACCCAGTGTTATAATTAGAGTTATGTAGATGCAAAATGAAGAAAAATGTGCACAGCTAGCAGTTACTTCTGCTTGCTAAAGACAATCTTGTGAATTTTTTTTAATTAATTATCAAAGTTTTTTGCCTTATTTGAATCTGGCATACAGATTGGCAAAGCCCCAGTTCAGATTTTATGGTCAATCTCTGTTTATTAAAAACAAAAATGAGAACACAGTCATATGAAATGAGATTTGTATACAATCAAGAAATGAAGAGTATATAGTAAACATCAAACGTCAGTTCGAGGTAGCAAATATAACAGCTTAGGAATTTTAAAATGATAACAAACTGCATATTGAAATGGAAGACCCCAAAGGGGTTAGGAAGTGTGAGCAAAGGACTCCATTCAGAGTCTCGTCTCTAGAACCTCGTCGACACTGACTGTGTTCAGAGACAAGTCGAGCACTCCTCGGCCGTTCCCCTGGTGTAGGGGGCACGACAGGAGCAAGTAGAATATATCTCTTGCAAAAAATGCAAAGAAAGGAAGAAAAGCAATCTAGATTGCAGGTAAAAGAGATGAAAAATAAAGTAAGGCAGAATATAAAAAAAGACAGTGAGAAAAGCCGAACCAGCAGGGAGGGGACAGGGAAGAGGGGGTGTCTCAGCCTCCCCTCTCAACTCTATATCATAACTCCAAGGCACCCATCAGAATGCTCTCTCTCACAGAAAGATATCTCGAAAATTTGGGTCGTCCTTAAAAAGGATCCATTCTATCCAGACCTTGGAGAATTTATCAAGGGAGTTCGTAGCTTCAGTGCCAACTCCTCCATTCTAAAGATCTCTGTTATCTCCCTGCACTTGAGCGGATTTCCAATATCTCGTAATTACAGAGCGGGTCGCTGAGAAACAAAACTGGAGGATATTGTTTTTATGATACTTAATCGATTGGGGAAAGATGGATAGCAATGCTATCCCTGGGCTACTTACCACCAGTCTACTCATGATCACATTATATGTAGCAAACACCCATGACCAAAATTTCTGGATCTCACGGTAACTCCACCAAATGTGAAGCATCATGCCTTTTGCACCTCCACACCGCTACCACATCTCGGAGGCAGAGGGGAAGATAGCATGTAGGTTGGTTGGATAAAGATACCACCTGGTTAAGATTTTATAATTTTTTTCTTGGGCTGCACAAGTGTTGGCTAGCCTATGTGTAAAAATAAAGCATTTCTCCCATTCAGACCCCGAGATCTCCCTTTCCAGTTCTCTTTCCCATATTCTTTGAAAGTGGTGTTTTCCCTCCCCATTCGTCTCCATAATGAGACAGTACATGGCAGAAATCCTATGACTCGGAGGGGATTCCTGAAGAAAAACTCTCCAACTAAGTGTGTTCCTCCCTTACCCTGCAGCCGAACTCCTCCGATTGAAGAAGGATTGAAATTGTACATATTCAAACCAACTAAGGCTACTTTCACACTACGATTTTGAAGGGAGCCGATGCTGTCCGATAAATTCGGACAGCATCGGCTCCCTTGTGATGCCTGGAATCGGATGCCAAATAGGCATCCGATTCCGGCATAAAATCGTAGCCTCCGTTAAAAAAAAAAATATATATGCTCACCTCTCCCCGAGCCCCCGCCGTCTCCCGCCGTCTTTCTGCAGGCTCCCGGTGGCTCCCGCAGGCTCCCGGTGTCTGCAGAGGTCTTCTACTGCAGTACAGGACCTGCGGTGATGTCACAGTCACGTGACACCAGGTTACACCATGGCAACCCGCAGTCACATGACTGTGACATCACCGCAGGTCCTGTACTGCAGTAGAAGACCTCTGCAGACACCGGGAACCTGCGGTAGCCACCGGGAGCCTGCAGGAAGACGGCGGGGGCTCAGGGTGAGGTGAGCATAAACTTTTTTTTTTTTTTAACCCCTGCCTTCCTGTTTGGAGCATTTTTACTGTACTGAGCATGCTCAGTACAGTAAAATCGGGTCCGAGGAGACATCCAATGTTTCCTCGGACCCTGCTCCATAGGGACCCATGCTAAAGTGATCAGACCAAATCGGATGTGCACTAAATGCCATCCGATTTGGTCCAATCCGATTTTGTCCGATTTTATTTTCGGTGCAAAAATCGGAGCATGATCCGATTTTTGCACCGATAAAAAAATCGGACAGAATCGGATCGGACCAAATCGGACGGCATTTAGTGCACATCCGATTCGGTCCAATGCCCATAGGGCTGCATGGGGCCAAATTCGGATCCGATGCTTTCCGATTTTGATCGGACAGCATCGGATTTGAAAAATCCGTAGTGTGAAACCAGCCTAAGGGGTGTTGTTGGGGATCTCGCTTGTAGTTCCTCAAAGAGGGGTATCCGCCCTTTTAGGAGCATCTGACCTACACGGGTATCCCCCACATTCGTCCAACACAGAAAAGATCGCCTTTTTTGGCCCGGGCAAAAAGACGGATCCCAGTTCAGATTTTAAACGAATCTGTCAGAAGTTTTAGCTATCTGACAGCTACATTGATTTTATTGAAACAGGAATACACAGCCTAGTAAGGGGCACATCACTGGAATTAGGGCCCCAGACTCATGCTGCTTTCATTACATACAAAAACGTGACAGATTCTTAAAGAACAATATCAGATTCATACTGCTGACCATGGTAATGATCTGAGCCTGTTGCGCAGTGCAGGCAATGGGTTTATTCATTTCAGAGAAAACATGATTTAAAACTGATGGGAATTTAAAGAGAACTAATGTCTGATCAATCCAGTATGTCGAAGTCCTGAGGAAGCGCGGGTTGGCGCTGAACGCTAGGAAAAGAGGAATAAAAAGGATGGATAACTGCTGTCTTGGTGAGTTATTCAGCACAGCACGCGCGTGACACACCAGCACTCCATCATATCTCAGTATGTCGGAACAGGGAGTAGTCGGGTCTTGTCCTAAATCCCTGCCCGGCTTTTCAAATTGTGTTTTTTTTTTTTAAAAAAAACATACCAGATTCTCCCCTACCCCACTCCAGTTAACTGACAGGTCTCTCATGTCTGTACATAGAGCCATATCTTTCAATCGACTAGGAATGGAAATGTTTACTGGGGACCACATTGTACTAGTCTCATCTCTTCCTAGTCCTTGATAGAGTTTTCAAACCATATTTTCGTGAAATGTTGCCATTTCAGATAGAGACATCCATTGTTGGAGCCAGGATTTGATTCATGCTGCCCGTAGTTTGGAAATCAAAATATATTGATAGATTCCCTTTAACTCCTATCAGTCTACTTTTCTCCCTATCCAGTAACACACCACACAAAGTCTTAGACCACTGCACTTGTTGAGTATTTGGTATTTTACCTCTCTATTTGTAATTCAAGACCAGGAGTGGGTGATAGTACGTGTTTCCATTATACTTTTCCTCTGATTTTTCCCAAAAACTCGCCAAATACTTAAAGTGTGCACGTCGCCTAAGGCACGTTCCAAAATGAGCTTTTGGTGAGTTTTTGATGTTGAAGAATCTCTTCATCATTTCTGCACATACACTGGCAATCAAAATTCGAGAACAGCACACAATTTCCTTAATGTTAACGTCATTGAATTATCCTATTTGACAGTATCCTAACATGAGTAAATTAGCAGTATTTTAAACTTATTTCATAAATTGAATATATTCTAAAGCACAGAATAAAATGTAAATGAGATAAATGAAAAAGAACACTGACCAAAATTAGAGAATAACTTTCAGATACCTACAAATTGTTGTTAATCTGGCACCTGGGCTAATTTTCCTTAATTAGCAGATATTTAACTGGCAGCCTAACTTTCCAGTTTGCACTCACTTTGCAAAAATGGTGTGCTGTTCCAAACCCTGAAACCCTTCGGAAGCAAGTTGTCCAGATGAGGACAAAGGACATCTTTACAACATCACAAACTTTTTCAAGTTCCTCAAGAAGGCAGGTCACCCGCGAAAGACAACTGCAAGAGAGGACAGGACAATGCAGAGAATCTCCATGGGTAATGTTTTCATGTATTGAGCATTTAGACTGAAAACCCACTCTGCAGTGACCAAACCTCTCTTTAGCAGAAAGAATCAAAAAGCTAGACTCACCATTGGTGAGGAGCATGTTGTGTGTACAGAGGAGAAGTGGTCCACAGTTCATTTTAGTGAAAAAGCAAGTTTAATTTATTTGGGTCTGAAGGGAAACATCATGTTCGACTACAAACTGGGGAAAGACAACCCAAAGTTTGTAAAGAAGTGAGGGAATGCTGGTGGAAGAAGTCTCATGGTTTGTAGAATGTTTTCTGCTGCAGGCATTGGACCTCTCATACAGCTACATGGCAGAGTAAATGCAAGCATGTATCAGAACCTTCTTCAACAACACGTGGTTTCTTAGGCTAGGATCACACATGCGGCATGTTTTTTAAATCCTGATCCCGTTTTGAGCTTTCAAAAAGCTCAAAACCGGATAAGGAAAACGCTCCCCATAGGAGCCCATTATGGTAACTGGATTGCTTTACATGCAATCTGGTTACCGACTTCCCGGGTCTGCAGCCTCTGCCTAAAAATCATGCAGGCTGCAGTTTACGAGCGGTTCTGGCAACCGCAATGCGTAACCGGATTGTCTCAGGATGTGTAATCCTGAGCAATGCGGTTACCGTATACTTTGCTCATTCCTGCTGCCCCAGGGATAAGCAAAGTCGTTAAATGTGTATTAACACATTAAATATGAATATTAGCTTGGGCAACATGTCTCTAGGGGTGATGCCCACCCTCCCTAGAGACATGCTGTCCACTCCACTCAGCATGTTAGGGGTTAATAAGGCATTTACAGTAAGCCGGCTATTGTCGGCTTTGTAGAAATGTATGAATGAAGACACAGCTCCCTTGACAGTAGAGCAGATACTGTACGTAATGTACGTATAGTATCTGCCGCTGTCCAGGGTCCTGTAACCATTAACATTATGTCTATGGAAGTGCGCTGCCCATAGACCTAATGTTAATGGTTACAGGACCTCGGACAGCGGCAGATACTATACGTACATTAATACAGTATCTGCTCTACTGCCAGGGGAGCCACGGCTTCATTCATACATTTCTACAAAGCCGACAATAGCCGGCTTACTGTAAATGCCTTATTAACCCCTAACATGCTGAGTGGAGTGGACAGCATGTCTCTAGGGAGGGTGGGCACCCTAGGACATGTTGGCACAGTAATATTCATATGTAATGTTTTATACACACTTACACTCGCTTATCCTGCGGCAGCGGGATGAGCAAAGTATCGTAACCGCATTGCTCTGGATACACATCCGGAGCATCGTTACCGCATTGCGGTTGCACACACATTTTCTTAAAAGTGTGTGAAGGCAATGCGGGACCGCATCCGGATCTGGATGCGGTCACCGCAATTGCCTAACAAGTGTGACCCCAGCCTTACTTGCGTTGAGTACTCAATCAGCCAGCAATTTTCATGCAGGACAAGGCCCCTGTCACACAGCAAAATATGTATAGCAGTTCCTTGAAACAGAAAACATTGAAACAATGAAATAGCCAGGCCAGAGTCCTGATCTAAACCCAATAGAAAACCTCTGGAAAATCCTTGGTGACAACATTATGTCAAGTAAACCCACAACAGTCACAGAACTGTGGAAAAGGCTGGAAGAAGAGTGGACAAAATCACCCAGAGCAGTGTGAGAGACTAGTGATGTCCTGTGGCCACAGATGTGCTGAAGTCATTCACAGCAAAGGCCTGTACACTTCCTACTGATTGGTGACTGTTGTAACCTTCACAAAATTTAGGTTTAATCTTTCTCTGTGCTACAGTCATTGCTGTTCTCTAATTATGATCATTACGTTTTGAAATAACTTGTGAAATAAAGGTTTTAAGTTGATCAATCTTTGGTTATTTTGGAAAACACTGTTCTAGTGAGATGGTGTAACCCTTACACAAAACCTTAAAATGTTGATCAATGTAGATTTACATTGTGTCTGAAAAAACTCAAGTGATCATTACATTGTTCTCTAATTTTGATCACTAGTGTATTACTTTATTAGGTTACTATTAGGTTTACTATTATTATGTCATTTGAAAAAAATGATGCTTGTATTTTAATATTTCTTGGCATTTGGTTGTGATAAAACCTTTTGATACAGTCATGTGCGGAAGGACATACCTTTTATGCATTTTTGTCGCATAAATGCACTAAAAACATCATTTTTTTTACTGGCATATTTCCATCTAATGTAAGTCTATATGCAAAATCAGTAAATAAAACTCAGCGTACCTGCAGAGAAGTTAACATGTTGCTGAAACCATAATGTGCTGCGTTTCTGATGCTGCAACAATACACAGTATCAAAAACACACGGTGGTCTCATGGCCTAGATATTTGTCAAACTGCAGCATATGAGTGCTATGACAGTTGAAAGTATAAGAAATGAAGTCCCTCCATCCATTCAAACGCCAAGAGGTGGACAATCCAGGCAAAATATTGGCGTCAACAAGACTACTCATCACAAAGTCTTTCAGTTCTGGTGCAACAAACACTGCAGTGGAGGTGACTCGTATGCTTCGTAATAGTGAGGTCACAGTTGTCCATGCAAGCACTGTTTGACACACGTCACACAAGTCTGTAAAGGTGGCACGAAAAAAAAGTGAAGAAGCCTCAACTTTAAAGTCATCATAAGAACATCTGTTCGAATTTGCAAAAAAGTGGACAATAGGAGTTTTTAAATCGGTGATTTGGAGTGATGAGACGAAAGTCAATAGACTAGGCTCTGATGGCTGCAAATGGGTTTGGAAGAAACAAGGAAAAAAAGGGCTAACAGATTGGAAGATTTAAAGGGAAACGTCACTTCCCCCCCCCACCCCCCCCAAGGCCTATTAAACTAAAAGAGCCACCTTCAGCATTGCCTATGCTGCATTTTGTGAAGGTGACTCTTACCTACCCCCCAGGGACACCGAAATAAACGCTTTATAAGATATTAGTTTAGGTTCGGGTGGTATACTCTCATCCCAGGACATAAACCTCTTGCTGATATTACCCCTCCTCCTTTGCTGTCTGGGACCTGCCTCCCATGTTCCTTACGAGCGACGTTGGCGCCTGTGCACATCTCTCAGCTCTCGGCCATCTCCATGAGCTCTGCCCGAGAGCTGACGTCACATGAGCAGAGAAAAGGGTAAACCCATGTAAAGCGCAGGAACTAAGGCGCATATAATAATAATATATAATATATCAGCAAGGAGTTGAGGTCCTGGGAGGAGAGTATACCTCCCGAACCTAAGCTAATTTCTAATAAAGTGTTTATTTTGGTGTCTCGGGGAAGTAGGAAGATAAGAGCCACCTTCACAAAATGCAGCATATGCGCTGCTAAAGGTGGCTCTTTTAGTTTAATAGGTCCTGGGGGGTGACAGGTCTCCTTTAAGGAAATGTCAAGTTCGGCAGAGGAAGCCTTTTTAGATGTGTTTGTTTTACAGCTAAAGGTGTTGGATACTTGACTTTGATGGAGGTTTCACTGCTGAGCTGTATGTGAGTATCCTTCAAGGCGAGTTACTTTGTACACTCAAGAACTATGGGTATGAAAAGGATGACATAGCGTTCCAGCTGGACAGCAACCCAAAGCATACATCGAGATTGGCAAAGAAATTATTCAATGACAATGAAGTAAAGGTGCTGGTTTGGTACCCACAGACTCCAGACTTTAATCCATTCGAACACTTGTGGTAGAGTTGAAGAAAAAGCTGTGCACATACACTAATGAGTCAAGTGATATGCACCAATATTAGGAACATGTAAAAGAGACCTGATCAAGACATGCTTGAATCTGATCACCAAGCATACCCAGAAGGATTCCGGCAGTGTTGAAACTAAAAGATGGATTTAAAATAAATTGTTAAAATACTAAAAATTTGAATTTAGATTTTTTAAAGTGCAAAACAGTAACAATGCAGTGACATGAAAAGAATCTGCAGAACTGCTCATATGCTAACTAGTTGAAACAGTGGTGGAACTTGAGCCTGGCGTGCCCCGATGCAGCATTTAGACAGGGGCCCCACTCGGGAGTATATTCATCCCTCAAGTCCTAGGTGAGGAGTGGGGAGGGGGAGGGTGGTGGTGCGAGCTGCTGTCCTAGGTGAGGAGCGGGGGGGGGGGTGCGAGCTGCTGTCCTAGGTGAGGAGCTTGGGTGCGAGCTGCTGTCCTAAGGAGCAGTGGGGGGTGATGCGAGCTGAGCTGCTGCTACCTGTCTGTCGAGCCGGGGCAGCAGATGGGAGGAGAGGAGGGGCAGGAAGCTTCCCTCACTTCACCTCCTCTTCTCTGACACACGATCGTGGTCGCAAGGGGGCTTGATGGGCCCCCTAGCCAGTCGGGGCCCTGGTGCAGCTGAACCAGCTGCACCACGGTAGGTCCTCCCTGAGTTGAAAGTTCAATTTATGTATGAGATAGCCAAGATTATTTTCTAGAAATGAAAGTAGTCTCAGCCTCAAATCTGTAGTGGATGGTGAGATATTGAGCCTGCTAGTCAGTGTACTAATATACTTTTATCCTAATTAACAATCACCAAGCAGTTTTTATCTGTCGAATAATAAAAGCTGGAAGGTATAGCAATAAATAAAAATACATAATTTTTTTAAATTGTTTAAAATGTGTCACCCCTATATACCAATAACCATAGGCATTTCTTGGGGGGCCTTACAACTACATCTCCAGTGTTTCTAGTACTGTAAAAATTTAGCAGGTTTACATTCTCTGTTTTATTAAGGCCGACTTCACACTACGGCTGGGATCCGATCCGTGGCTGTCCGCTTGAGCCAGACAGCCCCTGACCGGATCAGCACACAGAACTAGAGGGCTAATTTGCCCTCCGGTCCGGTGTGCAGCCGCATGCAGCTGCCGCTGCTGATAGGTCAGATCGGATCCAGCCGTAGTGTGAAGCCGGCCTAAGCAGATCTTAAAGTATTAATCCCAGATACCAATTATGCCAAATGCGCACTCAACTTTCAGTAATAAAACTTTCAGTGTGGATAGGCTATCACTATTCTCGGTAGATGGAGTCGAGTTTGTACTGGACAATGTGCTGCCTAGAACGATGCTCTTTTCTTTTGTGCAGCAGTAAAAATCATTTTCCCCTACAAACAACAATTTTGCTGATCTGCAAGGTGATTAGTAGTCTGTATAGACTGCATGAGTATCATGAAGTGAATGTTCTTAAAAACCCTCATAAGAAGCAATGATCGTGGTCGTTAGAGGTTACTACCCGGACCAGGGGTGGATGAGGCCTGCTGACACATTCAGTTGAAATGCATTGCGGTGCATTGGGTCCCATCAGACTCTACTTATGCTACTGACTCTTATTCATGGTAATCATGCTGTCCAAATGGGGTTTTGATGCTTATGTGGCAAATGTTAACTAATTGTTTGTCTTTATCTTTCTTTTTATTATAGCTGTGACAACATTCAGGGTGCCTTTTTCTTTCCAGTAAAATATTAACGAAAAACAAAGTACAGTAAAATCCATGTAAATATATGTAACATTTTGGAGTCATGTGGCAGATTTGTATATTATATCATGGACTTTCTTCTGGATGTTTTCTTTTTACGATGCAAATGATGAAAGCCGCTGCAAACTGCTCCTAAGGCCACATTCACACATCAATATTTGTTTAGTTTTTTAAATCAGTATTTGTGCACCAAACTAGGAGTGAAACAATCAGAAGAAAAGTATAATAGAAACACATCACCACTTCTACATTTTTGACCCATTCCTGGCATTGACTTAAAATTACTGAGGTAAAAAACTCACCAAACTACTGCCGTGTGAACAAGGTCTAAGGTTACAATTACACATTGCGATGTTTTGCACAATTCTTTTGCATGCTTTTCAAAAAAGCGCAAGTGCGTGTGCGTGTGCCGGCAAAGTGAATGTAAATTCACTTTGCCGTGCAGACAGTGCGTAAATATACGCAGCGCTTTTGTGGGAGAGAGCACGGGCGTAAAAAGAATGACCATGTCAATTCTTTACGCACCTGAGTCCGCGCTTTCTCCCATAGGTGCCATTATACCCGCTGAAATTACGCATCGCTGTTCAGACAATGCGCAATTCCAGCAGGAATATGCCGGCGCTGCAGGATGTGATGTCACGGGAGGAAGCACCTCCCCTGTATGACATCTGTGCCAGCCCTTTTGGGCTTCGTAGTGTATTAATATACACTGTGAAACCCAAAATAAAGTAATCCAAATGTGTTAAAAATAATAATAATTGAATACTTACCCTCCGCCGGGTGTGTAGCCGAGAGAACCACAGGCTCCCCGAACACCCGGCGGAGGGTAAGTATTCAAGAGCTGTGATTAGTCGCTCGCAGTCATCTGATATACGCGTCATATGCACGTCACACATCACATGAACGCGAACGGCCAATCACCGATCTTGCAAGGTCTTGGAACCTGTGGTTCTCTCGGCTCCCAGTAACCAGTAACAGCTGGAGGAGGGTAAGTATTCAATTTTTACTATTTGTAACACATTTTGATTACTTTAATTTGGGTTTCGCAGTGTATATTAATACACTTAAAAACCCAAAAGGGTCTGGCACAGATGTCACACAGGGAAGTATTGTTCCTCCCCTGTGAGACATCACTTCTCCCCTGGGACTTTTGGGGGGAGAAGTGAGCCCGTAAAAAAAAGTGGTGTGTGAATGCACTGCGTCATTTATGCTTTTTTGCGTGGGTGCAAAACGAGGCAAAAAGCGCAAAAAATGCGCATAGTGTGAACGTAGCGTAACACTTGCAGATTTTTTACTGCAGTATCTGAAACAGAGTCTGCATACTGTACTTTATAAATGGCCAGCAGCTGCAAAATGAAGCACATATTCATATAATTCAGAGGCATTTTGATGTTTCGCTTTAGTTTACCTGAGATGAAGCACCAAGTTTTCAACCACATGCTGGCAACATTAAACCTATTTTCACTTCGAAAAGCAAAAAAAAAATGGCAATTGTAATGCAGAAATAAGTATTATGGCTTTTAGATATTTCCTGTCAGCTTTTACTTGTAAGATGACAGTCAGATCTCCATGGACTACACAGAGATTTACTGTGAGATTGCAAGTCTCCTTACTTAATTATGGCCTTGAGTCTTCAATATGTCTCAGCGGAGTAAGGTACAGATGTTCATCCTTACAAAGGACTAATAAGTCATTCTTTACCCTTCTGTGGGTTAATGATGATTGTTAAAAATGGAACTAAAGTATCTGTGAGGCTTTAAAGGCAAGTCCCTTAGGAGTCACAAGGAGAAGAGACTGATATAACCCTCTTGATCTGTAGCCAAGAATCCATAGGACGTCAGTGATTTCTACCCGTGTCCTCCCTGCAAATGAGCTACTTACCTTGGGACCTGTCTATTTATGTGTCTCCAAGAGACAGCTCAGCCTTCTTCCTGGCAACCATGGGTGATTTTGTGGAATTGTAGAGCTGCTGCAGGACATAAGACAGTACAACTAATAGACGGCTCATTGCAGTGTGTTCTTGTACAGATCCTGACTGGTGACCGATTTATGCAGCAGTATGTGAATCCCCTATTTATTATATTGATGGCTGGACCATATATGACGGCACTTTTTACCATATACCCTTTGTGCCTTCCCTCTTTCCTCAGATTTTAAGCTTGTGAGCAGGGCCCTCACTCCTCATGGTATCTGTTGAAGATTGTAAGCTTGTGAGCAGGGCCCTCACTCCTCATGGTATCTGTTGAAGATTGTAAGCTTGTGAGCAGGGCCCTCACTCCTCATGGTATCTGTTGAAGATTGTAAGCTTGTGAGCAGGGCCCTCACTCCTCATGGTATCCGTTGAAGATTGTAAGCTTGTGAGCAGGGCCCTCACTCCTCATGGTATGCGTTGAAGATTGTAAGCTTGTGAGCAGGGCCCTCACTCCTCATGGTATCTGTTGAAGATTGTAAGCTTGTGAGCAGGACCCTCACTCTTCATGTATCTGTTGAAGATTGTAAGCTTGTGAGCAGGACCCTCACTCTTCATGGTATCTGTTGAACATTGTAAGCTTGTGAGCAGGGCCCTCACTCCTCATGGTATCTGTTGAAGATTGTAAGCTTGTGAGCAGGGCCCTCACTCTTCATGGTATCTGTTGAAGATTGTAAGCTTGTGAGCAGGGCCCTCACTCCTCATGGTATCCGTTGAAGATTGTAAGCTTGTGAGCAGGGCCCTCACTCCTCATGGTATGCGTTGAAGATTGTAAGCTTGTGAGCAGGGCCCTCACTCCTCATGGTATCTGTTGAAGATTTTAAGCTTGTGAGCAGGGCCCTCACTCCTCATGGTATCCGTTGAACATTGTAAGCTTGTGAGCAGGGCCCTCACTCCTTATGGTATCCGTTGAAGATTGTAAGCTTGTGAGCAGGGCCCTCACTCCTCATAGTATCTGTTGAATTGTGTTACACTGTTATGCCTTATAAAGTGCTACTAAATAAGTTCTGGCTATATAAATAAAAATTATTATTATGTGTGACTAGTGAAGAATACAATTTGTCTTGTAAAGTGCCAAAGAACATGCTGGAGCCATAATGACTTATACTGTACATAGAAGTGTCTTTAGCCTTTGTAACAGTTTTTTCCTGATTTTAATATATGCCTTTTCGGTTTTGCCAGGCGATGGGGAAGCAGAACAGCAAGCTCCGTCCAGAGATGCTGCAGGACCTGCGGGAGAATACAGAATTCTCAGATCACGAGTTGCAGGAGTGGTATAAAGGGTTCTTGAAGGACTGTCCATCTGGCATTCTCAATGTAGAAGAGTTCAAGAAGATCTACGCTAATTTCTTCCCATATGGAGATGCCTCTAAGTTTGCTGAGCATGTTTTCCGTACATTTGACACAAATGGTGATGGGACTATAGATTTCAGGGAGTTCATCATCGCACTGAGTGTGACCTCAAGGGGGAAATTGGAGCAGAAACTTAAGTGGGCATTCAGTATGTATGACCTAGATGGCAATGGCTACATCAGTCGGGAGGAGATGTTGGAGATAGTACAGGTAAATGCAGAATGAAAATGCAATTTCTAGTTAGAGAATAGTTAAAAAGTGCTACTATGGTTTAATTCATGTATGCAGTGATATTTAGAGGTGTGCATGCCTAGGAATTGTTCTACTTTGAGTATATACCAGGTGTTTGTTAATTTTCAGTATAGTAGGAACATTATTTTTTATTTTTCTATTTAGATAATTTTTACTTATATATATATATATATATATATATATATATATATATATAATATATATACATATACATATGTTTGGAAAAATGAAGCCCCTTATCCATCAACTGTTGTGTAGCGAATTTCCTGCAATCACAAAGTTATCAAGGCATGCTGAGCAGCCAGCCTACTCTGATGAACTTGTACACCTTCTGCACTAAACTGTTAGATGATTCCATACAGCACACTGTCCAGTAGTAATCCATTCAGCCCCAAGTCAATAAATTCTAAATACGTGGCAATCATAAATACGGGTTTCCTAATACATTTTATTCCATCTCTTACCATGTAATGATAATCAAAAAGCATGAAACATGCCTTTAAATATAGAGTGTGTTCTGTGATGTTAGGAAATAGCCCTGCAGGAAAATGGCCTGTTTCCCTGGCTACTAATCAGTCAATCGATTTGGATACAATGATTGCATGCTTTATATAGTACATTTATCAGTGCATACAAGGATAGTGCATGATATATGATGTAACATACATAAAAATGTCCTCCTATGCAAATATAAATATTCCCATTAAGGTTGGGTCCACCTTTGTGACAAAATAGCATCAAGGTAGAGTCTGACAATTTAGTATACCTCTCTCCACTTGTGAACTGACCAGCAACAGGGTTGATCACAGGTGGTGCTCATCTACATTCCAGAAAAGTCTTTCATAGTTATGCTTTTAATAGAAAAATGAGAAGATGTCACTCACCGGAACATAAAAACGATCCTTTATTTAACCATCCAAGAGGTAAAAACAATTCAGGAGGGGGTTGTTGGAGACGTCTGGACGACAGCGTCCGTTTTGAAAATCCTGGTGCTTCAACAGGTTCTAAAGGATTGTTTTTATATTTGGGTGACTATGAATTACTCATTTTTCTACGGGAAGCCAGCTTTGTGACTGCACAACATCTAAGGTCTGCCAACCATGCGGTCAAATCATACCACCATGATCAACGTGTTATTTAAAATAACTGCAGTAGTTTATTTTTAATTTGGTGTGGTTATGTAGCTAAACCAGCATTCAGCATGTGGCCAATAAGAGTGATACTGCTTTTAGCTGACGTCAGTTTGAAAACCATGCCAATCTCCACATAGGCATGATTAAAATTTCATTGACGGAGCACTTTGGTCATGGTAGGTTCACGAGCTGTGGCTATATCAAAATTGTATAACAGTAATAAAGGTAACTGAACTGAACACAAATTGTGATATAGCATTATATATATATATATATATATATATATATATATATATATAGTATATATATATATACACACAGTACAGACCAAAAGTTTGGACACACCTCATTCAAAGATTTTTCTGTATTTTCATGACTATGAAAATTGTAGATTCACACTGAAGGCATCAAAACTATGAATTACACATGTGGAATTATAAACTTAACAAAAAAGTGTCTTATATTCTAGGTTCTTCAAAGTAGCCATCTTTTGCTTTGATTACTGCTTTGCACATTCTTGCCATTCTCTTGATGAGCTTCAAAGCAGCAAAGCACCCCCACACCATCACACCTCCTCCTCATGCTTCACTGTGGGAACCAGGCATGTAGAGTCATCCGTTCACCTCTTCTGCATCGCACAAAGACACGGTGGTTGGAACCAAAGATCTCAAATTTTGACTCATCTGACCAAAGCACAGATTTCCACTGGTCTAATGTTCATTCCTTGTGTTCTTTAACCCAAACAAGTCTCTTCTGCTTGTTGCCTGTCCTTTAGCAGTGGTTTCCTAGCAGCTATTTTACCATGAATACCTGCTGCACAAAGTCTCCTCTTAACAGTTGTTGTAGAGCTGTGTCTGCTGCTAGAACTCTGTGTTTGCATTTCAGATAGAGAAAAAACAATTGCGGTTTTGAGGGCGCTGCAAAGGAAAAGGAGCCAGGTTTTTAGAAGCTTATTAGTTTATTAGAATCACAACGCGTTTCAACGGATCCTCCGTCTTCATCAATTGATCTAAGCAGTGGTTTCCTAGCAGCTATTTTACCATGAAGGCCTGCTGCACAAAGTCTCCGCTTAACAGTTGTTGTAGAGCTGTGTCTGCTGCTAGAACTCTGTGGCATTGACCTGGTCTCTAATCTGAGCTGCTGTTAACCTGCGATTTCTGAGGCTGGTGACTCGGATGAACTTATCCTCTGCAGCAGAGGTGACTCTTGGTCTTCCTTTCCTGGGGCGGTCCTCATGTGAGCCAGTTTCTTTGTAGCACTTGATGGTCTTTGCAACTGCACTTGGGGACACTTTCAAAGTTTTCCAAATTTTTTGGACTAACTGACCTTCATTTCTTAAAGTAATGATAGCCACTTGTTTTTATTTACTTAGCTGCGCTGCTTTTTTCTTGCCATAATACAACTTCTAACAGTCTATTCAGCAGGACTATCAGCTGTGTATCCACCAGACTTCTTCACAACACAACTGATGGTCCCAACCCCATTTATAAGGCAAGAAATCCCACTTATTAAACCTGACAGGGCACACCTGTGAAGTGTAAACCATTTCCGGTGACTACCTCTTGAAGCTCATCAAGATAATGCCAAGAGTGTGCAAAGCAAAAGATGGCTACTTTTGAAGAACTTAGAATATAAGACATATTTTCAGTTGTTTCACACTTTCTTGTTAAGTATACAATTCCACATGTGTTAATTCATAGTTTTGATGCCTTCAGTGTGAATCTACAATTTTCATAGTCATGAAAATACAGGAAACTCTGTGAATGAGAAGGTGTGTCCAAACCTTTGGTCTATACTGTATATATATACATATATAAGATCCAAAAAACTAGCAGCACTCCTTCATTCAGTGAAGTGGACGTTTATTTCACCACCTCATGTGATGCAACGTTCGGAGTGAATGACTCCTTTCTCAAGCATGCTTGAGAAAGGAGTCATTCACTCCGAAACGTTGCATCACATGAGGTGGTGAAATAAACCGTCCACTTCACTGAATGAAGGAGTGCTGCCTGTTTTTTGGATCTTCTGTTTGGGACGGCTGAGCACCGTATCACAGGACTTTGCACCGATAAGTATTTATAAGATTGTGCTGATTCTATTTTCAATTTTATATGTATATATATATTTATATATATATATATATACACACACACTAGCGATCAAACTTAGAGAACAATGTAAGATCACTTAATTTTTTCAGACACAATGTAATCTACATTGGTCAACATTTGAAGGTTTTAGTGTAAGGTGTACACTATGCCACTAAAACAGTGTTTTCCAAAATTACCAAAGTTCATCAACTTAAAACCTTTATTTTACAAATAATGTGATAATCATAATTAAAGAAAACCAATGACTGTAGCACAGAGAAAGATTAAAAGTAAATTTTGTGAAGGTTACAACAGTCACCAATCAGTAGGAAGTGTACAGGGCTTTGCTTTGTACAGGCCTTTGCTGTGAATGACTTCAGCACATCTGTGGCCACAGGACATCACTAGTCTCACACTGCTCTGGTGTGATTTTGGTCCACTCTTTTTTCAGTTTCTTCCACAGTTATGTGACTGTTGTGGGTTTCTTGGTCATAACTTTGTCATCAAGGATTTTTCAGACATTTCCTATTGGGTTTATATCAGGACTCTGGGCTGGTCATTTCATTGTTCAATGTTTTCTTTTTCAAGGAACTGCTATACATGTTTTGCTGTGTGACAGGGGGCATTGTTCTGCATCAAAATTGCTGACGGAGTGTTGAACGCATGTAAGGAACCTCATCCATGTAGCTATATGAGAGGTCCAACCCCTGCAGCAGAAAACATTCCCAAACCATGACACTTCCTTCTCCACCTTTTACTGACTTCTTTACACACTTTGGGCTCAGTGTTTCCCCAGTTTGTTGATGAACATAATATTTCCATAAGAGCCAAATAAATTAAACTTGCTTTCATCACTAAAATGAACTGTGGACAACTTCTCCTCTGTCCACACTACACACTCCTCAGCAAAGGTGAGTCTAGCCTTTTGATCCTCTCTGCTAGTGAGGGGTTTGGTCACTGCAGAGTGGACTTTCAGTCCAAATGCTCTTAGACATCATGACCCTGTATAACAAGACAGGTCCTTACCCTGTTCAGTGCTGAACTGGCAAGCTATTCCAGCTGCAGATTTGAAACAATTACCCATAGAGATTCTCTGCATTATCTTGTCCTCTTTTGCATTTTTCTTTTGAGCATGGCCAGCCTTCTTGTGGGACTTGAAAGAGTTTGTGATGTTGTAAAGATGCAGTATTCTAGAAATTACAGACTTAGGATGACCAACTTCTGTGGCTATGGCTCATAGGGAGACCCCTTCTCTTTCATATGGACAACCTGCTGCCGAAGGCATCAGTTACGTTGGAACAGGACACCATTTTTTGCATAGTGAGTGCAACCTGGAAAGTTAGGCTGCCAGTTAAATAGAGATAGTCAGATAATTAAGGAAATTAGCACCACATGCCAGATTAACACCAATAACTTGCAGGTATCTGACAGTGTTCTCTAATTTTCATCAGTATTCTTTTTCACTTGTCTCATTTACATTTTTATTTTGTACTTTAAAATATATTCAATTTATGAAATAAACTCAAAATATTGCTGTTTACTTATGTTAGGACAACACAATGACCTTAACATTAAGGCAATTGTGTGTTGCTCTCTAATTTTGATCGCCAGTGTACATATGCTTTTTTATTTCTATAATACTTATGTATCTTATATTGTATAAACCAAAAAATATAGGGTGTGTATAATGTTGAAATGAGCTCAGAATATGTTAGATTTGGTCATATTTATTTTTTAAATCAATAGTTTTTTTATTAGGGTTTTGTAGTCAAACAAAGGCAAACCGATACAATGGTACAAGATATTGTAAACATTGTTTATATAAATTGACACATGAAAATTCACAACGAGAAAACTGGGAAAAAAGGGTATTGGAAGGGGGGGGAGGAAAGTGTGTGTGCAGGAGAGTAAACTGTATTGGTCTGTTATGTTGGTAAATCTACTAATTAGAGGGAAAACGGGATTGTATTATATCTGGAGGAAGTCCATGAGTCCCACCAGGTGGTAAGATTTGGTAATATTTATGATCATTCATATAAACAAGCAAGTAATATACAAAACAAGTGTATATATATATATATTTATAAAATAATTGTTGTATGTTGCTCTGTACAATACAGATAGGAGCTACATATCTACTATATAATTGTCTAATGGCCACTTCTGTCTTAGGCCGAAATCGCGTGCCGCAGACGGAAGTGGCCAGCATGCAAAAGAGTCGCGCAGCGCGCAAACTCAAAATGCGCGTGCTGCGTGGCTCTCCTCAAAGCCCCCCGGGGCACCCCCGCGGCTCCTCCTGGCCCCCTGCTCCTCCACAGTAAAAGTAAAAATAAAAAAATCCTCAGTGAGGATACTCACCCGTCCGCAGACTCGCTCCACTTCCGTCTTCTAGCTCCTACAGGGCTTGAGGACCGCGGAGCAAGAATAAGGAGGAGTAGGGGGCAGGAGGAGCGAGGACAGGAGGAGCGGGGGGCAGGAGGAACGCAGGGGAAGAGGAGCGCGGGGCAGGAGGAGAGACGGAGGAGCGGGGACAGCAAGAGCTGTGACAGGAGGAGAGACAGAGGAGCGGGGACAGGAGGAGACACGGAGGAGCCGGGACAGGAGGAGAGACGGAGAAGTGGTGACAGGAGGAGAAGTGACATGAGGAGCAGTGACTGGAAGAGAGATGGAGGAGCGGGGAAAGGAGGAGAGACGGAGGAGCGGAGACAGGAGGAGAAACAGAGGAGTCGGGTCAGGAGAAGCGGTGACAGGAAGAGTGGTGACAGGAGGAGAGACGGAGGAGCGGGGACAGGAGGAGCGGTGACAGGAGGAGAGACAGAGGAGCGGTGACAGGAAGAGAGACGGAGGAGCGGGAACAGGAATAGCGGGGACAGGAGGAGAGATAGAGGAGCGGGGACAGTAGGAGAAACAGAGAAGTGGGGACAGGAGGAGAGACAGAGGAGCAGGGACACGAGGAGCAGTGACAGGAGGAGCGATGACAGAAGGAGACACAGAGGAGTGGTGACAGGAGAAGCGGTGACAGGAAGAGAGATGGAGGAGCAGGGACAGCAGGAGAGATGGAGGAGTGGGAACAGGAGGGAGTAGTGAATAGGAGTAGGGAGGAGAGAGGAGCGGGACAGGAGGAGCTGGGGTAGTTCACCATGTGACTGAACAAGTTCTGTCAGTCACAGTATGTCAATTTCATACATATTCTAGAATACCCGATGCGTTAGAATCGGGCCACCATCTAGTATATACATATCTGTATGGATACGTAGAACCTATGTGGATTGCACCAGGGGCCAGTTTACAGCTTTCTGTTGGTTGCTGTATTCTTGAATCACTGCTTGTGCATTTATTGTATAACCCTCAGCCTAAGCCTTTGGTCTAGTTCATAACATTATGCATGACTCCTTTCCAACTTCTGCTCATAGGCAATTTATAAGATGGTTTCTTCTGTAATGAAAATGCCAGAGGATGAGTCCACACCAGAGAAGCGCACAGAGAAAATATTCAGACAGATGGACACAAATAATGATGGTAAGTTGGAAGCAAAGAGCAGTCATTTATCCCAGCTACAGAGAATGACCTGTCATGTCTGTGACAATGTGCTTTACATAATGCCTAGTTCACTTTGTATGTGTTCAGAAGCAAATGAGCAATGTTTTCCTATTTCCCTTGTGCCTGGGAAAGAGCATAACTTATTGATCTGCACCACACATGCCATATGCTGCTTCCAGTGTCAGTCTTGAGCCAGAGCAGCTTCTTTTGGCACAGGAACTATGGAAATAGACGAAGCTGAGCAGCAGTAAGTACAACTGGCGGGCATCCAGTGTCTGCAAACATGTGCAACACTTAAGCTATGGGCGATGTGATCTTGTTACTACGTCACATGACTTTTGGAAGTGATGTCAAAACTCAATATCCTCTTCTTGCCGCTCTGAGGTTTTGCAAAAGGGGCCAAAAATATATATTTTTTTAGTGCATCAGCATTGATAATATTGTATAGTTTTGGATAGGCTTTGTCAATTTAGTATTCTTTGGCTAATGCAAGCTCTTTTCAGTTTCACTGCAATGGTATCTGTTCATTTCTTTTTAGGTAAACTGTCCTTGGAGGAGTTTATTAAAGGTGCCAAGAGTGATCCATCTATCGTACGATTACTGCAGTGTGATCCCAGCACAGCCTCACAGTTCTGAACCTCGTTGCAGCCTGGGAAACCTTCCATTTCTTCCAGTGGCCGTGCCTCGCCTCTGCATAGCGGCATGTCCCAGAATCGTTTTTTGGGCATTAGATGGACATGAATGCACTGCCAACCAATCAGCCCACTTCCTACCCCTTAATTTATTTATTACTCTAAATCTTGTATTATGTTTATTATATGGAGTAACCATGGATTGCATGGAGAATTTGGGCACAAAGTTGGATGGGTGGGGAGGGCGTTTTTATGTGTAAATGGGACCAGACACCTTGTATCTTTAGATGTGCTACAAAGTAAGGTAATTGTCTGGCAGTTTTTCTGCTTTGATGGAAACAAGGTGGTTTATATGAAATGAGCAATAGTGAGTTATGGATGCACTAAAGCAGGGAGTTACTATGCACGCTACATTTAATATATTTATTAGGGGAAGGGAGGGTAGGTTATTAGTTTCCTATTTTGTCTAGATTTGCACTTTGCTATGTATCCTTCCTCTCATTAGAGGGAGTGTGGTTTAACTAGTGTCCTTCTGTTCTGGGTAGATTATCTGTGAATAATGATCTGATTCCACTTCATTTTTCTACAGAATCCACTCCATTAAATCATACTATTGTTCACTGTAAACCCATTTGGAGGCGTCAGTAAATACACAATATAGATTTATATTGTGTATATATTATAAGATTAGGAACCATACATATTAGGATGTAAAGACATTACAGATATTTAACGTTTAACTTTTACAGTTTTAAGTAACTGTAGGTTCTAAAGATTAAAATTGTTTTATCTGAAGGAAGCCAAATGACTGAAGTCACCAAGAATTGTTTAATCTTATTTCAGCACTGTACTTTTTCATAGTACTTGGCCCACTAGTTGGCACCAGCTAACATGCCATAGAAAGATGTTTGTGCCAGTTTTTAATTAGCGGACTGATAGTGAGATATTCATATATTTAAATAGCAGAAATAGACAGTGGGATCACATGATGATCTTTATCACTTTATGCGTTATCCAAGAACACATTCCGGAAAAAACGGTGGGGGAGGGAGGTGCGGAGCGGGACGACGGCAACCGTTCGCAGCTCGTGGCGCTTTAGGTCCGACTATATATATATATTTAATGTAAGTTTCCCAAGTTTACAAATTGTTACCATGTCCTCACCACAAAGTTATAGATCCAACATGTGCAGTAGAAGAAAATAGCGGCACTCACCAGGGCTGAATCTTCATACTTTATTGTTCCAGAAATTACTTCATGAACACATCGATGGGGGAGGGGGAGTGCAGGGACGACAGACTCTGCACTCCCCCTCCCCCATCGATGTGTTAATGAAGTAATTTCTAGAACAATAAAGTATGAAGATTCGACCCTGGTGAGTGCCGCTATTTTTCTTCTACTGCACATGTTGGATCAGTGACACTATCTGGCGTGCATCACCTTTTGGGTAACTGTACCATAATAAGTCACAGGAGTGACGTGACAATTCCCTGTGTACCCACTAGTGCCCAGCATTTTCCTTCTTTTTGCATTTGAAAGTTATAGATCTGTTAGTTCCTACTCAGCTAAAATAGGCAATGGATTTGAGGAGTTATTTGCCCTTATAAGACAAGCTTAACGGTGTTGTGCCTGAAACAATAAGGGTACTTAATCAATAGATGATGGAAAATTTAAGCATTTCCACAATTTGAATTGGTTGAAACAAATGTTGCTTTTCTAAAGGCCCCGTTACACGGTACGAGATCGTGAACGATGTCACTCAAACGTCACGGGTTTGGAGTCGTTCAAACGACATCGTTAGGACGTCGTTGCATGTTACAGCGTGATACGACTATGATAAATCATTGAAACGTTGATAGCAGATTTGAGAACATGTTCTCAAATCAAACGATCCTCGATCAGCCAACCTGCTGCATCATTGTGTGTGACACCGCGATAACGATGTCGTTAACAACTTCGCCTTTTCATAACAGTGAACAAGTATCGTTTGCTGGGTTGTGTGAACGATACCTGCTCACTGGATCATTGGTGCGTTGTCCACGATATCTACCCGTGTGACATCTCACCAACGATGTCAAAAAGATGTCCTAACGACCGCGCTGCCGTGAGATCGTTGGTGATATCTTAACGACATTGAAGCGTGTAACAGTACCTTAAGTCAAACTTAATAATCACATACACAGGTTGCATTTGGGCTACCAGATTAACTGCCTGTGCCCAACTATTGAGATGCTTTTGAAACTGATCACACTTAAGCGGCCGTCACACGCTACGACATCGCTAGCGATATTGTTAGCGATCACGTGCACGCGCGATCGCTTACAATATCGCTCACATCGCTGGTGAGTAGTCACACACAGACTCACCAGCAATGTGGACCAGCGAGATCGCTGGTAACTATGGTACACATCAGGTTACTAGGCGCCGCGCATCGCTTAGTAACCCGACGTGTACCATAGTTACCATCTCCCAGCATAGGCTCTGCCGCTGGGAGATCGTTCATCGTGGTGTCATACACCACGATGAAGCAGATCGTTAAATCGTTCATCGCAAGATGTGAGGTCCGGAGCTCAGATCTCGATCTTGCGATTCGATCATGTATCGCTCGTCGTATCTTGCCGTCACACGCACAGACATCGTTCAAGCGATGTTTAATCTGGCGCGTTCAAGCGATATCTTTCAAGATATCGTAGCGTGTGACGGCCGCTATACTAAGAAAGCCTATTCACACAAAAAATAGCCATTTGGGAATGTAAGATTTGAATATAATTGTTAATATATAAATCTTTGAAAGCATAGTAGGGTTTCTTTATGTAAATGAAGAGATATACACAAGGGGGCAGCACAAAATAACGAGAGGAGATGTATATAAAAAAAAAACAGGTTGAAAGGGGGTAAGTATCTGTTTGCCCAATATAGATTCTGCAAAGTAGTGTGTCAGGCAAAGGTAAGGCTGGGTTCACATTTGCGGACCCCTCCGCAGCGTTCTGCGGAGGGGTCCGCAATGTGACCGCAGCGGCCGCGAGCTCCTATCTTTATAATGGGAGCGCACAGTGCTGCGCTTGACAGCGCAGGACCGTGCGCACCCATTCACTCCTATATGTGATCAGATCACACAGTCTCGTCCGCACCAGGGACGCGACATGTTGCGTCCCTGGTGCTGACTGGGAGTGTGTGATTTTTGCGCAGGCATCCGCCTGCGCACAGATCACATATGGGAGTGAATGGGTGCACACGGTCCTGCGCTGTCAAGCGCAGCACCGTGCGTCCCCATTCTAAACATAGGGGCTTGCGCTGGCTGCGCACACATGGCGATTCCCCTCCGCAGAACGCTGCAGAGGGGAACGCCAGTGTGAAGGCAGCCTAAGCATGCATCAGCATCCAGTCAGATATATCAAGTGGTGTGTATAAAGTAAATAAACTAACCTGTAGACATCTGCTCCTGCTGGAATGATGCCAAGTCCCAACGTGCGTTTCAGTACTAGTCTTTATCAGGGGGCATTGGTGTCATGCCGAGAGAAGGCATCCTTTTAATTCAGTGTCAGCCAATGGAAGTTTGGTGGGTGAAATAGCCCTGAATGGTTTTGCTGCATGCGCCAGCGAAGGGTATTGCTGAAATGCACATTGAGAATTGGCACCATTCCAACAGGAGATGTCTACAGGTCAGATTATTTACTTCATCTATACCGCTCAATATATCTTACTGGAGGCATATCAACCTTTGGCTGACAGCTTTGCAGAATCTATAATGATGGACACATACTTACCCCCTTTCAATCTTATATTTTTTATATACATCATCATATATACATTATATTTTTTTATATACATCTCTATTTTGTGCTGCCCCCTTGTGTATATCTGTTCATTTACATAAAGAAGCCCTACTATGTTTTTAATGATTTATATATAATAAAGATTATATTCAAATTTTACTTTCCCAGATAGCTATTGTTTCTCTTCTCTTTTTTCTCTATTGTTTTGTGTGAATAGGTTTTCTATATTTAGTTCTTTAGCCATATATCGCACCAGAGTACTGGTAGACTGCATACACTGCATTGATTTTTGGACCCAAAGATGTCCTTACTCCTTTATCCCTAAATTTTGGGCTGATCCTTTGCATCCATTGGTCACAGAAGCTGTTTATGTCACTCAAACAGAAGGCAGCACAAGGAGGAAGCATAAATGATTATTCTGTACTGTTGATGCTGGCAGGGGCTGTTCGATGCTGCTTATTACTCTGATGTTACTCCCTACCTGTTCTTTTTATCTAAGTAGCTATAGTATGTGCAAGAGCAGACAACCTTTGGGCTCACAGCAATAAATCACCCCAGTGCTGTAGTTGCTCAATGGCTAGTCATATGTGCTGCTTTTTCAGTTTATATGTCCAGCTACAAAGCTTGGATTGCACTGGTGTGACTTATTGGAAGTGTCCTCTGCTAAAGCACATATGTCACTACTTAGATGAAAAAGGAATAGACAGGTAACATAGTAAGTACATTTCAGTTAGAAGAGCCTCTCAAAGTTGCATCAGTAGAGTGTATTCCGTTTGCTAATTTCTGTGAGTCCAATAGAATCAGCATGCATGACCAGCAGATATTGCAACCCTACATGGTTGGACACAGGCAGGGGAACTATTATAAGTTTATCCCAGCATAGCAACATTTTTGTTTCAAACACATCCACCATAGAAGGTCTTCATCTTCTATTATCTGTGTGAGGATGTCCTTTTTAATTTTTCTTTGCAACACCCAGTTACAATAGCAAAAGAAACAAGAATATACTACTCACCTTGCCATTTCCATATTGATGTTTCCGAGGTCACCTACAGGTCTACTTTCTGTTTCTCTTTGTATAAAGGAAATGATTAAGGTGACCCACCTTAACTTGTGATTGGCTAAGGGTCATTTCTTGTGTTGAGAGGCACTAGGAATTGGAGACCATCGGGTGACTTGGTAAGCCTCGATATTGGAGCTGCAGATGATTGGTGAGCTGAGTATCACATGTTTTTTGTTTCCCTTGTTGATTGGACCTTTTTCTTTTACTTTAGGCAGACAACCAAATTTCAGATTTTAGTGTAGTGAGTATATAAGCTTTTGTGCAAAGTCACTATATTTTGGTAGCTAGAATTTGACGAGTTTGGCTTAGCACCATTAGCTCACAGGATAATTGCTATTTTTTATCATTTATTTTATTTTTTATTTCTATTGAAGGTAATAAAGCATGACGGCTATTATGCTTCTCTGTATGCATACTTTAGTTATAGCAGTTTTCCTACTGTACAGAAACATGTATCCAATGACTTTGATAACGAACAATATATTAGGTCAGACATAATTCTGATAATGCTATGCCTGCAGGAGAATAGTTTGTTTTATTACCTCTATGGAAGATGTAAATACCACCATTAAACAATTTCCTTTATCACAGTAATAGCCCAAGAACAGGGGCGCACAGTTATCTATTTTATGATAAATAGAAATAAAGTCTTGTATCCATGTCCAAATGCTGTCCTCAATTGCTGCATGCATTTTTTGTGTCTGAACGCATATACATATCCATATATATTTAAATACAGTATTGCTCCAGCATTGAATATTCTTAGAACATCCCGAAACCCAACATAATATTTACTTTGCATCATTATGGACCGTCAAATGAAAGTCCCATCCTCTTCCAACGTTTGCATCCAACATATGGCTCTATACATTGCAGATCAGCAGCCATTTCTCCACAGGAACCTGCTGCACAGCTTGACAGACCTTTCAGAAGTACGTCTTCCTATTTAACTGTTAGGGTTGCTGTGTGTCCATTAGCACAATTGGTAAACCTAAGCTCCGGTTATTCATCAGTCTTTGTAACTTTAAAGCCACTCACTTTCGCTGCCAAGCATTTCCTCTTCTGCAGCAACACTTCTTTCTTCTAGGGTATCTGAATTCTCACCTTCGAGTTATAAATGTATATATTTTAGAAGACAATAAACATTCTTAAAAAGGTTCGGTAATATATATTTTTTATTTTATTTAATATAAATATACCATATACATCTCTTAGCATTGGAATTGCAACACCAAGAAGGAAATATCAGGAAATTATGAAAATCACAGGATGGATACACATGTTAATGATAGGACAATGATAAATAAATGGTAAAAAACCAAATTTTCAAAACATCTCAAATTATTCAGTATTGAGTATGAGTGCCAAATGAGGAAACACACACTTACATGCTTTGGCATTCTATCAGTGAGGTTATTAATAGTTATCTGAGTAATGCTTTGCCATGCTGAATGCGTTTAGACAAGCATATCATCTGGCTCTGCTCTTGGCAACTCCCTTTACAATTGCTGACCAGTGACTTCCCTGATGTGCTCGATGGAAGACAAGTGCAGAGTCACTGCAGGCCATAGTAGCACATTTTGTCCATGCAGGCTGCTCACAGTAGTGCAAGGAACAAGTGGCCCAGCATCATGTTGAAAAGAGTCTGTTAGGACACTTATGTCACCTCATGAGGTACTCTTTGGGTGCCGTTACACTTGCAATGTTCCACCGATCCCGACAACGATACGACCTGGTAGGGATCGCTGGAACATCGTTACGTGGTCGCTGGTGCGATGTCAAACAGCCAGATCTAGTCAACGATGCAGCAACGATATGGCGACCGTGTAACGACCTCGGCGGTCATTGGGACCCTGTCACACAGCAGCTAGTCTGATGACTCAGACCTACGTGGCTGAGTTCTGAGTCGACAACTAGGTCGTTGTTAAGGCGTCAAACACATCGTCGCTGCTACGTGTCAAACAAGCGGGATTGCTGTTGCGTCACAAAACCTGTGACGTAGCAGCGATCTCGCTATCTGTAACGGGGGCTTTTATTGCTTTCATTTTCCCTAGACCAATCCAACTATCTCCAACTATCATGACATCCAAGATAAAAGTGACTCATCACTAAAAAGGATAAACCTCCATTACAGTCACAATTGCTGTCTTGGTTTTCACCGTGATAGCCCTTGAAATTGTTTGATGCCATAGGCTTGATATGTGATATCTAATTTAACTTGCAGTACAGAATGAATCAATATCCACCATTTTTTAATCTGGCAAGACCACATGGGCAATGTCATGAAGAGGTCTTCATAAGAGAGGTTCACACCAGTCCTATACCCAGGATTATTGTGAGGGGTGGAGTAATCTATGATAGAAGGACCCCTCTAGTTTTCGTTACAGATACACTAATAGCTTGGCTCTGATTTTGTTGTGGAACCAGTGGTATGGTAATTTCTCTAAAGTGTCCCAAGAGCAGTTTTTCAGCACTACAATACCCGACCACATGTTGCTGGGGCTACTGTGAGCAGCTTGCGTTGACTTAATGGTCTTATCATGGTCTGCAGTGTTTCCAGACTCGTCTCCCAGTGAGCATTACCTTGACGTCACTGCTCGGAAATAGCAAAGGGAGCTGCCAGCAATAAATCTGATGATTTACCTGCCCAAATGCATTCATCATGGCGGAACAGTCCCCAGACAACAATTAATAATCTCATTGAACGTGCCAAAGCTTGTAAGGCTAAATTCACACTAGCGCATTAAAAAATCATCCTAGTTTCATCCAGAGAAAAACAGATATTTTAATCTATATTGTCACATGTATGTAATACACATAAAATCCATTTTTATACATTAGTAATTATTAAAATTTACAAAACTACAGTGTCGCATGTTAAAAATTTATAAAGTATCTAAAAATGGATGCTATATGGTTGATCTGTATGGGAAACAAATTCTATTTAGCACCAATAGAGTTAAAGGCTTGTCTGGGCGTTTTGTATAATTTATATGTGTATCAAGGCTGCAAAATGTTGACGATTTATAATTTACACCCTGTCAACATTTTGCAGGGTTACCTAGATATCACCTTTTTGCATCTGGAGGAGATCAACCATGGGGTGTGTTTGTTTTGGAGCTTGTGTGTAAATGTCCTAACTGCTGGTTCACACCCACTCTCCTACAAGCACACCCCAGACTGCAACAAGCCCTCTCCAGTCCTAAGCATGCCCTCCCCACACAGCAGCAAACCCTTCCCACAAAGCAACAAACCCTCCCCACGCAGCAACAAGCCCTTCCCACACAGCATCATGCCCGTCCCACACAGCAACAAGCACCCCCACACAGCAACTAGCCGCTCTCCACACAGCAACTAGCCGCTCCCCACACAGCAACAAGCCCTCCCCACACAGCAACAAGCCCTCTCCAGTCCCAAGCATGCCCTCCCAACGCAGCAATAAGCCCTCCCCAGTCCCAAGCATGCCCTCCCCACACAGCAAGAAGCCCTCCCCAAACACAGCAACAAGCCCACCCCAGTCTCAAGCATGCCTGCCCCATCTCAAGCATGCCCACCCCCTCCACACGCTATTGCCCTATGTAATCTGTAATAGAACCACCGCGTTGCACTGAGAGCGATCATCTCCTGAGACACTGACGAATCCACAGCTCTGAGGAGATCACCGCTATGTGTGCGCTCACCTCCTCCCCTGTGGTGGCAATGATGTGATATGATGAAACACTATAAACCTCACAGCTGCCTGGTCCCACCTAGCCCCCTCTGACCTCACAGCCCCACCCACTCTGTGCAGTGAGTGGTTCATTCTGCTTCACAGAGGGGGTGGGGCTGTGAGGTCAAAGGGGGCTAGGCGGGCCCAGGTGGCTGTGAGGTTCAGCATGCTTCATATTACATCAGCGCCAGTACAGGGTAGGAGGTGAGCGCACACAAACAGCACTGAGAGCGGTCATCTAAGAGCAGCAGAATTGTCACAATGCCTCAGGAGGAGATGACTGTTCTCAGCGCAATGCGGCGGTGCTATCACAGATTACATAGGGCAATGGAGTGTGGATGGGAGAGCATACTTGGGACTGGAGAGGCCAGGTATACTGAGTCTGGGGCTGGCTTGTTGCTTTGTGGGGCAGGCATGCAGAAACTGGGGGGTGGGTATACTGAGACTTGGGCGGGCTTGTTACTTTGTTGGGCGGGCATGTTGATCCTGGGGGTCGGGTACATTGAGACTGGGGCAAGCTTGTTGCTGTGTGAGGAGCAAATTCAAAAGGGGGTTCACCCTCCAAATAATTAGGCCCTCCAATACACAAGAATTCCAATTTACAAAACCCAGGAGTCAGGCCATATCAATCAATATTATCAATTTTTATTAAATATTAACATCACAAGATACGGTAAAAAACGGTGATATACAAAGTATACAGACCAGGAATTAACCCACTTGGTACAATCATTCAATATAGAAAAAGTCTACATCCTGTTTCACATGCACAGTGCATAAGGCTAAACAACCCATCATCATAAGCCTCAGAGTAGACAAAAAACACCAAAGTAATATATACTGGCCAGTGCCAAATACACCAAGGGGTTAAGGTGTAATTACCTGTCTGTATAGCCCCCCTAACGCGCGTTTCGCGTTAGCTTCGTCTGAGGAGGGTCAGACGAAGCTAACGCGAAACGCGCGTTAGGGGGGCTATACAGACAGGTAATTACACCTTAACCCCTTGGTGTATTTGGCACTGGCCAGTATATATTACTTTGGTGTTTTTTGTCTACTCTGAGGCTTATGATGATGGGTTGTTTAGCCTTATGCACTGTGCATGTGAAACAGGATGTAGACTTTTTCTATATTGAATGATTGTACCAAGTGGGTTAATTCCTGGTCTGTATACTTTGTATATCACCGTTTTTTACCGTATCTTGTGATGTTAATATTTAATAAAAATTGATAATATTGATTGATATGGCCTGACTCCTGGGTTTTGTAAATTGGAATTCCTCTGCTGTGTGAGGAGGGCTTGTTGCTTTGTGGGGAGGGCATGCTTGGGACTTGGGAGGGCTTGTGGCTGTGTGCGGCGGGCTTGTAGGAGAGTAGGTGTGATCGGCTAGTTATGACGCTTAGACACAAGCTCCAAAACATACCCCCTGGTCGGTCTCCTCCAGACGCAAAACAGGTAATCTAGGTAACTGCAAAATGTTGACAGTAGGTAAATTACAATCTGTCAACATTTTGCAGCCGAGACACAAATATAAATTATACAAAAAGCCTGAACAACCCCTTTAAATAGGCGAGTCTCACCCAACATACAGAAAAAATTAGTGCCTGCTAGTATTTTATTTTTCTTGAACTGAATCAGTCACTGTAAAAAAATGAAGCTTTGAAAGGAATGATTACCATCGTCGCGTCTGAAATCTCGCTTAATAATACAGTCCGTGTCAATTCAAGAGCGTTTTATTTCTGCACAGCGATTTACTAACCTGATGACCATATGCTTCTTACATCAGATCCTGGATTAAGTCCAAACTTCATCGTGTTGGAAAATTCAAAGGGAGAGGGTTAATGCTATGACACACTTATCTTTTGCCTTTTTTTTTTACAAGGAAACAAATTTTCATCCATGTCACTTCCCTTTCCATAAGCTATTAATTTCAGTCTATCCGTGTGGTAGCACCGCGGGAATCTATTGAACACATAGGTATATCTCAATCCTTATCAGGTCTATACTAAACCAGTAAAGGAAACTGGAATAGGTGAGTGACCATTTTTTACTCACCTGCTTTGATTTAGTGTCGAGTGATAAGGGCACTATTGCGCCTCTTGTCCCCCCCCCCCTTCTTTACTGTAAAAAAATGAACATATGAACAGCCCAATTGAATTACATTGGTCTGAATGCGGTCGGGTTTCTCACAGACTTAAAATACAGTCGTGTGAACTTGGCCTAAGAGCGTGTATTTCTGCACTAGGCGACCTTACTCAACCTCGAATGAACCATAATTTGCATATCATTGACAGGTCTATCGATCCTGTGATTTTCAAAGTTCCACAACTTTTCCTTCTCAGTGTTGTAATTTCAATGTTAAGGAGGGTACATAGCTATAAACAAACACTTTATTTTGTTCTGCCTTTTTTTTTTTTTTTTTTTTTTTAACGCCAAAGGAATAACAAAAAATGTTTAATTCTGTCTAGTAGCCCCTGTGATGTTATAAGGGCTAATTATTGCTACAAGCTATTAGTTTAGGTACAGCACAGCAGGGCTCAATTTTTTATTGTGAAACAAAAAAAATAGGTTCTAAATATTGACATCCAGAGCTCCCTTCAAACACAGGATGCATTAACTATGAACAGCAGTAAAGAAGATGACAAAATAAGAGCTGCTTTCATTATGTCAGCGGTAACTTAAAGGAGGATGACATATAGCAAGCTTTCTAGGCTACCTTGGCCTCTCCATCTGGCATAGTTTAACACAATATATGAAGAGTCACATATTTATACATATATTTATGTACAAAAGTACAAATATCCTCTTAAGAGAGGAACATGATTGTAACTCTAGTGCCATTTATTGGGGGTAGCAATCCTAAAAGTCTATACTGACCCTTTAAGGAGCCTTGCCATATGACTTATAGTTAAAAGTAAAAGCTGCCCTCAGTGGCATAACTAGAGACCGGTAGGTCCCAATGCAAAATTTTAACCTGCCCCCCACATGTTGCTGGCTCCTCCCCCCTTGTGCATGTTGCCACAACTTACCCCCACGCACGCACTTTGATCAGATGTATGTGGCCCCCATCCAGGTACTATATATATGATCCAAAAACATGGTACATGGTCCCCATCCTGGTGTATATGGTCCTCTATCCTGGTGTATATGGTCCTCCATCCTGTCACATGGCCCCCACCCTGGTATGTATGGCCCCCATCCTGTTACCTGTTCCCCACTCTGGTATGTATGGCTCTAATCCAAGTATAGTACATTGCCTTCATACTGCTACATGGCGCCCATCCTGGTATGTATGGACTCCCCTATTCTGTTACATGGCCGCCCACCTTGGTACATGACCCCCACCCTGGTATGTATAACCCCCATCACGCTGCACATGAAAAAAAAATGATTATACTTTCCCTGCCTCACTCTCCTGCAGCACTATGTCTTATCTCATGCCGGCAGATGATCAGCGTGTGAGCGCCCCCACACAGCGCCAGCTGCCAGGATAATCGCTGCTCTCCCCGCCCAGTATGCAGTGGCTGTGTGATCCTGTGTGCTCGCTCATTAAATGCAGTGAATATTAACTGCACTTAAGAGCTGGCACATGCAATCATCCTGGTTGCCGCTATGTGATCTTGGTGCTCAGGCGAGGGGGACCCAGTGCCAGAGTTGGCCTGGGCCTCCCGACTAGCGGCTAAGTGGTCTGCCGCCATTGGCAGTATGCCACTGTGAGATGGGGGGAGACGCATATCCAGCTGAAGCAGGGGGGTTGTTGGACCCTTGCACCACACCAGGCCTGGTTGCAGTGACCTGTGACATGACATACCCCTGCCTGCCTCATCAGCAGCAGGTTGATTGCTAAATTTAGAGCGTGAAATGCTAGCTTCTCTCTGAAATATTTAAATTAATTTCCCAGAGGAGCACTGCCGGCTTATAAAACTCCTTACGCTGACGTGCCCTGTCCACCAGGAGAAATTTCCCCTTTATACACAACTTGACACCGGAATAGTTCAGAAAATAAAAAAGTTATCTGAATCAGAACTACCAATATGGGAAGGGGAGAAACAGTTGTGACAGTAGAGAATTGGAGCAGTTCAGAGAAAGACTGTGAAAAGGTTTATTCCCCATTGATTGGTTTGGTCCATGGTTGTGATGCACCAACGAGGTTTCAGTGACACATTCCTTAATTAATTCCTGTCGCTAAATGTGTCGAAGGTTGTCATAAGTTTGTATCTCCAGACTCATCTGTCTTGGGTCTTAATTTACCTTGTAATGCTAATATTTTCATGTCTGTGATGTTGTTGATCAGGGATACAAAAATGCTTAGCCATGGGTAGATCTATTCTGCTTTCTTTTATTTTCTGGCAGTGAGCATGCATTCTTATGCTAAGAATTTTACCCTGAAAAACAACGCTTCTGTTTTAACAGAGGACAGACAGCTTTTGACAATGTTTATCAGATTACGTTGATTACCATATACAAGATAAAGATTCCCAACTGCATCAGGATTACAAGACCAGGGTTAACTCCAGCTGCACCGCACCTAATGCAGTCTACTTAGTTATAAACACAAAATGTCCTATTGTGGGTAAAAAGGTAAAAGCTTAGAATGATAGACAAGAACATATTACCGTAGTTTTGAAAGGTAACCTCAGGTCTCAGAGAGACAGAAGAGTCAGGGAGTATTAGCTCTTCACATTCTTTAAGGCCCCGTGTCCACTATCAGTGTTTGCAAAAATTTGGACACAGTGTTATCGCTGCGTCCAAACCATTGGGTTGTACAGTACAAGCCGAGAGGATGGGATTTAGAGAACCCTGGTGTCTAGAGGGCCTGTTTTCTCTATAGAGTAAACATGGAGCGGCTTCCTGAGCCGCAGCATGTCAATTTATTCCTGGAGAGTGATCTCAGAGGCTGTATGCAGCGAAAACCTACCGGGCCAAGACAACGGTCATGGGCATGAGCAGCTACCTTCAACCACGGAGATCTCCGGCTTCCCTGATGGAGGGAGTACGCTACGTCGAGGACACAGGTAAAAAGCATTGTGGGCACGTACCCTAACCTAATACACTCGGAGCAGGAATGAATGGGCCACATGGATTTATATCTTCATCATTTAAGAAATGTGCTCCTCATACCTCTGAAGGACATCACAGCTCTGGAACAGACCTCAATCGAGGGACAATAAAACTTTCACCCTCCTTATCTATAAACTGCTCCAATACTTACTGACACAATTGTTTCCCCCCTTCTCATATTGATCATTCTCCTTCATGTCACTTGTCTTATTAATGCACTATTCAATGCCCTGTTGTGTATAAATATGTGACTCTTCAGATATTATGTTACGCTTAGCCTGATGAAGGGACTTGAGTAATTGTGAAAGCTTGCTATGTGTGAAGATACTTTATGGTTGCTACATGAACAGTCAAGGCCTGTTTACACTGAGCAATTATTGCTACAAATGATCATAATAATAATTACTGTGTGGATTTAAAAACTAATCATCAAGCAATAGAAATGTAATTTATCATCAATCTAATTTGATTGCACAAACCTAAAACTGGCGGTGGGGGGTGAATGTGAATGCCTCTTGTGTGAACACCTATATTGCCTAAAGGGCCCGTTTCACACTATGATATTGTTAACGATATCGTTGAAACGTCACGGGTTTTCAGTCATTCTAACGACGTCGTTCAGTGTGACATGTACAAATGATCAACGATAATCGGGCAGATCCTTCATTGGAGGTTTGTGAACCTTAAACCAAACAATGAGCGTTCGTTCAACCTGCAGCATGGGTGTGTGTGACACCTCGATAACGATGTCATTAACGACCTCGCCTATTGAGAAGTGAAGGACGTAGGAGCTAACGACCGCAAATATCGTTTGCTTGTCGCGGAATCATTGCTGCGTCGTTAACGATATCTGTACGTGGGGCACTTCACTAGCGATCATTGAATGATGTTCAAGCGATCCAGGTCAAGTCGGATCGTTATTCGGATCGCTCGGAGTTTGACGTGTGTAACGGGCCTTAAGGCATACCGTACAGTAGTTCACAAGATTTTTTCGCTTGCAGATGTTCCTTTGTTTGAGGAAATGCTTTTCAATACATGACTTACTTTCTTTCTCTTCTTGTGACACAGATGCACATCCATGAGTTGGAGTACAGTAACGTAGCAGCGTGCACTGAAGACCATTTCAGCAGCATCTAGTATTATAGAAATCACCCAGAGACATAATGTGGTGCTCTGGAAGATAAAACAGGGATCATACATCAAGTATCTCACTGCACCATAGTTTCATAGGAGATGACATTATACTGCAGCATCGGATTACTATATAGTAATACATCAATTTTCCATCACTTACATAGATTCGTGTAGGATCAAAGGGACATTCGTGAGATATCTGTATAAGCTGCAGGTTGGAGAACGTACATGTAGAGAGCAGAGTACGTCCTTCATTGGCCACAGTGATTATAACAGACACAGTAAGGCCCACTGTACAGACCGCCGAGACTACTGCATTAATTATACTCAGAGTCACAGCTGCCCAGCGCTGCAAAATGAAGCACAATGTCAGTATGTAAGGACACCATTACTGTATGATGTATAATAAAATATTTAACACAGCAGACATTTAATCCCATTAATCCTTCATTCCCAACCTCAAATAGTAATATGTTCTTTCTTACCAAAGATGTGTGTGCTAGATACCGGGAGAGAACGATGGCCACTATTCCACAGGATATGCTCTGAGGAAAGAAAGTATATTAATTACCAAGATTTACAGCTGCAAAGCAAATATATTATGCTACCATAGTACTGTATCAATGCAAAAATATATCAAGTAAATCTCCATTATAGGTTAGTAGACAGTAAAGGTACCGTTACACACAGAGATACACAGAGATATATTGCTTGCAATTCACTGGCTGCAGTGAAATCATGGACACATTGTTCCATTTTGTTGACGTGTACAAATGTAACAATGTGTCCATGATTTCACTGCAACCAGTGAGTTGCAAGCAATGTATCTCTGTGTGTAACGGTACCTTTAGGGTTCTAAAGTGGTAAATCACACATAGGTTTCAGTATAAATGAGGACTGCAATACATATTTTATTTCAATAGTTACAGAAAGCATACATGGAAACAAAACTAAAATAAAGGAAATGATTATGCAGGATGCATGCTAAGTTGACACAATACTGTATGTTGAATTAGGAGGGTTTTCCGGACTTCAGATACATTTCTGCAGTCACTATGTGACTTCATATTGCTGAGTCCTGACAGCATGTAATGTGCACATTGTCATGCATCCCCTACATTACCATCACGAGAGCGACAGTCATGTGACCGCATGTATGTGATTTATGCCTGTGGCATGCAGACGACATCTTCATGTGCTTCTCTCAATGTTCTATTAAGGACAGGTGCATTTCAATGAATTAGAATATCATCAAAAAGTAATTTTTTTCACTAATTCAATACAAAAAATGAAACACATATTATGTAGAGTGATTACAAACAGAGTGATCAATTTTAAGTGTAAATGTTGATGATTATGGCTTACAGTCAATGAAAACCCAAAGGTCATTATCTCAGAAAATTAAAATAGGGAGGATAAAGGGTTAAAAACCACGCTGCTGTATTCCACGAGACATCAAAGGGTGAATATAATATTGATTAGTCAACGTATTTCAGGACTCCCTGAAACGCCCTGAAATATGGCAATATGATATTGATTTGTCCTGAGGAAGGGGCCAGGGAGCCCTGAAATGTGTTGGTATATAAATCAATATTATATTCACCATTTGATGTCTCGTGGAACACGGCAGCACGGTTTTTAATCCTTTATACTCCCTACTCTATATACACCACGCTGGGGACTACAGCAGCCGTGATATGCTTTTATAGTGGTTGTGACTCTCACCACCACACAAGGTGAAGCCTCTGATATCTATTTAGGTAATATTTTATCTCTCAGACCCTTCATCCTCCCTACTCTATATACACCACGCTGGGGACTACAGCAGCCGTGATATGCTTTTATAGTGGTTGTGACTCTCACAACCACACAAGGTGAAGCCTCTGATACCTATTTAGGTCATATTTTATCTCGCAGACCCTTCATCCTCCCTATTCTATATACACCACGCTGGGGACTACAGCAGCCGTGATATGCTTTTATAGTGGTTGTGACTCTCACAACCACACAAGGTGAAGCCTCTGATACCTGTTTAGGTCATATTTTATCTCTCAGACCCTTCATCCTCCCTACTCTATATACACCACGCTGGGGACTACAGCAGCCGTGATATGCTTTTATAGTGATTGTGACTCTCACAACCACACAAGGTGAAGCCTCTGATACTTATTTAGGTAATATTTTATCTCTCAGACCCTTCATCCTCCCTACTCTATATACACCACGCTGGGGACTGCAGCAGCCATGATATGCTTTTATAGTGGTTGTGACTCTCACCACCACACAAGGTGAAGCCTCTGATATCTCTCAGACCCTTCATCCTCCCTACTCTATATACACCACGCTGGGGACTACAGCAGCCGTGATATGCTTTTATAGTGGTTGTGACTCTCACCACCACACAAGGTGAAGCCTCTGATATCTATTTAGGTAATATTTTATCTCTCAGACCCTTCATCCTCCCTACTCCATATACACCACGCTGGGGACTACAGCAGCCGTGATATGCTTTTATAGTGGTTGTGACTCTCACAACCACACAAGGTGAAGCCTCTGATATCTCTCAGACCCTTCATCCTCCCTACTCTATATACACCACGCTGGGGACTACAGCAGCCGTGATATGCTTTTAGTGGTTGTGACTCTCACCACCACACAAGGTGAAGCCTCTGATATCTATTTAGGTAATATTTTATCTCTCAGACCCTTCATCCTCTGTACTCTATATACACCACGCTGGGGACTACAGCAGCCGTGATATGCTTTTATAGTGGTTGTTACTCTCACAACCACACAAGGTGAAGCCTCTGATACCTATTTAGGTAATATTTAATCTCTCAGACCCTTCATCCTCCCTACTCTATATACACCACGCTGGGGACTACAGCAGCCGTGATATGCTTTTATAGTGGTTGTGACTCTCACAACCACACAAGGTGAAGCCTCTGATATCTATTTAGGTAATATTTAATCTCTCAGACCCTTCATCCTCCCTACTTTAATTTTCTGAGATAATGACCTTTGGGTTTTCATTTGTTGTAAGCCATAATCATAAACATTAACAGAAAAAAACCACTTGAACTAAATCACTTTGTAATGACTCTATATAATATATGACCATACAAGGTAGAAGGAACAGAGGGGCACTCACCGGTCAGTTTCTTCAGGCATATTTATTGAACACACGGTGCAGAAATTGTTCAGAGGTGCATCACGGGCGGGGAGGGGAGCTGGAGACACAGGACGACAGCGCCGTTTTGCACTCACAGGTGCTTCTTCGGGTTCTATCTGTATGTCCGAAACGGCGATGTCGTCCTGTGTCTCCAGCTCCCTCCCCGCCCATGATGCACCTCTGAACAATTTCTGCACCGTGTGTTCAATAAACATGCCTGAAGAAACTGACCGGTGAGTGCCCCTCTCACTTCTACCTTGTATGGTCCTACACTGCAATCTTCTCAGTGAGGGTGCACCGCTGTGTGTCCCGACCCAGTGTGGCTGCTGCCCCCTGAGCAACGAGCTGTGTCAGCTGCTGCTTGCTGCTGTGGTGCCCGGAACTTCTGTTTTTTTTTTATTTTTTTAATATATGTGTTTCACTGTATGTAGTGAATTACTGAAATAAATTAATTTTTTAATGATATTCTAATTCATTGAGATGCACCTGTATCTAGTCTGCACATGGCTGCAATGATGCATGTGACCACCTACTGGCGCTAGGAATACTAGGCATGCGTGACAGTGTGCACACTGTTGCAATTCAGATGCTTGCAGTTAAAGAGTGACTGCAGAAATTTGTTTAAGGGTGGAGGCACACTGTCATGCATCAAAAACGGAGCGTTTTTGATGCATGATAGTCATGCGAGTGCTGGGCGTTTTTTCTGTGAGTGTGGTTCGAGTGTGGTGCATGTGTGATGTGTGTGCATGGCTGTATGTGAGTGTGGTGCAAGTCAGTGTGTGGTGCGAGTAAGTGTGCTTTTGTTCACGGTGCTGAAGTCAGCGCTGAGCTGACAGTCAGTGCTGACCGCAGTGCTGAAGTTCGCTCACCGGGATTTCTGAGGATGATGTTATTCAAACTGGATCCGAGAAACGATCTGATATTTCACTGGATCCCGGCGCACCACAGCATGGGAGTCTATGGGCACCGGATCCGGTGAAATATTGGATCGTTTCCCGGATCCGATTTGAATAACATAATGCTGAGAAATCCAGCCGATAAAATTTCAGCACCATGGACAGCATTTACGGGGAAATTCAAACACCACTGGTGTTTGAAAGTCTGTGCTTTCCATGGTGCTGAAGTGCTGAAGTTTTATCTTCAGCACCATGGACGGCATTTACCGGCCGATTTAACCAATCGGCTTTCACCGTTGCTGTCACTGCGTTGAAAGCTGAATGGTTGCTGGCCAGCAACCCAGAAAATTCAAACACCGCTGCTGAGACAGCCAACATTGAAAGTACGCACATGCATAGTGCCTGTATGGGTGTGAGATTTTCTTGCACCCATATACTTACAATGGGCACTCGTGCAAGGAAATCGCAATCGAGTTCAGTGCGTTCAAAATGCACTAATATGACCAGTAGTGGTTGCTTAAACTGGTCCAAGTTCAATGCGAGTTTTTCTTGCATTGCACTCACGCGAGTCTCACGCCCATGTGCCTCCACCCTAAAGCCTGGAAAACCAGGCACATGGCACATGTAATGATTTTTTTAGAAACTTTAATTCTAATGTATAGATTTGTAAAATTGGGGGAAGTCTAGCAATTTTTCACATACATAATTGGTGCTGATACATCAGAGCACAATCACAACTTTAATAAAGACAGAAATATATTTTACATTTGAAGTGAAAATATGCAACTACTAATGCATAGGTTAATATTAAACAGCTTGTTGGATGAAAAGTTATCACCTATCCACATGATGGGCAATAAGTTATAGATAAGGTAAGGGTCCGATCACCTGGAACCGCACCGAGAAAACAGAATTATTATATGTAATGGGGCAATTTTTATCCTTGTTGGAACGGAGCCACATTGCAGAGAGCTCGGCAGCCCCATATGGAGTGAGTGGAGCAGCAGTTGAGCATGTGCACTGCTGCTCTATTGTAGTGGAGATATAAGTTCCCCATGGTCAAACTCTAATGGTACCTATACATGCTGCAACAGGATGGTGGCAACAACCGGGTACATGAGAGAAATGTATCTTGCACCGCCAAATCAACCCGCTGTTGCGACGTGTGAACACGGTTGTTTCCGCCCGTCACTTGAGGCACCTGTTTCAGAGCAGTGCCCTAAAACAGGTGGATTTCAAGGCGATGGTTGGTGTTGTATCGGCGTGTAAATATGGTAGGGTAAGGTTTATTTCGTCACCTAGATAACTCCCCGGGGCGTGACACAGCCTCGGGAAACCACCCCCCTTCAGTGATCATTGGAGGAAGCTCCTGCATTACGATTGGTAGTCGCGCATAGGGCGGCATATTTAAGGAGCTGACCACTCACACTACACAATTGCTCGAGCGTCCTTATTAGTCAGCCTCCTGCGCTGGCTGGTCAATCATGATGCTATTGCTTTGTCCTATCAGCGTACGGAATTCTCGTAATCCACAATTCTGGCACGCCTATGTGTTGTCCCTGCTGCCTTTGTTCCGCCCATATTACCTTGTTATTGCGGCGTGTAAATGTGGTAAGGTAAGCTACAGAAGGTAACTTGTGGCACCTGGCGGGGTATCCAGAGATAGATGTAACCTACCGTAGCGTGTGTAAAGGTGGTGCATTTACGTTGGCAACCATTTGTGCATGCTCGTGCACGTGAAGCACCCGGTTGTTGCCACCATCCTGTTGCGGCGTGTAAAGGTACCATAAAGGTACCGTCACACGCGGCAATATTCCATGCAATTTCACTGGCAATTTGCTGGTTGCAGTGAAATCATGGACACATTGTTATATTTTGAGGCCTGTACAAATCAATGTAACAATGTGTCCATGATTTCACTGCAACCAACAAAATTGCTGCGTGTGAGGTACCTTTACTAATCAGTAGGTCATCACCTAGATAGGTGACAATTTCTTTTCACTGTCAACCCATTGAATATATTTGTGCAGTTAAATATACATTTTGAAGCTTTTCAAGCTATGTTTTTTAGGGTCAATACATGCTGTCGCTAGGGGTAATTTGTGTAAAGCCGCTTCAAAACTGCGGCGTGATCCGGTCTGGTTCTGTCCGGGATGACCCTGACACCGCGGACCGGATCTGCACACAGGACTGGGGGGCTAATATGCCCTCCGGTCCGTGTGCAGCGCACGCAGCTGCTGCCGCTGACAGGTCAGAACCGCGGCGCCCGCGGTCTGACTTATCAGCAGCGGAACTGCGTGCGCTGCACACCGGACCGGGGGCATATTAGCCCCCCAGTCCTGTGTGCAGATCCGGTCACGGGTTTTAGGGTCATCCCGGACAGAACCGACCGGATCACCCGCAGTGTGAAGCGGCCCTAAAACAGCGCTTTGAACTGCAGTAAACCTGATTAGCTAGAAAAAAAGGCTAAATGTACTGCAATATTCAATAGTGCATATATGCCTTTTGCCATAAACAGTTTGATTGCAAGCAATTATAATATCACAACTTGTTAAACACAAAAGCCAGTTTCGCTCAAAACTATGACGGCCACCAATCACCACCTAATGGGGCCACTTACTAAAACTAACATTATTTTTGACATCTCTCTCTGGGTTACTTGACCAGCAATTTATATCAATATTATTTTTCTCATGTTTTTTTTCTTTACCATTGATGCACACTGATAACACAGGCAACTAACATACTTCATTTTAACCTGAAAGGGAACCTGATAGGTCCCCAAGGCCCCTCAAACAACCAACATTTGTCTATTCTTTAATAAATACTCTGCCTAACAAGCCATTTATGGCCATTTATGACCGTATGTGCTGTTAGGACGTTTGAGTAGTTTGCTGAAGCTTTCCTGCAGTGTTTGCGCTTTAAGATTGCCACCTTTGGGGAACTTGCTGTTGCTATCCCGTCCATGGGTGGAGGTGAGCGGGTGTTAGCCCAAGGCTGGTTTTGGAGCAGGGAAAGGGTGGAGGCCCAGACATCCTCACCTTCAGAGGAACTTCTGGGAGCAGGTCAGATAGGGACCCCAGTCTACAAGGTCAGGATTAGTTACCCAGTTTATCTTTGCTCAGCATTGTCATCCTTCTCCTCATCAACTCGTCCGCAACATCATCTTTGTGACATTTTCAGCGAACCAGATTAATGTAAATAAACATTCAGGTCCAGACCTGAGAGTGGATGATTTTGTTTGGGTGATTTCCACACACATCAGGTGGAGGAGTGCAGCTGGGGCTCCTAGTTCTGGAGCTAATAGTCCATTTAGGGTCTCAGCCATCTTTAATCCTTTGTTGTACAACTCAAACTACCCCCACTGCTGAAAACCCATAACATCTTTCATATATCGCCACTTAGATGTGGACCTCTTCCGGATGTGCCTGTTTAGAGTCCAGAGGCCCCTCTCCTCTCTTCCTATCAACAGGTCCTTCCTTCTATGCAATCAACGTCATCACCCCCACCCTAGGTGTCTGTATGCCCCGATGTGATAAATTGTGGCTGCAGAGTGGAATAATATATTTTTTTAATTTCTCTCTCTATTGCAAAATTATTATAAATCAAAGTATTTGGTACTTAATGAGATTTTTCCTTTTAAAATCCAAGTGGGTGTTTATAGTGGGTTGTGTACTTTTCCCCCTTTATGGTGATGACCAATCATAATCAGGCACTAAAACTCAAAGGGAAGAAGAACACGCCCACCTCCCATGGCTTAGAGCAGGTTTCTCAGTATGTGAGGGTAAGCACACATGTCTGATATGCTCAGGCAACTTGTAATTGTTCGGCAGTGAACTCAGGCTGTCATTACATCTCATACTGGAGTAACCTGCCTATTCTGGATTACTCCTGTGTGAGATGTAATGATACCCTGCTCTGCTCTCACTGTAAAAGTAATTAAAAGTTGAGCACAGCAGATCCAAGTGCGATTGCTGACACATCTCTGGACAGTGTGAGGTAGGGTCAGTACAGCAGAGGTAACAGTGTTATGAGAGTAGGAGACTTGATAGAAGGGTTTGTAATGTGACACAGCCTAAAGGCCCAGTCTCACATAACAACGCATCAGCAATCCCGATCCCGATAACGATGTGCAGGGAGTCGTTTACAAATCGCAAACAGGCATCTTACCAGCGATGTAAAAACGATGCACTAGCGATCCAGATTTATACCGAGGTCGTTGTGAATTTTTCTCACAGCGTAGCATTGAGATTGTTTCTCATTATCTGTCAAACACAACGATGTAGGTTCCCAGCGGGAGCACAACGACGCAGGAATGACCCAGAGCAGTGTGTAACGATCAACGATCTCACAGCAGGGGCCAGATCATTGGTGCGTGTCACACAGAACGACATCGCTGTTGCGTCACGAATTTCGTGACACAACAGCAATCCCAATAGTGATCTTGTTAGCGATCTCTTTATGTGTGACAGGGCCTTCTCTGATAGGTGTTAGTCATCTGCCCTGCCTAATCTATTTAATTATGCCATTGGTTCAACAAGGAAATTAGAGCTGTATCCTTACATGTCACACACTGAGATTCCTAAACTATAGGGGAAGCATGTTCTTCATTCCTTTGAGCTTTGCTGCCTACTTACAGTTGGTCAGCATGATACAGATAGAAGTACATGCTTCTATAGAAAACTCTAATAACTTTTGTTAAGTAGTGAGTAAAGATGGGCAAACTCGCAGATGTTCGTGTTCGGCGGATTAAAAAAAGTTTAGCTTTAGTGCTATAAAATGGTGGCAGTAAGTGCTAGGGGGCTGAAAAAAAAGCAACATGGTGATTAAAGCAGGAGAATCATACTCGCCAATCT